>OZ010604.1:55730000-55877500 GCA_963932145.1 Acanthosepion lycidas
ATATATATATATATATAGAATATATATATATATATATAGAATATATATATATATATAGAATATATATATATATATATATATAGAATATATAGAATATATAGAATATATAGAATATATATAGAATATATAGAATATATATATATATATATAGAATATATAGAATATATATATATATATAGAATATATATATATAGAATATATAGAATATATATATATATAGAATATATATATAGAATATATATATATATAGAATATATATATATAGAATATATATATATAGAATATATATATATATATAGAATATATATATATATATAGAATATATATATATAGAATATATATATATATATAATATATATATATATATAGAATATATATATAGAATATATATATATATATATATAGAATATATATATATAGAATATATATATATAGAATATATATATATAGAATATATATATATAGAATATATATATATAGAATATATATATATAGAATATATATATATAGAATATATATATATATAGAATATATATATATATAGAATATATATATATATATATAGAATATATATATATATAGAATATATATATATATAGAATATATATATATATAGAATATATATATATATATATATAGAATATATATATATATATATAGAATATATATATATATATATATAGAATATATATATATATATATATAGAATATATATATATATATAGAATATATATATATATATAGAATATATATATATATATAGAATATATATATATATATATAGAATATATATATATATATATATAGAATATATATATATATATATATAGAATATATATATATATATATATAGAATATATATATATATATATATAGAATATATATATATATATAGAATATATATATATATATATATAGAATATATATATATATATAGAATATATATATATATATAGAATATATATATAGAATATATATATATATATATATATATATATATAGAATATATAAATATATAGAATATTTATATGGAATATATAAAGATACAGTATATTTATATGGAATATATAAAGATACAGTATATTTAAATATAGTATATATAAAGATACAGTATATTTAAATATAGTATATATAAAGATACAGTATATTTAAATATAGTATATATAAAGATACAGTATATTTAAATATAGTATATATAAAGATACAGTATATTTAAATATAGTATATATAAAGATACAGTATATTTAAATATAGTATATATAAAGATACAGTATATTTAAATATAGTATATATAAAGATACAGTATATTTAAATATAGTATATATAAAGATACAGTATATTTAAATATAGTATATATAAAGATACAGTATATTTAAATATAGTATATATAAAGATACAGTATATTTAAATATAGTATATATAAAGATACAGTATATTTAAATATAGTATATATAAAGATACAGTATATTTGAATATAGTATATATATATATATAGCCTGTCATCCAGACAGAATGCTTTGCTGTATCACAGCTCATCACTTCTGGCTAGATATCCAGTTGCCTTTAGCTAGGTTTGAAACCTGTCTGAATTAGTGTCAGTCAGAGAATCTACTCCTCAGCTGCTGGTGCACATCAGGGATGAAGGCCAATTCAAGCATATTTATTTTTAGATGATCACGCCAGTGACTGAGACAACTCTATTCGTTTTATCGAAGAGTATTGCATTACTAGCAGTCATAATCACTGTTTGCAAACTCGCTCTCTCCAGAGAGCTCAACCAAAATAATTTTTTAGTAGTACAGATAGATAGATAGATAAATAGATAGATATCAATGGTAGACCATAAAATATTCCTACAAAAATATATCTAAAAAATAATTCTATTAAAAAAATAAACATTATTTTTATCTCCATATTTATGATTTTATCGCTCAACCAGTGTAGATTTTGTCCAGACTAAGTGAGAGGAGTCTATATTATGTCAATTTCTTATTTCAAACTTAAGTCAAATTACATGGACAAGTGTGCATATGAGTGTTTGTACAGTAAATGGCACGAGCATAGTTAAGAATCATCTATAACAGAGACCTTTCTTTTTAATTAATATACACCCTATACACAGCCCAAGAGCCATTCAATGTAGAGGGTTTGTGGAGGGGATTGGAGTGTGGGGACTAAGCAGTACAGTTTATGAGGAGATGTGAAAAAGAAAATGATTAACACTAGAAGTGAAGGAGTTAAAATTGTAGTGCTCAGGAAAGCATCCTCTTGGAAGTCAGATCCACAAAGTAGCGATTTATGGGAAGAAGCTGTTTGAGTGGAACTTACTTCTTACAGATGGTTTGTCTCAATGTAGGTGGCTTAGCAGGTGTTAGCTATGAGGGTTAGATTTAGTGGAACTGAGGAATGTCTGACCATTTTCCATGGATATAGCGATGGATTAGTGAGAGGATAGCAACATTTTATCTATGGGGAGGGGGTTGTAGGGTGAAAAATAATTCATTACCCATAAGGCTGTGTAGGCACTTCTGGATCATCAAGGTTGGAAAGTGAAGATGTGGCAACAGTACTTCATTTTTGATTTGATCTGGAGCTTGTAAAGACAGAGCTTAGCAGAAAAAGTCAGAGAGAACCTTACAGGAGCAGTTCAGAGAACTGACAATTTTTCCAGCATCTTTAATGAGGGTTCATACAACCATGCATTTGGTTTTCTTGCAATTGATGCTTAGTCCTTTCTTCTTGCTTTCCTTCACTACCCTCTCTAAGTTCTTGTAGTTACTTTTCTATGTCATCTGCTTATCTGATGTTAAGATTGTGGCTACCATTAATAAATCCCAGTTGGACTTCTAATTCTCTCAAAATAGCCTTCTTGTTTAGGTTAAAAATGTTTGTCGAGTAGATGCATCCTTGTCTTACAACCCTTTTTATTTTTGTATATTTACTGAAGTCATTTCCTATCCATATGCAGGGGATTTGATATCAGTATAGGTTCTGGATTTATCTAATATTTTTCCCCACATATGTCAAGGTTACCTAGCAGTTCCAACTGTACCAAGATGATATTTGGTAGTCCTGTTGATGAATGCATGGAGAAAACCTTTATATTTTATCATATTTCTATTTTCTATAGTTTTATAGGTTTAGGCTGCATTTCATCAAAATTTGAGCTGGTACTGTGGGGAAAATTGTGAAATTGGCCTACCTCGAAAACGCACGCGAATTTGTGCGTCATGCAAACTCCAATTGTTTAGCAATAAAAAGAACCAAAATGGTGGCGCCCATGTTTTATGCCGGGCGGTCTCAGACAGTTAACATGAAGTCTCATTGTCTCGTCATTCGCATGCAAATTATGGTCAGTCTTTGGCTGTATAAAGCAGGCACGTTTTTGTTTCTGAGCACTGAGCTTTTTGCTCGTGAGAACGTTGGACGTGTGACACTGTTTTGTTGATTACCCTCCTTGCGGTTCTTATCTGCTACTATCAGTTGAGTGCGTTTCTTTACCACTACTGGGACCATTTGTCAAGTTGATATGGAATTACCCATATATACATTACATACATGTAAAATCATGCACAGTGTGTGACAGACAAACACAAAGATGATAATTCTTATTATACTATCTTAGTTTGTCAATATTTCATGTAAATTTGTAGAGGAAAAACTGACAGACGTAATGTATTTGTTATTATGTGACATGATCATTCCTGTTTTTGGCTAATAAAATAAACATATTCATCACAGCAACAGAGTGAGTCATTTGTAATAGGAAGGCTTTGAAGAAAGATTTATTCTCCCTATTATGTTTCTCCCATTATGGCCATTATATCAGTGACATAATAACACCAATATTTCACAAACAGGATGGAATGGTTGAAAGGAAAAAGAATTACAAACATGCTGTGTGCTCAGAAAAACTTTTATAATACTAAGACATACACAAAACTATATATAAAACATGGAGAACTATACATCACATATCACACAGCAAAGCAAAGTATAAGGAGAAACAAAAAGCAAAGGTTTTACATGCAATTTGGAGATACTCTTGACCTGGTGCAGCCATTTTTAGGACTCCAGATTTAAATGGGCCAGATCCAAGGTCTTATACAGTGTAACCCGGATATAAAAGAGTTAACGGGACCAGAAAAGAAGTCTCTTATATCCGGGTTTGGTCTATTTTGTTTACATTAACACAGGCTGTAATTTAGGACCAGAGAAAATCTCTTATATCCAGGTTACACTGTATATAATTTGGAGATACTCTTCACCAGGTCAAGAGCATCTCCAAATTATATGTAAGACTTTTCCTTTTTGTTCCTCCTTATACTTTGCTTTACTGTGTAGATATGTGATAGATAGTTCTCCATGTTTATATATAGTTTTGTGTATTGTGTTTTAGGACTCTAGATTTAAATGGGTCAGATTCATCTGTGTCCCAAGTGGAAATGGCACTATGTGCTTGTAAGCTGCTGGGGTAGGCAGATTTAGCCTCAGCCTGGGCCCTTCGGCCCAAGCTAGAAGAAAGTAACCTTACCATTTGGTTGCTGTCCATGAACTGAAAAATAACTGCTGCTTTGGTCACTGTATGGAGTGATGTCATAAAGCAGCTGTCATGTGACCCACATGACTTATCTCCACCAAAGGGAGATAAACACTTTCTGTATCCCTACACATATATAATAAATAATCAGAAGGATTTATCTGAAAGATTCTGTTCTACAAGTTCAGTGGAGTAAGAAAGTTCTTGTAATGTGGTTGTTAGAACATATCTTGTTTGTTGGTTGAATGAATGGAATTTTGTAAGTGAATAAGTCTATCAGTAAAAGTTATATTTAACAAAAGTGATAGTAAGCTGACTTATCGTTGGTCTCCATTTCCAGAGCTACTTAATTCCACGTGATCTTCTTGCAAGAAACCAGCTGAAAAGGAGGAAGTCTCTAACTTTCCCGCCAGTAGGATGGTTTCCTTTTTTTCTAGGAATCATGGGAATTAGAATTTTTTTATTTTTTTATTATGTGTAATCACAAGATCACTACATATTTAAATACTTCTACTTTAAGAAATAGAAAAAGGTCTTTCAAAAGCTAAGCAAAGTATTATGAGAGAGGAAAGTTTTGTTAGAAACAAAGAAGAGTGATGAACTACTATGTAACATCAGTTCTTCTACACATTATTTACATTATTCAGACTATTGTCCTCATCTTTGTCACCATATTTATTATGTTTCGGACATTGTACACTCCAGCCTTCTTCAGGTGGTTGGAATGTTGAACTGAACCGTTTATTTTGCTCACTGGGGTAGACTCTTCTAGTTCCACGTGCCATGTCTATCCCAGTGAGCGAAATAAAGGGTTCAGTTTGACATTCGCCATATTTATTACGTTTTGGCCTTCATTGAAGAAGGCCGAAACATAATAAATATGGCGACAAATAATGTAAATAATACATAATACCTAATCTCAGAAATATAGACAGATACCAATCCTTCTATATAGTGGTGAATACAGGACAATTTTATCACAAGTGAAGAAGACATTTGAGGCAACAAAGATGATGTTCTACAGTAGCATGGAATGTGTAAGCAACTAGCTTACACTTAGGATCAAATTTCTGAAACATATGAGGAAAGAGGGTTTGGAGTATTGAAAAGAATGCTGAGAATACCATGAACTGAACATGTGAGTAATGACAATATTTTAAGGAAAATGGAAACAAAAAGGACACTTATAGTTAGAATCAGAAAGAGTTGAAATTTCTCGGACATATGAGGAAAGTGGGTTTGGAAAATGTTATACTCATAGGGCAGATTGAAGGCAGGAGGGACAGGAAAACAATGCATAAGCTACCTAGAGAGCTCGAGTAAATGAACAGCAGAACAGATATTGTAAAAAGACAAACATTGGTTAGCAGTATGAAGGATAGGAAATTGTGGAGAGCCATGATCACCTACATGTTAAAGGGAAATACTACATAAAAGATTTGAAGAAAGAAATTAAGTTATAGGCATAGTAAAATATATTTCAAATCAAGAGAATTAATAAGTGACATCATTATTAGGTTACAAAAAAAAAAAAAACAAAAAAAAACTTACACACTTTTGAGAAATTGTCATATAAATGGTTTGTTATTTTGCAATTCAGCTAAGTGCTGTCAATTTGTAGTTAAAAAATCCAACCACACGACCTTTCCTACAAAATGGGTCTTTTTATTTTTATTGCCTATCTTATTTTTCCTAACAAGGAAACTAATCAATAGATCATGATGAAATTGATCACTGGATCAAGAAAAACAAAAATATTTCATCGGTATGGATGTTACACACAGTTTAGATATTTCTGGATGGATTTGGCACTATCAGCTGTATAAAACCACTTCCTAAGATCAATGCTGAAAAAAGGCTTTGCATGAGAGAAGCCTGACCCACTCAAAATATACCATCATCCTTCTTTTTTGAACTGGTGCTACAGAATAACAAACTGTACATAAATAATAGAAACCATATCACTTAAAGACTAAAAACAACTAAAATGAATACCACAGAATTCAAAGAGAAAACAATGATATAATCAAGATGTTGACATCCCACACCACTTTAAACAAAAGGTTAGGAAAGAAACCCCCATCAATATTGGAAAGAGCAATAATGGCTACTGCACTTGAGAAACCAGTTTTTCTGAAAAAGAGAAAGATTATAAATTTCAACTAAAAGGAGTAGTGGCTGTTCAGTCAATGAATGTTTCCTTATAGAGAAAACGGCTAATATTTCCATCCACAGAAAGCTCAATTTAATCTAAGTACATGGTCAAGCCTCATATAACTAAGTCAATTTTACATTATTCGGACTATTGTCTTTGTTGACATATAGCACAGGGGATACAGGCATTAGTTAGATCCAGTGACAGGACCCAAAGAGTGTGAGTTCAATACCCGGTTAAGGCAGTGAAGAACTTCCAGAGGGAAATTAACAGGAGATAACTGATAATTGGCATCCATTAAACATGGCAAGTGGAACTAGAACAATCTACCCCAGTGAACGAAATAAAGGGTTCAGTTCAACATTCTAACCACCTGAAGAAGGCCAGAGCTGAAACATTGTAATAAATATGTTGACAAAGACTGAATAATGTAAATAATGTACATAATACCACATCTCAGAAGAAGACAAAGAAAAAAAAAGAAAAAAAGAAAGACAAAGAAAAAGAGAAAAGACAGAGAAAAAAAAAGAAAGAAAAAAAAAGAAAGACAAGAGAAAGAGAAAGACAAGAAAAAAAGACAAAAGAAGAAAAAAAAAAGACAAAAGAAGAAAAAAAAAAGACAAAAGAAGAAAAAAAAAAGACAAAAGAAGAAAAAAAAAAGACAAAAGAAGAAAAAAAAAAGACAAAAGAAGAAAAAAAAAAGACAAAAGAAGAAAAAAAAAAGACAAAAGAAGAAAAAAAAAAGACAAAAGAAGAAAAAAAAAAGACAAAAGAAGAAAAAAAAAAGACAAAAGAAGAAAAAAAAAAGACAAAAGAAGAAAAAAAAAAGACAAAAGAAGAAAAAAAAAAGACAAAAGAAGAAAAAAAAAAGACAAAAGAAGAAAAAAAAAAGACAAAAGAAGAAAAAAAAAAGACAAAAGAAGAAAAAAAAAAGACAAAAGAAGAAAAAAAAAAGACAAAAGAAGAAAAAAAAAAGACAAAAGAAGAAAAAAAAAAGACAAAAGAAGAAAAAAAAAAGACAAAAGAAGAAAAAAAAAAGACAAAAGAAGAAAAAAAAAAGACAAAAGAAGAAAAAAAAAGACAAAAGAAAAAAAAAAAGACAAAAGAAAAAAAAAAGACAAAAGAAGAAAAAAAAAAGACAAAAGAAGAAAAAAAAAAAGACAAAAGAAGAAAAAAAAAGACAAAAGAAGAAAAAAAAGAGAAAAGAAAAAAAAAAAGAGAAAAGAAAAAAAAAAGACAAAAGAAAAAAAAAAGACAAAAGAAGAAAAAAAAAAGACAAAAGAAGAAAAAAAAAGACAAAAGAAGAAAAAAAAGAGAAAAGAAAAAAAAAAAGAGAAAAGAAAAAAAAAAGACAAAAGAAAAAAAAAAGACAAAAGAGAAAAGAAAAAAAAAAAGACAAAAGAGAAAAGAAAAAAAAAAAGACAAAAGAGAAAAGAAAAAAAAAAGAAAAAAGAGAAAAGAAAAAAAAAAGAAAAAAGAAGAATAACTTTATTATTAGCATTAGCTGCTCAGCAAATGAACGCCAAATGTTTCCTATAAATATACTTGTATATCCATACTGTAAATAATGATAGTAATTATTAGAAAGTTTTAATAAGAAACTATATATTACTAAGTTTATAAAAAATAAAAATTTACTGAATCAAAGAAATGAAATAGCTATTCTTTGCAGTCAGTGTCAAAAATTTTCCTTAAATAATATTTAAAAATAAAATAAAATAAAAAAAAAAAAGAGAGCTGGTAATATACATACTTATATTTGATATGAAAAAATAATTTAAATAATTTAAGTAATTTAAGTAATTCTATTACATTTACTTGATTTAAAAAGAAATATAGTCTATTAGTAATTAAGAGTAAAAATAATATTTTAAAATTGTAGTTAAATATAATGTATTCTAAACCAAACACACCTTTTAGAAAGAATCTTTAAGTCTACAAGTACGAATTTAACAAAAAAATGTGAAAAAACTTTTTATCATTAATAATAAAAAAAAAAAAACCCAGGTGACATGCATTTAATGGATGTCAGAATACATTGAAAAATGCATCACTACCCTCCCTAAACTTAACCTCTTTTTCAAACGTAACTCATAATTGATACAATAATAGTTAATAAAAATGAACATGCTACCACCCATTTCTAAATGATTGGATTCCTCTGTATCCTTGGAAACAGGAAATTATGAATTTATATGTACATTTAAAACTCAGTAAATTTAAAAATAAGTTATTCCAAAATTTGTTTGAAGATGAAACAGAACTAATGCTTTAAATTAAATTACATAATTAAATTTGAAGATTTTAGCTTTGGTTTTTGAAACATGGTTATTACTGTATAGTGAAGAAACCATATTTTAAATCAGTTAATTTATAATATTTATGCTCTGTAAATTTACATTGAGGACTGTTCTTTTTATTATTACATACTAACAGAAAAGGCAAAAGACGACGAGAGAAGAAAAGGCAAAAGACGACGAGAGAAGAAAAGGCAAAAGAAGACGAGAGAAGAAAAGGCAAAAGAAGACGAGAGAAGAAAAGGCAAAAGACCAATAAACCGATTGATTGATTGATACATACATACATATTTATTAGAGAGAGATATGCACACCTTATTCAGATGGATAGAAAACTGAATATTAAGCCAAAGAATAAGATGAGGATAGTAGTCCAGAAGAATGGCTATAATAAAAGCTGGTCTCTGAAATTCAGATAGAAAGAAGGCCAAAGACTACATCTGGCAAAGTGCAAAAACAGAAAAGTGGTGAGATATCAACACACTGATCCAAAATAATCAATGTATTACAACTTATTTTTATATTGTTCTTGATGAAATGCAAAATTTAGCAACTCGGAAACAAGCAGACCTACTGAAAATGACTTTCTGAATTCAGTCGGATTTATGGCTAAGTGTTGAAATGGGTAAGAGAAGCAAGGAAAAGGATCTGGTGCCAAACTATTGTCTTGATTAAGAATAAGTTTGAAATAAATCACCCAAGTGGCATGTAATTGGTTGCCAAACAAGGAAACATTTCTAGTGAAGGTAAAAATGGGAAAAATTCAACCTGATGCCGAACTGTAGTCAAACAAAAATAAAAAAAAAAATTAATTAGCGACCTTTTAGTATATTTACTAAGGTTGGACAAATACGTCTTAAGCTTATTTTCTTTTCCTTCCTCTCATTCCACAATCTCGTTTCTTGAATGTTTTGAAAAAAAGCAAACATTTTCAGTTTGGTAATTGTAATATTAGCTGTTTCCTTAAATGTTTGGCATTTGACCAAGCAACCATTGCTACTTTCAGTTGAAATTTATAAAATCTAATTAAAACAATTAGAGAAAATAGTTTTTTAGTGTGTTGGCTACTTCTCTAATTATTAAGGTTTCTGCAAGACTATTTTACATGAAATAACAATGGTGAAAAGCTACATGTGCAAAATAAGAGACCAATTGATTTGCAATGCAAAATTACATTTATTAAACAAAATAACAAAAAGTTTCTTTTCCTAGAAATAAATTGCATGCACAACAGAAAATTTATTTACATTATTCGGACTGTTGTCCTCATCTTTGTCACCATATTTATTACAACGTTTCGGCCGTTGTACACTCCGGCCATCTTCAGGTGGTCGGAATGTCAAACTGAACCCTTTAATTCACTCACTGGGGTAGACTGTTCTAGTTCTATGTGCCATGTTTAATGCATGTCAGTTATCAGTTATCTCCAGTTAATTTTCCCACTGAAAGTTCTCCACTGCCTTAACCGGGTATTGAACTCACACTCTTTGGGTCTTGTCACTGGATCCAAAATGTAATAAATATGGCGAAAAAGATGAGGACAATAGTCCAAATAATGTAAATAATGTACAGAATACCTCATCTCAGAAATATAGACAGATACAACAGAAACTCTTAATGAATGTATTTGAGTGTGACTTGTAGGTGTGTTTGTGGGTGAAGTGTCTGCAGCCCTTTTTGCTTCAGTGTGAAAAGTTGATAGCACACACTTCAAAAGGAGGAAAAATAGGAAGAGAGAGTTACTTAAGTGTTCAATTGTTTTTACTCCTTCGGGGCTGCTGCTGATACTATGTTTATTAAAGCACTACTGGTTTGTCAAGTCTTGAAATTGTGGTTATTCTTTCTCCATATTGACAGGGTAAATTGGTGCTCCAGAATCACAAAGAACTGTACCAAATAACAGAAACAACACTTGAGAACTTTCAACAACAGTAATAACTAAAACAGTATATAACTCAAAGAGAAAATAAGGACATAATAAAGATGCTGATGTTCCATGACAGAAGAAACAAGGCTGAAAAATGGCACAGTGTCATGGACTTCTGGTTTCAGACCATGACGACAATGCTCAACACTACTTCAAAAGGTTAGAAAGAATGTCCCCCATCAGTCATGGAAAGAACAATAAGCTAGGGAAGTGATTTTGTAATTTTAACTAAAGCTAGTACTGGCTTTTTGGTCAGTGAATGCCAAATGTTTCCTTATAAAGAAACAATATTACCATTAACATTTTTGGGGTGCAAGTATTTGCAATATGTTTTTTTTTTTTTTTTTTTTTTAAAAAAAAGCAAAATTATATGCAATGTATTTGTTAATAGCAGAATTACTCAGATTTTTTATCCACAAACATACCTGGAGGGTCTGAAATGTTGGAGTTAAGATGCTGAAGATAATACCAATCTACTAAGTGACAAACTTTATACTAATTATGTAGCAAAGGAGTCAAATTCAATATGGAGTGTAAGGGACGCAACTCTTTCCGTAGGAAAATGTCTGACACGACGCAACACAAAGCAATGTATACCAAACACGGGTGTAATGGCTTCTGCCAATTTCTCCAAGCGACCTGCTTTTATGGAGCCCAGACACCTCATTATCATGCATATAACGCGACCTTGTGAGACTGCACAAGACAGTGAATATTAAAAAGTCACAGACGCCATCTTGGACCCTTTCTTTTTCTCAACCCACAGGCCAGACGGACGCGAGGGCGTTTGGGAGGTAAGCCATTTCTATTTTCCCCACAAATTATATAAGGCAAATGTTATTAAAGACATGCTTTTTGTTGATAGATTTTATTGATCGACTTTACCAAATTATGAAGAATCCTTTTCAGATAAAGATTCCATCAGAATTTCTCCAAAGTTCATGGACCAAGCTTTTGAACCCAGAACTGCCAAAAAAATAAAAAAAAACATCACAACACTCTTTGCCCATGTCACTACACTGACCAGTTCTATGATACTCACCCTTTATCTCTACCTACCCCAATAATGACTTTTAAAGTCAAATTCTTGAACAATACTTCTTCCAAAATGAATTGTGGACAGTTTCTGACAAAATTTCATGCTCATCTCTACACTTCTACCTTACTTTTTTTCATTTTCATACTAAAAATAGTGACTTTTCTTTCTATGCAGTCAAAACAGAATAGTTCATTATTTATGAGGCATTGGCGGGGCGTAACGGTCGTGTAAACTAACAAAAGGAGAGACAAGCACAATTACAATTATTTGTCCAATAACTGCTATTACATTTAGCATATAAAATATGCAAGTTGGACAGATTTTATATATAAGTTCCAAATTCACAATTCCAGGTTCAAAAAAAAAAAAAAAAAAAAAAAAAAAAAATGGTGGGTTTGCTCAGATAGGAACAGGCACCAATAAACACCACACACAAGATCAACATTTATATAACAAAACAGAAAATATGGAAAAGTATGGAGTGACAGATACAATTAATAAAAAAAAAAAAAAAAAAAAAAAAAAAAAAAAAAATCACTTAACTGATATTGGATGTCAATTCAAATGTTTGGGTTTCAGGAATTTGGAGTTCAAATATTCGTAATGACAAAGTTGTAGAATATTTACAAAAGTTGGTTGTTCTTCTGCAATGTGAAAGAATTCTGATATAATGTTTCTGTTCCATTTCCCCTTCGTTATCCAAGACGAAAGTAAGATATTTTCTTAGTATTTATTAGGGTACTATATTCCTTTTTCCTTTAAATAATCAAATCCATCCAAGATCTCTGGGATGAAATTTTATTATACCTTACACAACCAGTAATGGAATAGATCTGTTGGTGTATTTCTCGGCCCTCATGTTCACATAATGAGCATATTTTTTTTTTTCATGAACTATTGTTGGAGGCCATCAGGAAAACTAAAGTTACAATACTAAAACAACACTTGGTGAGATATGTCATGTGAGAACAGGTGATGGATTCTTATTCACTTTCTGAGGAGGTCATTCGGTTTGCTGTTAAGTAACCCTAAATTCCTTTCCTGTTCTTTTAGTCCAGTAAATAGATAAATAAAAAAATAAAACAGGAGGAGGAAAAGAAGAAACTCAAAGACAATGTGTCTTAAATTTAAATTGATTTAATAGAGGGCCATGCCACGCCATTATATATATATATACATACATACATACACACACACACAGTGTCCATAAAGTTCGTGTGCACTTTAAAAAAAAATTTTTTTAACTTCATTTGTATTTATGATAGGAATAATTTGTAAAAATGATTAGAAAGAAGTAAATCTATATTTAAGGTTTTATTGAAATTTTATTTAAGTTTCCACATGTCTTCCATCATTAGCAATACAAAGGGTAATACGATTTTGCAGTTCATGGAAGACATTTGCTAACTGATTTACAGTAATGCCTGAAATCACATTAGTTATTTTAGCTATACTTAAAACTATGTACATTAAACTTTATAACATTTTTTACAGATTATTTCTATCACAAATAAAGTTTATAATTTTTTTAAAGTATACACACACATATATATATATATATATATATATATATATATATATATATATATATAGTGTGTATTTAGGCAGCAACCCTTCATTTATGCGCATTTCATATTTTTAAGTGTTGGCTAATATTGACTATGAACACGGCCACAATGTGCTAATTGTGTTCAGAAAATAAACACTAAACATACAATTAAATTGAAAAAATGAAATCATCCTTGATTATGGCTGAAAGCACTCAAAATTACAGGACATTTGGACAGTTTCTACACATGTGTCAAAAAAAGAAAGCACTTGTTCAAACACAAGAAAACGCTTAATCGTAGTACCTTGTCTGTCGTTTTTAATGATACATACATACACACACACACACACACACACCATATATTTTTCTTTTAAGTATTTTAATGACTTGGTATTAAAGCTGAAAGTCACTTGATATTTTACCAAGTTGTCAAAAGAGAAAAATTTTTCCACAGCACCATCTAGATCAATATGACGTTTTGACATTTTTCATGATGTCAAAAAAGATAATAAATAAAAATGAAATAATGATACAGAATAACTTTTTGTAACTCATCATTTTAGTTTGCTTTAACTTATTTAATGTCATATCCAAATCCAGAGAATAATCTGCAATGTTATCAGGCCCCGGCATCTCATCTTCAAACACTTTCTGACCACAGTAATGTAGCCTCCCTGCACATTTTCTATAAGTGTTTTCATGATATTTGTTCAGATAAGCTTTCCTTTTTGGTATGTTAACTTTAAGAATTTAAGTGCAATTCCAGATTGTCAGCATGGTCTCATTAACAGTTGAGATTTCTAGAAGTTTTGTGCTAAAAGTTTTTTTTTTACAGTATTCGGGCTATTGTCCTCATCTTTGTCACCACATTTATTACATTTTGGCCATTGTATGCTCCGGCCTTCTTCTTCTGATTGGAATATCAAACTGAACCCTTTATTGCACCATGTCTTATGAATGTTAGTTATCAGTTATTGCCTGTTAATTCCCCTCTCTAAGTTCTCCACTGCCTTAACCAGATATTGAACTCACTCTTTGGGTCTCGTCACTGGATCTAACTAACGCCTTTATCCACTGTGCCATGTGGACATCTGCGTATGAATTTCTAGGTATTATAAACCTAATGTCTTCAGCAACCATTTTTTACCAGAGCTCATATTGCAATTTTTGTTATCGCTTTTCTCTGGCACTCCTTATTACTGGTTCCCATATTGTATTCATTTCTATGCTTGGTTGGCTCAGGAGATTTTTGTGGCCTAGCATATGTGTCGATTCCTTAAGTTTACGAATTTTACAATGGTGTTCTTTGTCTATCATCTCAACCTGATCCCACAGAGGGCTGTGATCTCCCTTTTCTTTACACATAGCACAGTGGATAAAGGCGTTAGTTCGATCCAGTGACAGGACCCAAAGAGTGTAATACCTGGTTAAGGCAGTGGAGAACTTTGAGAGGGGAATTAACAGGAGTACTGATAACTGACATCAATGAGACATGGCACGTGGAACTAGAACAGTCTACTCCAGTGAGCAAAATAAAGGGTTCAGTTCGACATTCCAACCACTTGAAGATGGGAAGATCATATAACAGCCAAAAAGTTGTAATAAATATGGTGACAAAGATGAAGACAATAGTCCGAATAATGTAAATAGTGTACATAATACCTCATCTCAGAAAAATAGATGCTAAAAGTTTTTTCTCATACTTTGTTTGCGGAAATCTTTCAGCTTTTTGTTTCCAGTCAACTTTGATCTTCAAAAATTTAAATGCAATGTCAATCATCCTCATCTATATTTGAGCCATGTTCTTTTGTCCTTTCACTTTAATATTTTCTCTCAGATTTTTTTTACATTCAGTAACGTCTCGTGTCTTAGTGGGTTTAGCCTCTTGCTTGGGGGTAAAAAATTAAATAAAAAATGTACTGGTAATCTACAACATCTGAGTATTTAGAGATTCTTGATAAAATCCAAAGAAGAATCAGCAATATTATTGGTCCTGACCTGGCATCTCAGCTTCAGTCACTTTCCTACCGCTATAACGTAGCTTCTCTGTGCCTCTTCCATATGATTGTATGGGAAAGGTGTTTCTGTTATTTATATATATATATATATATATATATATATATATATAAGCGAGAGAGATTCTTGATAAAATCCAAAGGAGAATCAGCAATATTATTGTTCCTGACCTGGCATCTCGGCTTCAGTCACTTTCCTACTGCCGTAACGTAGCTTCTCTGTGCCTCTTCTATATGATAGTTATTGAGTGAGATTTTAAGGGAAAGGTGCTCCTGTTATATATTTAGAGATTCTTGATAAAATCCAAAGAGGAATCAGCAATATTATGGGTCCTGACCTGATGTGTCTGCTTCAGTTACTTTCCAACCACCATAATGTGCCTTTTCTACAAATACTTTCATAGTAATTGTTCTGATGAACTTTCCTCTATGGTACCGAGACTTTACTAATTTAAGCACAGTACTAGATTGGTGGTAAAGTTTTATCATCTTACAGTTAATTGGCTTGATGTAACTTCTCACTTGTGAAACTCTTCTGGTCTCTTGCTTTCCAGTCAACTTTGATCTTCAAAATTTTACTTATCTGTCTCTTTAAATCACGTTCTTTTATTATCCTCTCCGTTTTATGTTTTACAGTCAGTAAATGTCCGTGACTTATGGATTTTTGCACTCTGTCAGAACACTTGCCAGATATTTAAATTCCTGCATCTGCTTGATTTTAGCATCCTCAACCTGTAGATAGCATTTCAGGCTCATCTTTTTGTTGATGATCATGCATTCTGTCTTGTAGTTTATGCCTAGTCCCTGACAGAATACTAAAATTATTAAAATTGTTGCAATGTTAACAATTTAGAAGGCGGAAAATGTTTAATATTTAGAAAGCGAAAAATGTTAACAATTTAGTAGATGAAAATTGTCTAAGCAAAAATTAAATATACCAATGAATATTTTCAATGCACAAAGTTTTGCAAATAGATCCTAATTAATAAAAATAATAAGACACTGCAGCTTGTCAAGTAATCAACCATAAACCAACTTGGAGAATTGGCTGAACATTCAAGAAAAAATATTTGAAGTGAGGAAAAAAATATGGAATATAAAAACCAGGAACCACTTAAAAATTAATAAAGCCTTTATTAAATAATGTGTGCCCAACCCATGGAAAGGAAATTGTAAATCATTCAAAATCAGTTCAGAGAGAAAAACAAGAACAACAAAAAAAAAAAAAACACAAAAAAATCCAAAACCACAACAAAAAAAACAAACAAAACAAAAACAAAAAAACAAACAAAAACAAAAAAAACAAAAAACAAACAAAAAACAAAAAACAAACAAAAACAAAACAAAAACAAAAAAACAAACAAAAAAACAAACAAAAACAAAAAAACAAACAAAAAACAAACAAAACAAAAAACAAACAAAACAAAAAACAAACAAAACAAAAAACAAACAAAACAAAAAAACAAAACAAAAAACAAACAAAACAAAAAAACAAAACAAAAAACAAACAAAACAAAAAACAAACAAAACAAAAAACAAACAAAACAAAAAACAAACAAAACAAAAAACAAACAAAACAAAAAACAAACAAAACAAAAAACAAACAAAACAAAAAACAAACAAAACAAAAAACAAACAAAACAAAAAACAAACAAAACAAAAAACAAACAAAACAAAAAACAAACAAAACAAAAAACAAACAAAACAAAAAACAAACAAAACAAAAAACAAACAAAAAACAAACAAAACAAAAAACAAACAAAACAAAAATAAACAAAACAAAAATAAACAAAAAACAACAAAAAGAAACAAAAAACAACAAAAAGAAACAAAAAAAAAGAATTGTAAAAAGATTTCATTTTCATTTTAATATAGATACATGAATCTTAATATACACTTGAGCAATAATTTATAATTTTATCTCGCAAGTTATTGTTTGTAAGTTCAGTCCTCATTAGAAACCACAGAATTGTATCCCTGTACCAGATGAATTCATTTTTCATATTGTTTTCTTGTTAGTACATTTGCAAATGTGTCCTCAAAGAAGACAATTTTTGTGGATAAAATCAGACACTGCATAACCTCTAACAAGTTTAGTCCTCGTGTCTACTGGTGGCTATGTAATAGCGTCTTCAATAAAAGTCTTCAATTTGTGGTGTTAATATCTTCTGCTGATAAAGCAGAATGTCTTGCTTGTAAATTCTCCTTAAATTCTACTCTTTACTCATTTGGAGTATTTTACCTGGCTTTTCACTTAGAACTGATTCTCTAAGTGAGATATATATATATATATATATATATATATATATATATATATATATATATATATATATATATATATATAACTGTCCATGGTTACTGCTATCATGTTCTTGGTTTACACAGCAGTTCATAGTGCTCAAGTGGCACTTCTTGGCAATGGAATATGAAGAGAATGATAATGTTGTTGACTGCAATGTGCATAGCATGGCAGATCTTAGCCATGAAGGTTCAAACTGATGGGACTAAAGAATATAGTTCATCTGAGCATTTTCCATGGAAATAGTAACAGAGCAGCAAGAGGATTACAACTTTTCATCTGTGAGGGAGGTGTTGGAGAGTGTAAAATAATTTACCTACATGGATACAGAAATGCTTTTGGACTATCAAGACTGAAGCTGTATCCCAAATATGCAAGTAGTAATCCATTTTAAGCCTAATCTGGCTCTTGTAAAGATAGAGAATAGCATGAGGAGTCAGGTGCTTACTGGAGTGGTACAGGAAACAAACAGCATCATTTGTGATGGATCATATGTAAGAGTTCCACTTGAGGTTTGAGTTGAGTTTAAGTTCCAATAAGAACTCGCGGAATAGGGCCTCCCTGAGGCAACATTTATTCATTGTGATTGGTGATAGTTCAGGGTCCAAGCAGCAATGATGAAATGTAACTAGTTTGCTTTTTGAGGCATTTAATGTAAACAGCCAGTTTTTCCCTCCACTGAGATATAAGAGCTAGATCAGAGGAGAGATCAGCTGATAATTTCTGGTCATCTGAAGTTTTGGAGGTCCACGATAACATTTACTAGACAAAGTAACAAAAGGAAAGTTTAAAACAAGACTTTCTTTTGTTAGATGCAAATTGTATTCACAATGAAATGTTTATCAATGTTTGAGGGAGACACTTTGCTGGTGTGTTTTATGGGTGTAGTATTCACAGCCTTTTAGATTTAGCATGAAAAGGTCATTACACCAGTTTGAAAGAGGAAAAACGAGAGAGAGATTATTACTTTAGGGTTCACGTGTTTTTATATTTGAGAGCTGCTGCTGCTCATATGAATTTTATTTTAGGGATACTGCTGTTTAAGGTGACCACAGTATTTTAGTGGCTTGCTTGGGATGTAATGATTAAAGAAACATTTTTATTGCTTTAAATATTGATATTAAATAAATTTTTCTTCCCCTTATGATGTTACAAAGAAAATTAAATGATCACAAATCAACATTGGTGGGATGTGTGGATAGTGTAATTATTAGTGGCTCAGAAAGAGAAATCAGCAAGTGGTGTTCAAGTTCTGGTCAAGTTAGCTGCATTCACTTTCACACAAAACCATAGGTAACCCTAGTGGCAACCCTAAGAAATGAACTAGTTCTATGTATGTATGTTTATGTATGGGATCTATAGCAGCTCCACCTGTCCAGACATACAAACTCTAAACATGATTTTTAACATATTTTTTATCACAACTCCCTACTAATAAATAAAAAAGTTAATTTGTAACACATTTTTAGTAATATGGCAGTGAATGTTGGACAATCTCACAGATGAAGAGATTTGAAATAGAAATTTGGTTCCATAGAAGAATGCGGAGAAACCCGTAGACCAAACATGTGAGTAACAACAGATTTAGAGAAAACAGAAAACTTATATCAGGAATAGATTGTTAAAATTTGTAGGATACATAAAGAGGATAGCAGGTTTGGAAAATTTGATACTCACAGGACAAATTGAAGGCAAGAAGAAAAAACATCACCTACTTAGTGAGCTTGAGTAAATGGATGGGGAGAAAAATGTTTGAGAGATATCAAAAAGACAAAATTTATTAAGAGCTACACAGGACAGGAAATTGTGGAGAGCCATGATCGACTATGTCTTGAAGGGATATGGCACAGCCAAAAATGATATATATGCAATTGATGCTGTAATAGTCGATGTAATTCAGACTGAAGTTGAAAGTGCCCCCATTTTTTTCCTGTACAGCTCTATTGTAACAAAGTAGGTTACCAAGTATAAAATAAATTAAAGCTTTCTTGGGTTTTGTTTTTGATTCATTCATTTGTTCATTTTTTACAGTTTAACACTTTGCAGGTTATTTTAAGCCAGAATTTTTTTGTAGTGGGGGGAGATAATGGTTTAGTGATACAAGTCTTACTAATTAATTAGTAGCTGGCAGAAGTATATGTGAACTCATACCCTTTGCCTAGATCAAGTGCTTCGGATAATGTAAAGTGACAGCTAAGTTTTTCTTCACACATACCTTTCCCCAAAGGTATTTGCACATAAATGAACCTAACGGAAATTGAAACCCTGCTTTCCAATTAACAACTCAGAGCCATTATCCATTACACCACCCACACATCCAAACTTACATCAACTGATATTCCCAAATGGTCACCCATCTAGATATTGACCAGGCTCAATGTTGCTTAACTTCTGTGATCATATGCAATTACATTATTATATATGTGAATTTAGTTTTGAATAGTGATTGATTTGGACTTCTTTTTTTGGAGGGGGTGGGGAGAAGTGAAATTTATTTATATCCTAAAATTATTTTGGGGATTCTAAAAGAGTTTTTTGTGAGTGAATATTGCATTAACATTTATCTGAGACAAGCTAGTTACATTCTATCATTAGCGATCAGACCCTCAGCTACCGTGAAAGACTATTTGGCCTCAAACTCATACCTAGCCTCAAGTGAAACTCATACATATGAACCATTGATAAGGATGCAGGTAAAATGGTCAGCTCCCTGTACCACTCCAGTAAGCACCTTCCTATTAGCAAACCATCTACATTGCCTCTGTGTTCCGTTGGTGAGAAGTAAGTTCCACTCAAACAGCTTCTTCCAATGAACTATTGCTCTGTGGAACAAACTCTCAAAAGTAGGTTTCCCCCAGGGCTGATCACAATCTTAACCTGTTCATTTGCCTCCTAATGTGACCCTCTAACTCGAGTGGCTCCCAGGACTTGTAATGGGTGAAAAACAAAAACAAACAAACAATTAAAAAAACAAACAATTAAAAACAAACAAACAAAAATAATTTTTATAGATACAAGTTCTACTATTTAACCCATATCTGGGAGAAAATAATGGATTCATACCTTTTCCAAGGTTATTTTCATGTAAGTGAATGTGACCCAACTGGAATTTGAACATAGCTCTCAAATTTCGAATTCAGACCTCCTATCCATTATACCACCCTCACATTTATTTTTGGAAAGTTAATGGAGTTAAAGTACTTTTCACATTTACACAACTTTAGTAAGAATTATATCTTTGAATACAAAGTAGAAGAATGTATTTAGGAATTACAAAAAAAAATATCAATATTCCATCATTGTATAACACAAGACGCTGATATAGATCCAAAACTATCAACCGTAAAAGATTCATGGGAAAACATGGAAAGTGCATTTCAAAATATTTTTCGAGCACAATGAAAGTCAAGATGAAAATGCATTCAGTGAAGGTGATATTCAATTGGCAAAATTGAATGAATTCAATTTCATTTTTTTTTTTTTTTTTTTTTGATATTTTATAAACTGTTTTTTATACTGTTGTGGGATACTTATGTGTTTGGGTAGAAATAAGTCACCATTATATTGCAGGTATCACCACTTTCGTTGTTGCTGTTTATAGACATTTTATATTAAATATTTATGGGCTTCTGGAACATTTAGCCTACAAACAATATTGGCAGAAACATGTGAATACAGATAAAAATAAGTAAACAAAACAATATAAAACAAACAACAATGCACGTAATTAACAAAAGGAATAATATATATCAGTCAGTTATATGCCACGCGTGAAACATGCTTAGGTGACACATGACTGACAAGGCAGATTTTTTCCTGCAGTAGGTTGCCATTTCTTACTGTGGTAAACCAGTTGTCATCTAAGGCTATAGAACCTGGTCTGTTCTGCTATTTACCCATAGCTGGGGGAGAAGAGGATTCATACCTTTCGCAAGGATATTAGCATGTAAGTGAGTGTAATGGATTCAACTTGGGAAAGGTATGAATGTACACAACTGAAATGAAAGGGAAAAAAAATATTAAAACTAGTTGTGTGTGTGCGATAGACGTGTGTGCGTATATGTGCATAAGTTCAAAGTCAACAGAGGACTAAGGAAGTGAACACTTCCAGTGAGCAGATCACTAAATAACCTCTGACACTTAAGACTAGACTAGATAGGAATATGAAACCAAAATAATGCATAATAATAAAATAGAAAAAAATTCAAAGTTAAAATAACTTTAAAATATAGCTATGAATAATAATCAACAATAAAAAGAAAGAAAAAGTGAGACTACAAAAAAAGTAAATATGAAAACTCCCATGATGCACTGGAACAGTCATATTGCTGCTAATTGAAGAAGAAATCAAACTTACTTTCTCTTCAATGGCCAAATGAAGCAGTTGTCATGGGACTGACCCTTCAACAGACCATATGTCAACTATCAAATGAGCACAAACCTTTTATCTCTGTATATGGACATTCTTTAAAATATACAATTTTCTCAAATGTATATGAAAAATTTTAGTTTTTGTTTACAGTTATTGGTATTGTGTTTTATAGATTTGTTTTATATATATATAGTATATGCCCCTGAAAAGTTATTTCGGTTGAGCTCCCTGGGGAGTGTGTGAGTTTGTAAACAGTGACTATTACTGCTAGTAATGCAATACTCTTTGATAAAAACGAATACAGTTCTCTCGGTCAATGGCATGTTCACTCTATAAATAAATATGCTTAAATTCACCTTCATCCCTGATGTGCACCAACAGCTGAGGGGTAGATTCTCTGACAGCAATCCAGACAGGTTTCAATCCTAGCTAGAAGTAACTGGACATCTAGTCACACTGATGAGCTGTGATACAGAAAAACAGTGTCTGGATGACAATATATATATATTATATAAATAAATAATATATATATATATATATATATATATATATATATATATATATATATATAAGTCTGAGGGAAAGTGGAAATAAAAAGGACACTTATATTTAACATCAGTAAAAAGATAGTTGAAATTTCTGGGGTGCATAATGAGGAAAGATGGCTTGGTAAATTTGATACTCACAGGATAGACTGAAGCAAGAAGAAAACAATTCCTAAGCTACTTAGTGAGCTTGAGTAAATGATAGTGAAACAAGGTTTAAGAGAGACCAAAAGTTTATTAAGAGTTACAAAGGACAGGAAATTGTGGAGAGCCATGATCATGACCATCCTGAATGGATATGGCACTTAGAAGAAATCTATTTTTAGTTCGTATCTAATACTTAATACATGCAATTAGCCATAAAATTTTTCTTGATCTATTCCCTGTCAGTAATGATATGTAATACTGTAGACGGAACTTTTATTATAACTTGAACAATATTTTTTTGCATCTGGAGATTCAGTAATTTAAAATTTATTGAATCAATTTTAATATTAATCCCCTCATCAATAAATCAGCAATATTTTCTTGTACAGGAAAACAGAAAGGTTATTTTTAGTGGATACCCATATCTGAGTAGAAGCCACGTTTATTTACTGAACAGGATAAATATATTTGTCATCTACCAAACTGAATATTTGAAAAATCTTATTAAAGAGATACACTCTCTGGAAGGATTCCAAACTGTACCCCTTGGGCAGAGGAAATTTCTTGAACATTCAGGCTGGTAAATATAATTAATACTGTTTATTTAAAACAGAATATATATATATATATATATATATATATATATACACACACACACTTTATTTTAGGATAGTACATCAAAAACATGTAAAACAAATGCTATACAATTGCAACCGTGTTTCGATGTGAATCGACATCTCATCAGGTGATTGTAAATGAATGATTTTTAAAATTTAAACATATAGAACTATCTTGGTAAATTTAATATACAACTGTTGACTAACGTTTTTTCATATAAGGTGTTAATAACAATAACCAATCAATGCAAAATGTCAGCCAAATACCAATACATCTGCACAAAATGTTACTAATCTTATTAATCTTCTAGCAGTGGCTAGAAGATTAATATAAAATTATATTAAACCTGAATTAATCTTACCAACAGAAAGATAAGCCATATATGGTACAACACTGTTCAACTAAAATCTAAGGAAAAGTAATTGTCAGATTTTAAATCTAGCAGAATTGTAAGGCGAAAGGTAGACTTTACATTTTACCATTAATTCATATCTTTGGTTAAGTAAAAGATCATCATCAAAGAACCTGATAATTTTCAATTTTTCCCTATAAACAGAAAACAAGGTTCATGTAAGGACCTACATGTCTTTGCCATTTTTAAAATTTTCCATTTCATTTTAAGAGTTTAATTTTCGTCTTCCAAACTCCAAAAATATTTTGATAGTGATGTATTTTTTCTATAAGTATTATTAGTAAAGGATGATATATGCTGATACCACTGAGTCTTGAAAGAATTCTGAGTACTACCAATATAGAACTTTTCAACCATCAGATTTTCCATTGTAGAGATAGAACAAAGATAAAGAGATTTAGTTTAACATTTGTCTGGCAATGGACATTGGCTGGTATCCTTAATATTTTCCTTGAAACTTTTAATATGATACAGATTATTAAATTGCTTAGAAGTTTTTGTTGTATAACTTTATGATCTTCAAGATTATTGGTGCACCAATAGATATATATATATATAAATATAATATACATATATAATTACACACACTCATGACTACAATCATCTTCAATATGTCATAGTACAGCAGCTGTTCTTAAAACTGAACTGCCATCGACACACAATTTGATAATGAGAACGAAGAATACAGATGTGTCTTTCTAGACTGGTTGCCATCCAAGACTATAGAATATTGTCTATCCTGCTATTAACCAATAACTGGAGAAAGAGTTGGATTCATACCTTTACCTAGAGTATATTCATTTCAGTGAATATATGAGAGAGAGGGAGAGTTTCTTTGCACATAAATACATACTCCAAATCCTTTTTTTGTTTGTTCTTTCAATTCCTAGCATCAAGTATTTCAGGATTTTATTGAGGAAAAAAAAAAAAAAAAAAAAAAAAAAAAAAAAAAAAAATGAAAAATCACTAGTTTTACATGCTACATGCAGAATGATTTTACCAGACTTTCAAAGACTTAATTTGGGTGTTTGTTCTTGTTTTAGAAATTGGCCTATGAGGTATCCACATATAATCTAGGAATTTATTCCAATATACATAGATCCATTTGATTATACCTTTCATTTCCTGCATACCTTATGCCACGTTACAGTTTTAACAGCGGTGCTTAGTACAATTAATATTCACTAGAAACACTCGTGAAAATTTAAATGTTTTCCCATTTGGATTTTCCAATGTATCATAATACTTAATAAATAAAAGAAGCTCATTGTGAGTTCCATGACTACAAAATACCTGTGGAATTTCTCCTTTCACATCATTAAATATTTTAACTTCATTTTAAACAAATATTGTAATGAAAATTATAAAGAATTCACGTTATTATTTAAAGAGTAAAAATGAAAAAAATTGTTAATTTCGATTTTTTTCCTCATTTCACTGAAGCAGACATTAAATACATGAGCAATATTTGTCTATATTTCTGTGATGAGGTATTGTAATTATTTACACTATTTACATTGTTGTCCTCATCTTTGTCATATTGATGACATTTCGGCTGTTGTATGCGCCAACCTTCTTCAGGATCTTTCTATATTTCTGAGATGAGGTATTTTAATTATTTACATTGTTCGAACTTGTTCCCATCTTCAGTGCCATATTAGTTTATTTCCCAAAAATTAATTCAAGGACACATTATCAAGTGGGTAAAAGCATTTGTTGAAGTAATCCAGTGATTTGATCCAAAGAGTTGTGAGTTCAATACCTGGCCACAGCAAAGCTGAACAAAAACTTGGATTACTAAAGGGAAATAAATGGAAACGCATATACAGAAAAGTACGGCAAGAGCAATCTACCCCAGGGTTGAGTTCAAAATTCCAATATATATCACCCGGAGAAGGCTGAAACATTGTGATTATGACAATGAAGATGGAGACAACCCAAACAATATAAATAATATAAATGAGTATTATTATAGCATTTCACATTTGTCTTTCATGGCAATCAAAATGGATTAGTCCATTATTTAGGAGGTATAGGCAGGATGTTACAATATGAGCTAACTAAAGAACAAATAGTATTATGGTGCCAATGTTTTTTTAATCTTCAAATTCTTTGATTTTAATTAACAATCTTTGTGGTTCCCAGACTTCATGAATTTAAGCACTCAACTAGGCTGGAATCTCGCTTTCACCCTTTCACTGTCAAAACTGTTAAATGTAGCCGTCTCTTCTACTCCAATAGCTTCATGCTTCGCACTTCTTGCCTGTGGAAGTCCCTCCCTATTTCTTGTTTTCCTGATAACTATAATCTCCAACTATTCAAATGTAACATCAATCGACATCTATCCCTTGCTCTATCCACTAACCATCTCTTCATCATTTCCTCTATCACTCCTCTTTGTTCTCGCTCCAACTCTGTAACCCCTTACGTGCTAGTGGCTTCACGCCCGCCTTGCTTGGAGGTTGGATGCTTAAAAAAAAAAAAAAAAAAAAAAAAAAAAAAAGGTGCAGTCTACAAAACTTTTTGAAAGAATCATCACTTTTGTTGATAGGGGTGAATGTATTTCAGTAAATATTTAGTCTCCTGGTACATTCGTTCTGCAAATGTTATTTGGTGGACTCATCTGAGTCTGGGTAGATATATTTGACAAAATATAGATTTTACACAAAAAACTATCATGTGTATTTACACAAAGAAAGGAAAAAACATTAAAAACTTGGCTAATAACATGCTCGTGTTGTAAGGTACAGCAAGAGTGCGTTGAAGTTTGGGGAAACACATAACCGATTACTCTCCCACCAACTGTAAAATCAGATAGGAAAAAGAGACATGAAGTAACAAAAATTGCACTGCCTCGGAAACCACAGCAGCTTTAGGAACAAAAATTCAAAATTTATTAAGAGTTACAAAGGACAGGAAATTGTGGAGAGCCATGACATCCTAGCTCTCGAGGGGAAAATGCAGAAAGATTTGGACAATTTTCCATGGCTACAAAACTGTTCTTTGCAGGAGAACACTCTTCTGACCATCTAGAAATTCTACCAGGATTGATTATTGGCAGCCACAATCTTAACACAAGATATGACACAGATGACAGATTGAGCATGGAAGTAAATATTTTAAAAGTAATTTCTCCCTAAGCAAGGGTATAATACCACTTAAATGCAAGGAGTTACTGGGAGTAAAAGTGAATGAGAAGACTTTAGTGAGGAGAAAGGGCAATAAAAGAACAAGTTCTATTCTAATTACTCTCTTTTCTCTCATTTCTTGCTTCATTGTCACCTATGATCTTCAAAAATTTACAGAAATATTCACTAAGCCAGATACAAATTAAAGATACTTCTGTTCAAAAAGAAGAGATCATTCTTTGAACATTCAATTATTCAATATAAAAACCTTTATTCAACTATTCTGGGTATGATGATAAACTACATCCAGCAGCAAGGTGTCTGATTGGGAGGTTTTTGTGGAGCCACCTCTCAATTGCTGTTGTTCCTAAGTCTATCCTAACTGAGTGGTAGCACCTGTTAGGGTTCTAACTATGGGAAAATAGTGAATCCCTCAAAACTGGTATCAAAACACTATGAAAGTATAAAAATACATTTATATAGTAAAAATACCAGCAATAGTAAAAAAAAAAAAAAAAAAAAAAAAATACATTTTTGTAAAAAAAGAAAAAGAATTACCCACAATACATACAAAAAAGTTACCAACAATACATTCTTCTAAAAGAAATTACTAAAGCTCCCAAGAAAATTAAATTTCAGCATAAGGAGTTGATATGCCGCTAAACAAACCTTTATTCAAAATTGAAGTTGCTCTCATTCAAAGCATTATTCACTACAATAAAGAGGAATTCAAAGTTACGAGGCCTTTAATAAACTGAAAAACACCATTGGCTGTATATTGCAAACTATTTTGACCATTTGAGATGAAGGAAAAAAAAAATTAAAGAAAGTAAACTATTTTCCATTGATACTAACATAGAAGTGTTAAGATATTGGAGCTTTGGTCAAATATTTTTGGCAAAATTCTGTCATGTGAGAATAAAAAAAAAAAAAATTCTCATTTACAGAAAAATCCTTCAAAATCTGAGTAAACTTGGTTATAATTGCTCTGTATTGCTTGAAGATAATTTGAAAGATTCTTGTATTGGGTTTTTTTTGTAATGGACAAAATCTAAAATAAATAAAATAAAATAAAAAAAATATCTAACAGTCCATTACTTGTAATTGCCCTTAGCATGACACTTGAGCGGTGGAATTTCACATTCTCCATAGTTCATTACTTTCAATAAGAATATCTACTTTATTTTGGATAAAGGTATCCTTTATATTTCAAAATAGGGCAAGGGTGTGTTCAAGTTAGGGGAAACACCTAACCAATTTCTCTCCCACCGACTAATAGACAGAGAAGAGATAAAAACAAGAGAAAAGGAAACACTGCCTCAGAAATTAAAAATTTAGGAACAAAATGTCCAAAGAAATGACATCACAAGAGAGTCTTGCCAACTGCTGGCTTTCGACATTTTTATTGACAGAAACCCAGATCTAGACAAGTTGCAGAGAGGCCTATATACATGAACATGCCAAGCTGTTCTGCTGCTAATGGAAAAAATGCAGATGTAATTGGTTTTGACAGACATGTCTACAAATGATCTGGGTCTACTTTTACACCTGTACTGATGCGTGTTTGCCACATTTTATATAGAATACAATGATATTTTCGATAGACAATAGTTTTTTTGTTTTATCTTAATAGCAGTCTCTTTGAATAAAAATATTTTTTGATTTGAATAAAAGGTATCTGACTTCAGAGCTATTCCCTGACACTTTAATTTGATAACATCACACCTTTTGCATATAGGCGTGGTAAGATTAGGTATCCCTAATTAGCCAAAAAAGAGCATACCATGATGAAAAAAAAGGCCTCAAACTAGAGGAAAAAATATTTATATTATGAAGCGGAAAAGCCAACATATTTATTATTTTATTAAATTTTTTCATTCTTTTTAGAACATTCAAAATTTTGATTAAAAAATTGTGCTTTTTTTTTGTACCAGCAGAATACTATTAACTTTTACCACACTGTAGGTGGCAATAGTCGCCGTAGAATTCTCTCCCTTGCTACTCTAGGTGCATTCTGTCGCCTTGAGATGGTTACTATATAAATAAACATTTGTTAATTATTATTTACGGTATTTTAAGCTGGAAATCACCTATTAATTCTTTGGAACAAGCCTAAACTTCCAACGCCATTTTGAATTCTAAACACGAGGAAACAGACCTTTTTGACAAAATGAAAGCCTTTGTTCTTATTCTTAGTGATTTTGCTTCTTATTGCATCCCAGAATCCCACAAGGAGTAATAAAAGTTAAAGTACGTTAAATTATTTATGTATTTTTTTTAATGTATATTTGTTTTATATTTTGCGTTTCAAGCATCAACGTTACTACATCAAAATAATACTCATTCATTTTCTTTTATTAGTGTACAAAAATTAAAATTTATACGCACAATACAAAGAAAGTTTTAACAATTTTAAAACTGTAAGTGTTCATGTTTTTGCACCCTCAAAAAAAAAAAAAAAAAAAAAAAAAAAAAAAAAAATGTCTTAACCACGGTGACTTGTTTTGTGGGCATTCTGAGTTAAAAAATCGATGTATTGACAACTTAGGTCAGAGGGAAGTTATGTGACGGAAGAATAAAAGTGAACTAATTTAAGTTTAACTACACAGTAATTTTTAAAAATTAAATATTTCCAGTAATTTAATATTTTAATGATTTTTTTTTTTAGGTACTTTTATATTCTATCTAATCTTACGTTTGAAGAGTGAAAAAAATAAAATTTTAAATAAAAAAATAAATTTTAAATTTCATAACAGACTTACCTAATTTTTTTTTTTTACGCACATATCTTATGAAATTTTATGGTATAATTTTTATTATTAATTTTATATCTCAGTTATGAAAAATTTCACGACTTAGATATAAAAATTAATAATAGCCTAAAAATGTCATGATGGATACCTAGTTGGTGCAAAAATAATGACGTAATAATGTCGTTTTTTGACGTTAAAAATACGTCAAAAAAACGACATTAAATATTACGTCATTATTTTTGCACCAACCTAATATTTCGAACGTGCTAGAAAGGATGAGGGGGAAAAAAAAAAAAAAAAAAAAAAAAAAAAAAAATAGGCTTTCCTTAAATATTTTGACAATAAAAGTTTGTTTTTATTGAGTTTAGGGACTTCATGCTATGTTTTTTTAAAAAAAAACAAAAAAAAAACGGAGGGACCTAGGTACCTTTCTCATTTTTATGAAATGTTATTTCTTTAATTTAAAGAGTTTATTTTTAATTTTTCTTATTTTTCATATTTTGTTCTCGTCCCTACAATTGAAACTAAAAAAGAAAATTAATAATTGTAGTATGTCTCACTGAAAAACAATAAATTATTAATTATATTTAAAAACCTAAAATATTTATTGAAATAGGACATAAAAAAAAAATAAAATAAAAAAATAAAAAAAAAGAATTGTCTATATATTTCTGAGAGGAGGTATTATACATTTGCATTATTCGGACTATATTGTCCTCATCTTTGTCGCCATATTTATTAATGTTTCGGCCGTTGTACGCTCCGGCCTTCTTCAGGTGATTGGAATGTCGAACTGAACCCTTTATTTTGCTCACTGGGGTAGACTGTGCCATGTTTAATGAATATCATTTATCAGTTATTTCCTGTTAATTTCCCTCTCCAAGTTCTCCACTGCCTTAACTGGTTATTGAACTCACACTCTTTGGGTCCTGTCACTGGATCTAACTAATGCCTTTATCCACTGTGCCATGTGTGAATTAACAAGAGAACTGATAACTGACATCCATTAAACATGGCACGTGGAACTAGAAGAGCCAACCCCAGTGAGAAAAATAAGTTGACATTCCAACCAGAAGGCTGGAGCGTACAACGGCCGAAACGTTGTAATAAATATGGTGACAAAGATAGAGGACAATCATCCGAATAATGTAAAAATAGTGGACGTAAAAACTTTTGAAAATGCGACGATGGTCAAAATCAAAATTCAACACGTTTGCAGTATGAAAGCAAACATTTTCTGGGTCATGTTATTGCCGTCAGGCTAAAAAAAACTTAAAACACGTGGCATTAATCTCACTTACGATCATCCATATATTTGGAAAAAAAATTTATGCCCACTCAAAAATAGTGTAAACTTCTTTTTGAAAATACATGTGGATCGCAGATGAACTTTTAAATAGAGAGATCTACTTCGCAGCATTCCCTAAACTGCACATTTTGAAACTTAATTTTAAAATACTTAACTTTTTTGTATTTAAAATTGGAAAGATTAAAATTTGTAAAGATTCATTTTTCATTGGAAAAATATTTTAGCTTCCAGACAATATTGTCCTAAACATATTATTCATTAAAGCATTTAAAAACTTTTCTAATTAAATAATATCTTAGTTTTATCGAGTTTTGTTACAATAGAGATTAATTTTCGGTAACTGCGCGATTCTATTCCACAAAAAGTCGATTTATATTCTTCAAAGTCTTCTGCTTTTAACTAAATTAAAATCAATAAAAAGTCACGTCGTCGAATTTCTCGAGTTTTCATAAAATTAACTATGGGTGGGGTAACAGATGTGAAAAAAAAAAAATCTCTAAAATAATTTAATTCATTTGTGAATAAGTCCTGATTTCATTAAAATCCGACAATTATTTAATTTTTGTGAGAATTTCCAAATCACTTTGTTTTTCACCTGAAAAAAGGCGCTGAAACACTAATGGTAAATATTACGTAGACCGCAGATGTAAAAAAAAAAAAAAAAAAAAAAAAAAAAGATTTTTAACAAAAATTTCGAAGGTGCTAGAAAGGATGAAAGAATAAAATAAAAAAAATACTTTGGTCTTTCCTCTTTAAAATTAAACTTTTTTTTTTTTATTAAGTTTTGGGCTTTTTTTTTTTTTTTCATCATGCTATGCAGATTTTGGGGGCGAATTAGTGAAGATACCGAGGTAAATGTGATGAACTATTGCAGAAGGCAAAAAGGCTCAGAATTGTATTTTTTGCAACACTAAAATCAAGAATAAAATAACTTACCCCAAGCGCGAGCAAAGATTCGAACCCGCATCCCGTATTACACATCTAAAATAACTATAGAGTAAGATACTCTCTCCCGAGATTATCTTTGCGCATATTTTGGCTGTCAATAATACATAAGAACGAGGTGGCAAGAAAAGAAAAAAGACGGTTGACTGCGGTGTTGCACCTCAACTTTTTTTGTTTCATCTCGACTAGGTCAGCTTTCTTCTCTCTCCATGGTCGTATTTATTTTACCCTCTCCATTGGCGAGAGAGCCTCCTGATTTTGTCTAAAGGCAGAATACAGCAGCCTCTCTTTTGGGAGTTGGACGAGTCCAACTAAAACATCAGTTATCTTTATTTTGTTTCAGAGTGTCTATATTTCTGAGATGAGGTATTATGTACATTATTTACATTATTCAGACTATTGTCCTCATATTGTTCGCCATATTTATCACAACGTTTGACCGTTGTACGCTCCTGCCTTCTTCAGGTGGTTGAAATGTCGAACTGAACCCTTTATTTCGCTCACTGGGGTAGACTGTTCTAGTTCCACGTGCCATGTTTGATGGATGTCAGCTATCAGTTATCTCTTGTTAGTTTTCCCCTCTGAAAGTTCGCCTCTGCCTTAACTCACACTCTTTGGGTCCTGTCACTGGATCTAACTAACGCCTTTTACAGTGGATAAAGGCACAGTGGATTTTGTTTGTTTTGATATTTAAGTTTGTTTTTAGGTTCATCCCCTCCCTGCTCATTGTATTTCATAGATTTTTATAGATATATAATTGATATTCTATACAAAAGATATTGTATAGAATTTTATGCTCATCAAATTTTTATATCATTGTAGGTTCCCTAAGAGTATGCGGTATTATGGTATATGGGAAATTATGATATATGCAGGATTGAGTAGCGATTGATAGGTTCTTGTGGTGAATGTGCAAATTGTAACGAGTGAATGGGTCGTGAATCGGATTAGCTTAGGTATAAGATTGTAAGTGACAACCAGCCTCGACCCATTCCCCACTTTAGGTCTTGTGCCAAAATTGTATTTTTTCCATACAATAAATCTCAGTTGACAGCAGTCTTGAACTGGCTACACGTGTCGCGGACACTGAGTGAGAAGAACCTTATGACAGACATTGGTAGCAAAGAAAAATTTAACGCTTTTTTTTGCTACAATAAGATTTGTCTATTACAGTCAACTTCATTTCGGTATTGGCCTCCAAAACCAACCAGACATTAAATGATAGTTATGCTCAAAATAAATAAGTGTGTGTGTATATATATATATATATAATATATATATATATATATATATGTGTGTGTGTGTTTTGTTTTATAATTACGAAATGTTAATATCACTAGTCAAATGAAAAATAAACCTTGATTTTTATCTCCACACAAAACTGATAGAAACCAGTCATCTCAAAAAAAAAAAAAAAAAACAATTCAAGCCGGTGGAAACGTATTTGTCAGATTGATTCTTAAAAAGAAGTTGTTGCAATCGATTCGTAAAGTACAGAAATTGATTTTAAAAAAAAAAAAAAAAAAAAAAAAAACATTGCCACATTGGTGGAAGAACATATCAACACTCTACGAAATCAGTCAGTTATGAGCCATGCGTGATACACGCTTTCGATACATGACTGACGAGGAAGATTTTTTCCCCGCAGTAGGTTGCCATTTCTTTCTGCGGTAGACCAGTTGCCATTCAAGGTTATAGTACCCGGTCTGTCCTGGTATTTACAACTGGGGATGGAAATGAGGATTCATACCTTTGCCAAGGGTATTAGCACGTAAGTGGATTCGACTGGAATTCGAACTCGGCTCTCCATTACTCCACCGTGCCTCCCCAAATTGTTTCTTCTAAGTTTTGTCACTGAGCTTAGCACAAAACCAAACGTACCGTAACACTGACTTAGTGAATGTATTTGGACGCAAAAATTGCGTTTACCCCGCATATATTTTCTTATGCTTGTGTATTTGCGAAAAGGATTAGAAAGAAGTAAATCTATATATTTTTTATGGTTTTATTGAAATTTTATTTAAGTTTCCACATGTCCTCCATCATTAGCAATACAAAGGTTAATACGATTTTGCAGTTCACGGAAAACATTTGCCAACTGATTTACAGTAATGCCTGAAATCACAGTTATTTTAGCTATACTTAAAACTAGGTACATTAAACTTTATAACATTTTTTTACAGATTATTTCTATCGCAAATACAAATAAAGTTATAATTTTTTTAAGTGCACACGAACTTTATGGACACCTTGTATAAAAGAAAGAAAATGAATTAAAATAAGGCATTTGTGTTTTCCTTTAAAATCCTTATTTCTTTCTCATCTAAACTTCCTTCTATACTTCTCTCAACTAAAGAGGAGGCAAGCCCCAAAAAGATGAAAAAAAGTCTCAAAAACTCCGAAAGTTTGCAAGAGCAGTGCTTATTTATGACAAAAATGCCCAAAATCAAGAAGGCTCCACACACAACCTCCATTAGTTTTAAAAAAAAAAAAAAAAAAAAAAAAAAAAAGGCAGATTTTTGATGTTAGGCGAAACCAGTGTTCGCGCCAAATTCTCGAGGCATAAAAAAGCCCCCCCCCCCAAAAAAAAACGCTCAATTGATATTGACCTAATTTCTGATTTTACTACTATCTATCCGAGTCTGACTTCAAACTACCATTGCAAATATTTCGGCTACAAATATCCGCCTCAATAATGAACTTTTTCTATGCCGAATATCAAAGGCCTCGCTCATCACTGTAAAGAAAATAAATAAAAATCTATTTTAAACCCTTGAGACAGTTTGTTTTATTCCTAAAGTTTCCGATAAAATAATTATCCTACCAGTACTATATCCACACTGGTGTCCTTCTGATGTGAACACAATTGCCACATTTGCATACACATGACATATCGGGGGAATTTTGATGCTCTGCTTCAATGAGCGAGACTAGTTAAGTTAAGCTAGAAAAGACCAACATTCTCCATTTTATACTTCATGGCCAAATAAATAAATAAATCATAGGAAAAACCTATACCCAAGTAAAAAATTAAAAAATATAGATTTTCCAAAAAACAGAATGAAAATAATCTAACACTTTATTAAAAGTTACTTTTGCTATGACTTCAACTAAAGTATTTTCAAACCTGTTAAGTAAACCGTGGAATTAATATCAGTCGATTAACATTTTTTTCTCTTTTGAGTAGAGTTCTCAGTCCATTCTTAAACGACAGATCTTGGTTGAACTAAATTCTAGGCAAAGAATTCCTTGTTGATATTGTAAGTTTGATGATTATTGGTTTAAACTTGCGAGGATTATATGATATTAAATTTATGTTCAGTTGGTAATACAGTGTAACCCGGATATAAGAGAGACCCGTATATAAGAGAAATTGTCTGGTCCCAAATTAGAGCCATACTTACCTCAACAAAATAGACCAAACCCGGATATAAGAGACATCTCCGGTCCCGACAACTCATATCCAGGTTACACTGTAGTAATCCTTTCGACTATGTGGATTTAAGGGTCCAGCTAAAGTAGAATATACAATAAATTGTGTTTATTTAAAAAAAAAAAAAAAAAAACAGAAAAAGAAAAAACAAAGAAAAACAAAAAAAAAAAGAAAAACAACGAAAAAAAACAACAAAAAAAACGTTACTTTTTTCTAAATCTGGAAAGTTTTAAAAGTTTTTACGCTATTAAAAGATATTAGGTTGGTGCAAAAATAATGTCGTTTTCTCACATTAATATGTGAGAAAGCGACATTATTTTTGAAAAAACTCAATGTCCTTTTCATTCATAATTTATCAGTTTTTTAAATATTTATTTCAATTCTAACAAGTGAAGAATAATAAATTAAATGCCATGTTAACAGAAACAGTATAACTAGTTTCTTTTAACAATGTAAAAAAAATGCTATGTCTTTAAATCATTTTGTTTTACGTAATTGAAGCTATTAGCAAAGTTGAGAATTAAAAGTCCGATAAAATTAATTTCACTGAAAAACTGGAATAAATGTTATACTTTATTTCTTAGTCTATTTTGCTTAATAAAACTTCAACTATCTAAACAAAAAAAAAATAAAAATAAATAAAACCATGCGTTGTTTTACTACAGTGAAAATTTGTGAATTGAAAAGAATGTCCATTTTTGGACTTTAAAGTTTCTGCACTTAAACAATATTAATTTTCATTTTTCTTTTAAATTTCTGTTCGATATTCCCGGAAAAAATTGGAATGCGTGTGAAATCCTTAAAGCGTTGGGTTTATTTATCTATTTTATAATTTATGGAAAGTAACAATTTTATATTCTCATTAAAGTTAGTCCTGCCTATGACAAGATTTAAAAAATTATTTCACCTATTACATTTTTTTTTTTTTTTTCACCAGCAGTTAAGACATCAAAAGTCTGGACTTCTCACATAGGTGGGAAAAAATTGGGGATTCACTAAATTCACTTAATCCAACCCCACATCAAGCCCTTTAAAAGTATTCAAATTTTTTTCACACCTTTTGCTCACGTCTTGTAAGTGGAGTTTATCCCCACAAATTGACAGCGCGTTTTGGAGACTTTTTATTGCTGGTTGGCAGGCTTCATTTGAACCCTATCTTCTTCCTTATCGCTGCTTTTTTTTTTTTTTTTTTTTTTACAAAAATTATTGAAATTATGTTATTGTTTTTTTTTCTTTTCTGAAAATTCAGTATTTCGCCCCCTCAGCTACGCTACTGCATTTAATTAAGTGATAACATATCAATCTAACCAGAGGTCAAACACGAGCAATGTTTCTGTAAAACTTCCAGCACATCAATATCCTTCTTGTAGTAGGGAACCTCATTCTATTGAATATACCATAGTTTTCACTTTTTGGTGGTAAGTCCAGTAAAACAAATTTTAATGATGCCAACACTTTGGTTGGCTTTCAACAATGCATTCCTTGGAGATTGATCATTTTAATTAGAAGTCCCAAGTCGTTTGGCCCCTCAGCCTCATCTAATGCACCATTTGGAGAGCATTTTTAGTCCAGTTTGCCACTAATTTTTAAAATCGCACATTTCTCAGCGTTAAATTTTAACACCCACATTGCTAATGAATTCAGGTCGTCCTGAAATGCAGCCCAATCTTAAGATTTCTAATCCTGCGATAAAGCTTAGTATCATCAGTTATCAGTTTAATTGTAGCCAGGTCTGTCGTTGCTGGATATTGGTATGGTTGGGTAAATAGTCAACATGTTGCAGGAATCAAAACACTGGAAAGTAAATATTGTCGGGAGTCTTTAAAATTTATCCCACAAACAATATTGGCGGACTCAATGCGAGTCCAAGTAAAAATTAGTAACACAATATAAAACAAACGCCAAATGATATGTATTGACAAAAAGGAAGAAGACGATAGTCCCATCGAAGACATTTAAACTTGAAAATTCGCTTTTTTTTTTTGTGCGTGTGTACAATTTGTATAGGCCTATGTGATAGAAACGTGTGTGAAGGAGTTCAAAGTAGTGACTATGTAAAACTACATAGTAAGGCCAGAGTTGAAAAACTAAAAAACGAATGGTGTGGAAAATTTGTCTCGGCTTTCCCCACATGAAAGGAAAATGTTAAAGGTGACAGAATCGATAAAAGCAACGACGACTTGAAAGTTTAGAGCGAACAATTTTTTTTTTTTTTTTAGGCGGAAGAATAAAGACTCAGACTTCTGCTCGGGGTATAACATCGAGAGAAAAAAAAATGTTTATTTACAAAAATAAAAAGGTAAAGTGATAGACACAAAACGAGAAAAAAAAAAGAATTCCTTTAGATGAAAAAAAAAAAAAAAAAAATTGTTTATATAAATATAGAAGTGTTCAACGTATTTCTCTGCGTGCCTAGAAGTTCTTTAAACAGATAAATTGTTCTTAAGGGGGTTAACATTCAGATTTCTTCAGAGCTCTTTTTTCGGTGGGGGAGGGGTCGGAAAATTCGTAGTTGAGCGAGTTCGTAGGCCGACAACAGGAATTTCTAGATTCACAGAAGCAGCTCTCGATTACTTTTTAGTAGATGGCCGACGTTCTGTCTTTTAGAGACCTGCATGTAGATTTCTTCCTTGAAACAGGTTCCGAAGATGACTGATGTTCTGACACAGACCTGATGTTATCACAGAATCTCCAATACTCACTGCCAAAGAGGCGCATGTTCTCCCTATTTATCGAGATTAGAAGGCTCAGAAATATCGGGAACTTTTCCCTCCAAATTTGCTATATAATTTCCTGGACCTCTTGTTCATCAGAAAATATATTCTTATCTCTGATGAAAATCAAAGGTTTGGGAGCTGGGTTTGAAAGGAAGAGTCTGACAAGTTGTGAGTGTTACCCCTGTTATGGTCAAGACGGGGGTTGTCAAATTTATTTTTATATTTTCCAGTCTTCTCACCCATCAGAAAATATATTCTTATCTCTAATAAGGATCAAGGCTTTGGGAGCCAGATTTGGAAACAGGGGTGAAAGTCGAGGCAAATATCAGAAAAGAGGTTAGAACATGAACTTGTAAAACATTGTAGAAGTGGTTCTCAAATTAAATTCTAATAATGTTTTTCTTTAAATAATATTTTACATTGTCTGAAACACTTCATACTAATTTGTAATTTACTGTTCAAAGTATGTTCTGAAAGCATAAAAATCTTGCCATTAAATTTATATACACTTGAAGCATGAGGTGGGTACTTACGGACGGGTTGCTTCAGCCTCGGGGGAATTGTGCCCAGCTCAACTGGAAGCAAGTGACCAATTGATACTGTGGTGACTAAAAAAAAAAAAAAAAAAAAAAAAAAAAAAAGAACAATATATTGTACTCACCGAGGATAAGTCGGGAGGGGGAAGTATGTGCTCTGTCGTTGTCTAAAATAATAGTTTTCTCCCTGGCCAAACCAGGGTCAAAGGATTGACGATTTTTATAGACGCTCTGGTTTCGTCGTATGACGTTGAACGAGACCTTGAGAGTTTAAAAGATGCTACTTTTAGTCGCAAGTTCATTTTCGCTACAGGACCTTTGTAGAGTTCGCTTGTTACGTAGAGGAGAGTACCGAGTGTTACCAGTCATTTGACTTTTGATGCCGTTACAAGGAAGACTCCGCTTGTAAGCAACGTCAGACTTTTCGTTGCAAGCCTTGAAACCGTCGGCGAGATAATTCCGACAATACTTATGGTCTTGGTAGGAGGAGGATTGTGGGAAGCGGTTAGCTTCCTTATAAAAATCGTCCTCCGTACTCTCACCAAACCTTTTTTTTTTCTACCAGCCGACGCGTGACTGGTTAATTGTCGTGCTGAAAGATTATTACTTTTTTCTTCTCAATTACTAGACCTAGTTGGAGCGGGTCGCAAAAGGACTCCTCCTTCTGCAACCCTTATCAGGCTGTTGCTCTCTTTTGGGTTTCCCCACCTTTTGCTGCGTCGAAAGTTTTTTCTGACATTCTCCATATTTATAGAGACTAGAAGGCTCAGAAATATCGGGAACTTTCCCTCCAAAATTGCTATTTCCAGGGCCTCTTCTTCGTCAGAAAATATATTCCTATCTCTGACAAGAATCAATGGTTTGGAAACTGGTTTTTTTGGAAGTAAGGGTTCGACAAGTAAGGAGTTATCTTCTCCCTTGACTTTATGGTACCATGGTCAGGGCAAGGGTAGTCAAAATCCTTTTTATTTTTTTCAGCTGTCTCGTTCGTCAAAAACTATTCTTATCTTTAAGGATTAAGGCTTTGGGGTCCGGATTTGAAAGCATGGGTGAAAGTTGGGGGAAAAGATCAGAAAGAGGCTAGAACATGAACATTGTAGCAGTGGATCTCAAATTAAATTCTAATAGGGAGTGAAAAACGCGCCCTTATGTAGGCTCAAAGAGCAAGCGACGTTTTTTTTTTTTTTTTAGTTAAGTCAAGCTGGATAAAACGATGTGAAATATAAAGAATAAGATACACAACACTACTGATGACATGAGTAGCGGCCATGACAAGATTCCATTCTAGAGTACAACTCTTTGCCTTCTCTTCAGATAAGTAATTTAAATATTATATATTGTAGAGGTTTGAGTGGTGTTGTATTAGAAACTCTTGCGTTTATTTCCTACTAAAATGTCCAACTACAAGAATATGGACTCAAATTTAGTCCAATCGAAGATGAAAAGAAAACAAACAATACGGATATGTCAACAAATACAGGGTGACCCAAGAAAACGGGATTTTTGAAGTGCGTATTGCCAGACATGAGCGAGTGGCAACACTGCGAGACGGTGACCTTGAGCAAGTAAACATTTCGCCATTTAGAATTCAAGATGAAATTCACAGTATCCCAGCTGAGATGTTGCAGCAGTCAATGGAGGAATCTCAACAGCAGATTTCAAGAATGCATTAGTACAGGAGGACGCCATCTACAGAACGTAATTTAAAAAAAAATGAAAATTCCATCATTGTTTCTTAAATGGCATGTTTTAAGGTTTCAATTACTATGAATAAAATATTTTTCTTCCATCACTCTTGGTTTTATTGGATTGTTAAAAAGTTCGTATTTTGGGATCACCCTGTATATGTATTAAACAACAAATTTACAAGTGACAAAACCATTAAGATTTGTGTTTGTGTGAACGTAAAGAGGTTGTATGTTGGTGAATGTTCGTACGTAAGTGTATGTGTGTATAAAGTTCACGGCGTCTCCCACAAAGAGCTCGCATTGTAGAGGTGTTCGCTGAAATTAAAAAAAGGAGATAGAGGCGAGAAGTCGCCTAGTAGGGAGAATGACACCCTAGTGACAGTTAGGGAATTAAGGAAGGATCTAACTCCGACAATAAACATCTTGCCCCCAATTCGAACTTGTTTCAGATTGCACGGAAGAGATTTATATCTAATTTCAGAAAAAAGATTTTACCAAAAACCTTGAAAAAAAGACGTCTAAAACAGTCCCCGAAACGTTAATTCTAAAACATTTTTCGAATTCACAGCAGTATTTCCAAATGAAATGCGATTTTGTCCCGTTATTAACACATTTTAGGCAAATCTTTCACTTGTAAATGAAAAAAAAAAAAAACAAGATTCGATAGATCTGTTATAAAAAAGATGTCATCTCGGCAATAACCACATCGTGTCAAAACGGCCTTCAAAACACATACGGACCGAATAGAGAGTATTTTCGGTAAATTTTTGCTATTACACCGGTCTCCATTATTTGGCCTAATGCGCATAAATTCCGCGCTTGCTTCACTGTCATTGCCAAGTTGATTGTTTAAAGAGCATAGTCGAGGAAGAAACTGGTGTAATAAAATTACCTTATTTTCACTCGGTAGCTCTTTGTAGCTCAGTTTACTTATAGGGAGAATTTTGAGACGGCCAACACTTAACCGACAGAACACAAGTTACGGTCATGGAGGGCGGAATAAAGGGCTCAAAACCAGGAATCCCACATTGGTGCCGGGAGATTAGACATTTTAAGACTTGAAATTCACAAATAAAATGTATTGCGAAGAAAAGGAAAGGATGAGAGGGGGGTTCTTATGGACGATTTGCTTCAGCCTCGGGGGAATTGTGCCCAGCTAAACTGGAAGCAAGTGACCAATTGATACTTATGGTCTTGGTAGGAGGAGGATTGTGGGAAGCGGTTAGCCTCCTTATAAAAATCGCCCTCCGTACTCACCAAACTTTTCTCTACCAGCCGACGCGTGACTGGTTAATTGTAGTGCTGAAAGACTATTACTTTTTTTCTTCTCAGTTACTAGACCTAGTTGGAGCGGGTCGCAAGAGGAGGACTCCTTTTGCAACCCTTACAAAGCTGTTGCTGCTCTCTTCTGACTCCCCGCTTTTACTGCGTCGAAAGTTTGTTTTTGTTTTTTTCAACAGTATTTGTAAAGGACCGTATGTGTTTGCGTGATGTATTAGAAACTCTTGGAAGAATATTAAAAGGTCCAACTACAAGAAAATGGCCGGATTTGTGTTAAGTCCAACTGAAGATGTAAAGAAGACAAACAAGACACACACACACATATATATATATATATATATATATATATATATATTAAACAAAACAATTTTAAAATGGACATAGACAATAACATTCGTGTGTGTGAACGTTTGTGTTTGTTCTTTGGTGAATGTTCGTACGTACGTGTATGTGTGTATAATGTTCATGGCGTCTTCTCAGAAGTGGGGAGACGCGAATCTTCTTAGAGAGCTTACATTGTAATCGCTGAAATCAAGAAATGAGAACAAGGTGGGAAGTCGACCAGTATTTATAGTATAGGGAGGGTGACCCCTAGTGGCAATTTGGGAATTAAGGAGGAGCTAACTTCGACATATTAACCAAACATATTTGAACAAAAAGTGTATACAAGAGTATTATGCAGTAGAAATATTAAAAATACAAGCAAATAATTTTTTCCTTACTAATGTAGATTATCTTAAGTGACACTGGGAAATAAGAAAACATGCCGATGCAATTTTTGAATACAAAAAAATAAATAAATAAAAATATACTAATTCTACCGAAACGCACCTCCCCAAGAAATAAAACATGAACAAATTAAATGATTAAGTTCACAAGATCAAAAATAAAATACAGTATGCCCTAAGAACGGGGGTTGTTTTTGTTATCTTGTAAACCATCGTAAACATAAACTGACCCCACCTACGAAATTCAAAAAATAAATAATGTTGTGGTGGTGGTGGTGGTGGTGGTAGTAGTAGTAGTAGCAGTAGTAGTAGTAGTAGTAGTAGTAAAAATAATATGGGTAAAGGTAAGTCATAATATGCTTTAACTTTTTATTCGAACCGGAAATTATTTGAAATTTTATAAGGCAAGCAACTTTACATGGTATGAGTGTGAAAGAATATGAAAAAAAGAGAAACATTATAAAGGAGCGAGAAAAATAGAAGGGTAATCAAGAAGACAGTAGATAACGATTGGCATTGCAAAAATCTTTGAAGATCCAAGTTGGCTAGGAAGCATGGAGCGAGAAGAGAATTCCCCAAGCGAGAAGTGAGTCGGAGAAATAAACTTACAATGAATTTACATAGAAAAACTGAACCCACTCTTAAAATTTAGAAACTTTTAAAAAGAATTTTTTTTTATATTTTAAAGAAATATTTGTTATTAGGAATTTGGAGTGCTTATTTAGCACAACTGACAACTCTTTGGGTCAAGTCACTTTTTGGATTTCTCAACCAACGCTTTTATCCACTTTGCCGAAACGTTGTGAATATGGCAATAAAGGTAAGGACAACAGTTCCAACAATGTAAATAATATGAATAGTTATAATACCTCATCTCAGAAATATAAAAAGATCCTGACGAAGGCCGGGGTGTACAACGGTTGAAACGTTGTGAATATGGCAATAAAGATGAGGACAACAGTTCCAACAATGTAAATAATGTGAATAGTTATAATACCTCATCTCAGAAATATGAAAACATCCTGATGACTGAAACGTTGTGAATATGGCAATAAAGATGAGGACAACAGTCTGAACAATGTAAATAGTGTAAATAGTTACAATACCTCATCTCAGAAATATAAAAAGATCCTGACGAAGTCTGGAGCATACAACGGCCGAAACGTCCTGAATATGGCAATAAAGATGAGGACAACAGTCTGAACAATGTAAATAGTGTAAATAGTGACAATATCTCATTTAAAAAATATAGACAGATATTTTCATGGCAGTTGTTCTAATGAGATCTCCGTGGTACCCCGATCGCATGAATTTAAGCATACTACTAGATTGGCAATTACGTTTCATCGTCTAAATAGGTAGATGTAACAGCAACATATTCAATTCAAGTTTTAAACGAATAAAAGAAGTGTACTACTAGATTGGCAATTAGGTCCCAATGTTTTTACTGTTGAAACAGATAGATATAACTGTAAGTTCTATTCTGCTGTTTCTTTTCTCGCAGGTCTCACCTGTTAAAAAGGTACTTTAACTTGGTGTAATGTTTATCAAGCTTGTCTTACAAGACCAATTACAATTGAGTTCGATTCTCATTGGATGCTTCACAATTTTGGCCTTGCACAACATCTAAGCTACGCTTAGAAAACTATTTTATATACTTACCCGGCTTCGGCTAGGGTAGTTTCAAAATATTATTAGGCCCCAGAGATCCATTCCCCATGGGCATTACTTCTGCTTTGGGGAGGTCATTACTCTGCGCCTGAGGCGTCCCCCAAAAACAGAAATGCCGAGGGGGTTTGAGCAGTTTTATCAAAGTATTGCTTTTAAACCCACTTTTTTACCTTGACTTTGTGTCACATTCGCTAGTGACGTGTCACACTGAAAAATCAACTTCATACCTAAAGAACTCTCTTTCAGTTATTTACTTTTCTGCCACCTTCAAGATTTTAAATGCAACATCAATCGCCATTTTCTCTCTTCCTGAACTGTTATTTTTTGGAATAAAATGATTAAAAAAATTGTTTTCAAATCAAAAATTTTAGTATCTGTCTATATTTCTGAGATTAGGTATTATGTACACTTTTTATATTATTTGGATTATTGTCCTCATCTTTTTCGGCCGTTGTACGCTCCTCAAGGACACATGGCACAAAGGTGTTGGTTAGATCGAGTGACAGGACACAAAGAGTGTGAGTTCAATATCAGGTTAAGGCAGTAGAGAACTTTCAGAGGGAAAATTAACAGGAGATAACTGACATCCATTAGACATGGTACGTGGAACTAGAACAGTCTACCCCAGTGAGCGAAATAAAGGGTTCAGTTCGACATTCCAATCACCTGAAGAAGGCCGGAGCGTACAACAGTCGAAACGTTGTGATAAAAATGGCGACAAAGATGAGGACAATAGTCTGAATAATGTAAATAGTGTAAAAAATTTTAGGTTCTGGAGGTTTATATTAAATGGACAAGTTATGGAAAATCGAGGAATAAATAAACGGGATGGTTTGGAATAATAGCGTCTAGGTTGGGAAAATATTAAAATTTGAATAGCCAGTCATGGCCGACTATTTAGAACACGAAACTGATTGATTCGTTTTCTATGACTTATGAATCCGTTTCCACTTTATTTAAAGCTAACAAATATTTTTAAATTGTAAGAATTTTTTATAGATAATAATGATTTTAGTGATATAAGTTTTACTAGTTAACCCATTGCTGGGGAGTTAGGTAGATTCATGCCTTTCCCAAGAGTATTTGCGGGTAAGTGAATATAACAAACCCAATGGAAATTGAAACTCAGCTCTCCGATTAAGTGAGTTGGTCTGACTTCAGTTTGAAGTCGGACGACCGGCTGACCGGTTGAACTCTCTGCCTTCGGGCGGGGAGGAACCGGAACGAGGCAACGCCGAAGAGCGGAGTCTCTTTCGGGGAGGTAAACCGACCCTGAACCCGTTTATACGGGTTCAAAGGGCATATTTTTGGCTGAGCCCACAAGCTCGGAGATCCCACGTTAAACCGGCCTTGTGCCACATGATGCCCTCGTGGTGGTGGTGGGGGTGACTAAATACCGCTCTCCGATTAACAATTCTGGATTATTATCCATTGCACCAGGTGCGTAATCCCAAGCGGTCACCCATCTAGGTACTGACCAAGCTGGACGTTGCTTAAACTCGTTGAGCAGTTGAACGGAGCAACACTAATATACTTATTTCTAACTGTTCCTTACTTGAAAAAATAAATTCTGTTAAGAATTGTTTTAATCCATGCAAATCAGCCAGCATCTGTTAAACATTGTGTTTTCTTCTGTGTGTCGTGTCCCTTCAGGACGTTAACAGTCATGGCTCTCCACAGTTTCCCTGTCGTTTGTAACTCTTAATAAATTTTGTTTTTTTTGTTATCTCTCCAAAACGTTTTTCCGCCATCCATTTTCTCAAGCTCTTCAAGTATGTTATGCGTTGTTTTCCTCTTTCCCTCAGTCTGTCCTGTGAGTATCAAATTTTCCAAGCTCTCCTTCGTCATTACCCCAGAAACTTCGGCTGCTTCTTCGTGATGTTAATATAACTTTCCTTTTTGATTCCATTTTCTCCAAAAACTTCGGTTTATGGCCACATCACATTGAAATAGCAGTTCTCGTACGATCACCGAAGTTAAGCAACGTCGAGCCTAGTCAGTACCTAGACATTTGGGTAATAACAGGTGGTATAAACTTGGATGTGTGGGTGGTGTAATATGTAATGGCTCAGAATTGTTAATAAAAGATCCGTGTTCAAATTTCCGTTAGTTTCGTTATATTCACTTACGAGCAGATATTCTTGGGAGCAGTATGAATCTATTTCACTCCCCAGCTATGGGTTAATTAGTAAGATTTGTATCACTAAACAATTATTATCTAAGAATATTTTCTGGCCTTAAATAACCTGCAATAGGTTAATAACCCGTAGAAAACGAATCAGTCAAGCTCTAAAACGTTGCTGTTGCGCAAATATTCAGCTTATGGTATCCTCAGCATTCTTCTGTAGAGCCACATTTCTGTTGCTTCAGATATTTTCTTCATCTGAAGAGATTCTCCAGCATTCACTACAATATAGGAGGACTGGTTTTACGTAACAGTTCAGTACTTTTTTCTTTGTGTCTAACAAAAATTTCCTGTTTCTTAATACATTGCTTAACTTTTAAAAATCATCTTTCGCTATCCCAATGCGCCTTCGCATATCGGTGTCGCACTTTCTGTCCTCTGTTAAAACATTTCACGGATATTTAAATTGCTGTACTTGTTTGATTTTGGTATCTCCAATTTGTAATGTGCATGTTGACAACCATGCATTCTGTCTTCTTGCAATTCTGGGTGTCTGGAACATTATTTGTACTATTGTGCCAGTGATTGTGGTTAGCTAGGTTAAAAGATACGCAGTGATTATCAGCCCTCCTCCTCCTTCTCGTACCATATTTGCATACATTTTTATAAATATTTTCTGTGAAATTATATTACCGACCCTGACGCGTGGCGTATCTGCAAAACCTGAAGACATAAAGATAAGTCTTTTGAAATTTTTTGTCTATTAACTATTGTTGCTGTATTGTTTTTAAATTAAACACTTTGTTTACAAAAAATCCGTTCACCTTTAACCACATTAAACACCAGTAATTTACTGACCAACGTGTTTTGTTAACTATCTGTGTTATCATACTTATTATAAAACCCAGGTTGTGTGTGTGTCTGTACGTTTATATATTGGATCGGATTTCCTACGTTTTTTAACCGATTTCAACAAAACTTCACAGGACTACGTAACATTAAAAAGCAAAAATTGGAAAAACACAATTGCTTTTGCATGAAATCAATTTGAAAACACGATTAAGAGTCATCGCGAGAATGAAAGGGGGACAACTCATATCGAGTTATACTTATTATAAAACCCAGGTTGTGTGTGTGTGTGTTTGTTTATATATGGGATCGGATTTCCTACATTTTTCAACCGATTTCAACAAAACTTCACTCTTTTTTTGGCAGGTAGTGTTTCTTATTGTCTTGCACACTTTTTTCTTTATTTTTATATTCAGAATGCTTTAAAAATTCCATTTACAAGACAATTGTTTATAATAAAATTCTATTCAATCGGTAGACTCATAACGATTGAAAACAATGTTTTTGTTTGAGTTTGGGTTTGACCAATTCGTAAAAAAAAAAAAAAAAAAAAAAAAACTAATTAAGACATGCGTGTCCGTCAACTTTAAACAATAATCTTTGTCAATTTTATTTTTTAGTCTTTATGATGATCGATACTTGATCTATCTCTTACTGTCACATCCCCAGGCAACGCCGGGCTCTACTGCTTGTTATTAATAAATTGTTTATCGAGAAACTCATCCATTAATATGACAATTACCTTCATTTAGTATTGCATATTGAACTAATTAGAGAGCATAATCAGCTAGATAGCTTTGTAGGCTTATACAGTTTAGTCACCCAGCTGTTTTTTATTTTTGTTTTTTTTTTTGTTACATCGACATCTTCAAACTGTAAAAAAATTTAAAATCTAAACTTACTGTTTCCACAGTTTTGCCAATTATTTTAATTGACGTCTTTTACAGAAATAACATTGTCGGTTGACAAGGGTTAGAATCTAGATTTGTTTGTTTAACAGTATATCAACTTACTGAAATATAATTTTCTTGGGACTATTGAAGGAATAAAAATATGATATATGTTATTCTGCTTTCACAATTGAATACATGGTAGATGATACTCAGCTTTTATGCATATACATATTTGTGTGGACATAATTACTCAAAGCAGTGATATGTGTAGTTTTCTTGAAGCTCTATTTTAGGATAACTTTTGATTTAAGAAATTTGATTTACGATATTATATGGATTAATGTCATGAAAGAATTCTTTCATGTTGGTTGTTTGGTTGATTTTTTTTTAGCGGCATATCAACAACTATCGGTTATTTATTGCCGAAATCTAAATATTTTGAACACAATTTTATGGTTTCAACTAAATGTATTTTGAACGTAATTGTATGATTTCAACTACAGATAATATGTATTGTTCATTTTGCTTTAAAAATGTCTTGTTAGTCATTTTACAATAATTATGTATTGTTGGTCATTTTATTATGAAAATGTATTGTTGGTCATTTTATTATAAATAAATATTTTTGGTCATTTTACTATAAAAATGTATTGTTGGTCATTTTACTATAAAAATGTATTGACCATATTTTATATAAAAATGTATTGCTAATATTTTTACTGTAAAAATTTATTTTTATAATTTCATAGTGTTTTGGTTTTGTTTGGAGGTTCACTATTTGCCTATAACTGGAATGCTAACTGGTGCTACCACTCCGGGTCAGAGTGGACCTGGGGAAACAGTAATTAATAGATGACTCCATGAACCTCAAAACCTCCAATTTCTCGATCAGATAAATAATGTAAATAATTATAATACCTCATCTTAGAAATATAGAAAGATCCTGAAGAAGACCAGAGTGCACAACGGCCGAAACGTCGTGAATATGGTAATAATGATGAGGACAACAGTCCGAACAATGTGAATAATGTAAATATTTACAATATCTCATCTCAGAAATATAGAAAGATCCCGAAGAAGGCCAGAGTGTACAACGGCCGAAACGTCGTGAATATGGTAATAATGATGAGGACAACAGTCCGAACAATGTGAATAATGTAAATATTTACAATATCTCATCTCAGAAATATAGAAAGATCCCGAAGAAGGCCAGAGTGTACAACGGCCGAAACGTCGTGAATATGGTAATAATGATGAGGACAACAGTCCGAACAATGTGAATAATGTAAATATTTACAATATCTCATCTCAGAAATATAGAAAAATCCTGAAGAAGGCCAGAGTGTACAACGGCCGAAACGTCGTGAATATGGTAATAATGATGAGGACAACAGTCCGAACAATGTGAATAATGTAAATATTTACAATATCTCATCTCAGAAATATAGAAAGATCCCGAAGAAGGCCAGAGTGTACAACGGCCGAAACGTCGTGAATATGGTAATAATGATGAGGACAACAGTCCGAACAATGTGAATAATGTAAATATTTACAATATCTCATCTCAGAAATATAGAAAGATCCCGAAGAAGGCCAGAGTGTACAACGGCCGAAACGTCGTGAATATGGTAATAATGATGAGGACAACAGTCCGAACAATGTGAATAATGTAAATATTTACAATATCTCACCTCAGAAATATAGAAAAATCCCGAAGAAGGCCAGAGTGTACAACGGCCGAAACGTCGTGAATATGGTAATAATGATGAGGACAACAGTCCGAACAATGTGAATAATGTAAATATTTACAATATCTCATCTCAGAAATATAGAAAAATCCTGAAGAAGGCCAGAGTGTACAACGGCCGAAACGTCGTGAATATGGTAATAATGATGAGGACAACAGTCCGAACAATGTGAATAATGTAAATATTTACAATATCTCATCTCAGAAATATAGAAAGATCCCGAAGAAGACCAGAGTGTACAACGACCGAAACGTCGTGAATATGGTAATAATGATGAGGACAACAGTCCGAACAATGTGAATAATGTAAATATTTACAATATCTCATCTCAGAAATATAGAAAAATCCTGAAGAAGGGCAGAGTGTACAATCGCCAAAATGTTGTGAACATGACAATATAGATGAGGACAACAGTCCGAACAATGTAAATAATAGAAATATCTCATTTCAGAAATATAGACAGACCCTGACAATGGCCGAAACATCGTGAATAGGACAATAAAAATGAGAACTACAATCTGAACAATGTAAATAATGTAAATTTACACCCCTTTATATTTTGCATTCTTATTTATCCATATGCAGTCAGTTTGCCTTATTTTCCAAATAAATAAAGCTTACCTAGCAGTTCAAATAGTTTTTTGTGGCGTACTTTACCAAACACATTTGTATAAGCGACAAAATATAGGTATACATTCTTTTGCACTTGTATCACTCTTTCTGGTATCATTCTGAGCAAAATATTACACTCCTTGTGTCTTTAATGAACCTGTGATGTTCTTGTTCTATTTTAGGCCTGATTCTGCTGCATTCTCTGTTCATCAGAATTTTGATAAGTTACGTTGTGGATCATTAAGCTCATTGTCGAATGGATTTTGTATTCATTTGCCCCTGGCTGCTTAGGCAGGTGCTATGAAAATGAATCTGCTAAGATGTTCTGGTATATCGCCACTGTTACACATTTCATTTATTATTTGTTTAATTTTGTCAATGCCGACATCAGCTAAATCTGCCAGTATCTCTATCACAATCCCATCTAGTCCTGCTGCTTTGTTCTTGTTTAGCTTGTCCAGGGCTTATTTCATTTCAGCTTTTGATATTTTTGGTCCTTCCATATTTTTGTGCATTGCAGGTTTTCTTCTCAATTTACTTTTTTGTTTTTTAAAAAATAATGTTTATATTAGTTGGTGCAAAAATAATGACGTAATAATGTCGTTTTTTGACGTATTTTTTAACGTCAAAAACGACATTATTACGTCGTTTTTGACGTTAAAAAATACGTCAAAAAACGACATTATTACGACATTATTAGTAAGAATAATTTGCGATTTTTTGTGAGTGAATATTGCATTAGCATTTTTATTTTGAGAATAACAGTTATTTTTATCGATACAAATCCTAATATTTAACCCATAGTTGGGAGTGAGTGGATTGATGCCTTTCCCGGGAGTATTTACGCATAAGTGAATGAAACAAACTTGACTGGAATTTGAACTCGACTCTCTGATTTTTCCATTGCACTCAGCAGACTAGTCCAAAATTTTAACTCAGCACACCAATTCCATTCTTCTAGCTGATAACTGTTATGCTACCGGCACATTTCTTTTCTGGATCCCTTTATTTATTTTAATGTTTTGGGCAAGTTGTTTTGCGCACAATATCTGTCTATATATATTCTTGAATCTGACAACCTTTCGTAATAGCTTCTACTTCTTGTATTCATAAATTTTTTACTTATTTACATATGTTTTTTTTTTTCAAGATTTGTCCTTGACAAGTTGATATAGTTTTCTGTGATGTTAAGAGAGAAAATGATAAGGAAAAAAAAGTGTAGGGAAATGTCTTTATTTTTTATTTTGTTGTAAGCGGCTCCGTCCATCAAAGCAAGGAAATATACCATTTGATAGAATCCAGTAAAAGAATTAAAAACAGAAGTTGCACAAGACATTCACTCTGCTGGTTTACTGAAGCAATAAATTGTATGATTGGTTTTTACAGACATTTTTACCCGCTACCAGTGTATTATTATTTCTATTAAACTGATCACATAGGCAAAAGCGGTTGCCAAAAAAATAAAATTAGTTATTTTTAGAATGCTTGAATCAAAAATGTGCTAGGCTTTGGTCGAGAGAGACGGTGGCTAGAATTGGGGTGGGGCAGATTACATTTACAGAAATTTATTTTTCTTCTTTCCTTGGAGATACACAGAGGAATTGAGAAATAGAAAAGCGGTATCAGCGATGATCCAAATTTCTTCGAACTGTATCCGAAGGAAAAATGTCAAAAGAGGGAATGGATTTTCTTCTAATCCTTTGAAGTCATTCAGTCAAGAAATAAAGAAAGAAAAAAAAAAAGATAATATGGGGTCTTTGAGATTTAAACGGATTATTACATAATCCAGGTCAGAAAACTTTGTATTAGTAAACAAGAAGACGCAAACATGTCAGAAGGTGGATTTTGATATTTGGTCAGACTACAGTTTTCTTTTTCTATCTGCCATGTCCCTTCAGAACGAGGACGATTATGGCTCTCTACAACTTCCTACCCTTCATAGCTCTTAGCTATGTTTGTCTTTTTACTACCACTCCCACTCCCTAATCTGCCATCTATTTGCAAAAACCATTTAGCAGGTGGCTCGCTATTTCCTTCTGTCCATCTTGTTTTCACTGTCATATGAACATCAAATTTTCCAAGCGTTCTTTTATCATTACATATCATAGAAATCTAATTTGCTTCTTTCTGATTCTAAGTATTGTAGGGAGATTATTATTATAAATAAATAAAAATAATAATAATAAATATTAGGTTTGGTGCAAAAATAATGTCGTTTTCTCACATATGTAAGAAAACGACATTATTTTTGCACCAACCTAATAAATAAAATAAAACGAAACAAATAACATGAATTTTTTTTTTTTTTTAAATAAATTAAATAAAAAGTTGTTCTCCCAGCATGCAACAGAAACTGTTGCTGCTGGAAAACGGATATCCCGCTAAAAGACGTTGAATACAATATCTTCGCTATCAACCTTTGGACAGTTAACATGTCTCAACTTTTATCTCCGGGACATTGTGATAATATGGAGTAACTTCTTCCTGTTATTACATGCAACCTTAAAAACACTTGTAACAAAAGATACAGGCATCCAAAAAGAAAGAAAAAAAAAAGGCATGACAGATGGAACTAGAATAATCTACCCCGGTTGATGAAATAAAGGGTTCAGTTCAAAATTTCAATCACCTGAAGAAGTCTGGAGTGTACATGGCCGAAACGTCCCAGATAGTAAAATTTCTGTACTATCTTTATTTTCATATCTCCAAGTTATGACTCACATCTTGGGAAGTCTATCTTGCTAATGACCATGCATTTAGTCTACTTACAATTGGTGGCTAGTTCTTTCTTCTCACTTTACTTTCTTGTCTCAGTGGTCATGTTGTTTTCTTTCTATGTCTGCCAACAATAGTGACATCTGCATATCTTATGCTGCTGAGGTTCTGCCTACCAATGATAAATCCCGGCAGGACCTTCAGGTTTCTGAAAATCACTGTATAGATTAAATAAATCTGGGGGGAAGATGCCTCCTTATCTTATGCCCCTTTCTATTTTTGTGTATTTGCTCAATTCATTTTCGATTCATATGCTGGCAGGTTGTTTCCAATAAGCATTATGAATTATTCTTTCCTGAATAGCATCCTGGGTATGATGATAAACTGCATCCGGCAGCAAGGCCTCTGATCAGAATGTTTTTAAGCAGTGTGGGACCACCTCTGTTGTTGTTTCCAGGTCCATCCTGACCTGGAGTGGTAGTGCCTGTTAGGGTCCCAGCTATGGGCAAATTGGGGTCAAAACACTATGAAAGTGTAAAAATAGGTTTTTATAGTAAAAATACCAGGAATATATATTTGGAAAAAAAAAATATTACCAGGAATACATTTCTGAAAATATTAACCGCAATACTTTTTTTTTTTTTAAATTATTACTATATCAGAAAAAAAAAAATTATTACTCGCAATACCTTTTTGAAAAAAGAAATATTACCAGCAATACATTTTTAGAAAAAAATATATTGCCGGAAATACATTTGACTCTCAACATAAAACCTCTTTAAAAAAAATATGTCAGTGAAACCTGATCTACAAATTGATTTTTTCACAAAGTATACATATTCTATTCATACAAACCTATATTAAAAATCTAGTCAGCATTAAATAACCTATTGAGGTTGATATGCTGAAAAACAAAATAAACCAAACCAAACTAAACCAAAGAATACATATTCTATTCATACAAACCTATCCTAAAAATCTTGTCAGCATTAAATAACCCATTGAGGTGTTGATATGCCATGAAACAAAATAAACGAAACTAAACTAAACCAAAGAATACATATTATATTTATAGAAACCTATCCTACAAATCTTGTCATCATTAAATAACCCACTGAGGTTGATATGCCATAAAACAAAATAAACCAAACCAAACCAAACCAAACTAAACCAAAGAATACATATTCTATTCATATGAATCTATCCTAAAAATCTTGTCTTCATTAAATAACCCACTGAGGTTGATATGCCATAAAACAAAATAAACCAAACCAAACCAAACTAAACCAAAGAATACATATTCTATCCATATAAATCTATCCTAAAAATCTTGTCTTCATTAAATAACCCATTGTGGTTGATATGCAATAAAGCAAAATAAAACAAACTAAACCAAACTTTCCTGAATAAATAATTTTTTTCTAACAGTTCAAATAAATCCTTGTCCCACACCTAGTCAAATACTTTTGTGTTATATAGGAAGCACAGGTATACTTCCTTCTGCATTTGTATTGCTCACTCTAATAGGATTCTGACCAAAAAAGATTATATTTCTTGTTCAAGTATCTGGAATAATGGATTTCCTTGTTCATACTGAAAGTGTAAATATAAATATTTTCATCTTGCCAGATCTGATTATATGTGTATTTTTGATTACTGCAATATGGCAAAAATGGCACATGAAAACAAGATTTATATTAGGGTGGACTGTAAAAATACTCTAAATAAAACATTTTGCAGTTGATGTTGAAACTTTTACATACTGTTTTCAGGATTTACCTTGATAATAATGTGGGTTGGCTGATTTTACACAATGTCAACATTTTAATTTATTTTTGAGTCTATATGTATTGTCTAGGTATGTGGTGTCTTTTGAGAAAAGTTCTTACCTCTCTGCATGGGGATACTGCTGGTATATTTTAGATAGACAGTTGGTTCAGTGATAAGTGTATACTGGTCATTTTTTTTATTTCAATCTATATGCATTGTCTTTGTTGGCATCTCCCTTTTGGAGGAAGTGTCTTACCTATTTGCAGAGGATGCAGCTGGTATATTTTAGCAAGACAGTTGGTTCAGTGATAAGTATATACTGGTCATTTTTTATTTGAGTCCTTTTGTATTGTCTTGGTAGGTGGCTCTTTTTGGCAAAGGATCTAAACTTTCTGCAGAGGATACAGTCAGTATATTTTCCAACTTCCTAACAGAACAGTTTTTTTTTGTTTGGTATGAAATGTACAAAGAAAATCCTATCAGTACTGAAAGAGGAAAAAAATGAAAAAGATTACTAATTCTTGAATAAACTCATGGTACTTGTAAAATAATGACAACTTTATTTCATAAAGAAACATATTTTTGCTATGTATTTCATGCAAAAATTATTAATCCTTTTGTTCTTTTTTTTGTCTTCTATTAATAGTGGTTCGGAAAGAGAGAAGAAATATCTTGGTTTTCTTCACTCTTCAAGGTCCACTAGAGGCATTAATATATCCATCATCCACGGACACCTTAACACCACATAAGTAAGCAATAGAATACAACATTTTACTTGTAATGCCCCCACAAGAAGGACATAGTACAGCACGGGATATGTGATATAGGATTTTCTATTATCAACTGGGGTTAATTGAAATGGAGCTAACTATCATATCCATCTCCATCTAAGTAGCAACTGATTATCCTCACCAAAAGCTGTCACATGAATCTCAAGGACCCCTTAAGACATTTCCACACTTTACTACAAGAAACAATTTTTGTAAATTGTAAGCATAACAAATATGGACTCCTGCTTATTAGGCAGTTGTAGCACAAGTAAAGCTAACTTAAACTTCTCAAGGACCCCTTAAGACATAATCAATACTTCTTGTCATAAAGGAAATAATAGCCTTCTACATTCATACACCATCATGAACATTTCCACACCTTACTACAAGAAACACTTTTTCTAAAATGTAAGTGTAACAACTATGGACTCCTGCTTATTAGGCAGTTGTAGCACAAGTAAAGCTAACTTAATCTTTAAAAGCAGTTGAATTTTTTTAATTAAAAAAATAGTATCCATTTATTTATTTGTAAATGATTAAAATATAAGTAATATATATATATGAACTGACTTTAGCTTAAAGGAAAATCAGGGAAATGGTGAGGTGGAGAAGGAGGAGGTGGCTTTGAAAGTTTTTATTGTTATAAATTCTTGTAAAGATAAAAGCTTGGCCATTAAAATATGGAAGATGACTAAAGCTATGCAAAGAAGAATAAAAGGAAGGAAAAAAGATTGGAATAAAAAGAAAGAAGGAAAGCAAGGAAGAAAGAAAGAAAAAAAAGAATGAAGCATAAGGAAAGGAGGAGAAATGAAGAAGAAAGAGAAAAGGTGGAAAATAAAATAAAAAGGGAAATATAGAATGAAAAGAAAAAGGCTGGAAGAAGAAGAGTAATGAAGAAGAGGAAAGAAAAGAAAATTCTTCAAAAGAGGAACCAGAAAAAATGAACAAAGGCAAAATCAACCGAGTTAAAATCAATTCAATGCTGGTAGAAGGAACTTTACTTTTTAAAAATGTTTGTCGTGAAAAGAATCAAAGAAAAGCTTTTTTAAACATTTAAGTACTTTTAAAGGTAAATATACTTTCAAAGGTCCCATAAAATATGATTCTACTTAATCTAAATATATATATATATATATATATATATATATATATATATATATATATATATATATATATATATATAATCATAATGTGATATGTTCATGCATGTTTAAAAAAAATTACATTATATATACAGGGTATATTGTCGCCATTTTATATTTTTAATTTTGTGTATTATTTAATTCACCATTTTATATTTTTAATTTCGTGTTTAGTACTTTTATAGGTAAATTAACTTTCAAAGGTCTCACAAAATATGATTCTACTTAATCTATCTATCGTCTTAAGACTGTGTCTATCGACCTATTTAACTATATCAGCCTGTCCATATCTATCTATCTATCTATCTATCTATCTATCTATCTATCTATCTATCTATGTCATTACAGGGCTAGCTCACCATTTCTCTTAACTTTTACCTACCTACCTAATTCATCTACTTCTGTCAGGCTATATCTATCTATCTATCTATCTATCTATCTATCTATCTATCTATCTCATTCTCTTTATATATATATCTTTCTTTCTTCTTTTGTACTCTTCCATATATCTCTTTCTATATATATCTACCATTTTAAAATCTACCCATATGTCTATCTATCTATCTATCTATCTATCTATCTATCTATCTATCTATCTATCTATCATCCTATGACTGTCTATCTGCCTATTTAACTATATCAGCCTGTCCATATCTATCTATCTATCTATCTATCTATCTATCTATATATATATATATATCTATATATATATATATATATATATATATATATATAATCATTATGTGATATGTTCATGCATGTATAAAAAATTACATTATATATACATTGTACGATGGGTATATTGCTGCCATTTTATATTTTTAATTTCATGTATGCACATTGTTTGTTTTTAATTTTGTCAGCTGCACATCATAGTAGAGAGTCAGTTGGGCACCATCTGTAAGAAAAAGAGCACCGTGACACAATTCACTCTGCCAGAAATTTGGAAATGGCATGTTGTACAGCTTGGCATTCATACCAGAAACTCCAATACAAATATTTCAGTGTTTTGGTGTCAATCTGAGGACAGTGCAGAGGATTCGGAAAGAGTTGGATGAGTCTAATGGTGATTACGAAGGTGTTTAGAGTGATCACTAGTGATGGTGACGTTATGCCTCCATTCATCTTCCCACAGGGCCCCAGACTCAATATGGGGGCCTACATCAAGTGCCTTGAGGAGGTAGTGCTACCCTGGGTCAAGTGGGTAGCTGTGCTTAAATTCATAACATTTTTGAAAGAAAAAAAGTTATTTTAGATTCACCATATATATATATATATATATATATATATATATATATATAACATAAGGATGCTGGGAAAATTAAATAAAAAATTAAATCTTCCTTGTCTACTGTATTTAATGAAAGTTGTTTAAATGAAAGGTTGCTACCCATATATATATATATATATATATAATTTTTTGTTTGACCTTTTGAAAGTGAAGATCCAGAGAAAAATAAAATTCTCTGGTGAAATAAATTATTTTTTATAAAATGGAGCCTTAAAGTGGTCTGTTTTTCTTTAAATTAAACTATTCACTCTGAATTAACATTGAGCTCTCAGGATTTTATCCACCTTGGGATTATCCATATGGATTACCAAGATTTTCATTACTTAAATATATATATATATATATGGTTAGCAACCTTTCATTTAAACAACATTAAATACAGTAGACAAGGAAGATTTAATTAATTTTTATTTAATTTTCCCAGCATCCTTATGTTTTTTTCTGTTTTGTAGGAGTAAGAGAGTACAGAAATTGTCCATAGTTTTTTCATTGTCCTAAGCACTTTTGGTTACTTCTTTAGTCATCTTCAAGGGAGTTTTGGTTTTTGGTGCTGTTCGTTTTTCTCCATATCTTTGTTGTATTTTATTTTTGTGTTTTCAATTAGGAACTTTTATTCCAATCCTTAGCATGTTGAGCATGGCTAGAATTCATGTGAACATCTTTCTGTTTTTAAACAAATTTTTAACACTTTATTTCTATGTTCAATAAAGTGAGTTTGATATTTGGAGAGAGATGTTTGATATACATGGTCTCTCTAGTAGCGACATGTTTCTGGTAAATTAATTTATATAGTGTTTTTGACCAGAATTTTTCTTAAGATTTCTTGTAAATTGTGTGTTGATAGATGTTTTTTTTATAGTACTTTGATCTGATAAGTGACATGTGAGATGTCTACTCAAGGAGGTGATAGTATGTCCAATATAGTTAACTGATTTATGACAAGGAACATAGTCTTGTATTTGGCAGTGAAATTGATACACTATAGTGGTCATCAGAAGGAGGCACAGTGGAGTAATGGATAGTGGGTCGGATTGAGGGATCAGAGAGCTGAGTTTGAAATCCAGTCGAATCTGTTATAATTCACTTACGTGCTAATATTCTTAGGAAAGGTATGGATCCTCTTCTTTTCCCCCCAGCTATGAGTAAATAGCAGGAAAGACTGGGTTCTTTAGCCTTGGATGGCAATTGATCTACAGCAGAAAGAAATATCAACTTACTGCAGGAAAATATCTGCCTCATCAGTCACATATCGAAAGATACATAAGATATATGATCGCCTAAGTGTGTATCACACATTGCTATATAATTGACTGATATTGGTCATCCCTAGTTTAGATTTGATGAGGTTATTTTGATTAATGACAACAAGGTTTGCGGTCTTCCATTTCCTGCAATATTTTATAAATTTTACATGTTTTGTTTTGGAAATTATGACAGAAATGCAGTGTTTAATGATTCTTTCTATAGCAAATTCATCCTGCTTATAATTATTGTGCATCTGGTTACAGTAAAATATATTAATATTTTGTTGTATGGTATTTTTATTACTATATGGGCACATGGCCGAGTGATTAGAACATTTGCTTTCTGACCATGAGACCGGGGTTCAAATCTCACCATGGTCAATTTGTCAGGAAGGAGACTTCCTGATGTTATCAGAATGGATCGAGATCAATTCCAGAGTGTGGCACCTTTGGAAAGTGTCTACAGGTTGACTCAAGCCTCATGAGTGAAATTGGGTAGAAAGAGGGCTGTCGATAGCAGTACTAGCACAAAGCTACAAGTCATTGTGGCCGAGGGCTTGAGTGTCCTGGCTGTGTTCACATAGTTGATCACACTAGATAACACGCTCTCTCCCAGAAACTGTAACTAAGTTCTGCTCAGCATAGCTGCAGTATAAACTACAGGTTGCCTCTGTGGGTGTTGAGCAAACACAAATGTGCCTGAGCGATTGGTTAGCTGACCTAGTAGATGGGTATCTTTGAATACAAGTGGCCAGCTATTATTATTTTTATTACTGGTCTCATGTATTTTTGTAAGAATAATTTTATTTGTTTACCAATGAAGTAGGGACAATTATTGTTGACTAATGTTTGTTTAATGTGTTTTAGTTCACTTAGAAATATTCTTTGGGAAAGGGGAATTTTGATGTTTTCTATTTAAGTTTGTTATCACAGATAAAGGAGACATGCATTAAAAAAAAAGGGAACTAACAGGACAGAAGACATACTCATCAACAGTCTACATTAAATTTAAGGATGGAATGCTCATATTAGAGAAAGAAAAGATTCTTCAGTGCTGGAACAAATATATTGGAGAACTTTTCCACGATGAAAGAGAACAACCAGCAATATCTATCCCCTATCCTTCTCTTCATCCTTTCCACTATCACTCCTATTTGCTCTAGCTCCAACTCTCTGTAATCCCTTGCATGCTAGTGGCTTCCTACCTTGCTTGGGGTGAAACGCTTAAAAAAAAAAATACACAGAAATACCGACAGGTCAGAAATACTACAAAACTGAAGTGGAAGCTGCACTGGCCAAATTGAACAGAAACAAAGCAGCTGGGCCAGACAGAATTGTAATAATTATACTGGCAGCCGTAGATGACTTTGGCATAGATAAGATTATAGAAATGATAAATGAAATCTATAACAGTGGTGATATACTAATCCATTCTATTTTCATAGCACTACCAAAGAAACCAGACGAAAATGAATGTGAACTCCACTGAAAATCAGCCCAATGAGCCACGTAATAAAACTCATCATCCGAATTCTGATGAATAGAGCGCACAGCAGAATCAGACCAGAGATAGGACAAGAACAGTGCAGATCCATCAAAGACACCAGAACAAAGAATGTGATATTTATGCTCAGAATGTTAACAGAAAGAGCAATACAAACGCAGAAGAACATGTACCTGTGTTTTATAGACTATGCAAAGGCTTTAAACAAAGTATGCCACAAAGAACTGTTAGAGCTGTTCAGCAACCTTGACATATTCGGGAAAGACATTAGAATAATCAAAAACCTCTACTGGCAGCAAACTGCCTGCATAAAGATAAAAAAATGAGTTCAGCAGATATACAAAAATAGAAAGGGGTGTAAGGCAAGGGTGTGTCTTCTCACCGGACTTATTCAAACTATACAGTGAGGTGATTCTGAGAGAACTGAAAATCCTACCACGATTCACCATTGGTGGCCACAATCTTAACAAGATTTGCAGATAACACTGTACTGATAACTGACATGGAAAAGAAGCTACAAAACCTCCTACAGAGGGTAGCAAAGAAGACCAAGAAGAAGCAACTAAGCATAAACTGTAAGAAGACAGAATGCATAGTCATCAGCAAAAAGATGAGCCCAGAATGCAATTTACAGGTTGGGGGACACCAAAATTAACCAGGTACAGAAATTTAAATATCTGGAAAGTGTTCTAACAGAGGACGGGATGTGTGATACTGAAATCCAAAGATGTATTGGGATGGCCAAAGAGGCATTCCCAAAACTAAGCAGAGTATTAAGAGACAGGAAAATTTCGTTGGCAATAAAGAGTACTGAACTGTTACATGATATCTGTCCTCCTGTATGGCAGTGAATACTGGAAAATCTCCTCAAATATAAAGAAGAGACTCAAAGCAACAGAAGTGTGATTCTACAGAAGAATGCTAAGGATACAATGGGCCAAACATGTGAGCAACAACAAGATTTGGGAGAGAATGGAAACACAGAGGAAACATATATTTAACATCAGGCAGAGTCAGCCGAAATTTCTCAGAAATGTAATGAGGAAGAAGGGCTTGGAAAATGTTATACACACAGGATGGATAGAGAGAAAGAGGGACAGGGAAAAGCAATGTGTGGCATACATAATGGGCTTGAGCAAATGGCTGGTGGAACAGGGACTAGGAGAAATAACAAAAAGACAAAAATTATAAAGAGCGTAAGGGACAGGAGAATGTGGAGGGCCATGGTCACCTACGCCCTAGAGGGACACGGCACATGAAAGAAGAAGTTATCACTGCTATTTTACACTGCGTGCCAAATTATTATCGAGATAACTTTTTTAATAATATTTCAAAAACCCTCCAATCAATTCATACAAAATTTTCACACATTGTTGACAACACTGACCTGCGCAATCACTGACATTTTCGACCTGATCTGCTCAATGTAAACAAACTGGCGCCATATTTATTATCAGTATGGTGATTTGAGCGTAAAAAATTATTAGAAAAGTGTAAGAATTTAGTAAAAAAATGGGCCATAAAAGCAGTTTAAGTAATGCTAAAAAGAAAACTATCACCTCAGAACTCTCAAAAGGTAAATCTACCCTAGAAATTTCTAAAATGATAGGGAAGTGTCATCAAACAGTGAAAAAGTTCACTGCCGACCCTACACAAGTACGCAATAGGGCAGATACAGGCAAGCCGAGGGTAATTTCACGTCGTCTCATGTCACGACCTAAACTAGAGGCCACGAAGAACCCTGAACTTACTAGTCAAGAGCTTTTCAGTCACATTGGGGATCCTACTATGTCTAAAAGTACTCGGTGTTGGTATCTGAGGGAAATGTCAACAACAGAGAAACCTGTATCGAAGTTCCGTTGACGAGAAATCACATTCAAAATTGATTGAAATGGGCTGAGGACAATATGAAGATTGACTTCTCTAAAGTTTTGTTCACAGACGAAACTCGGGCAACACTTGATGGGCCAGAAAGATGGTGCAAAGGCTGGGTAATGAACAGACAGAATCGCCATCAGCGTTTGAGACGCCAACAAGGCGGTGGAGGCATAATGATCTGGGGTGGTATTATTGGAAAAACATGAGTGGGTCCATGGAGAGTACCAGATGGCGTCAAAATGACTGCTGATGCATACATAGAGTTTATGAAGGAGCATCTTGAACTGTGGATGAAAAAGCAAAGAGTTGCCTTCAGAAGGGCGATTGTTTTTATGCAAGATAATGCTCCCTCACATGCTGCTCACAAGATGGACATCGAAAAATGAAGTGGCCAGCAAATTCTCCGGATTTGAACCCAATCGAAAACCTTTGGAGCATCATGAAGCGAAGACTGTACACCAACGGATAACAATTCAGAAGCAACGCTGAGTTGTGGGAAGCAATTCTTGACATATCTCGTGGCATTACAGCAGATGACATCCTACAATTAACAAATTCTATGGATCGTCGACTTTTCAAGTAATTTCAAAACAGGGAAAGCACATTCCCTATTAATTTGTTTAAAACTGTGCCTTTGTTTGTATCTGTTATTATTTGTTTGATTATCTTATTTATTAGCTTTTTTTGATCATAAACATTCACGTGCAACATTAATAAACGTTTTGTGTGCTCAATTCTGGGAATTTTACTAAACCTTTCTAATAATTTGGCACGCTCAAATCACCGTACTGATAACAAATATGGCACCAGTTTGTTTACATAGCACAGATCAGGTTGAATATTTCAGTGATTACGCAGATCAGTGTTGCCGACATTGTGTGAAAATTTTGTGTGAATTGATTGGAGGGTTTTTGAAATATTATAAAAAAGGTTATCTCGATAATAATTTGGCACGCAGTGTATATCTTGCCAGACATTGACTATTATAGTTTAGAACACCAGGGTTTGTACTCGTAGGTTTATGTTTGGGTGGTAAATACTTTAGATTTTAGTTCAATATCAACAAATGGGATTTGGTCATTAACCATGAGTTCATATCTACATTTTAGTATTGAGTTTATATATATATATATATATATATATATATATATATATATATATATATATATATATATATATATATATATATATGATAGGATAGGAAACAAACATTTATAAATATAACATCTTTTTCAGCTTTAATAAAAGTGAGACATTAGATTTATAAATGTTTTGTATTTGTTCCTTATCCTATCATTCTATCAGATTCTTATCCATATTTGGTCCCGATTCATATATATATATATATATATATATATATATATATATATACAAAGGCACAGTGGAGTAGTGGATAGTGGCTCGGATTGAGGAATCAGAGAGCCAAATTTGGATTCCAGTTAAATCCATTACATTCACATATATGCTGATGCCTTTGGGAAAAGTATTAATTCTCTTCTTCTCTCTCCAGCTATGGGTAAATAGCAGGACAGACTGGGTTCTATAGCCTTGGATGGCAACTGGTCTAGGAGAAGGAAAACTCTGAATTCAAAACCTGCGGAGGTTCGTTTGGGGACCTTGTGGCACGTAGTGCACCAGGTCTCTGTATTCGGCCCTTCATAAAGAGTGGTTTGTTCTACAGATAGCCTTCACCATGATAATCATATGTGCTGGTGTCTGGGCTTTTTGTTCCTAGGAACTGAGCTGCTTGACACTCATACATCAAATATGATGGAAGAGTTCACAATATATATATATATATATATATATATATATATATATAGATAGATAGATATAGATATATATATGTGCATGTGTGTGTATATGCGTATGTGTGTACAAGATGAGGATCATTACAAGAATATTTAAAAAGAGTTTATATATTTACACTATTTCTATAAATCGAACTGTTATCCTCATCATTTTTGGCATAAATCCAAATATGGCCTACTGGATAAAATTGTAATGTCGTGAATATGACAATTGATAAGGTTAAGATTATACACACACACACACACACACACACACACACATATATATATATATATATATATATATATATATATATATATATATATATATATATATATATGAATTGTGATCAAATATGGATCGGAATCTAATAGAATGAAAGGATAAGGAACAAATGCAAAACATTTTTAGATCTAATGTTTCATTATTATTAAAGCTGAAAAAGATGTTAGATTTATAAAAGTTTGTTTCTTATCCTATCATATATATATATATATATATATATATATATATATATATATATATATATATATCCGTTATCAATAACACATTTAAAAAAAAAAACATATTTCAATTTCCACATTTAATTTTTTCGTCTTGGATGCAACCTGAATTTTACCAAAAACAAAATAATTTCCATGCCTGAGGATGACTGAATGCACAGTTGAAAGTACTTGCGTATTAAAGAAAGACCTTATACAGTTTATAATTTTTAAAAACAAGGATCATAACATTCATCAAGTGATTTGTAGGTTAATGCATCTTTAAAATTTTGTTTGCGAAAAGGATTTTGCCATTTTATATCATTAACTTTACTAATCTACTTTTTGTATGAATAATTCATTTTAATATATATATATATATATATATATATATATATATATATATATATATATATATATATGTGTGTGTGTGTGTGTGTACAAGACTAGGATCATTACAAGAATATTTATAAATGAGTTTATATATTTTCACTATTTCTATCATTCGAACTGTTGTTCTCATCATTATTGCCATAAATCAAGACATGGCTGAATGGATAAAAATGGAAACATGAATTTGGTAATAAAGATGAGGACAACTGGCTGAATGTCTGTATATGCTTATATGCCTTGTTACTACAAACATTAGTTTATGATCTAGGTGAGCTGTTATTAATTTCGCTGTTTAAGTAGATAAAAAACACGAATATTAACACAAACATGTTTACCCACTAAAAATAATGTTTATAGTAATAAGAAATACTGTCAGATTAAAGAAAAATAATTAAAAAATTTATGGTTATATGTTTAGATGGGCTTGTAAAATATATATCTCTCTCTCTCACACACACACACACACACACACTATTTATCTATCTACAGACACACACACACACACACACATATATATATATATATATATATATATATATATACAGAGAGAGAGAGAAAGAAAGAGAGAGAAAGGGAAAGAGAGGGAAATTTGTAAGTATCTGGCATTTTGCTATGTCTGCGGCAAATTTATCAAGACTAGAGTAAAAAAGTACTCTGTGGCCACATCTGCTAAAATGTGTGAGGCCTACAAAGTATATTTCAGCATGCCTTTTGGGGATCAAGACAAACCCTGGTCATCCAATTTCACCTGCAAACTCTGCAAAAGAAGTCTAGAAGTTAAGATGGAAAGTTTTGCTTGTTTGAATAGTGGAATAAATTCAAGAACATCAGTACAAACTCAAAGGAGCAAGGCAAGCACTTCCACCAGGATATACTGGACTTTGAATGATGCTCTTAAGGATCACATAATGAAAACAAGATGTAAGACTATATATGAGGGCCTGATTCATGAAAGTAATTTACAGTATAAACAACAAATCACAAAAAACTACTCACTTCTAAATCTTTTGTGCTCTCTCTTCTGTAATCCTTGAATAAATAAATACTACTTTTGAATCACATGTCCCTTTGTTTCTATTTTCTGTGATCAAGATGTTCACATTTGCAAGTTTTTCCAATGGGAATAGGTCAATTTTAGAAATATCATTATTTTGGTCACACAAGCAAAGTCTGACAGAAACATTAGCTATTTTTCATACTTTCTAGAAGTAAGCAAATAGGAAATAACAATTACTAACCAAGGACTAAAATGTACAGTGTAATTAAAAAAATAAAATTTTTAATGAAATATTCAATAAGTAAAATTAAGTACTTTACAAAAAAATCGTGTAAAAACTAATTCATTTTTGTATGGCTCTCATAGCTTCCGAATTTAATAGATTTGCGCTGCACTATGTTGGTTAATTAAAATTTACAGGCCATTTCTTGCCCCAGTTAACAACCAGTTGAAAGTCATTTTTAAGATCAGCTGCCAATTTTACTTTATCTGAACTATTGAACTTATTATTAAGAGAGGAGCAAATATTTGTGTCATAATCATAAATAACAAGTTGGGAATTGATGACATCAAGAAGGTCATTGATGAAAATCAGAAGCAACAGAGATGCAAAGAGAGAGACCTGGGTGACATCCACATTAACGTGAAAGGATCTAGAAGGGTGGCCATTCAACACAACAGTCCTTACATGATATGTCAAGATTGGATCAAATCAAATATTCACCCAGATACATCATAGCTCTTCAGCTTGTGAAGAAGGTGAGCATGCAAAACATTATTAAAAAAACATTCAAGATATCTAAAGCCACAGCCTGAGCCTCATGTTCTTATCTAAAGTTTAATGGACAAATTCAGTAATATTTGTTAACCCAATGGTGCTTGACTTAGAGAAGCAAAAGACATCATGTTTATCTGAAAGAAGGCCTTGAAGCAAAACATGTTACATTTACGAAGGTTTTCCTACTTGTTCTGTATTTAATCATATATATATATATATATATATATATATATATATATATATATATATTAATAAATATACATATTATTCCTCACTGATAGCATAATGCAATCTTCAGGTGTTGAATATAGACTGTCTGTTATGTAATTTAAATTTGAATAAAAATATCTGGTTATCACAATGTTGGTGCAGTTATATATTAAACTGGGATTACAAGTTTTAATTTTTAAAAATATATTTGTCATTTAAAATAAATGGGATTTGTATATATATATGTAAAAAAAAAAAGAAAAAATTATTTTAGAGTTGCGAATATTAATTTTTGATATTAAGCACAAAGGGAGATCACTTGTTCTTAAAAATGAAAACAAAACATAATTTACATTAAAAATTAATCTGGATCAACGTATAAGCAGATATTTATTTTTAGGTCTGCATGTAACCATCAATTAATTTCTCTTGTTTAATATGCTAGGGTTATTTAACTGTTTTAAGATAACTAATTTTTCAACAAGACATAAATTACATCTATTTCTTCTGGCTCTTGCTGCAATATCCCATGTAATAATGGGTGTATTAAAATCATTTTTAATTACGAAAAATATTTAGAGAGAGTGGTACTGTTTTTGTATTTTATATTGGCTAAAGTCATTCAATGATGGTAGAAACGAAATTTCCAAGGATTTTCAGTGGAACCAAAATAAAATATTTCTTTATATATAAAATATATGCTGCCTAATATTATATGTTTATAAAAAAACAATTGATCCTGCAGTATGAAATTCCTATTGACTATATTAATTGAACTATATACTTAGTCCATGCCATGTTAACTGAAAAGCACTTGTAAAAAAAGAATTCATGGATTTGCCATATTACAAAATTCATATAAAAATTCTCATTGGAAATTTTAAACTTTAGCGTTGTGACTCACATGTTCTGAGATTGTACAACCGTCAATAAATAGCACATTCTTAAAAAACATCTTTCGGCCTGTTTCATTTTCAAATGAAGGATAAAGAGAAATCTAATCATTTAGACACATACAATAGTTGTTAATAAAAATTAACACGCTACCACCCCTGTCTAAATGATTGGATTTCTCTGCATCCTTGGAAACAAATATTATGAATGTATGTGCTTTTAAAACTCAGTAAATTTCAAAATAAGTTATTCCAAAATTTGCATGAAAATGAAAAAAATTAGTGTTTTAATTTAATTATATAATTGAATTTGAAGTTGTTAGTTTCTGTTTTTTTTATACATGGTAATACCTGTGTAGCGATGTGTAGCGATGGAACCATATTTTTAAATCAGTTGATTTATAATATATATATATATATATATATATATATATATATATATATATATATATATATATATATATATATACAGGGAATGTATAGTACATTTCATAAAGTGAAGAAATGCTTCCCTGATCCTAAGAAGAAATGATACAAAGTGACTATTTGAATATAGGCAAAACATATGGATACTTTTATAATAGGCTGAAGTACTGACTATATATAAATCATCCATTCATTTTTGATAGGTACTATGCTAGTTATCGGGCAATGAATGTTCTAGAAAATCTCATTACTTAATGTTTTTTGCTTATTTGATAATTATACAGTTTTTCTCTTAGTACGAGTTTTTTTTTTCTAGTTTAGAGGGAAAAACAGCAGTAAAAGAAATCTTTTGATCGACTGAATTTGGCCACTCAGCAAATTGGAAGCTGACTGGTTCCGACTGGCCAGGAAGTTAGTGTATTTACCACACCCTCCAGAGCAAAGCTATCATAGGCTAAAAAATAGGCTAAGAGTTTATTAATGGACTGGTTAGGTAATGTTAGGTGCCTTATGTGCTGTTTACTATAAGTTACAGTTTATCATTTATTACGGAGAAAATTTAAAACAACTGAAATGATTATAAAGACCTTCTGGTTTTAGTTTTTGTAGTTTATAAAAACATTTCATCTCAGTCTGTTCATATATATGTATTTTTAATCATTTTACCCCAAGTAAGGCAATAAAGCCACTAAGACACAAGAGACTACTAAGTGTGAGAGAATATGCAATAAAGAAAATATTCACTATTTACATTATTCAGACTATTGTCCTCATCTTTGTCACCATATTTATTACAACATTTTGGCCGTTGTATGCTCCAGCCTTCTTTAGGTGGTTGGTATGTCGAACTGAACCCTTTATTTCACTCACTGGGGTAGACTGTTCTAGTTCCATGTGCCATGTATAATGGATGTCAGTTATCAGTTATCTCCTGTTAATTCCCCTCTTCAAGTTCTCTACCAACTTAACATTAATTTTTGAATTTGTAGGTCTGATAAATTGGATTGGAATTGTAAATACGATCCAATTCATCAGACCTACAAATTCAAAAATTTTTTAACTTGTAGGTCTGATGAATTGGATTGTATTTATGATTCCAATGGAATAAATTATGACCATGGAATATTAGTGTTTAAGCCTTTTTATTATATATATATATATATATATATATATATATATATATATATATATATATATATATATATGTTTCCTTGTCACCTACAATCTTTAAAAATTTAAATACAATTTCAATCAATTTTCTGTCTTCCTGAATCCTAATCCTGTTCTTATATTGCAGTTTCTCCTCACTAAAGTCTTTCTCTTTCACTCTCAGTAACCTTTTGTGTTTTAGTGGCATTGTCGCCTGCTTTGAAAAAAAAAATTTAATTTACTGCTCTCGAAAAGGATCTCCAATCAGTGTTTAACTGAGGAAGAAAGGCTTGTAAATTTTGATGTTTCCGAGAAAAAAAAACTCCTTTCATTTACTCACCATAGAGAACCTTTCTGCCATCAACATGATTGACACTAGATTCCAGAAGAGTGACATTTCTTGGCCTCACGTTTTCCACTTACATGAAGTAGAGTGACTACTTCAGATCAATAGCAGATCGTCCATGAGCAGATATGAATGTACGTGAGAGAATCATGGAAGATTGTAGTTTAAGGACAGTAAAATCTACCTTGCTAACTGAACACTCCTCTGGTTAAAGGCAAGTCAGGCTATATGATGGTTCCGTATAGGATACAAGTTTGATTCCTGTTGGAGGACAAATATTTTCTATGAAAATTTCTCAAACATTCAGGCCGGTAAATGTTGTTTAATACTGTTTATTATAAACAAAGCATTTACTTGAATATTTGTATCTATAAAAAGAATGTATAAACATAAAAATGTCTTAGAATATATATATATATATATATATATATATATATATATATATATATATATATTAGAAGGCTCTAGCATAACAAATATCAGTACAAAAAAGAGAATTGGAAATTCATCAAGTTATGAATTAAAATAAGAAAACAAAGAAATTTCTTGCAAACATTGATATACAAATGAGTTCAATTTTCAAGCCAAGAGAACTGATCTAATCTTCATAAGCAAGGAAAAGTTTTCAGAATAAATATCCCAGAATAAATTTGACAAAGAGTCAAAAACTGAAAAATAAAATTATCTGTTGCCAAAGAATGGCTGACCTGTGTATTTCAAAAATATTATATTTGTTTTAGGCAATCTGTCTTTGTAATTATAGTGCTCACTATCAAGAGACAGAGCATTATTAGTAATAATAATAATAATAATAATAATAATTACAGACATCAAACTATTGATTGATTTTGATATTTTATATGATTCAAGAGTGAGTTCCAAATAAACAGAAAAGATTGAAAAATACCAGGATCTGGCTGGGTACTTGAGGAAAATTGCAATTGATACCAAGATTATAGACCTCCAGAAAACTGCTAGGATTCTCTATAATGTTCTTGAGTTGTGACACTATGCCATGAAAACAAAATTTTCATTGACTGCATTGATGTGCAATATACCAACATAATAACAGTAAATAAAATATTTCCTTACATTATGGCTAAATATCTTATTTATTATAGGTATAAAATTTTTATTAATTTTAATTATAATTATTATACAAAATAAACACTTGGTATATATGTAAAATACCGAAGTAGAGCAAACTTTAGATAAACCTAAGTAGCCAGGCAAATGGATCATCAGGGTAATGCTGGCTCCTTAGGTTTATATATATATATATATATATATATATATATTTGGTTGGATAGATGTGAGCTTGTGATCCTGGGTTTCACGCTTTAGCGATCGTCAGACAAACTGATTAATTTAAAAAAAAATTTGGGTTTATGTAGATTGCGTGTATTGGTGTTATTGTGGAAGTGGCGGGGGAACTTCGTCGTTTTTTCATCGTACTAACGCAAACATCGATGTATGCAGACACATATACATACTTGGTCGTCCGTCGGGACTCATACACATATATAAACATATGTAGGCAGTTTCAGATATGACATATGTATGTATACGGGTGGTGTTGTGTCTATACATACGCATTTGTATGTTGAAATTTAAAGATTGGAAGTGTGGCGGAAATGTCTCGTGAATGTATAAATGTCATATATTTTGTTTTTCCGCTGAATAATATTTCCTCGCATGTATGTATATACGTGTGGTGGGGTTTGTATGAAATTATGATAGGTGAAAATTATTATTATTTATATTTATTTTTAAATTTTGAAAAAAAATGGCGGTTTATTTGTTATAAATAATTATACATATATTTATTTATATTTATATACACACACTTTTCACACACATACACACACACACACATATATATATTATATATAATTATTTAAAAAAAAATATGATTCCTTCACAAAAAAAAAAAAAAAATTATATTTAAGCTCTACTTCTGTATTGAGCACTGTTTTTAAAAAATAAAAACAAAAATACTAAAGAACTCCGGATTATTTACCTAATGTGTTCTTTCCTATTTTTCTACATATCTGCACACACACACACACACACACATATATATATATTGTGTAGGATTGATGTGAGACATCAATCCAACCAAATATGTTAGCTCAATCTCTGATATTGAGCGCTTTCTAATAAGTACCGCGCATATAATATATAAATAATTATATATATATATATTTATATTTATATTTGTATGCACACACGTTTCATACACACACACACACACATATATATATATTGTGTATATTTAGGCAGCAATTAATTAATCATTAATGCATGTTTCATTAAATAATATAGACAAGTTTTGTCTATGTATTTTAAGTAAGTTCCTTTCATATTGTCTGATAAGCTTAATAACATTATTGTTGAAAGACGAAAGGAAAGCACCATATTGATACATGTTTAAATCCAATCTAAAATAAACTATGAAATCTCCACAAATATCCTTAAATGCCTATAATTTATAACAGAAGCCACTGGTTTATACCAACGACTTCCCATACCTAATACTTCTTGTTTATCACTCTCGCGTGGTCACGTGTGACGTCACGTGCTGTGATTTTCACTTCTGCGTCTCGTATACACGAGTTTGTCGTTACTTGGAAATTTTCCATGAAGTAAGGGCGGACTATCATTGTTTTTTCATCCATGTGTTGTTTGATTTATTGAAATTGTCATCTTTGATAATGGCTTGTGTAAGCTGAAAACAGATTGGATTTAAACATGTATCAATATGGTGATTTCCTTTTGTCTTTCAACGATAATGCGATTAAGCTTATCAGACAAGATGAAAGGAACTTACTTAAAATAAATAGACAAAACTTGTCTATATTATTTAATGAAACATGCATTAATATATATATATATATATATATATATATATATATATATATATATATATATATATATATATATATGTTTCATTGAAAGGAGGGAGCTAGCACTTAATGATGTTTACTATGAGCATGACCACAGTGTGCTGGCTGCGTTCAGAGAGTGGAATACCTCTATAGCATTAGAGACATGCACACAATGCGCACACCCAGTTGAATTGAATAAATAAAATCATCCTTGATAGTGGCTAAAATTATAGACAAAAGTGTTCAGAATTATAGAACATTTGTGTTCAAAGAATAAAACACTTGTTTGAACACAAGAAAAATTAAATAAAAAGCTTAATCATAGTACCTTGTCACTCATTTTTAATGAAACATGCATAAATGAAGAATTGTTACCTAAATACACAAATATATATATATATATATAATCAAATGTTTATTTTATATATATAAGTGTTTATTTTATTTATATATATATATATATATATATATATATATATATAGAGAGAGAGAGAGAGAGATAGAGAGAGATAGAGAGAGAGACGTATTTTGTTAGCAGCAACTGTTTTAATAATGTTTGGTTAAATAATATCAACAATAAGTTACTTGGAAAAATAATATAAAATAAAAATAAATATGAACTTTGGCAAATTTAATGATGAAATTAAACAACATTTTCATAAATTTTAAAAATTGAATAAAAAATTTAACAAGCAGAACTTGCATTGACCTCAGTGCCCTTTTTATATTTACATATGCCCTATCCATAATATTGACCACTTTTAACTCATAAATTTAGCATACATTAAAACTATATATTTATCATATATATATATATATATATATATATATATATATATATATATATATATATGGAAACTAGAATCAACCAGCATGTACCTTCCAAAATACGACTTGGTAGGATAGTTAAAATGTGTTATCTTCCCCCTATAAATATGGAATCGGCTATTGCTCAACACTTAGTTGAGAATATAGCTTGTGCCAAGTCGTACAAAAAAGAGTGGTTTAAAATCATTCATACGGCTGGTTCCAACAATCATTTGAAGATTTTGGAATCAGTCTGTATAGGATTAAGGAAACCTTCTCTCTGTTGGCAGAAAGAATTTGTAAAGTCCCTTAATCTGTTGGGGGATATTTTATTTTAACTGTCTCTCGCTTATTTATTTACACGTTATTTCCCCTTCCCTCGTTACAAGTATATACACTTGTTTGTTATTTTAGCGTGTTCCCCCCTTTTTTTTTTTTTGCTGTTTATTTTCATTACTGTTCTTTTTTTTAATTAATGATCTAATGATTGTCTCCTGATGAGATGTTGCTTCAAAGGGCCTTAGAAACTAATAAAATTAAAATCAATAAATTTCTAGTTTTTAAAACTGTACCTCTAAACATTTGTATATATATATATATATATATATATATATATATATAGTTAAGTAACAAAAATCTTGGTAATCTGTACGGATAATCCCAAGGAGGATGAAATCCTGAGAGCTCAATTTTAAGTCAAAGTGAATAATTTAATTTAAAGAAAAACAGACCACTTTAATTTGTTATAATTTATTTCATCCATTTGTTATAATTTATTTCACCAGAGAATTTCATTTTTCTCTGGATCTTCAGACTTCACTTTCAAAGGTGAAACAAAAAATGAATTTAAAATTTACACTTTTGACGGGCAGTATTAAATTATATACATATATACATACATACATACATATATATATATATATATATATATATATATATATATATATATATATATATATATATATATAGTTTCATTGACAGACTCTCCGTGAATTACTCCATCCACTCCTTAGATGTTATCAGCAATTGACTACTTACACTTCTCGTTTTTTTATTTTTATATGCACTTTTCATTGGTGCAAGGTTTTTTTTCATAGTGTATGTGTGCATTTGTGCATTTGTGCATTTGTGTCCGTGTCATAATTATTTGTCTTTTTTGTCAGTTTTTTTACTTCACACTTACTCCTTAACCTTGTGCCTGATCCCACGCAAGCTGCAGCTGGGTAAAAATTGACCAATATTTTGACCAATGACCTGAGTGTACATGCTTGGGTACCCCATGTTAAATAACTGACCTTGTGTCACATCTCGTCTTGGTGTGGAGGCATGAGTTACTACCTGTGTTCCGCAGCCCAGAGACTATGATCATATTGTAGTATCTGTTCCATGGCCATGACTAGCTAAGATAAGCTTTATTCCTGATCCTGCTTCAGTGTACACACTCAGGTACCCCATGTTAAATAACTGACCTTGTGTTGCAGCCCATCTCAGTGGGTAGGCATGAGTTAATTAATACCTGTGTTCTGCAGCTCAGATCAAAGTGTAGTTGCTGTTTTATCATAAGCTGACCATCTGGCCACAGCTCTCACCTATCAGAAGCAGCTGCAGCTAACCAACCATCATCAACACCAGCTTTTCATCGGCCATCAATCCTTCTGCCCCAGCCATCTTCAGCTCTTGCCATTCCAGTTATCCTTGCCAACAATATGCAATAAACTGTCCTTTTCAGGACAACACTCTCTAGTGACCATGAAAACTGTCCTTCTCAGGAAAATGCTATTTCTCACCCTCTACATGAGACTTGTCTTGTTCACACTAACACTATTTTTGCTTATATATTTTTCTCTAACAAAAATAGACTTGGCAATATTTATCTTTACTCAAGTTTTCATTTTGTTTGTTGTTGTCATCCATTATTCAAAATCTGTTTGTGGGCCAATATACCACCTAAAACACTATCTTTGAGGTAGGAACTACATTAGTTTTTTTTTCTCTGAGCATACAAAACATTTGAATCAGTCATAGGTGGTGGAAGAATGAGACTACTAGTAATTGATAATGATATAATAATGATTAATAATGATTGATAATAATGTGATAATGATTGATAATGATGTGATAATGATTGATAGTAATATGATAATGATTTATAATGATATGATAATGATTGATAATTATATGATAATGATTGATAGTAATATAATAATGATATGATAATGATCGATAGTAATATGATAATGATTGATAATGATATGATAATGATTGATAATAATATGATAATGATATGATAATGATTGATAATAATATGATAATGATTGATAATGATGTGATAATGATTGATAATAATATGATAATGATTGATAGTAATATGATAATGATTGATAATGATGTGATAATGATTGGTAATAATATGATAATGATTGATAGTGATGTGGTAATGATTGATAATTATATGATAATGATTTATAATATGATAATGATGGATAATTATATGATAATGATAGTGATTGATAATGATAATGATAAGAACAGGGCTACAAGTGATTGATAAGGATGATAAATGTTGAAGAAATGCAGAACAATGCATCATCAATGCATCTGAATTCAACAGTAATTGATGCTGTACAACCTCTACTGCATTCCATTAGTTTTCATAATCAGCAATCCTTCTTTCCTTGGATCCTGGTTATGAGGATAAACTACATCTGCACCCTGGGTAAGACGATAAACTACGTCCAACAGCATGGCCTCTGATAATACGTTTTTGAAAAAATAATGTTGCCAGCAGTACGTTTTTGAAAAAAAATATTATTACCAGCTACACGTTTTTGAAAAAAAAAATAATAGTACCAGCTATACGTTTTTGAAAAAAATATTACCAGCTATACATTTTTTGGGGAAAAATATTAACAGAAATATATATATATATTTTGACAAAACAAATATCTTACCAGGAAAAAAAAAAAGTTGTTGGCATTAAATGACCCATTGAGGTGTTGATATGCCATAAAACAAAACAAACCAAACCCTTCTTTCCTTAGGTGACATGCTTGATACATGCCTAGATGATCATGTCTCTTATCAATTTATGATTGACATTCATATAAGATTCTACTGGACATAAAGTCGGGGATCAGTTTCATATTATCATTAAGTACCAAATGGACCCCCTTATAATAACTACATTAATATCCTTCCTCAGGTGCCATGTATGATGATAACTTAAGCAATCATGTGTCTATTCGATTTAGGATTGACTTATTCATATAAGATTCTCCTGAACATAAAGTGGGGGATCGGATTCCTATTCTTATCAAGTAATAAAGTGATCACCCTAGAATTACTACATATTAATATCCTTCCTTAGGTGCCATGTAGAATGTACGCTTAGGTGATCATGTCTCATATTGATTCATGACTGACTTGGCCATTTTATATCATTAACTTTACTAATCTACTTTTTGTATGACTGATTCATTGTAATATAAATTGAATTGCACCACATATTTGATATAGATAGATAGATCTTGATGATCATACTTGAAACTAATGTGGCAGCAATCACATATATGTGCGTGTATGTGTCTATTTATATATATACATGCATATATATATATATATATATATTGATAGATAAATAGATCTTTAGAAGATCATACTTGAAATCCACACGGCAGCCATCATACAAATATATGCATATGTGTGTGTGTGTGTACACAAACACTCGTACATAATTTTAGTTGATAGAACCAATTTTTTTAAATTTTGTTTGACAAGTGGTTTCCTTTTGAAGAATAATTTTAATACAGGATGTGCTTTTCAGACATTCTGACTAGACAATAAATATCAGTTTCACTGATAACAGAAAAAAAACAATATATATATACATATATGTATCAGGGTGTATATATTGCTGAAAAGATATGCAAACTGTCACATAAATAAACTTAATGAGAACAAAATATATGTCTCATGTCTGCCAACTTTCGACCAGAGATTTGAAAAGGTCTGTTCAATTTGAAGAACAATATCTGCTCCAAGTCTTACGATGATATCATGTGATTGTCATACTCGACAATGAGGTGGAAGCCGTCATGTATATGATGGAAATTGGATAAAATCTAATAGAATGCAAAATATGCAATCTGGAAAAATGATTAAGATATCCAACTAGAAGGAAGACTCTAATGTATTTAACACTTGCGGTTTGATAAACATCCAATGATGTTGACAGTTTTTTTTTGATAAATGTTGTTCTTGTTTGGAGAGTGGGATTGACCCAATGCAACACCTTTCTCCAATTTAGGAATATCATGTACAGACATGGCTTGATATTGTAAAAATGGTTGAATGTAGCCAAAAAAGGCACTCTTAATCGATGAAGGCTTGCCAGAGTTTTTCAAACTTAAAGAGCTATATCTTTTCAAAGCCATATCTGTTCACCTAAGTCTGACAATGATATCTTGTGATCAGTGATGCCATCCTACCAGTTTGCACAAACCAATTATTAAAATTATAAAAGCTTAGAAAATCGATTTTTAGATTATCCAAAAATAATCTTATATATTAATAGCCAATATATAATAGTTAAATTGTTTATCCCACATCCCCTATACTCATCAAATTTAAGACCTACAGGTTCTCATGTGAAGAAGCTAAAACCAGCAGACATCAGCAAAATGTTTCATTTATACCTTTTCCAATATTGATAATATGGTTGGATGTATATGAGAATTAATGACAATGAAATGTATATTTCTCATATCTGCCAACTTTGTCTCAAATATTTTAAAAGTTTAAAAGGTAAAGTTTTATACCTGCTCAAAGGACGCTTGAGTCTTACGATGATATCATATGATCATCATATTCAACAACAAAGTGGAAGCTGTCATGTATATGATAAAAAATGGATAAAATCCAATTGGCTGCAAAATATACAATCTGGAAAAATGATTAGGATATCCAACTAGGAGAAGGAAAACTCTAATGTAACACCAGCGGTTTGACAAACATCCAACGATGTTGACTAATTCTTCTTTTTGGGTAAATGTTGTTCTTGTTTGGAGAGTGGGATTGACCCAATGCAACACCTTTCTCCATTTTAAGAATATCACACACAGGCATGGCTTGATATTGTAAGAATGGCTGAATGTAGCCAAAAAAAGGTGCTCTTAACTGATGAAGGCTTGCCAGAGTTTTTCAAACTTAAAGAGCTATATCTGTACAAAGCCATATCTGTTCACTGAAATCTGACAATGATATCTTGTGAACAGTGATGGCATCCTACCAGTTTGCACAAACCAATTCTTAAAATTCTAAAAGCTTAGCAAACTGGTTGTTAGATTATCCAAAAATAATCTGATAGCCGATATATTAAATTGTTTATCCCATTTAAAGTGTCATCTGTTCAAAACATGGCTAAGTCTTACAATGATATCATGTGACTGTCATACTCGACAACAAGGTGGAAGCTGTGATATATATGATAAAAAATGGATAAAATCCAATTGGCTGCAAAATATACAATCTGGAAAAATGATTAGGATATCCAACTAGGAGAAGGAAAACTCTAATATAACACCAGCGGTTTGACAAACATCCAACGATGTTGACTAATTCTTCTTTTTAGGTAAATGTTGTTCTTGTTTGGAGAGTGGGATTGACCCAATGCAACGCCTTTCTCCATTTTAAGAATATCACACACAGGCATGGCTTGATATTGTAAGAATGGCTGAATGTAGCCAAAAAAAGGTGCTCTTAACCAATGAAGGCTTGCCAGAGTTTGTCAAACTTAAAGAGAGATACATTATTTACATTATTCGGACTATTCGGACTTGTCGCGGTCGCCATTAGCCGCTCCTTAGAAAGACGGCCTTGACCTTCACAACTCCTGATCTCGCAGATTTAAGTCAAGCAACGTGCGACTTGACCCTGTTTAGGGACTCCGTCTTCGCCAAGTGATACGCTTTGGCGCGATCCCGTTTCCGCGGTCGATCCGCCCAGTAAAGTTGTATCACTGTTTTGACTTGGCCCTGTTTAGGGACACCGATCAACCTGCTGCTGTTCCCGTCTATTCTCCCATCCGGCAGTCGACCAGCTACATCCGTTTCGCCGATCAACTCTACATTCGTTTTTACCAATACGACCGAAATCAGCTACCCCTAAACAAAACCAGTCATACCGGACCCGACACCGACCTGAACACATTTCTTCAGAGTACACTCTTGTACAATTGGCATTAATAAAATCGACATTATTGTTTCATAAACCTTCGCCTTTGTCCCCTCATTGTCTTGGCTGTTCACACGTTTCTTCATAAAGCTTGCGACATCCTTATCGGCCCCGCAACAGACTCATCTTTGTCGCCATATTTATTACAACTTTTTTGCCGTTATACGCTCTGGCCTTCTTCAGGTGGTTGGAATGTCGAACTGAATCCTTTATTTCACTCACTGGGGTTGACTGTTCTAGTTCCACATGCCATGTCTAATGGATGTCAGTTATCAGTTATCACCTGTTAATTTCCCTCCGAAAGTTCTCCACTGCCTTAACCGGGTATTGAACTTATACTGTTTGGTTCCTCTCCTTTATCCACTGTACCATGTGTCCTTGAGGACATCTGTGTATGAATTTCTGAGTATTATAAACCTAATGTCTTCAGTAACCATTTTTTACCAGTGCTCATATTACAATTATTGCTGTTGTCATATCATGTTTTTACCAGAGCTCATATTGCAATTTTTGTTGTTATTATCGCTTTTCTCTGGTACTCCTATAAAAGGCCAGAGCATACAACGACCTTAACGTTTTAATAAATATGGCAACAAAGATGAGGACAATAGTCTGAATAATGTAAATAATGTACATATACCTCATCTCAGAAATATAGACAGATATTAAAGAGAGATATCTGTTCAAATCCCAAGTAAGTCTTTTCATGGTTATAGTCAACAACAAGGTAGTAGCCATCATGATATAAAGAGAATGTCTTAACCTGATTCACTTTCAAAATTAGGATCAAATGACCAAGTGTCAGAATATTTTTTCTTCTCTTCTTAGTTGGGCCTCAAACTTTTAAATGTGCCATCATTTTATTTCTATGCACATACAAACAAAAAGTTTATTGTGAAGGATTTTATTATATTTATTTTTCCTATATTTGTCGACCTTTTCCCAGTATTTTGCACATATTTAAATATAAATTGTTCAATGTCTGAGTACTTTTGCCTTTCATAAATTATTATAAAAGTGTTTTGTTTTAACTGCTCAGTTATTGCTTGCTCTGTCTGCAATGAGCCTGTACTACCCCTAACCCCCAGATAAACAGCATCAGACAGACAACAAGAACATTAAGTTTAAGGCTCCATGTTCAACATAAAGAGCTATATCTGTTTAAAGCCATATCTGTTCACCTAAGTCTTACAATTATATCTTGTGATCAGTGATGGCATCCTACTGGTTCATAGGAACTGATTCTTAAAATAATAGAAGCTTAGCGAACCAGTTGTTGGATTATCCGAAAATAATCTTATATATTAATAGCCAATGGTCTAGGTAAAATATTAATTATGTTATGCATATGTATGCGCCTCATAAAACTCTAATAGACCCCCCACCCTGGGATGTTTTCAAGTTAAAAATGATGCAAATCTTCTAGTCATAAATTTGATATGTCGTATATTGGATCTTTGGGATGGTAGTGGTTTAGTTCAAATATGGCTAAGAAATCAACACAACTGATGACACGAGTAAAAAAAAAGAAGCATAATACTTCTGAACAGAAATACGATGAGAACAGAAATGTTCTAATAAATAAATGTCTTCTATTAAATTATCAAAATGGCTTAATTCTTTTTGATACTATAAAATGATTTGCTTTTGTGGTGGAAGTCAGCCACTGTTGTTTCCAACTTAACCAGCTATAAAAGAATAAACTCTGTCCTGTTTGTTGCCAGAGTTATATTTGAATAAAGCTTCAAGTAAAGCTCCTACTGCATTTGTTTTTCATTACAGTCTCCATACATCCTGGGTATGACGATAAACTACATCCGCATCCTGGGTAAGACGATAAACTACGCTCGAAAACAAGGCCTTTGATCAGGAGGCTTTGAGGAACCATCTCTTAATTGCTGATGTTCCTAGTTCCATCCTCACTCAGGGTGGTAGCACCTGTTAGGGTCCCAGCTATGGGCTAATAGTTAACCTTCAAACTGGGGTCAAAACACTATGAAAGTGTAAAAATAGGTTTTAATACCAGAAATACTTTGTAAAGAATTATTACCAGCAATAAATGTTTGAAGAAAAAATTACTACCAGCAATACATCATTACCAGCAATACATTTTTGAAAAAAAATATAACCAGCCATACATTTTTTAGAAAAAATATTACCAGTGATACATTTTGAAGGAAAAATATTACCAGAAATAGATTTCTTGAAGGAAAAAATATTATCAGCAATAAAAATTGTTGGCATTAAATAACCCATTGAGGTTGACATGCTATAAAACCAAACCAAACCAAACCAGTCTTCATTCTCAAATTGAAAAGAAAATAAGCAGAATAGGTTCCTAAAGATTACTTGCCTTTATAGAACCGGTTCCTGGAAATTTAGCATTTCATCATGGCTTGTGATGGTCAGACTCAAAAACAAGGTGTAAGCTGTCATACATGTCCCATCAACAGAAGCCATTATCCAACCATTACTGGACAAAGGGCTTTCCTATACCTATCTATCTATTTCACTGTTCACATTTATCTATTTATCACAATGCTGAAGGTAGCATCAATCAGTTAAATGAATACCTTTACTTCTATTAATTCTATACAAACACAGATGCACACACACACACATATATCAGTATATATGTCTGCACATATATATATATATATATATATATATATAGATATAGATATAGATATAGATATATATATACACACACACACACATATATATATCAGCATATATTTAGGTGGATTGATGTGAGTTTGTGACCCTGGGTTTCATGCTATTTGTGATCGTCAGACAAACTGATTAAGTTTTATGTTTTGGATTTATATATGGTTGCGAATATCAGTGTTTTATATGGAAAGTGGGAGGAAAAATTGTTATCAGGATGCCACTCATATTTATGCAAACATACATACACACACGTACATTCATCGACATATGCAGACATACACGCACACATGCTCACTCACCGGAGCTCACACAAACATAAACATATGTGAACAGTGTGGCATTGGGCATATATGCGCATATATGTGTCGTTGCACATGCATATATGCATTTGGTCGGTGTATTCAATGTTGGACTGTGTAGCAAATATTTCCTTGCCTGTTGCGCTGTCAACGTGCAAACCATTTCTCTATTTTTGTTCCCTGAATAATATTTACTTGCACGCACACATATACGTATGATAGGGTCTGTGTAAGATAATAGCAATTCTTACCTATGTGTGTGTGTTGTGTGTGTGTATATATATATATATATATATATATATATATATATATATATATATATATATATATATCAATATATATATATCATGTGTGTGTATGTATATATATATATATATATATATATATATATATATATATATATATATATATATATATATATAATTATATATATAAAGTTCTTCCATGAATTGAGCCCTCTTGGTCATTGGCATGTTTATTGAAAGAATAGTTACGTAAAAATCAGTCAGGTTACAATCACGGCTTGAGGCAATCAGATGTCTAGCCACACTGATGAGTTGTGATACAGCAAAACAGTCTGACTGTGGATGACAATACATACATCTCTATCTATAAAAAGCAGGATGTGTGTGTGTGTGTAACAAATACATGGCCGCAATTTTCAATGAATTTGCACCAAAATTTACACGCACATGCTCCAAGTTAGCAGGAAGGCTAAGACTTACCTTGCATTTCCCAACTCCCATCGATAGTGAAAATAATCGATTTTTTCATGCTTCTACGGCAGTTTTCATGTAGCTTGTGGCCATTTTGTACTCACCAGAGTGAGAGCCTATATCTTCCTGCCACGAATAGGCAGGAAGATTCTATTAGACAGCGTGAGAGCCAACATCTGACTGACATGAATGTTAACTAGCATGCTAGAATGCAAAAAAAATCAATAGCTGCATTCGTCACAAGTGGGAAAAATTTAAATCTGCATGGCACTTTACTCCAATTGGTTCACTCGCTTCCTTAAACTCAACGTTGATTCTGATTCTGTTGAACTGGGTTGTGTGTGAAAAAGTATTTGTTGTTAACATTCTTTTTTCATTCGGTTTTTCCAGTTACGAGTCCTTTTTTAAAGCTGATCATTTTGTGTTCATTTTGTTTAGTTCTTTTTTCATAACAGATTTAATGTTTAGTATAGAGTTTAGAAAAAATTTGCAGTGTGAGATAGGCAAGAAGTAAGGCATGTAGCAACATTTGCACAGCAAAGAGCACTCCTTTAAAGGTAAGGAAGGGCAAAAAATTTTTAAGTCAAGTAATAGTGATTGCTGTATGAGTCATACGATTTTTGAATCAAGCATGGTCAACGCCGGGCCATGCTGCTAGTATATATATATATATATATATATATATATATATATATATATATATATATATATATATATCAGTATATATATATATGTGTATATTTAGGCAGCAATTTTTCATTGATGCATGTTTCATTAAATAATATAGACAAGTTTTGTCTATTTATTTTAAGTAAGTTCCTTTCATATTGTCTGATAAGCTTAATAACATTATCATTGAAAGATGAAAGGAAATCACCATATTGATACATGTTTAAATCCAATCTAAGCTTTTGGCTTATCAAAGATGACAATTACTTTTCAATATATCAACCAATACGCAGATGAAACAATAATTTTAAAGAGTCTGTTTTTGTTGCATGAAAAATTTCAAAGCAATGACTAACTCATGTATATCAATATATATATATATATATATATATATATATATTAGTGCGTGGCTGAGTGGTTAGAACATTCACTTTGTGACCATGAAACCAGGTTCGAATCTACCATGCTTGATTTGACAGGAAGGAGACTTCCTGATGTTATTAGTCTGGAGGAGTCAATCCCAGCATGCAGCACCTTTGGAAAGTGCCTGAAAACCATACCACACGTTGACCCAAGCCTTGTGTGTGAAACTGGATAGACAGGACACTTGGGGAAGCCACAAGGCATCATGACTGAGGGCTTGAGCATGCTGGTCTTGTTCAAATTGTTGATCACACTAGATAACATGCTTTCTCACAGAAACTGTAACTAAAGTCTGCTTAGCATAGTTGCAGTATAAAACAGGTTGGCTCTGTGGGTGTTGAGCAAACATGAATGTGCCTGAGCGAGCATCTGCAATAGGGATTGGCTAGCCATTCTAGTAAACAGGTATCCTTGAATACAAGTGGTCAGCTATTTATCTATGCATTTCACAGTTCACATCTATCTATCTATTTCACTGTTCACATCTATCTATCTATCTATCTATCTATCTATCTATCTATCTATCTATCTCACTGTTCACATCTATCTATCTATCTATCTATCTATCTATCTATCTATCTATTTCACTGTTCACATCTATCTATTTCACTGTTCACATCTGTCTATTTCACTGTTCACATCTATCTATCTATCTATCTATCTATCTATCTATTTCACTGTTCACATCTATCTATCTATCTATTAGGTCGGTGCAAAAATAATGTCGGTTGACGTTAAAAAATACATTAAAAAACGACATTATTTTGCACCAACCTAATATCTATTTCACTGTTCACATCTATCTGTCTATTTCACTGTTCACATCTATCTATCTATCTATTTCACTGTTCACATCTATCTATCTATTTCACTGTTCACATCTATCTGTCTATTTCACTGTTCACATCTATCTATCTATCTATCAGTCTACATGCATCTGTTTCTTGCATGTCAGTTTGTTTATCTCCCTATCTATTTCCCAGTTCACACCTATCTATCTATCATGGCTGTCCACTTGTAATGCATGTTTTGGGAAGATCTTAGTGTCTTCATGAATTGTATACATCCACTTATTTTGATGACAAGCAGCAGTTTCCCACTCAGTATCTTCTATATAGCAGGTTGCAAAGAACTCTTTTTAAACAGTCCTTGAAGTGCTTCCTTCATTTACGTTGATGTTGAGTGTTATCATGCAACTTGCCAGAGAGCATTTCTCTATTTGTGTGTACATATATACATGCATAGGTACATGCATATATATCTGCAAAAATTCAGATATAAATAAAGATATATCTGTAAAAAGACAAAATGAATATAATGTTCAATTGCCAACACATTTCATACGCTGTAAGGCAAGGCAAATGTAAGGCAAGGCAAATGTAAGGTTTTTTATTTTTTTTAACTTTGTTTTCATTAAGACCACCAGAGGATGAAATGTGTCAGTAAAGACAAATATTTTCCTTTTGTCTTTATTCATATATATATATATGGTTTTTTCCTCTCAATTCGTTGTTGGAAGTTTTACCTGATGATCCTGAATCCTTAAAAAAGGATTTAGGTGAAATAAATTATCGTAATGGTACCTTAAAGTGGTTTGTTTTTCATTACATTATATATATATATATATATATATATATATATAAATTATTAAAAAATTATAACATAAATATGTTATAAAATCACTACAAAAATAGCCATTTCGTTTCAACACTTCAAGTGTCTTATCAAGTGATGGTGTTGAATGTAGAATTATATAGATTATATTTGCTCTACTCTGTATTGAGCACTCTTTTAAGAATAGTATTTTTGGGTTATTGGAATTTATAAAGAATAAAGGAAACTCTTTATTCTACATTCAACACCATCACTTGATAAGACACCAGAAGTGTTGAAACAAAATGGCTATTTTTGTAATGATTTTATAACATATTTATGTTATAATTTTCAAATGAATTGTATATATATTTATATACATATATATATATATCTGTCTATATTTCTGAGATGAGGTATTATGTACAGTATTTACTCTATGCGGACTATTGTCCTAATCTTTGTCGCCATATTTGTCACAACGTTTCGGCCGTTGTACACTCCGGCCTTCTTCAGGTGGTTGGAATTTCGAACTGAACCCTTTATTTCGCTCACTGGGGTAGACTGTTCTAGTTCCACGTGCCATGATGGATGTCAGTTATCAGTTATCTCCACTGGATCTAACCAACACCTTTATCCACTGTGCCACGTGTCCTTGAGGACACGTGGCACAGTGGATAAAGGCATTGGTTAGATCCAGTGACAGACCCAAAGAGTGTGAGTTCAATACCCGGTTAAGACAGTGGAGAACTTTCAGAGGGAAAATTAGCAGGAGATAAATGATAACTGACATCCAACAAACATGGCACGTGGAACTAGAACAGTCTACCCCAGGGATCGAAATAAAGGGTTCAGTTCGAAATTCCAACCACCTGAAGAAGGCTGGAGTGTACAACAGCCGAAACGTTGTGACAAATATGGCGACAAAGATGAGGACAATAGTCCGCATAGTGTAAATACTATATATATATATATATATATATATATATATATAATTTGTGTATTTAGGCAGCAATCCTTCTTTCATGTAATATTCTTAATTCTAATAGCAAAAATGAGAATAGAAACATAAATAATAATATTAATGTCTTTTATAAAAATCAAATGAATGTATACAACAAACTATTTCTTGTTAACAGTTAATATATTTCATCCTTGAAAATGGCTAAATGTATAGCCGAAAGCACTTGGATAAAAAGAGCATTTGGACAGTTTTTATATAATTTATTATTTGAAAAGAAAGATCACATGAGAAATTGTAAAAGAAACTAAATCAATGCAGCTTGTCTGTTGTATTCAGTGAAATGTGCATATATATATATATATATATATATATATATATATATATATATTATATATATATATAGAGAGAGAGATAGAGAGAGAGAGAAAGAGAAAGAGAGTGATTTACATATACATATATACCAACTAAAAATAATGTTTATAGTAACAAGAAATAATGTCAGATAAAAAATCCATTGAACATATATAAAGATAGATAGGAGATAGAAAAAGAATGAGATAAATAGATAGATAGATAGATAAATAGATAGATAGATAGATAGATACAAAGAAAGAAAGAAAGAAAGAAAGAAACAGAATGAGATTGAGGGCCACAGACACTCGAAAAAACATTGCAGGGAAGGGCAGTGGATTTTTTAAATTACCAAAAATCAATGAATTAACCAATTTAAACAGAAATTTCAATACATATTCATTCATTACTTATTTTTATAACAAATACCTGTTTTTATTTAAAAATATCTGAGAATATGTTATTCTTTTTGTAATAACTACCAATATTTTCATGACTAAATTTTACTTGTAAAAATTTTTAACTTGCAAATTTTTACATTTTCATAAAGATTAATTGTCGATGCTTCTTGACTGAAAAAAAAATTTTACAAAGATTTTAACATAACGCAAATTAAATTGTCTTAAAAATTTGCTTTAAAAACAGTATTTCATTTTTGGGAAAATTTTTCATGTATTGAAATATTTCAACATTTTTAACTTTTAAGTGATCATTTTCTCAATTTTATCTCTCTAGAAATGTAAAAAAATAGAGATTAGAAATTTTATTTTAATTACTAGACATGAACTTCTGTTTAGTATTATTATTATTAGTAAAAAAATTAGAGATCCTCCTTACTTGATGATCTTTGAATAAAAAATGATTTTATTCAGATATATTACTCTCTTTAAAAGAACTGTTAAGAAAGAAAATTACAATTTAAAAAAATAGGCATTACTGCAATTAGCACTTCTGTCCCCACTCCCGAGTAGGCATGGTGCCTCCATGGGGTCAAGAGTTTTGGGGTAGTAAGCACTCGCCCTGTCGATTATTATCGTTGATAATTGATAATATAACTTAGGTAGAAAAAAGTAAGAAGTATAAAAAGCCAAAATACTCTGCTGAAATTAGCCCTTTTTAGGACTCGAACTTTGTTGAGGTTCCTGTGTAGTACGCACTGCACTGGACATACAGATGTATATATATATACTAGTTGATGACTGACAATGTAATGTCAGTCTAAAAATAATTTAAAAAAATGGTGGATGGGCATAAAACAGTGCTGAACAAAAATAGCAGGGCCCACAACAGGGCTCAAAAAAATGTGCCAAGAGTTGGGTGTTTTGGGCATAAGATATGCCCACCCTGGAGATAGAAGATATAAAAAGTGAGTGTCCGATTTTTACGCAGATTCTGGATATGCAGCCTAACCAATTCAGTTTCCCTGTACATTTGTTTTCATCACTTTTGCATTCCACCTTGTCTGCATAGACGTTTTTGAACTCTATTTTGTTCTTTTTGCACTAACGTTCACCCTGTACAAGGCCCAAGTGTCACTTGAGGTAGAGGGTTAAATTAGTAGACAGTTTGTATGGATAGGAGTGGGGGATAACTTTTAACCCTAGATGTGAACAGAATGAGATTGTAGTCATTGGGGAAACAGTGTCTTGGGAATCTGTTCCATCATGCAGTGGTCCACAAAAAGAAGCTGTTTGAGTAGAACTTACTTCTCACCGAATATGTAAGAATTCTCGGTGGTTTGCTATAATGAAAGTGGCATGGATATAAAGGTTAGGCCTGGCAGAACTAAGGAATGTAGTTTGTCTGAGCACTTTCCATGAAAGTAGCGACAGAGCAGGGAGAAGCTTGCCATATCCCGCCTGTGAGAGAGAGGTTGGTCGGTGGAAAATAAATTTGCCACCCACAAGGATGCTTTTTGGACTCAAGGATGGAACAGGTGATCTCGGCAGCCCCCACCCAAATATGACAACAGTACTCCATTATTGGCTTAATCTGGCTAGTAAAGGTAAAAGATATTACATGGAGTCAGGTACTTATTGGTGCAGTACTATCAAGACAGGCAAGTGATGACTTGGCAGATCCAGTCTAGATTTGGCAGCAATATTCCATTTTTAGTCTAATCTGTCTCATGTGAGGAGGCACGGTGGAGTAATGGATATCGGCTTGGATTGAGGAATCAGAGAGCCGAGTTCAAATTCCAGTCAAATCCATTACATTCACTTACATGCTAATAACCTTCGGGAAGGTGTGAATCCTCTTCTTCTCCCTCCAGCTATGGGTAAATAGCAGGACAGACTGAGTTCTATAGCTTTGGATGGCAACTGGTCTAGGAGAAGGAAGGCTCTGAATTCAAAACCTTGCGGAGGGTCATTTGAGGACCTTGTGGCACGTAGTGCACCAGGTTTTCTGTAATCAGGCCATTCAAAAAATGTGGATGGTCCTGCACAAAACCTTCACCACTATAATCAAATCTCATGTGTGGTTGTCGGGCTGTCAGTTTCCTTGGAACTGATCTGAAGCCTATACATACAGGTCTGGGGACCACTTGTGAATTCCAAATTCCCATGAAATTCCAATATTGGAACTGGCTCAACCCACTCCAGATGAATGCCATTACAAGACAAGACAAAACATATAAAGATGGTGTATAACAGGAAGAGTCATACTTACTGACCATTTTTCCAGCATCTTTAACAAAAGATCATGTATATGAATTTCACTTGTGGTCTAACGTGAGCTTGAGTCACAATAAATATTCAAGGTAAAGTGCCTCATTGAGAGAACACTCATCAATCATGATAGCTGAAAGTTCAAGGCCTGCTTAGTGATGGTGGATTTTGGACATATCAAATTTTACAAGCCAGTTCTTTCCACATTGAGCCAATGATGCTAGGTCAGAGGAGAGATAAACTGCCAGGTTCCAGCCTTCCAGATTTTGGGAGGTGCACCTATAAACTGTTGTATTATCCACAAAGATATTCATGGAAGTATATTAATCATTAATATAGAGTAGAAAAAGGGCCGGACCAATGAGAGAACATAAAAAAATGCCATCATTTATTGCATGCGCTTCCAATGTCTGGTCGTTAGCAATGACATTCGTGGCCAATGTTGTTCCTTTTCAAAAGCCTTTGATATACTTAAGAAGATGGACCTCATGATGAATTTATTGTCTACTGCATCACTGATTCCGTGATTAGCAGAATAAAATCCATCTTGGTTATTGTCTTCATGTTAACTATAGGCTCTTTAGTGTTTACTGATGACACTGAGGAGCCTAATAGGTTCATATGATAGGGATGAGTGCTCATCTGCATTCTTAAAAACAGGATACTCAGTCAACTTGGTGGTATAGAGCTACATTGGATGCACTGGATGGTTACATTGGATGCACTTGATGGTTACATTAGATGTAACTGAAGATTACACTGGATGCACCTGATGGTTACATTGAATGCACTAGATGTTTACATTGGATGCACTCGATGGTTACATTAGATGTAACTGAAGGTTATATTGGATGCACTTGATGGCTACATTGGATGCACCTGATGGTTACATTGAATGCACTAGATGGTTACATTGAATGCACTAGATGGTTAAATTGGATGCACTGTATGGTCACATTGGATGCACTGGATGGTTACATTAGATGCAACTGAAGGTTACATTGGATGCACTTGATGGCTACATTGGATGCACCTGATGGTTACATTGAATGCACTAGATGGTTACATTGAATGCACTAGATGGTTACATTGGATGCACCTGATGGTTACATTGGATGCACTTGATGGCTACATTGGATGCATCTGATGGTTACATTGAATGCACTAGATGGTTACATTGAATGCACTTGATGGCTACATTGGATGCACCTGATGGTTAAATTGAATGCACTAGATGGTTACATTGGATGCAAATGATGGTTACATTGGAGGCACTTGATGGCTACATTGGATGCACCCGATGTTTACATTGGATGCACCTGATGTTTACATTGGCTGCACCTGATGGTTACATTGGAGGCACTTGATGGCTACATTGGATGCACCTGATGGTTACATTGAATGCACTAGATGGTTACATTGGATGCACTTGATGGCTACATTGGATGCACCTGATGGTTACATTGAATGCACTAGATGGTTACATTGGATGCACTTGATGGCTACATTGTATGCACCTGATGGTTACATTGAATGCACTAGATGGTTACATTGGATGCAAATGATGGTTACATTGGAGGCACTTGATGGCTACATTGGATGCACCCGATGTTTACATTGGATGCACCTGATGTTTACATTGGCTGCACCTGATGTTTACATTGGCTGCACCTGATGGTTACATTGGCTGCACTTGATGATTACATTGGATGCACGTGATGTTTACATTGGCTGCACCTGATGGCTACATTGGATGCTCCTGATGGTTACGTTGGATGCACTTGATGGCTACATTGGATGCACCTGATGGTTACATTGAATGCACTAGATGGTTACATTGGATGCAAATGATGGTTACATTGGATGCACTTGATGGCTACATTGGATGCATCTGATGGTTACGTTGGATGCACTTGATGGCTACATTGGATGCATCTGATGGTTACATTGAATGCACTAGATGGTTACATTGAATGCACTAGATTGTTACATTGGACGCAAATGATGGTTACATTGGATGCACTTGATGGCTACATTGGATGCACCTGATGGTTATATTGGATGCACTTGATGGCTACATTGGATGCACTAGATGTTACATTGAATGCACTTGATGGTTACATTTGATATAGCTGATGGTTACACTAGTTGTATCTGATGTTTACATTGGATGCACCCATTGGTTACATTGGATGCACCCGATGTTTACATTGGCTGCACCTGATGGTTACATTGGCTGCACCTGATGGTTACATTGGATGCACGTGATGTTTACATTGGCTGCATCTGATGGTTACATTGGATGCACCCGATGGTTACATTGGATGCACGTGATGTTTACATTGGCTGCATCTGATGGTTACATTGGATGCACCTGATGTTTACATTGGCTGCACCTGATGGTTACATTGGATGCACCTGATGGTTACATTGGATGCACCTGATGGTTACATTGGCTGCATCTGATGGTTACATTGGATGCATGTGATGGTTATGCTGGATGCATGTGATGGTTGCATAACAAACTGGAAATGGAAATTTTCTGCTAATATGGCTTAAAAGACAACAGCGGAATGTAGAATTATGTTTTCATCTCATATTTTAGGCAATAAAATTACTGGTCTCTTCACAGTTGGGGGATGTGCAGGTGGTGTAATGAACAGCAGACTGGAATAAGAAATCAGAGAGCAGAGTTTCAATTCCAGTTTGGTTTTTTAGATTCACTTTAAAAAAATAGCAAAAAAATTTTAATCATTTCACCTCAAGCAAGGTGATAAAGCCACTAAGATGCATGGGGTTACTGAGTGTAAGATAATCTGAGAAAAATCATTATTAAGGAGAGAAGACAATAAGAGAACAGGATCCAAGAAGATGGAAGATGACAACTGACAATGCATTTAAATTTTTGAAGGTCAAAGTTGACTGGAATGAAAGAAGCCAAAGAAGTGTGAACTTTTAGCAGAGAACTTATGTTTGCATCAAACAATTTCAACTGTAAAATGATGAAACTTAACTGCCAATCTAGTACTGTGCTTACTTTTGGGAGAGGTATGAGTTCATCTTCTCCATACAGGTTTTGGGTTAAATAGTAGAACTTGTATCTGGAAAAATCATTGTTATTCTCAAAAACATTGTTAATGCAATATTTACTTGCAAAAGAAAAAAGAATTATCCTAACAATAAAAAAATATTTTTTGATTTTAAATAACCAACAGAAGATTAATAAGTCATAAAAAAAATTGTCAAAACTTCAAAGTTGACATTAACTAAAGATAAATGTATTATTTTTTCAGACATGACAAAGAAACTTTATGCTAAAGATTACATTTATACAAGATAATGCCTTTTTATATTAACCCCATCCCTCCAAAAAATTAAGGATTCAAAACCTAAAACTAATGAAATTTTCCTCAGCTTCTCTAGATATTAATCTGATATAAAACTGATAGGCAACCATTAAAAAAGATATGTATGATAATGAAAGACAATATTCAATCAAAGACAATTTCTGGGATGCCAAAAACTTCTATAAGTAATATTTAAGTTGAAACTCTAGGAAATTTAATAAAACCAATGAATGAAAGATAAATGAAGGTTGTAGAATGTCAAGAAGACCAATATTATAGAATAAACGATTAATCAGGTATATGGCATATTATCTTAAACAAATATATTTCTTTGGCCGGTACCTTTTGGATTAAGTGCAACATCAATTTTTATTTATATATAATATAAATAAAAATTGATGTTACATTTACATAATGAAATATGGCACCCCCCAAAACAAGTTATTTTTAATCAGGGTAGATATTATAAACTGGAATGCAATATATTGTTCATATAAATATTAAGTGAGATATTACAAGATAAACGTGGTGCCCTGTATGGCCCAAATTCAGTCTTTTGGTGGTGAGGCCTGGATGATGGTATACTCAGATTACATGTCCCTGCTCTCAGCCATACCAGTAAGAGCCAAAGGAATACAGGGCATCACATTTGAGGCCAGCTTTGCCACAGGATTTGCCAGAAAGTTGTCAGTGTTGACAACTGACCTCATTTAGGGCTCCACAATAGGTTTTCTGTCTGGATTTACTTCCATAGCCTTTTTCATGTCTGATTGATTTATTTCTTATGGCTTAGTAAGTACAATAAATTACTGTAAATAATTTTACTATAGAAATACATTGCAAATGTTTTTTTACTGTATAATTACATTGTAAATAATTTTACTATAGAAATACAGTGTAAATATTTATTACTGCAGAAATGCATTGAAAACTAGGAAGAAAAGAACTGTCAGTGGTCAGGATTCAAAACATGCCTTACCAACAATATAGAGTTATTAAAATTAGTTCTGGGACATTATTGTTTCAAACAATTATAAATGTTTTTCCTATAGAATTACATGGAAAATGTTTTTACTATAGAAATATAGTGTAAATATTTTTTTCCTATATAAATACATTAAAATTTTTTTACTATAGAAATACATTGTAAATATTTTTACTATAGAAATATATAAAGAATTATGAAAGAAAGAATTGTCTGTGGTCAAGATTTAAAGCAAACATTACCAACAGTATAGGCCTATTAGAATTAGTTCTGGGACATTATTCCTTGAAATAAATACATGTGTACTTGTAAAATCTTTCATATTTCATAGCTATTTATGATTGAATTAGAAGAGTTAAGCATTGTTTCTGAAATGATTTTAGCCGTAGGTTTTTTTGCTTCTGCAGCAAATGAAAGAAAATATCATTAGTTATTATAGTCCAAATTTGAAAGATTTTTTTTCCTGACACTCTTGTTTACCTTCACTTACATCCGAAAATAGTATTACAATCAGTTTCTCTTTAGAGATGGATGAAGTGGGAAATGAGACTGGTGAGAGATGGAAAGATTAAGGATTAGATGTGGTAAAAAACAAATGGCCTGTTTGTGTTAGAATACAAACGTTTTTCCTGTAAAAATCAGAACTGGCTTACTTGAATCTTTTGGCTTGCTTCATCATATGATCTTTATTCTGTTTTGATCTATCTATCTATTTATCTATCTATCCATCTATCTATCTAACTATCTATCTATCTATCTATCTATCTATCAAAGTTTGTAATCTATCTAGTTAACTATCTAGCTAAGTCTGTAATCTATCTATCTATCTATCTATCTATCTATCTAAGTCTGTACTCTATCTATCTATCTCTCTCTATCTATCTATCTATCTATCTATCTATCTATCTATCTGTTCCATATTGATCAGAATTATTTCCAAATCTATCAGATGTTGATCATTATCTATCTATCTATCTATCTATCTATCTATCTATCTATCTATCTGTTCCATATTGATCAGAATTATTTCCAAATCTATCAGATGTTGATCATTATCTATCTATCTATCTATCTATCTATCTATCTATCTATCTATCTAATGTTAATCATTATTATTTTCCAATCTATCAGGTGTTGAGCATTATTTATAACACTCATCTATCTATCTATGCATATCTATCTAAACATTTTCATGTCTATCTATCTATCTATCTATCTATCTATCTATCTAAGTCTGTACTTTTTCTATCTATCTATCTATCTATCTATCTATCTATCTATCTATCTATCTATCTATCTTAGTATTTTCATATCTATCTATCTATTTGTCTATATCTATCTATCGCATGTTGATCATAATTATTGAACAATCTATCAGATGTGGAGCATTAGTCATCTATCTATCTATCTATCTATCTATCATTATCTATTACAATAATTTCTAAGCATCAAACTTGGATAGGTTTCAATTTTTATTATATCATTAGTTTTCTTGTATAATAATTTTTTTCCATGACACATTACCCCTTGAGCTTAAGCTGACAAAAATGAATATTGATAGCTTATATCCCTGGGAGAGACCCCAAAACCAAGACAACCCCAGACAAACCAGGATGTATGATCAACTTCTATCTATCTATTTTATATGATTTCCACTTTCATCTCTTTCTTCAAAAAGAGATTGTTTGTTTTTTTCCAATCTAATGTGTACATTTTGAAAGTCATTTCATGATTGATCACTACACAACAATTTGCACATATATGACTCTTCAGCACAGATACACACTTGCATGATCATTTCCAGATGTGACACTTGATCTATCTATCTATCTATCTATCTATCTATCTATCTATCTATCTATCTATCTATCTATCTCAGTCTGCGTATCTATCTATCTATCTATCTATCTATCTATCTATCTATCTATCCCAGTCTGCGTATCTATCTATCTATCTATCTATCTATCTATCTATCTATCTATCTATCTATCTCAGTCTGCGTATCTATCTATCTATCTATCTATCTATCTATCTATCTATCTATCCCAGTCTGCGTATCTATCTATCTATCTATCTATCTATCTATCTATCTATCTATCTATCTATCTATCCCAGTCTGCGTATCTATCTATCTATCTATCTATCTATCTATCTATCTATCTATCTATCTATCTATCTATCTCAGTCTGCGTATCTATCTATCTATCTATCTATCTATCTATCTATCTATCTATCCCAGTCTGCGTATCTATCTATCTATCTATCTATCTATCTATCTATCTATCTATCTATCTATCTATCTATCAATCTATCTATCTATCCCAGTCTGCTTATCTATCAATCTATCTATCTATCCCAGTCTGCTTATCTGTCTATCTATCTATCTATCCCAGTCTGCGTATCTATCTATCTATCTATCTATCTATCTATCTATCTATCTATCCCTGTCTGCGTATCTATCTATCTATCTATCTATCTATCTATCTATCTAATGTTGATTATTATTCCTCTATCTATCTATATAATAAATGTGAATGTCACTGTGTCACACTTTTTCAATAAAAGGGACACAACTCTCTAACTTTCAATAGCTCATGTTACAGAAATTTTGGATTCTCAAGTTTTCATTACTGTGATTGTTTTTGGCAATTTTTTCCATGATTTTTTTGACAAATTTTTTTGTAAGATAACAATTTTTATAATTAAAATTAACTGCAAAATCCAGTAAAAGCCATCCATGAAATAAAAATAATTGATTATACAGAAAGTAAGGACCTACATACATCGAATTGTCTTTAAATTAAGTGCCAGCAGAAGAATTATCATTGAATTTCTAAAAGTTAAGTTTAAATATTAACTATCTATCTAAGTCTGTACTCTCTCTCTCTCTGTCTATCTCTCTGTTTGTCTATCTATCTATCTATCTATCTATCTATCTATCTATCTATCTATCTATCTATCTATCTATCTATGTAAGTCTATACTCTATCTATCTATCTATCTATCATTATCTATTACAATAATTTCAAAAAATTTTTTGTAAGATAACAATTTTTATAACTTGGAAACAAATTTGGAAATAATTAAAATTAATTGCAAAATCCAGTGAAAGTCGCCCATGAAATAAAAATAATTGATTGTACAGAAAGTAAGGACCTACGTACAACAAATTGTCTTTAAATTAAGTGTCAGCAGAAGAATTATCATTGAACTTTTAAAAGGTAAGTTTAAATATTAATGCAATACTTAAATGCAATGACCAAATTTGAGTTCTTCTGCATTTTATTGTTGCCTATTGCATATGGCTGCAGTATGCCTTGCAAAAAGAAATCTCCACAAACAGAGGACAAAAGAGCCAAGGAAAAGAAAGTGCCATGCAATTGAAAACCCAGATCAAATGGCAGCTAGGGGTGTTTCCAATGCTGAGAATATGCAAAGACTTAGGAACTCTCAAACTCCTGAACAAGCCCAAGGCCAAATCAAGAGCCGTCCGCTAGCTTAAATGCCACCTGATAGGGTGGCTTTTAAGCTAGTGTATATATATATATATATATATATATATATATATATATAGTAGGTACATGGGTGAGTGGTTAAAGCATTCTGACCATGAGACACAGCTACTTAGAGAGGTTGCAAACAAGGAGGAGGCTTATACTTAACATCAGGAAGAGGCAGCTGAAGTTTCTGTGACACATAATGAGGAAAGAGGGCATGGAGAATCTGATACTCATGGGTCAAATAGAGGAAAAGAGAGACAAGGGAAAACAACATATGATATACCTGGTGGGCTTAAGCAAGTGGATGATTGAATATGGTTTGGGGGAGATGGCAGAGAGAAGGAACTTGTTGAGAGCTGCAAGGGATAGAGAAAAGTGGAGAGCCATGAACGTTTATGTCCTGAAAGGACATGGCACATAAATGGAAAGAAAAGTAATGAGACATCTTTAGTAAATTGGTTGGACGACATAGATTAAAAGAGAATGGGAATCAGTTAAACTACTGTAATGCTGGAGCAAATGTATATGTATATGTATCTAAAAACAGACAAATACTGAATGGTCATGGAATTTATTGGAGGATTATTAGAAGGAAGACTCTGCTCTCAAGAAGAACAAAGTTGGCCATTTGAATTTTGCCAGAAAACTAGAGTCCCTCCGGAGGTCCATTGAGTGCATGTAAGTATATATATATATATATATATATATATATATATATATATATATGTATGTATGTATATGTATATTCAGTTTTCAATCTGCTTGTCTTCAAGAAGCAAGAGCAAGATCTAAAAGATCAGCCAATCTAACAGTGATCTCATCACTAGCTGGTCTTAAGTAGCACTTAAGATTATCGCACAAAATTTCATAACTGAAACAATTAAGCTATCAGATCCTCATACATTGAAACCAACACGAGAGTCCATTATATATATATATATATATATATATATATATATATATATATTGCTGTTTGTGGCTTGATTTTCGATTTTGCATCATTCCAGAGTTTCATTTTTTATCTCAGCCAGATTTACATTCTCTGCCACAAAAGTTATTGTTTGACTGATTAATCTCTTGGTTTCTTTAAGGTTTATCAACCCTTTGTGGGCTATTTAAAGCTGAAATAGATTTTGGATCATAGGAGGTTATTTACACTACCAGGTACTCACTAACAATTCCTCTTTAAATACTGACTTGGCTTTTGGGATTGAACAAGAATTGGTTCTTTTCATAGTGACTTGACTGCAAGTCAAACATTACTGACATGCAATACATATAGCATAAGATTTCCAGTATAAAAATGTCAGAATGTAAGAATGTAGAGAGTGCAGGAATGATTGAATTTAAGAATGTAGAGGCTGTAAGAATGTTAGAATATAAGAATGTACCCATTGCAAAAATATCAGAATATAAAAATATAGAGAGTGCAAGAATTATTGAATGTAAGAATGTAGAGAATATAAGAATGTTAGAATCGAACTTTAAAAATAGCTCTATTTAATAATTTCCCAAAAGTTCATTGAAATTTTATAAATATCTGATTTTTTTTAGGGTTTAAAAAATTTAACACTTTTTCTTTTCTTGTTTTCAAGTACATGATTTTATGCTTAACCCAGGTTAGGGGTTGTTCAAACAGATTTGAAAGAAAATCTATTTCTTGAATGTATTATTTCAAATTTGGTGTATGCATGTGCCTCTTCTTGTATCTACATCAAATGACACAATATATAAGTCATATAAGCACAACACAGACTTAGACATGTGCGTTATATACACTTGTGCAAAATCACATTCAGACAGTATGTGATGTACAGAGAATTAACTCTTCTTTTATATTACAGATTATTATTATTATTAGGAAATGACTTTATTACAGAACTTTTTAAATCAATTTTTATTTGTCCATTCAGCTTTTGAAAGACTACCAACTTCTGACCAAGAAAGCAAAAAAATGAAGATATCGAAAGATGAATGAAAATAATTTTGATAAAAAAAAACAAAGCTCTCTGAATACTATTTGCTCAAAGATATATTACTGGCTATAATAGAGATACCATTATGTGTTTTGTTTGACTGCTGACTGAGTGAGTGCAAAAAAAAATGAAAAATGATAATAGAAAAAATAAAGGCAAATTATTTCCCATAATGCTTTGATCATAAAAGACTGAAATAACAGAGCCATTTTCTCAAAAGTTTGTTCTCTTAATACAAATGGAATTCATGATTTTGGGGTCTATTTTTCTAATTTTATTCTTTATGTATTTTGGCCACATATTTGTCTTTATCTATAATAAAAACAACAACAACAATAATAGATAAAAATACTTTAAATTAACTAGCAGAAACTTGAAAAAAGGGATGAATACTTGGGCAGTGTTACTAGTGAGATTCACAAGGTCATTCCTCAACTGGACTAAAAAGCAAAATTAATCAATGAACTAAGAAACTCATGACTATGCACAAAGCCCAATATAAAATATATGATAATATAATATACAAGGTGTAACAGCAAAATTGTCTATTTGTTAGATTAAGCTTTGAACTGTTGTATCTTAGAAATGATTAAAGATATCTTACTGGAATTTTCCCAGGTTTTTATAACACTGTTGGACTCTACTTTGAACAATAACAATGTATTTAGATCTAAGGTGAAATGATGATCCCTCTTGCTGTTGTGATCTGCTGATCCAGTTTTCCTCTCTACTGTTCCTACTTTTTTAAACTTATTCGCCATTCTATCGATAGTTCTTGAACGGACTTTGAAGATGGAAGCCAGAGTATGAATGTTGCTACCATTACTGAAGGCTGTAATGATCTTTTTTCCTCTCACCATTGCTTACTTGGGAAGACATGGAATTGAAACAAAATGATTTTAATATTTCTAGCTGAATAATTCAAAGAGGTTTTCAGTAATTCTTATGATAAATAGTGACACAATAGCTAAATGTCTTATCTGAAAACCTCAAAAAAAAAAAAAAAGAAACTTAATTAGTTTAGTGGTTTTTTAGATATTAAACATTTTGTGGGATGGACAATTAGCCCATACTGTTACATGACTTGGACACTTTTGCTGTTACACCCGGTATATTGATATAATTTTTATGGATTGAGTTGGATCTTTTCTAACTTTAGCTCTAAGTTGAAATGATGATCCCTCTTCATGTTGTGACCTCTTGATCCAGTTTTCCTCTCTACCGTTCCCTCTTTTTAAACTTATTCACTATTCTCTTGATGGTTCTTGAATGGACTTTGAAGATGGAAGCCAGAGTATGAATGTTGGTACCATTACTGAAGGCCTGAATGATATTTTTCCTCTCAACATTGCTCATTTGGGAAGACATAATGGGGCTGACATAAAATGATTTTAACTTGTTCTCTTTCTAGCTGAATAACTCAAAGGGTTTTTCAAGGATTCTTATGACAAATGGTGTCAAGATGACTAAACGTCTTATCCGAAAACCTCAAAAAAACCTTTAATCTTTTTAAAAGATGATGTCTCTGGAATGGTCCATATTTAATTGGTAGTAAAATAAGAAGCATTGATGTATTTCTGTAGGAATGTTGGAATTGTCCCTAGGCGTATATTAATCATCAACAGAATCATAGGTATGAAAGAAATTTAATTAATTTAGTGATTTTTTAGATATTAAACATTTTGTGGGATGGACAATTAGCCCATACTGTTACATGATTTGGACAATTCTGCTGTTACAGTCAGTACATATATTTTTTTCTTTTTTCAGTGATGTTCATCCTGCACATGGCCCGGAGCCACTCAAGGTAGAGGGTTACACAGTAAGAGGCACAGTTTATATAGATAAATGGGGAAGATAGCAGTTAACCCTAGACTTGAACAGGTTAAGATTTTATATGATCGAGGAATCATCCTTTTGGGAGTCAGTTCCACAAAGGAATGGTTGCGGAACTTACATCTCACCAATGGAACATGAAGGGATAGAGGGTGGTTTGCTGCAATGTGGGTAGGATAGGGGGGGTCCTAACTGTGAAGGTCAGAACTGGCAGAATTAAGGAATGTAGTAGAGATTTTCCAAGCATAGCTTAGATGAGGCACAAGGCCGAAAGTATGGGTCATCCAGTGAGGATCGAACTCACTTTTCAGTAGTAACTGATCTAGCAAGACAAGCTTGCTAATCATTAAGGAATGTAGTATGTCTGAACACTTTCCATGTAAATAGCAATAGAGCAGTGACAGGCTTGCAAAATTTTTTCTGTGAGAAAGAGATTGTTGAATAGAAAATAATTTGTCACCCATAAGGACACAGGGATGCTTTTGGACTTTATCTAGACTGGAAAGGGAAGGGGTTAAGACTTCGGATTAAAAGGTTTTTTGGATCTGTGCAGCAAAATAACACTAGTAATTTTATGCAACTGCAGAAATAAGATTAGATGTCCATTAAATGGAGCTTGTAAAGCAGAAGCTATAATTTATAAAGCAGAAGTACCAGATATTAATGGCCAAAATAAAACGTACATAGGATGTACAGAAACATAGATGGTACAATCATACGTCGTCTTTTAAGCTAGCAAATCTTAGGTACCCTACCAAACTAGCTAACCACGTATGGAATTTAAAAGAAAAAAAACGAAAGGTATCCATTGGTAAGGTGGAAAATTAAAAGAAAATCAAAACCATACAAAAGCTACAACCATATTTACAACCTGTGCCAACAGGAAAAATTGGATGGTTAGTGAGGAAAAGTCATTCAGGCTACCATCATAGCCTATCATCATAGCCTACCAAAAACACAGTAACCACTCAGGAGGTATTGTAGAGTGTGGTAGTTAACTGACAGTACCTCCCCACTGTTTTTTCATTAGAATTTGAGTGAAAAGAAAGTATATCCTTATTGAATTTATTTAATAAATTCAATACAATACTTTTCAAAATAGGATTTGTGGGGAGTCATCTAGTATAGTGATAATAGCCCAAAACCTACATTTTAACTTGAAAATTTGGGGGTCGTCTTATATGTTTAGTTGCCTTGTATGCCAGCATATATGGTAGGTCATGGGCTTCTGTGGGCTGCCAAATGAGATAGCAGCCTGATCTGTGAACGATAAGTTCTCAGACATAGATGGCAGGGAAACTTGCCTGGTGCAGGGTTGGCAAGTTGCAGACGATGCTGGCATCACCTCCCCTCAAGCGCTCCTCATTTCTCCTCCTTAGAGTGCTCCACTTCAGCAATGCAGACAGATCATCAGACATTAGCTAGATGAAGACAGTCTTATCATTACGTGAAAAGTATTTCAAGGATTTATATGTGGGAGGTATTTCTACCAGACATGGTATTTAACAAAGAAAGATGGTGACAGGACATAGCAGAATTAAAGACTTTGTCCAAATGTTGGCAATCAAATTAGATAAATATGTACAAACAATGCAATGGAAATATGAAAAGTGTATAAAACAAGTGCAACAAGAAAGAAGGATGTAATAAATAAAGGAACAATGACAAACGCAAGAAGAAAAAAAAGTAAGACAAGAAAAGACAAATAGAAAATATTCTGGATGAAGAATCACAGATGAGACAACTCAAATGACACCTGCAGGGAGAAAATGACACCCGCAGGGAGAAAATGACACCCGCAGGGAGAAAATGACACATGAAGGGAGAAAATGACACCTGCAGGGAGAAAATGACACACGCAGGGAGAAAATGACACCTGCTGGGTGAAAATGACACACGCAGGGAGAAAATGACACACGAAGTGAGAAAATGATACCTTCAGTTTGACATCTCAGAACTAGTTAGCAAAGTTGTATGGTATATACAGTGTAACCCAGATATAAGAGGCCCGGATATAAGAGAAACCCGGATATAAGAGAGATTGTCTCTGGTCCCAAATTAGAGCCATACTTACCTAAACAAAATAGACCAAACCCGGATATAAGAGAAACCCGGATATAAAGACTTTCCTCTATGAATTTAAGTGCAGTACTAAATTGGCGGATAGGTCTCATCATTTTACTGTTGAATTGGATAGATACATCCATAAGTTCTAGGTGAACAGTTTCTTTTCTTGTCTGAGGAAATCTTTTCCGGCTTCTTGCTTTCAGTCAACTTTGATCTTCAAAACTGTAAATGCAATCTCAATTGTTATCTTCTGTCTTCTTGATTCCTTTTTTTATTGTTCTTGCTCCTTAATAATGTTTTCTTTTTCTTATTCATTCATGCTCAGTAGTCACTTATGTCTTAGTGGCTTTATTGCCTTGATTGAGTTAAAAAAAATATATTACAAGAGTTAGAGTAGATCAAAAATAAATTATAATGACCTTATCTGGGCTGGTGTTGTCCAGCAATTGACTGATTTGTTTTTTACAGTTTATCAACCATTTGCAGGTTATTTAAAGCCAGAAATTATTTTTAGATTTTAAGAATATTTTTTAAGATAATAATGAAATCTTACTACTAATTAACCCATAGCTAGGGGGAGAAAAAGAGGATTCATACCTTTCTCAGATCTTTTTGTGTGTAAGTGAATATAACAAACCCAACTGGAATTGGAACACAGCTCTTCAATTTATAAATTCTAGCTGTTATCCATTACACCACCTGCACATCCAAGCTTACAGCACCTTGTATTCCCAAGCAGTCACCCATCTAGGTATTGACCAGGCTCAATGTTGCTTAACTTCAATGATGGATTTGTCCAATTCTCACCTTCCAGCCTTCATAGAGTTCAAGGTTTTCTACGTGCCCTTGTCAGGGCTGACTTATTTCCTACTCTGCAACTTCTTTCCCTGCAATGCTATGAATCTATTGCTACACTATTGCTATTTACATGGCATATGTTTAAATGAGCACAATTCTTTACTTCAACTGGTTCCACCAATTTACTGCTAAGGCCCATCATGTGACATCTCTTTGTATTTCAGGTGTAAGGAGAAATTTCCACTAACACACCTACTTTGTTTAATAGGCTCCCAAGTGGTTGCTTCCTGGAACCCTAAAATCTTAACTTCTTTAAGTCTTAGGTCAATTATCATCTATCCTCCTAAACCTCATAATCTTCACTTTTTACTTCCTCCTCTTACATACATATCACACACCTCATTCAGTTACCCTCTACCTTGGGTGACTCTTGAGCCTCATATTGTGTGAACTTTAGTAAAAAAATAAAATCAGGTCTGTTATATATTGTACCTATGAATACTAATGGGTATGTCCCAATCCTCATAAATACGTTGGACACTATTGTAAGTAGGGGTATTATGCTGTCTAAGTAGTCTACCACTAGAAGTGGTTTACCTATTTCATGCCGCTGGCGAGTATTGTATTTTGTGGATATTATAAAAATTACCATTTCATTTCCAATCTCCGTTTTGGTTATTCCTCATTCAGTAACCTTTTCTAGGTTGCAACAAGGACAAACTACATTAAAAAAATATTGTAAGCTGATCATTAAGGAGAAAGTAATGTTGATAGCCATAAAAGAGAGGAAGCTGTGGAGAGCCATGATAGTCAACATCCTGAAGGGATACGCCATATAGAAGGGCTAGTGATCAGATTGTGAAAGAAGAACAGAGGTTATATTTAGAAATGAACTGAGGTTGAGCTGAATGGATGGAAAACAATGATAGTTTGATCACCACCAAACACTCAAAAAATGTAGCCTTGTGCCAGATTTGGCCTGAGGAAATGTAAATCAAGACGCAGTTAAGAAAGTGAAGTTGGAATAAAGTTATGAGAAATCAATTCAAGCCAAATCAATCCTTTCAACTTTGATTTGATAGAAAAAGAAAAATATTTGAAAAGCTCATGAGGGAAAGTGTTTGAACAAATAAAAGCAATGAGAAAGTTTAATGTCTGCAAACAAGTGACTAAGTTTGGAGAGCAAAAAACCTTTATCAGATTAGAGAAAAAAAAACAAACTTTAACTGCTTGGAGGGTTGGGTTTTTTTGTTTTTATTTGAGAAAAAAAATAACCTTTTAAAATTTGGAATTTATATTACTAGATCTGTAAACCCATCATATCACATGTTGGATTTATTCAATGTTTGATAAAACTTTCTTTCTCCCTCATGACTGATGCAGTTATTATTATTATTATTATTATTATTATTATTATTATTATCTTCTCTTATTCCACAGGGTTATTTTGCTTTCAACTGGAAATCTTGCATTATGGATGTTCTCTATCAAACCATGCAACCCCAAACAGCAACTTTCACAGAATATTTGTAGAGCCAAGCAAGCAGACTTCTGAAGCAATGGGATACTAGACTTTAATTCATTTTTCTTGTAGCTCTTTAGGTTCATTGGTAGAAACCCCATTTCCCTATGATAATAGTCAAAATCAGGGACTGAACATCTCCCTTTCTGGTAACCTCACTCTAAAGGCAAGTGTATTTATTAATCTTTTAAATTATTTTCACAATGATATTATGATCACTGGGAACATCTATGTCATTGTGAAGATATTTTCTTTTTTTTTCAAGGATGGTGATGTCTGGTTAGATGTGCTTAGGATGTTGGGAAAACTGAAATACCACAAGATCTTGATTTGGTCGTTTTCAATCACATTCTTATGATTGTGGTGGTGCCATTTCTCATTGACTTCTAGTTCTTCTTCTTCATTATCACCACCACCAGGACCACCACCATCACCTCCACCACCATTATTATTATTATTATTATTATTTGTGTATGTTATGCTTCCTGCTTTGTATTTTGTAGAGCCAGGTCCAAACTATGGTCCTTAGACCCTAAAAGAGAATTGTCATTAAATTGATAGCATTTTTCTTAGTATATGGGATCTTCCTAGTAGGGCGATCTTCTGGGCGACTTGTATGTTGATGTTACCTGGGATACTATTAGTAAAATTGTCCATTCTTTTTCTCACAAGGCCCAGAACACTGATTACTTTTGGTACAGTCTCAGTCCTCATTCCCTACATCTTGTTAAGCATTTTTCTGGCCTTGACGTCCAATCTTTTAATGTCATTCAACTTCCATTTAATAATGTTGAATCTGAACGTTACTATTATTAGTCTTTTCTTTTGATTTCCTTTTTGTTTTTCTTAGACAGTTATTGTGCATATTAAAATGAAAGAGTTTCCTAAGTATGTGAATAGTACTTATTGATGCAATCAGATTTCAGATAAAGATGAATTTCCTGGGAAATAAAATTTTTATTCACAACTATCTAAAAAAGAAACCTGAGAAAAAATACACACTTATCAATATGACATTGAAAAAAAAATGAAAAAAAAGTGATTCTAAGAAAAAAATGAACATTAGAAAAACCTCGAAACTGGTGCGACTAATGAGTTTGATCAAGTATGAAAGGATACAAGAGCTCTGTAATTATAGCAGGAAGAAAAGACATAATTAAAAGGAACAAAGATGGAAAGCAACTACAGTAGTTTAATGTGAAAGAAGAGAATAATAATAATAATAATAATAATAATAATAATAATAATAATAATAATAAAGACCACAAACAAAAAAACGTGACTTCTTATTGATATGGCAGTCACTGCTGACTGCAATGTATCTTTGAAGATATTAAAAAAGCTGTCAAAATAGAAGGACCTTGAAATAGAGATCTCAAAAATGTGGCACATGAGAACATCAACAATCCCTGTTGTAGTTGGAACTCTAGGACTGGTTGGAAAAGACTGCAGTAGACTAATTGAAGGGATTCCTGGAAATCCATGCCTCAAGGAGATACAAAAAATTGTTCTGACAAGTACAGCCCACACTTTACGAAGGGCTTTATCTATGTAATTTTTTTTATTTTTATTTTTATTTTTTTTATTCTTTAATTTTTTTTTGTCAGTGGAAAGTGTCATGATGCCATTTCTAACCTTAGGTCCCTGGGCAGAACCCGGAAAGAAATGTGTAAACGCCAGAAATCAAAGGAAATAAAAGTAATAATAATAATAATAATAATAATAATAATAAAAGAGAAAAACAGAATGAATTAACCAGTTATTGCTCCTCACTCATAAGAACTTGATCGAAGAAAGTTAAATTTCTATGCCCAACTGACCAAAAAGGTAACCTAAAAAAGAAAATATAAACTTATCAATAATATATTAAAGTGGGTATATTTTTATAAACAAGTCCTAACATTGAGTCCAAATAACCATTCCATCATGAAGGAATGTGATTTGCTTATTAAAAAAATTATACCCATCTCAATATATAAGTGTATACTTTCTTTTTCAGGTTTTATTTTTTGTAGGTGGTACATAAAAAAAATTTTCTTTCTCTCATCAAGTTCTCATGAGGGAAGTGCAATAACCAGTTATCTCATTCTGTTTTTCTCTTTTTTTCGTCATCATCATCATCATCATCATCATCATCATCATCATCATCATCATCATCACCACCACCACCACCACTGTCATCATCATCGTCGTCGTCTTCATCGTCGTTGTCGTCGTCGTCACCACCACCACCACCTTCATCATCGTCGTCGTCATCACCACCACCACCACCTTCATCATCATCGTTGTCATCACCACCACCACCACCATCATCATCCTCATCATCATCATCACCACTACCACCACCATCATCATCATTATTATTGTTTTTATTTTCTTTGATTTCTGGCGTTTACACATTTCTTTCCGCATCCCGCCCAGGGACCTAAGGTTAGAAATGGCATCATGACACTTTCCACTGACAAAAAAAAAATTACATAGATAAATCCCTTCGTAAGGTGTGGGCTGTACTTGTCAGAACAATTTTTTGTATCTCTTTGAGGCATGGACTTCCAGGAACCCCTTCAATTAGTCTACTGCAATCTTTTCCAACCAATCCTAGGGCTCCAACTACAACAGGGATTGTTGATGTTCCCATGTGCCACATTTTTGAAATTTTGATTTCAAGGTCCTTGTATTTTGATAGCTTTTTGAATATCTTCAAAGATACATTGCAGTCAGCGGGGACTGCCATATCAATAAGGAGGCACTTTTTTTTGTTTGTGGTCTTTAATCATTATTATTATTATTATTATTATTATTATTATTATTATTATTATTATTATTATTATTTCCTTTGATTCCTGGTGTGTACACATTTCTTTCTAGGTCCCGCCCAAAGACTTAAGGTTAGAAATGGCATCATGACATTTTCCACTGGCCAATTAAAAAACAAACAAAAATAACACAAACATATTTTACATAGATAAAGCCCTTCACAAAGTGTGGGCTGTACTCATGAGAATTTTTATTATTATTATTATTATTATTATTATTGCTATTATTATTATTATTATTATCATTATTTTTATTATTTTATTTCATTTGATTTCTAGTGCGTACTCATTGATTTCTGGGTCCCAACCAGAGATCTGAGGTAAGACATGGCATCATAACATTTTCCATGGCATTTTTTGAGGAAAATAAAGAAAGCCTCCCAAAAAAAAACCCCTAAGATCACATATATTTTATATAGATAAAGCCCTTCGTAAAGTGTAGGCTGTACTTGTGAGTACAATTTTCATTTGCATTATTATTATTATTATTATTGTTTGTCTCTTCTTTTGCATTAAGCTACCATAGTTATTTTCCATTTTTGTTTCTTTTAATTATGTCCGTGCTTTTTGCTATAATTATAGACCTCTCATATCCTTTCACAATTGATCAAACCTGATTGCGCCAGCTTTTGTGGTTTTTCTAATGTTCATTTGCTTCTTAGAATCACTTTTTTCTAAAGAAATATAATATTTTTGCCCGTTGCGAACATCTCACACTGCTTTTATCGAAACATCATGTTTGATTTTCTTAACACTTCTACATATTCTTGTACCAATATGGACTTGTGTTTTGCACCTTACCCAGCCTCTGACACCTGCACTTTGCTTAGATGCTATTGAACGGAATAAATATAAAAAATTACTGCAGTATAAAGAATTAAGACCAGGCTCTGCATACAGCACCACCTGTGGCCACTCAGAGAACTAGTGTAAGAACCACAAATTTGTAATTTGGCCTAGAATAAAAGAAATCCCAGACAATCAGTTACCAGAAAAATCAGAGTTGTACCTGTCTTCTTCTACAGTGTATCATGTCTTTTAGAACGTGGGAGTTCATGACTCTCCTCAATTTCCTCTCCTAATAGATTTTAGCATTGTTTGTCTACATACTATTCCTTCCCTTTTCTGTTTTGCCATCCATTTACACAAACTCATTAAATGGATTCTTCTGTCCCTCGAGCCTTCAATGTGTCCTGTGAGTGGCAAATTTTCCAAGCTGTATTTCCTCTTTATGTAGTATTTGCAGGTGGTTTAATGGATAGCAGCTTGGAATGAGAAATCAGAGAACTGAGTTCAAATTGAGTCAGTTACATTCACTTATGTGCAAATACTCTTGGGAAAGGTATGAATCTATCTACACCCCCAGCTGTGGGTTAAATAGTAGGGCTGGAATCTTTAAAAATTATTGTTATCTAAAAAAAATTGTTAACGTAATATTCATTTACAAAAAAAAAAGAATTATTTTTACTATCCAAAATTTCTGATTTAAAAAATCTATAAAGGGTTCCTCATTATGTATCCAAGAAATTTCAGCTGCCTATTTTGGTTTTTAAGTAACTTTCTTTTCCTTTTATGTGCCATGTCCTTTCAGGACGTAGGCGATCATGGCTCTCCACCTCCTTCTATCCCTTGCAGCTCTCAACAAGTTCCTTCCGTCAGATTCCTCTCCCCCAGATCACGTTCTTTCATCCACTTGCTTAAGTCTCCTAGGTATGTCATGCCCTTGTTTATCTTTCCTTTTATGTGCCATGTCCTTTCAGGATGTAGGCGATCATGGCTCTCCACCTCCTTCTATCCCTTGCAGCTCTCAACAAGTTCCTTCCGTCAGATTCCTCTCCCCCAGATCACGTTCTGTCATCCACTTGCTTAAGTCTCCTAGGTATGTCATGCCCTTGTATATCTTTCCCTTCTTTCCTTTTATGTGCCATGTCCTTTCTGTACGTAGGCGATCATGGCTCTCCACCTCCTTCTATCCCTTGCAGCTCTCAACAAGTTCCTTCCCTCAGCTTCCTCTCCCCAGATCACGTTCTGTCGTCCACTTGCTTAAGTCTCCTAGGTATGTCATTCCCTTGTATATCTTTCCCTTCTTTCCTTTTATGTGCCATGTCCTTTCAGGATGTAGGTGATCATGGCTCTCCACCTCCTTCGATCCCTTGCAGCTCTCAACAAGTTCCTTCCATCAGTTTCCTCTTCCCAGATCACGTTCTGTCATCCACTTGCTTAAGTCCACCAGGTATGTCACACCTTGTCTCTTTTTCCCTCTATTCAACCTTTGGATATCAGATTGTCCACACCCTCCTTCCTCATTATGTGTCCCAGTACCTTCAGCTGCCTCTTCCTGATGTTAATTTTTAGCGTCTTCATTGTTTGCAACCACTTTATGACCTCATCAATGCTCACAAGCTTGGTCCTTGATATCCTTAGCATCCTTATATAAAACCACATTTCTGTTACCTCTTAAGTATACTTTTTGTTTCTATTTTTCTCATTGCTTACATACTCCACCCATCGTATTCTCAGCATCCTTCTGTAGAACCACATCTTTATTGCCTCGAGTCTTCTCTTCATCTGTGAGGAAATTGTCCAGCATACACTGTCAATTAGGAGGATTGATATCACACAGCATCTCAGTATTCTTTTCTTTGTTTCTAAAGAAATTTTTCTTAATACTTTGCTTAGCTTCTGGGTAGCATCTTTTGTTATTGCAATGTGGATCTCAGTGTCATATTTTTCTTCATCGGTTAAACCACTTCCCCAATATTTAAAGTTCTATATTTGTAGGATTTTGATGTCCCTATTTCACAACTTGCATCCTGGGATTTTTTTCTTGCTGTCGACCAAATATTGTCTTCTTACAATTGGTGGTTAGTCCTTTCTTCCTGCTTTCTCTTACTACCTTGTCTAGAAGTTCTGTTTTTGTGTTTACCATCAACACTTCAGTTTTCTTATGAGATGAGACATTAAATTTTTTAATTAAATGCAACAATTTTAGTAAAAGATCAGTTATCATATGCCGGGAATGATATGCAAGGATTAATTTCAAGAAGATAATTAATTTTTACTGACAAGTATACAGCTTATAGGTTAAAGCAAAAGACTTTAAAACTAAAAGTTCTTAGAGACAACTCGTACTTTAAAATTAATAAACCAGCATCAACGATACTTTTTTTGCTCATGTGTTCAGTCCATTGTATTCTCAGTATCAATCTGTAGAACCACATTTCTGTTGCTTCAAGTCTCTTGTTCATCTGTAAGGAGATTGTCCAACATTCACTGACACAGTCTTTCAACTCTCTCACCCGAGTGGAGTCAGCTGGGATATCTAAAGATGGTGGTACTGCTCCCAAGAGGGTGGTCAAAAGATCCAGTAGAGCAGTGGTGTAAAATAATGGGTGTAGAGGGTTAAAAAAACAGGAATGGGATGCACCAGCCGGTTCAGACAGTTGAAGTATGCAAGGGCCAATGTTTTAGGTATGTAGGTGTGGTTAACTTCTTTTTTTTTTTTTTTTTTTTTAAATGTGTTCATCCAAAAGAAAGGTAATAAAACCACAAAGATAGAAGGGGTTGCTGGGGGTGGAAGAATTAAAAAACAAAAACATTACCAAGGAGCAAGAACAAAAGAAGAGTAATCAGGAGGACAGTAGACAGTGATTGAGATTGCATTTAAATTTTTGAAACATTAAAGTTGTCTGGAAAGCATGGAGACGGAAGTGAGTTCCACAAGCGAGGAGTGCGAGAAAAGAAACAATTAACATAGAACTTACAGTTACATCTAGCTAACTCAACTGTAAATTGATGAAACCATGTTACCAGTCTAGCACTGCTCTTAAATTTATAAAGTCTAAGTCCGTTATATGTAATACGTGATACACGCTTAGGCGATCATGTATCTTTCAATACATGACTGACGAGGCAGATTTTTTTTCTGCAGTAGGTTTCCATTTATTTCTGCGGTAGACCAGTTTCCATCCAAGGCTAGAGAACCTGGTCTGTCCTGCTATTTATCCATAGCTGGCAGAGGGAGAAGAAAAGGATTCATATATTTCCCAAGGGTATTAGCATGTAAGTGAATGTAATGGATTCGACTGGAATTCTGCTCATCTGAACAATTACAATAAAAGTATTTATAGAAAAGCCAAAAGGAAGCAACTTTATGGTGGTGGGAAAATAATTGAAGCCGAGATGCCAGATCAGGACCAATAATATTACTGATTCTTTTTTGGATTTTATCAAGGATCTTTAGATATATAGCAGGAGCACTGGACCATATGTGGCAAAAATATTCTTAGCATGGATGAATGGTAGACATAGATATGTAAGATAGATTCTGGAGAGACAAATTGTCTAGCACACCAAAGATGTTCATCTTAAAATTATTGGATGCAAAGATTATTCATTGAATATTTTTCTAAGAATTATTGAATGCAAAGACTTTTATCGATTATTTTATTTTATATATTATTGAATCTAAGACTTCTCAGTGTCTTCTAGCCTGATGCAGAAAAGCTGATATCGCTTCCCCCAGATACATTCTATTGAAACTGTAAATTTGTTTCAAATTATCTTCTTATATGGCAGTGAATGTTCGACAATTTCTCCACGGATGAAGAAAAAGCTTGACTCAGCAGAAATGTCGTTCTACAGAAAGTATACTGAAAATTCCATGGATGATTAAAATAATGATGTAGTCATAAAGAAAATGGCAACAGAAAGAACATTTGTACTCAAGATCAGGAAAAGAAAAATGAAATTCCTTGGACAGATAATGAGGAAGAAAGGCTTGGAAAATTTGATACTCACTGGACAGACTGAAGGCAAAAGAGACAGGAAAACAAAGCATAACTGACCTGGTGATCTTGTGTAAATGGATGGCACAACAGGGTTTAGGAGAGATAAAGAAAAAGACAAAATTTATTTAGAGCTATAAAGGACAGGAAGTTGTGGAGAGCCATGATCACAAACATTCTGAAGGGACACGGCACATACAAGTAGAAAAACAATCTTGTGTAAATGGATGGCACAACAGGGTTTAGAAGAGATAAGAAATAGACAAAATTTATTAAGATCTGTAAAGGACAGGAATTGTGGAGAGCCATGATTGCCAATATTCTCAAGAGATATGGCACAAGAAGAAGTAAATTAGTCATCATATCATTTAACTCTCATAGGGTATTGTGAGGGAAAGAGAGGGGTATAGGCAGAGAGCCGCTTACATGATGAGCTTGTGTGAATGGAGGGCAAAAGGGAGATTGGGGCTATAGTAAAGAGAGAGAAATTGCTAAGAGCCAAATGAGAGAGAAAGTTGTGGAGAGCCATGATCACCTCTGTCCTGAAGGTATGTGGCACATAGTAGAAGAAGAAAACAGCAAATTTGGTTGACATGTTTTTTTTTTATAGGTGTTTATCGTGTAAGATTAATTGTTTTCATATGGGTGTGAGCGTATGGTGCTAGGATTGGGGTTTGGGAGCAAAGAGGGGCAGCAGCTAGAACAAGGTATTGGTTAGGAGATCCTAGCTTTGGATATTTTCTGGTACTGTCTCATATGCATGTGTATATATGAAACTCTTACATTTTCATGAATAAAGTATGCATTAAGCATATATATATACAGACATTTATATGCATTTATTAATTGTTAATTCTATTAAAAATAAAACCTTTTCTAAATTTCTGCTTCACTAGGTAACCATATGCTAAAGTAAATTCAGTCCAATGAACAGATATTTATTTGACTAGACACATTTATTGGTAAGCTTATAAAAGTCTAGGCTTTTAGTTTTAAGTGCATCAATATTTTACTCAAACCAGTCCTTTTTCATCCATCTGAGACACTTTTCTTATGTAATTATATTGTTTAAAATTTGTAAGATTATGGGGCAAAAGTCTTTGAATATATATATATATATATATTATGACATGGACAAAGTCCGACAGTTAATACATTCTTTTTATAGATGGTATTTATCAATCCAGCCATCGAGGATTGAATGTGGCACAAGGCCTTTTTAATGTGGGTATCTCCGAGCCCGCAGGCCCAGCCAAAAATAAATAACCATCCAAACCCCCCAAGGGGGGGCAGTTCCGTCAACCTCCCCCAACAAAACTCTACCCTTCAGCAGAGTTTCATCAGGGTTCCTCCCTGCAAGCAGAGAATTCGACAGACACCCAACCCGGCAGCTCACAAAGCACAGATACTACACTTTGATCCTAGCCACCAGGCCGAGCGGGTATTTTTAAGTAAATGCTCTATTTATAATAAACAATATTAACAACATTTACTGGCCTGAATGTCTGAGAAATTTTTATAGAAAATATGCGTCCTCCGACTGGAATCAAACCTGTATCCTATTTGAAACCGTCATATAGCCTGACATGCCTTAACCAAGCATTCAGTTAGCAAGGTCGATTGTACTGTTTTTAAACACAATTCTCTATGATTTTCTCTCATACATTCATATCTGCTCAATGCATATCCAAATGTAAACAAATGACATCACACATTATGAAATGTACAAAGATCCATTTAGGTGAAACCTAGGTAGGTTTGCCTGGCTCCTTAGCATTATCTTAGGTTTTGCTCTACTTAGTGTATTGAGCACTTCACGTAGTTGTCTTTTTACTTGTTTTGTTTTTTTTTCCTTTGGACTTGGAGCTTAAACATTTGATGATTGTTTTTGCCCTGGTTTAATGTTCTTGGTTCTTTCTTTTTTTATTCCACATTTTTACTTGGGTACCGATTTGTTCTACCGCAAGTCGAGCTAAACGAGTACCACCATTTATATATATATATATACATATATATATATATATATATATATATATATATATAGAGAGAGAGAGAGAGAGAGAGAGAGAGATTGTTTATTCATAGAATAAGTATGTAAAAATTTGCCTTTCTTTCAACTGTGCGCTGATTGCTTAGGGGGAAAATCTTTGACTGAAACCAAAATCAGTCATGTTTCAATCCCAGCTTAAGTAATTGGATGTCTAGTCGCACTGATGTGCTGTGAAACAGTCTGTCTGTGGATGCCAATATATATATATATATATATATATATATATATATATATATATTGGAACAGTTATCCACCTTCCATTAATCCAACCCAATATTTTTAGAAAACTATTGCTCACTTGCACCACTAGATTGGCAACTAAGTCCCATTATTTTACTGTTGGACTAGCTCGATGCAACCATCACTTCTGCTCTAACAGTTTCGTTTCTCACCTTTGATTTTATGCTTCCCGGCCAACTACAATCTTCAAAATTTTAAATACAATGTCAGTCATCATCTACTATCTTCCTGAAACATGTTTCTTTATTGTCCTTTCCTTACTCTTCCTCAATAAACTCTTCTTATACTTTTTCAAGCTTTGTAACTCTCTGTGTTTTAGTGGCATTATTGCCTTGCTTGGGGTGAAATGATTAAAAAAAATGTCTTTGTGCATATGTGTTCACAGATGCACTTGTATTTCTTTTCAATTCAATGCGCATACAAACACATTCAGACATGTATATATTCTTGTTTATATAAATATACAAGATTACCATAATATAATATATATTACATTATATAAATATAAATATATATATATATAAAGATTACATGATATATTATTAAATAATGATTATGCAATATGTTACATAATATAAATACACATGATTATCATATATATTTGTGTATCATGTGACTTTTGAAGAGCTAATTTTGAAGCTAATTTTAAGCGGGGTCACATCTTGCATGGGATATAAAATTAGCATATGTACTGCTGGCCATGGCTATGTCATTGACCAAACTTATCCATTTACTGTAGTCAAATAAGCTTCAAAATTAAGTCTTCAAAGGTTGCATGGTATGTGAGTATATATGGTACATAAGTAAAACTGTATACTTTGATGCTGTTATACATGCAAGTATAAAAAAAGATATTTTGATTTTCAAATATATTTCATAATATTTTCAAACATAAGGGAACTCTAAAATGGCTGTTTTTGGTCTATACAGAAAATTTTGATGTGATGAAGATTTTCTATAAAGAAGGAAAATTTAGAAATCTTTCAATGAAAAAACTGTTAAAAATATTTTCATGCAGAAATATATTTGACAGCAGGATAGTAATGAAAATAAAATAATTTCTGGCAGTCTGATAGTAATAAAAAAGTAATTTCTGGCAGTGTGATAGAAATAAAAATAAAATAATTTCTGGCAGTCTGATAGTAATAAAAAAGTAATTTCTGGCAGTGTGATAGAAATAAAAATAAAATAATTTCCGGCAGTCTGATAGTAATAAAAAAGTAATTTCTGACAGTGTGATAGAAATAAAAATAAAATAATTTCCGGCAGTCTGATAGTAATAAAAAAGTAATTTCTGGCAGTGTGATAGAAATAAAAATAAAATAATTTCCAGCAGTCTGATAAAAAAGTAATTTCTGACAGTGTGATAGAAATAAAAATAAAATAATTTCTGGCAGTCTGATAGTAATAAAAAAGTAATTTCTGACAGTGTGATAGAAATAAAAATAAAATAATTTCCAGCAGTCTGATAGTAATAAAAAAGTAATTTCTGGCAGTGTGATAGTAATAAATAGTGTTTTAATATTACTATTATTTCTTTCCAGTTATTATTCTTTTTTTGCTGTAGCTTTCAGTTGCTTAATTATAGATGTCTTTTGAGGGATATTTATGTATGACTAGCAGCATTGCCCGGCGTTGCCCATGCTTGATTCAAAAATTGTACGACTCATACAGCAATTGTTATCACTTGACTTAAAATATTTTTGCCCTCTCTTGCCTTTAAAGGTGTGCCCTTTGCTGTACTGATGTTGCTAAATGCCTTACTTCTTGCCTATCTCACACTGCAAATTTTTTCCAAGCTCTATTCTAAACATTAAATCTGTTACGAAAAAAGAACTAAACAAAATGAACACAAAACGATCAGCTTTAAAAAAGGACTCGTAACTGGAAAAACTTAATGAAAGAAGAATGTTAACAACAAATACACACCCAACCCAATTCTGCGGAATCAGAATCAACGTTGAGTTTAAGCAAGCGAATGAGCCAATTGGAATAAAGTGCCATGCAGATTTAAATTTTTCCCATTTGTGACGAATGCAGCTATCGATTTATTTTGCATGGTAGCATGCTAGTCAACATTCGTGTCAGTCAGCTGTTGGCTCTCACGCTGGCCAATAGAATATTCCTGCCTATTTGTGGCAGCCAGCTATAGGCTCTCACTCTGGCCAGTAGAAAATGGCCGCAAACTACATGAAAACTGCCGTAGAAGCATGAAAAAATCGATTATTTCCACTATCGATGGGAGTTGGGAAATGCAAAGTTGGTCTTGGCCTAATTTGGAGCATGTACATGTAAATTTTGGTGCAAATCCATCAAAAATTTCAGCTGTGCATTCATTACACACACACATCCTGACTTTTATAGATAGAGATACCTCTGCTGGTGCCAACAGACATTGCTAGTACTTTGTTACGATAATTCCTTTTACATTACCAGTAATAATAATAATAATAATAATAATCATAATAATAACAGCAAAAATAATAATAATAATAGTAATGTTTGAGTAAATAATAATATTATAGAGCCAAGTTAGATAGAATGTGGTCAATTATAAACTAGGTAGTGAGCATTGGGGATAGAATTAACTTACAGAAAGTTTTAACTTCCTAGATAGATGCAAGATTTTTATTCATTTTTGTGGTCTGAGGAAATATTTTTCTTGGTGCAGAGAAATGTTTTTGTTTTCTGTTAAGGTGAAGCACCCAGTGAGGATCGAACGCACTATGGCAGTAATGGTCAGTATCACTAACTTGCCAATTACTACTCCACAGCAAGAATAAATTTGCGAATGGTAACTGTGGTTCTAATAATTGGACTTTATTGATCTGAATTAGACTTAATCAGCCTGGCAGGTGATTTGATAAATTCCTCCACATGACACTGAATATCATTTGTGCATGTTTTGGATTTCCTCGTACACAAAAAAAGAAGAATTTAAAATTTAAAAAAAAGACGCAAATACAGAGAGTAAAGTGAGAGACGATTGGTGTATAATGGTGTTCTGTCAGTTTTACGACCACTTGAGAAATAGGAAAAATCTATAAAAATATTTGACTATAGAATTCTCAAGACTCTTTCTCATCCACTCTCTCTCTCACTCGCTTTTCTTCTCTCTCCCTCTCCCTCTATATAAATATTTTTCTCTCCTCTTCTCTCTCTATTTCTCCCTCTCCTTCTGTCTATTTCACCCTCTCCTTCTCTCTCTTTCTCTCCTCTCTCTCTTTATCTCTCTCTTTCTATCCTTCTCTTTCTCTTTTTCTCTCCTTCTCTCTCCCTCATTCTCTTTTCTATCTCTCACCTATCTCTTTCTTTTCACTCTCTCCTTTATATCTCTCTCCTTCTATCCCTCTCTCTCTTTTTTCTTCCTCTCTTTCTATTTTTCTTTTCCCTTCTCTCTCTCTCTCTCTCTTGTAATTTTCATTAAATCTTCATGGTCGACTGAATCTGAAAATTGTTGAATTTTTCTATGTGACTTCTTTAATTCTCAAGATTTCAATGAAAAGGAAAAAAAGAAAAAGATCTTATCAAATAAACTCTTATTAATTTGTTAGAAAATAATGAACAAAAATAATTTTATTCTTTGATTGATTGTGAAGAAGGTTCCTAACTGTAAGAAAAAGAAATCTTCTAAAACATTTCTAGCATAAAACAAGAACAGAAGTTTAAATATCTAGGAAGTGTTTTAACAAAGGATGGAAAATGAGGCACCAAAATACAAAAGCACATTAAAATGGTGAAAGAAGGCTTCCAAAAGCTAAGCAAGGTATTAAGAAACAGGAAAATTTCATTAGAAAGAAAGAAAGAAAGAAAAGAGTACCGTTAAATAATAGTTTAACAAACTATTATTTTTTAGAGGAAGTATGTTTCTGCAAAAACTACCTGAGGTTGACCTTCAAGGCCAGATAGAAGACAAAATAAGGAAGTCAATTTTGATTGGTTGAGTCAGCATGGGAATGATAGGTATAGAGAAAGGGTTTTCAGTAAATTGTTTCTGAACCATCAAACAATGTAGATGTATCTTCTTTCATGTCTGCGAAGGTTCCCCATTGGAGGGGGAACGATTCCCATTGGATAGATAGAACATTTTGGCATGAACATAAATAAAATTGTTAAGTTAAAATTCCCTGTGTTGAAGTTCTTTTATCTCTGGAGTCATAACAACTAGCGATCACCAGCCACGAGAGAAGAATGCAACTTCATTATTGAATTGATACCAATGCCCAAGAGCTCCTCAGTACGAGGGAGCTATGCAACAGTACTGCACTGTTATGTGATATCAGTCCCCCTGTATGACAGAGAATGCTAGATGATCTCCCAACAGATGCAAAGAAAACGGGAGGTAACAGAAATACCTTCCAAAAGCTAAGCAAAGTATTAAGAAACAGGAAAATGTTGGTAGAAACAAAGAAAAGAGTACTGAACTGTTACATAATATTGGCCCACTAGTATGGTAGGGAATGCTGGACAATTTCCACACAAATGAAGAAGAAACTTGGAGTAACAGAAATGTTGTTCTACAGTAGAATACTGAGAATTACATGGACAGAGCAAGTAAGCAATGAGGAAGTTTTAAAGAAAATTGCTACTCAGAATCATAAAGATATAGCTGAAATTTAGTAGGGAAGTAGAGCTTGAAGAACATGGGCCTCACAGGATATATTGAGGGCAAGAGGGTCGGGGGGGGGCAGTGGGTCACCTACTTAATGACCTTGTATGACTGGATAGCAGAATTGGTGATATAACGATTAATAAGGGCTACAGGGGATAGGAAGCTATGGAGAGCTATGATCGCCCAAATCCTGAAGAGACATGACACATAAAAGAAGAATCATCAGTCAGTCTTGGAGTCTGAAAAATTATTCTCTGCCAGAAACTTGTTCTTAACAAAAACAATTCCAAAAACTCCTACACCCCTTTTCATTTAGAAAATTTACATTAACTATCGCCATTCTCACTTAAACTTAACATTTTTATTGGCTATGAGGAAAAATTAAAACTGTTTGTGTGCATATAAACATAAGCTTAAGCTTATACAAAAATGAATTGCCAAAAAACTGAAAATTAAAAGGCACAGTGGATAATATATATATATGCATGTTTCATTAAAAATGACAGACAAGGTACTACGGTTAAACTTTTTATTTAATTTTTCTTGTGTTCGAACAAGAGCTTTCTTTTCTGGACAAAGGGTGTGTAAGAACTGTTCAAATGTTTTATATTTCCGAGCGCTTTCGGCTATACGTTTAGCCATTATCAAGAATGATTTGATTTTTCAGCTTAATTGAGTGTGTGCATTATGTGTATGTCTTAGTGTGTGATAGGGATGTTTTTAATTTCCGAATACGGTTAGCACATTGTGGCCTTGTTCATAGTTAATATTGTTAAGAGTTGGCTTTTTCTTTTTTATTATTAAAGCTTCCATTATTTTTAGTCTTTTTTTGCAGGTGGATGCAGTTAATATATTTGTATCTTCTACTAGTATGTTTCTAATGGAGTCGGGTAAGTTTGTGTGTGTATTTAAATGGGTTCTAATGGAGCTGTGATCAGATAGGTGTAACGTAAGACGTCTGGATAAGCATGTAGTTGTGTAACCAATGTAATTATTTATGAGTCTCTCTCTCTCTCTCTCTCTCTCTCTCTATATATATATATATATATATATATATATATATATATATATGGAGAGAGAGAGAGAGAGAGATGGAGGGAGAGAGAGAGGAGAGAGAGAGGGACAGTGGAGTAATAGATAGTGGCTTGGATTGAGTAATTGGAGAGCCGAGTTCAAATTCCAGTTGAATCCATTACATTCACTCACGTGCTAATACCCTTGGGAATGGTATGAATCCTCTTCTTCTCCCCCAGCTGTGGGTAAATAGCAGGACAGATTGGGTTCTATAGCTTTGGATGCAAACTGGTCTACTGCAGAAAGAAATGGCAACCTACCACGGGAAAAATCTGCCTCGTCAGTCATGTATCTAAAGATACCTGATCGCCTGAGCAGGTATCACACGTGCCACTTAATTGTCTGCATCTAACTTGACATTCTTCACATTTGCTGATCCAAGTCCAAAAGGTAAAGCATATGAAACCAATGAAAGGTATTATAAAAAAATACAGTGAATAGATCTTTATAGAAAAATAATTAAAAATTGTTTAGAGGTCACTCAGGTACAATTTTGCACAGAAAAAGGTTTCATTTAAGTTATAGAAAGAATCAACCACTGTTATGATAGTGATTTTTAACATCAATCCTTGAATGTAATACTAAACAAGTTTTTAATACGGAAGTGAGAACACATGGCACAGTGGATAAAGGCGTTGGTTAGATCCAGTAACAGGACCCAAAGAGTGTGAGTTCAATGCCTGGTTAAGGCAGTGGAGAACTTGGAGAGCGGAATTAATGGGAGGTAACTGATAACTGACATCCATTAAACATGGCACGTGGAACTAGAACAGACTAGCCCGGTGAGCAAAATATATTGTTCAGTTCGACATTCCAACCACCTGAAAAAGGCCAGAGCGTACAACAGCCGAAACGTAATAAATATGGTGACAAAGCTGAGGACGATAGTCAGAATAAAGCAAATAGGAATCAAATTTATAGCCTGGAAAACTTTTTGTATGACAGTAGCTTCGGTTCTTGTAGTGAGCCCCAATAAAGATAAAATAAAATATAAAAATAATATATATAAACAAAATAAAAAGAATTCAAATAAATAAGGCATTTGCGTTTTCCTTTAAAACCATTATCTCTTCCTTTTTCTGTCTCTAACCTTCTCTTTCTATACCTCTCTCTCTCTCTTTCTCACACTCTCTCTTTTCTCTCTCTTTCTTTCTCTCTATCCTTCTCTCTCTCTTTTTCTTACTCTTTCTCTTTTTCTCTGTACTTCTCTTTCTATAATTCTCTCTCAACCTTCGAGAAGGCAACCCTCAAATAAACTGAAATAAACTTGAAAGTGCTGTAGTGAGTCTTGATAAAAATAAAATATATAAACAAAATAAAAGGAATTTAAATTAAAATAAGGCATTTGTGCTTTCCTTTAAAGCACTTACCTCTTTCTTTCTCTCTAATCATCTCTCTACTTCTCTTTTACCTAATGAGAAGGCAACCCTCAAATAAAAAGAGGAAGAAGAAAAGACTGAACCTGGCCAAAAAACACTGGAAGTTTACGAGCGCAGAGCCTACTTCTTTATGACTATAAATCTACCAAAATTAGAGAGGCTCCACTGATAAGTTCCATTAAAAAAAATGAAAAAAAATGGAATGCCAGAAAATAAAATGTTTTTGTCCAAACAAAAAAAATTAAACAAAAAGACTTTTGATGTTAGCCAAAACCAAGGTCTTGGAGTCTGGTCAAAAGAATATAAACTCACACCTCTGAGCTAGAGGGGAGAGAACGGCAAAAGACAGAACAAAAGACAGTACTGCTAGAGAAACCAGCCATGCAGGACACATGGAATTGTTAAGAGGTCATTTGCTAATGACATTTTCTACCCTCCTGGAAGCCAATAAAGACACAGTAGATTGACACTGACCTATTTCGAAGCATAGTTTGACTTCAAAACTACCACTACCGAGATGAAATAGACTTTCTCCAGACTGCTATCAATATCCACCTTAAAAATGAACACTTTATTACACTGAATATCAAAAGACTAACTCAAAGCAAATAAATAAAAAATATCTTATTTATTTTATACCCTTGAATCAGTTCGTTTTGTTCCAAAGTTTCCGGTAAATATAATAATATTCTGATACAACAAACTACAAACTAAACAACGTGAAAGATATAAAAAAATACATCTTTTTACAAACATAATTAAAAATTGTTTAGTGGGCATCCAGGTTCAATTTTACACAAAAAAAGCTTTCATTTAAGTTGGAGAAAGAATCAGTTCCTGTTATAAGAATGCAAGCCATGCAGTGATACTTCTGTTCTCATGAGAAACAATTCAAAGAACTCCTACACCCTTTCTTGTTTAAACAATATACAGGGTCGGTAGAAATTGCTTATAGAATTACGAGACAGTGAACAAAGTGTCCTGGCAGCAGAACTAGCAATTGATTCAATGTAATCACTTCATGCCAATGGAGAATGTGAAACTAAGAAGACATTTCATTTCTGTCTGATTTCCCCTCTCCCACCACCACCACAACTCACCCAACCAGTGGCAGGGTGAGAGTCAAGTATGAAATCACCCCAAAAATTCTCTTCTTAGGCAGTGCCAACTTACGAAAATTCAAGACATTTGACCAACTAGAATGTTTCTCTACATAACAGTACATGTGGGCTGGTTTTTAATTAATTTATATAACTTTTTTCTTTTCCCTAGTGTTTAAGAAATAAAAATATGTAATAATATAAAAGAACGATTATAATAATATACTGTAATAAAAGTTATGCGATGGATAGAAGATCTGCTCTTACTATAGATTTTTTTGGGGTACGGTAAGAGATCTCCAACGATGACCAATAATAAAATAGAACAAATATAACAATCTACTGTAATAAAAGTTATGTGACAGATAGAAGATTCGTTCTTACTGTAGATCTTATTAAGTGCAATAAGAAATCACCAACAATAAGTATATTCTGGGTATGATGATAAACTACATCTGGCAGCATGGGATCAAGGATTTTTAGCTCTTAATTGTTGTTGTTTCCGGATCCAACTTGACTGGGGTGGTAGTACCTGTTAGGGTCCCAGCTATGGGCAAACAATTAACCGCCAAACTGGAGTCAAAACACTATGAAAGTGTAAAAATAGGTTTTTATAGTAAAAATACGAGCAACATATTTTTGAAAAAATAATTATTACTGGCAATATATCTTTGAAAAAATATTTATTACCAGCAATACATTTTTGAAAAAAAAATATTATTAGCAATATATTTTTGAAAAAAATAATTATTATCAGCAATATATTTTTGAAAAAAAAATATTATTAGCAATATATTTTTGAAAAAAATAATTATTATCAGCAATACATTTTTGAAGAAAAAATATTATTAGCAATATATTTTTGAAAAAAATTATTATCAGCAATACATTTTTGAAAAAAGTAATTATTACCAGCAATACAGTTTTGAAAAAAAATTACCAGCAACATGTTTTCGAAAAAAAAATGTTACCAGCAATGAATATCTTGTCAGCATTAAATAAGCCATTGAGGTTGATATGCCATAAAACAAAATAAACCAATCCAACAATACGTAATAATCAAATAGAAAAATTATAACAATATACTGTAATAAAAGTTATGTGATAGAAGAATTGTTCTTTGCATATGACTTTTTTTCATTCCTTAAAGGAAGCACTTCATAATTTAACATATCCAAATGGCCTGCATCACTACTTGTTAGCTTCTAGGGCATTATTAGTTGAAATTAGTAAACTGTTGATTTCTGGAGTAACAGAAAATGTGTAAAATCAAACCCTGGAAAGAGGGTCAACTGCTGTATCTAAGGATGTGCTTATAGCATAGCAGTTGTCTGTGCAGAAAGTAATATTATCATGCTCATTTCAAATTCCAGCTGAAGCTATTGCATTCATTATCACACAAATACCATTTGGAAGGCATGAAACCATCTTTTCCCACTTAGGCTCTCTAGCTTTGGTTGGCAAGGAGAAGAGCAAACAATTCCACTCAAAATTATTGATAAGTTGTAGATAGAAAATCAATCAAATTTATATATACACACACACACACACACACACATATATATATATATATATATATATATATATATATATGTGTGTGGAAAAGAATAGACATATTTTTTAACTATGCCAAAAAGCATATATCAGTTAAACCATCAATTTAATTACATTAATTTGAAACATTTTAGTGAAGCACAAATAAAGCATACATACACACATGAAAACACACACACACATACATATATATGTGTGTGTGTGTGTGTGTAGATATAGTATTGTAGCATATAAAACATGTTTCCATATTGAAAGAGAGGTTTAAAAACATTGGTATCATGCTATCAGAAATAAACAAATTCACGCTATTTCCATCAAAATGCAAAAATAAAAGTAAGTCATTGAATTAGATAAAAAAGGATCGATCAATATGCATTCATTCAGTATAATGCATTTGATTTTATGCTTTTCTTTTATTTGTTAAGAGAGCCGAGACAATGTTCACTTAAGTGTACAGTAAAGTATTTCACTTTTGAGTGACGAGGACAAAAGAAGTTTTTGCAGAGGAACTCTCCATTAACAGAAGTTAAAAATTTTACATCACTTTTGAAATCCAACTGAAATTTTATCAGCACTGAAAATAGAACAGCCAGTCTGCTTCTAACTATCTATCTATATTAATATCTATCAATCTTTCTGCCTGTTCCTTTTCATATCTGTCTGCAAATCTATGTATCTCATTTTGTTCACATGTCTCTTTTATCTATCTATCTATCTATCTATCTATCTATCTATCTATCAACCTTTCTGTTCCTTTTCATATCTATCTATCTATCTATTTATCTATCTATCTATCTATCTATCTATCTATCTACCTATCTGCCAATATCTATCAACCTTTCTGTCTTTTCCTTTTCATATCTGTCTATATATATATCTATCTCATTCTGATTGTGTCTCTTATTCTGTCTATCTATCTATCTATTTATCTACCTGTTCCTTTTCATATCTATCTATCAACCTTTCTGTCTTTTCCTTTTCATATCTGTCTATATATCTATCTCATTCTGATTGCGTGTCTTATTCTATCTATCTATCTATCTATCTATCTATCTATCTATCTATCTATCTATCTATCTATCTATCAACCTTTCTGTTCCTTTTCATATCTATCTATCTATCTATCTACGTATCTGCCAATATCTATCAACCTTTCTGTCTTTTCCTTTTCATATCTGTCTATATATCTATCTCATTCTGATTGCGTGTCTTATTCTATCTATCTATCTATCTATCTATCTATCAACCTTCTGTTCCTTTTCATATCTATCTATCTATCTATCTATCAACCTTTCTGTTCCTTTTTATATCTATCTATCTATCTGCCAATATCTATCAATCTGTCTTTTCCTTTTCATATCTGTCTATATATCTATCTATCTCATTCTGATCGTGTCTCTTATTCTATCTATCTATCTATCTATCTATCTATCTATCTATCTATCTATCTATCTATCAACCTTTCTGTTCCTTTTCATATCTATCTATCTATCTATCTATCTATCTATCTATCTATCTGCCAATATCTATCAACCTTTCTGTCTTTTCCTTTTCATATCTGTCTATATATCTATCTATCTCATTCTGATGGCGTCTCTTATTCTATCTATCTATCTATCTATCTATCTATCTATCTATCAACCTTTCTGTTCCTTTTCATATCTATCTATCTATCTATTTATCTATCTATCTATCTATCTATCTATCTATCTATCTATCTATCTATCTGCCAATATCTATCAACCTTTCTGTCTTTTCCTTTTCATATCTGTCTATATATCTATCTCATTCTGATTGTGTCTCTTATTCTATCTATCTATCTATCTATCTATCTATCTATCTATCTATCTATCTATCTATCTACCTGTTCCTTTTCATATCTATCTATCTATCTATCAACCTTTCTGTCTTTTCCTTTTCATATCTGTCTATATACCTATCCAACTCGTTCTGATCGTGTCTCTTATTCTATCTATCTATCTATCTATCTATCTATCTATCTATCTATCTATCTATCAACCTTTCTGTTCCTTTTCATATCTATCTATCTATCTACGTATCTGTCAATATCTATCAACCTTTCTGTCTTTTCCTTTTCATATCTGTCTATATATCTATCTCATTCTGATTGCGTGTCTTATTCTATCTATCTATCTATCTATCTATCTATCTATCTATCTATCTATCTATCTATCTGTTCCTTTTCATATCTATCTATCTATCTATCTATCTATCAACCTTTCTGTTCCTTTTCATATCTATCTATCTATCTATCAACCTTTCTGTTCCTTTTTATATCTATCTATCTATCTATCTGCCAATATCTATCAATCTTTCTGTCTTTTCCTTTTCATATCTGTCTATATATCTATCTATCTCATTCTGATCGTGTCTCTTATTCTATCTATCTATCTATCTATCTATCAACCTTTCTGTTCCTTTTCATATCTATCTATCTATCTATCTATCTATCTATCTGCCAATATCTATCAACCTTTCTGTCTTTTCCTTTTCATATCTGTCTATATATCTATCTCATTCTGATCGCGTCTCTTATTCTGTCTATCTATCTATCTATCTATCTATCTATCTATCTATCTATCTATCTAATTCTTTTCTCATCTTTCTCTCAATCTATCTATCTATTTATCTAATGCATTTCATCATTTAGAAAGACTACATCAAACTAATGTAATGTTTTTTTGCTGATTGAATTATATATGTGTAGGAAGGGGGAGGGAGAGGTGTAAAAATGTCAGCTTCACTTCTGATTTATGCACCAATAGGAAATACTGAAGATATTGGAATACTGAAATTTTTAATTTTTAAATTAAATTATTTTTTAGACGTGTCTGGGTGTTTTAACATTCCAACATCTTCAGCGTTCCCTATCACCACATAATTATAATTGACGCTTGCATTTTTATATCTCCTCCTCCCCTTGTTACTCATATATAGTTCCATCAACAAAAACATGACTTTTGACACATTATACAGAATTTTTCCACTTTGTTATTCCTTTGCCTAACATTATTCTGATGTATAGTAATCTTTATATCATATTCTCTCGTGTTATCTGTTTATATAAATTGTGAGTCCTTTAAAAATTCTTTACGTTATTTATATATTGCGATTCAAAAAGTATGACTTTGTTTATTTATGCTGCATGATTAAAATATTTTACAACTGTACAATTCAGCTACAGAGAAGAGTCTGGTTAGCAAAGTCCTAATTACTGTTTATAAACGCACAATCTTCAACTATTTTTCCCGATTGATCATTTTTGCTCATGAAACGTACCTTAACGTAAACAATGACGACACATTATGAAATGGATTAAGTCCAACAATTATTTTATATATTTTCTATTTATATGTTATTTTTATACATACAATTTATTTAAGTAAATGCTCTGTTTTTTTTTGGGGGGGGGTGTTTTTTTTAATTAAACAGTATTAATTAGATTTACCGGCCTGAATGTTCGAGGAAAATTTCTTAGAAAATATGCCTTCTCCGACAGGAATCAAACCTATATTCTTATATGGAAGCTTCATTCCATTCAGCTACAGAGAAGAGTATGCTTGGCAAAGTCCTAATTACTGTTTATAAACACGCAATCTTCGACTATTTTTGATCATTTTTGCTCACGAAACGTACCTTAACGTAAACAATGACGACACATTATGAAATAGATTAAGTCCAACAATTATTTAATATATTTTCCGTCTATATATTATCTTTATACATACAATTTATTTAAGTAAATGCTGTTTTTTTTTAATTAAACAGTATTAACTAGATCTACTGGCCTGAATGTTCGAAAAATTTCTTAGAAAATATGCGTTCTCCGACAAGAATCAAACCTGTATTCCTATACGGAAACCGTCATTTGGCCTGATGTACTGTGCCATTCAGCTACAGAGAAGCGTCTGTTTAGCAACGCTCGAGAATAGTACAGCCCGTCAGGCCAAGATGCACGATCTGATAGAACCTTTTAAGAACCATCTGTCCAGTTGACCGATAGTTTCGGGAATCGGAATCCTGACACAACACATTTCAGGTTTCATTGGCCATAAACTGAAATCTTTACTACCCACTATTCTAAGATATATTAAAATACTACCTGTGTTTTACAAATTCTACAAAAATAGATAAGGTTACCAAACGATTCACTACTTGTGACCATGGATGTGACATCCCTATACTCCAAAATCCTACACGAGGCGGGAATAGAAGCTTGTAAGAATTCTTTGTGCAACAGAGGCTTTCAGGAATATAACGGATATAAAATTAATGCCCACACATAACAATTGCGATTCCAATAGCCACCATTTTCTTCAAGTCAGAGCACACCGATGGGAACTAAAATGGCTCCCAGCTATGCGAACATATTCATAGATGCACTGGAACGAAATATGTTGAATAGATACCATCTAGAACTTTTCCATTACCACAGATACATAGACGATATCGTCTTTGTATGGTCACATGGTGAAAACACTCTCCATGACGTTAAACAACACCGTAATAATTTCCACACCACCATCAAATTTATAATGGAATATTCCACTAGTTCCATTTCGTTTCTGAGTGGACTGGTACGTTGAAACAACAACCACATCTCCACAATACTATACACCAAACCTACAGAGGGTCATTAGTATCTACATTTTAACAGCTGGGGCAACCTAAAAAAATCAATCTGCGGCCAATGTTGACGCATAAAACGTATCTGTTCACAAAATGGGCATTGCAACACAGAGGACAACTATTCAATTATTAGGTTGGTGCAAAAATAATGACGTAATAATGTCGTTTTCTGACGTATTTTTTAACGTCAAAAAACGACATTGTTACGTCATTATTTTTGCACCAACCTAATATTTTATCAATGGGAATAATCCTCGTAAAAGTATCAAAAAGGCTTCCAAATTAAATAGAAATATTCTTCTAACATATGAAACAAAACAGAATAATTCCAGAATTCCCATGGTTTTTGACTTCATTTACAATATTCCCAAACTTTCCCATATCTTACGAAAAGATTTCCAGAGAAACAGGCACGGGATTCCGTCTCTAGTTCAATAACCTTCTTTTTATGTGCCGTATTCTTTCAGGACGTAGGCGATCATGGCCCTCCACTTCCCCCTATCTCTTGTAGCTCTCAACAGGTTTTGTGTTTCTGCCAACTCTGTCAGACTACGCTCCGCCATACACCTGCCCATGCCCGCCACGCATTTTTCACGCGCTGCTTTCCCCTGTCTCCTTTTCTTTCTATTCGTCCCGTGAGTATCAGATTCTCCAGGCCCTCCTTTCTCATCACGTGTCCCAGAAATTTCATCTGACTCTTCCTTATGTTAAGCATAAGCTTCCTCCTTGTTTGCATCCTCTCCAAGACTTCTTCGTTGCTCACATTCTCGGGCCATTATATCATCAGGATCCTTCTGTAGAACCACATCTCCGCCGCCTCGAGTCTCTTCTTAATCCTTGAGGATACCGTCCAACATTCTCTGTCGTATAGGAGGACAGATGTTACTTAGCAGCTCAGTACTCTTTTCTTTGTCAACATAGAAATCCTCCTGTTTCACAGCTTTTGGAATGCGTCCTTGGTTAACACAATCCGTCTTCGGATCTCAGCGTCACACCTACCGTTCTCCGTCAGAACAATTCCCAGATATTTAAACTTCCGCACATGTTTGATTTTAGTGTCCCCGACCTGCAAATTACATTTTGGGCTCATCTTTTTACTGATGACCCTGCATTCTGTCTTCATATAGTTTATGGTTAGTCCTTTCTTCTCGCTCTCCCTCGCTACCTTCTGTAGGAGGTTTTGTAGTTTCTTTTTCGTTTCTGCTATCAGTACCGTGTCATCTGTGTATCTTATGTTGGTAAGGTTGTGGCCGCCAATGATGAATCCTGGTAGGATCTCCAGTTCCCGCAGAATTGCCTCGATGTATAGGTTGAATAAGTCCGGTAAGAAGACACATCCTTGCCTTACATCCCTTTCTATTTTTGTATATTCGCTGAGCTTATTCTCAATGTGAATACATGCCGTCTGCTGCCAGTATAGTTTCTAGATTATTCTGATATCTTTCCCGAATATATCAAGCTTGCTGAGCAGTTCTAGCATGTCCTTGTGGCGTATATGCCTTTGTTCAATAACCATTACATTCAAAGACAACAGCATTTCCCCGTCACTCATATTCTAACCAATCGGACCACAGCGTTGATAGCAGACACGTGCTTTTAGCGTCTTCATTTAAGTGCCAACAAGAACGATGAAAGTCAGAGTCAAGATACATGTTCAGAATAGAATCACATATTCAAGGATTAAACAGGAATTTAAGCTTACTTAGAGAATAAAGTTTTCACAGAGAACCTTCTACAAAGTCTTTACAACCCAAACTATTTCAAACTACTGGGCCCAAACTATCAAATTTCTTACAGAATATAACAGATGAAAAATAAATAAAATGCAACAACAAAATTCCCCGAAAGAGTGAGTCTCACTTCATTATTTATTTTTCATCTCGTTGATAAAGGACACAGACGTGTCCGAAAATTCCGACTTTAAAATCTTCATGCACCGGTTTAGTAAAAAGGCCTACTAATATAACATAAATATCATCAGCCTTATGGACAATATCTTTATTATTTTGCTGTCTTTTTATTCATCGAATTTCATTAACTGTCCGATTAAGTTTATATATCTATCTATCTATCTATGTATCTATCTATCTATATATATATATATATATATATATAAATGATGATGATGGGACGAAGTGAAATAGTAATTAATGATGCCTTTTTTGCAAAGAGAGTCTACTCTTTTTAGCTTCGTCAGGTTAGAATGAAAGAAAGACAACACTGTATGTGATTACAAATGCCATGGATCTCTGAGGATAAGTGGGTACCATAAATCAAATTAAATTAGATTGCCTTATCACTTCCAGTGTCCAGACTCAAGAGAGTGTTTGTTCGCCTGTTTGTTTGTTTCACATGACAATTCATGATAGATAGATAGATAGATAGATAGATAGATAGTAACAGACTGAGATCTGATATATATATATATATATATATATATATATATATATATATATATATATATATAGATATAGATAGATAGATAGATAGATAGATAGATAAACAAAGAAAGGGAGAGATGAACTGCCTGAAACAGAGTAAGAAAGGTATATAAAATGGAACAGAGAAAAAGGACAAAAGATGATTGAATAAAGATTAAAAAAAAAGAAAAAGAGAAAAGAAATGAAGTCGTTTGATTGTTTAGTTTATTTTTACAGCTTATCAACCCCTTTGCAGGTCAATTAAGCCAGAAAATATTTTTACATTGTAAGAATGTTTTTGAGATAATGATGGTTTATTGATACAAGTCCTACTGATTAACCCATAGTTGAGGGGAGAAGAGGTGTATTCATACGTTTCCTAATGATATTTTCACGTATGCGAATATAACGAACCCAACGGGAATTGGAACTCGGCTCTCTGATTAACAATTTCGGGCCATTATCAATCACACCACCCGCACATGCAAACTTACAGCACCTGCTACTCCCAAGCGATCACCCATCTAGGTACTGACCATGTTCGACGTTGCTTAACTTCGGTGATCATATGGGAACTGGCGTTTCAACTGCATGTTGCCGTTAGCCAGAATTAAGTAGAAAGAAAGAAAGAAAGAAAGAAAGAAAGAAAGACGACAAGAAAGACGATAAAAGAAAATATAGATGTTGATGTTTTCTTTATGGTTTATCAACCCTTTGCAGGTTATTTAATACCAGAAAATATATTTAGATTGTAAGATTTTTTGGAGATAATTATAATTCCTTACTAATTAACCCATAGCTGGCGGTAGAAGAGGTGGATTCATACATTTTCCAAGGATATTTGTGCGTAAGTAAATATAATGAACCCGACTGGAATTGAATCTCGACTCAGCGATTTCCAATTCTGAACCGTTATCTATTACACCACATTGAAGCTTATAGTACATGGTATTTACCCATCCTGGTACTGACCATGTCCGACGTAGCTTAACTTCAGTAATCGTACGAGAACCGGTTTAAGAAAATTGAATGATTAATATAATAAGGAGAAAAACAGAATAAAATAAAAAGAGAAAAGAAAAAGGAATAACCAGACATAATTTGTTGTTATTAAGTTTAGATGCTGAAACATTAAAACTCAGAGTCATAAGACAAAGGTTAATTTAGTCGAGAGATCTCGTTTTACGAACCGAAAACCGGACATCTTCAAATGACCTTTTCAAGTGTCATGTACGATGCACTGAAAACATCTTTTCGTGATTAAGCTGGAAACAGACAAAAAAAAAAAAAAAAAAAAAAATGGCGATTGATTGTCCAGCCTCTCTGGAGATAGCAATGCCGAGCTTCCATGAATTTGTTACGGTTTCTCTCGGCTCGACATGCAAAACTATGGCGATGAACCATTAATAAAAGATGAGGACAATGGCAAACAATTAGAAAATGAAAATGAAATCATTAATAAATGTTAATTGTGTCTACATTGACAAATTACAATCAGGTCTCAAAAGTGTCCGATTCTTAAAAAGAGGTTTTGTTTTTCCTTTCATAAATTCTTAAACGCAAGATGAACCTCACCCACGCGTGTAAAAACACACGTTAGTTAGTGGGCTGATATTTTTAACGGCATATCAACTTCTTATGGGTCATTTAATACCGAAATTTAATTTTCTTGAGTGCTTTGACGTAATAAAATATGTTATTCTGCTTTCACAATTGAATACATGGTAGATGATACCCAGCTTTTGTGCATATACAAGCTTGTGTAGAGAATTATTAGAGGCGGTGATGTGTGTTTTATGCTGTTTTTAAAGTTCTTAAGTTGCAATACAGTTTGATTTAAGAAATTGTAGGCTATTATATGGATTAATGTCACGAAAGATGATGTCGGTTGTGTGGCTGATTTTGTTTTGCGGCATATCAAGCACTAGGCGTTATTTAAATAATTTGAACGCAATTGTATGCATTCAACTACAGATAAAAAACGTATTACTGGTCATGTATTTTCGTCCGTTTTTATATATAATGTCTTGCTGGTATTTTTACTATTAAAATGTATATTTATACATTCATAGTGTTTTTGTTTGGGGACTCACTATTTGCACATAGCTTGGATCCTAACAGATGCTGCCACCCCCAGGACAGGATGGACTGGAAACAGCAATAAAAAGGTCGGTCCAGGCTACTTAAAACCTTAAATCTCCCGATCAGAGGCCTTGTGATCCAGGCTCCTGAAAACCTCCAATCTCCCGATCAGAAGCCTTAACATGCAGGCTCCTGAAAACCTCCGATCTCCCGATCAGAGGCCTTGACATGCAAGCTCCTGAAAACCTCCAATCTCCCGATCAGAGGCCTTGCGATTCTGGCTTCTGAAAACCTCCAATCTCCCGATCAGAGGCATTGCGATCCAGGCTCCTGAAAACCTCCAATCTCCCGATCAGATAGATGCCTTACGATCCAGACTTCTCAAAACCTCCAATCTCCCGATCAGAGACCTTGCGATCCAGGCTCCTGAAAACCTCTAATCTCCCGATCAGTGGCATTGCGACCCAAGCTCCTGAAAACCCTAAATCTCCCGATCAGGAGCCTTATTATCCAGGCTCTTGAAAACCTCTAATCTACCGATCAGAGGCCTTGCGATCCAGGCTCCTGAAAACCTCCAATCTCCCGATCAGAGGCCTTGCAATCCAGGCCCCTTAAAACCTCCAATCTCCCGATCAGAGGCCTTGCGATTCTGGCTTCTGAAAACCTCCAATCTCCCGATCAGATGCCTTACGATCCAGACTCCTGAAACTTCCAATCTCTCGATTAGGGGCCTTGCGATCCAGGCTCCTCAAATCCTCCAATCTCCCGATCAGATGCCTTGTGATCCAGACTCCTCCAAACCTCCAATCTTCCGATTAAAAACATTGGGATACAGGCTCCTCAAAACCTTCAATCTCCCGATCAGAGGCCTTGCTCCAGGATGTAGTTTATCGTCATACGCAGGACTTTAAATACACACGCACACATACGGATACATAATCTTCTTTCATATACGTATCCCTTCTGAAAGTAGGCTCGTGGTGGTTAAAAAGGTTGTGGGTTTTGCGTATATTTTTAGGTGATGCTCTGTGTTCAATATATAAACAAAGAAGATAAAAGATGCGTACAAAAAAAACTTGTGTTTCTGTTACGGATGTTTATTTCATTTACGCTGACTGTATTGAAATAAAGTTAAACGTCTCTTAAGTATGTCCGTTTTCCTTTCTGGCTCAGAAATTATTAACAGGAAGTAAGAATACGAACGGGTAAAGATGGCCGAGCTCAAGTCAGCCACGCACTGAGTTGGGCAGGCCAAAACTCTACTTCCTTAGTAGGACTGCTAACGATCTCGTTGGAAAGAGGAAATAGTTCAGTCGTCAGTGGTCCGGGGAAACTAACATTTCTTAATGAGTACGTAGTTCACATCTTGAAACCAAGAAGAGAAATAGAAAGATGCCGTCCTTTCCGGAAGTGGAGTAATAAAATTGCACATGTGACTAGAAATGTTTTCCGGTTTCTTTATAACTTGCATCATGGGAAAATGAATTTATATGTATATATTTTTGTATTCGTTATTATTATTTTATTTATTGGTTTTATTTAATTTTCCCACAGGCTTTCTACAACTTTCTGTCACTTGTTAAACACCGTTTGAAACTTTACCCTCTACACACACTCTTTATCCCTCCGCTCTGTCATCCCTTCATACAAACTCGTTAGGTAGCTTTCTCTCTGTCCTGCCTGCGTGACTGACTGCTTTCAGTAGGTCTTGTGAGTGTCAAATTCTCCAAAGCCTCTATGTATTTAAGAACGTTATAGAATGTTTATATTCTATAACGTCCATTTTGTTTCCATTCTGAAGACTGCTTTGTTGTTTACGCACTCCGTCTGTTGTAAAGTAACCACTGTCTCAGATCAGTGGCGAAAAATGGCGTTGAGTAAGTGAAGCTCTTGGGTCTCGGCGAAGACCATATTTTTTTAACCTTGTGGAGAGAATCACAAACAACTGTAGCAAATAACAGAAACCACGTGATTTGCGGTCTTAACGACTAAAATGATATATAAAGAGACTGATAGATAGATAGATAGATAGATAGATAGATAGATAGATAGATATGAAAAAGGAAGAGATAGATAGATAGATAGATAGATAGATAGATAGATAGATAGATAGATAGATAGATAGATAGATAGATATGAAAAGGAAAATATAGATAGATATGAAAAGGAAGAGATAGATATGAAAAGGAAAATATAGATAGATATGAAAAGGAAGAGATAGATAGAGAGTTATGAAAAGGAAGAGACACACACAAACATTGCTTGCTAGATAGATAATGAACATACTGAGATAGATAGATTGATAGATATATAGATAGATAGATGAGAATAGAGTGAGATAGACATTTAGATATAAACAGACTGAGAGATAGCTAGCTAGCTAGATTGATATCTAGATTGATAGATATGCTCATGCCAAAATAGACAGCCAAAAAGCGCTATAATAAAAGTCGTGAAGTTAGATCCGATAAACAGCCGCCCATTTCAGAGATCGAAATGACCTGAATTGATCTTCAGCATCTTCGATTTTCTTCCTCATCTGCTCCTCGTTGTTGCTTCAATATTATCCGAAATGATTGACGCACTTATTTCATGACTTTTCCACAGCAACTCTTCAAAGTAATTTTTGAATTTTAGAAGCGGCATTCACACGATGAGGGTAATTGTTGCGATTAAATTCTTTAAGATTTGGGAAGATTAATGTTCGTCTTTAGCATCTCCAAAAATAGCAGTTATAAAGCAACAACAACAACAAAAAAAAAAGCAAAAAAAAAAAAAAGATGAGAAATTCTTTTACTTTGAAGTTTAGAGAAGTTTGCAGTTTTATACTGACATCGAAAAATCTGATTCTCCCGATTCGATCAAATATGTAATTTTAAAATTGATATTTATTCATCTTGGTCGAATTTAACACAAGGCCAGACATTAATTGATTAGAATGGTCCCCTCATAAAAAATAGGGAAAAATATGTTTGGAAATAATTTTTGTAAATAATTAGCGTTCCTTCGACCTTCCTTGGGCTGGCACTTGTTAGAATTGAAATAATTTAAATCCAACGTTGGAACTACTTAAATAGAGTGGTCCACTCATAAAAATAGCGAAAATTCAGGAAATAATTTTTATAGATTAGCGTTTCTTTCGACCTTCCAGAAGCTGTGACACTCCAGTTAGAAATGGCGTATTATCTAATGAGACACTTGTTTCTGCTTACCGTTTATCAGGTGAAATATTTATCGATGACAGGAGCCAAACATTATACAGCTGGTCATCACCCAACCTTATTCTTAAACGACATTTAGCATATTTCATTTTCGAAAAAGGTTGTTCACAAGAATATGCACTTCCAAATAATAACACCATCATTTTCATATTATTTAATAGGCTTTTTATATTTTCTGATGGGCAAAACATATTTCTTGCAGAAATCAGCAGTGTATTTGGAATAAAATTTTGATTTTAAAAATTTATTGCATTATTAAGTCAATTAATTCCAACTGATATTTTTCTGCCGCTAACTCGACGAATTAATTATATAATTAGTGTCCAGGTGGTAAGTTCGCGAGCCGGACAAAAATCTTTCGCCAGGTGAATGTGGCCCATGGACCGGGGGGTAACCGATCCCTGCTTTAGACCAGCCTTGGGTTGTACCGAAAATTATTGATTTTTTTCTTGATTTATATAAAAAAAAGTAGCCTACTGTCTATAATATTGATACAGTGTCAAATCAGCTATAGAATTTTACAGGAATTATAGGAATTAATGGGTTTTCGCCACACGTCAGGTTTTCTTTATTAAGACTCTCGATTGCAAAGACCGGTAGACATAAAGTTAAAAACAGGAATATCTAATCAAGCACATGTATCTACTAAAAATAAAGTCTAAGGTAATAATATCTATCTATCTATCTATCTATCTATCTATCTATCTATCTATCTATCTATCTATCTATCTCTCTCTCTCTCTCTATATATATATATATATATAGAGAGAGAGAGATAGATAGATAGATAGATAGATAGATAGATAGATAGATAATGAAAAGGGATAGATAGATAGATAATGAAAAGGGATAGATAGATAGATAGATAGATAGATAGATAGATATGAAAAGAAAATATAGGTAGATAGATATGAAAAGGAAGAGATAGATAGATAGATAGATAGATAGGAAAAGGAAAATATAGGTAGATAGATATGAAAAGGAAGAGATAGATAGATAGATAGATAGATAGTGAAAAGGGATAGATAGATAGATAGATAGATAGATAGATAGATAGATAGATAATGAAAAGGGATAGATAGATAATGAAAAGGGATAGATAGATAGATAGATAGATAGATAGATAGATAGATAATGAAAAGGGATAGATAGATAATGAAAAGGGATAGATAGATAGATAGATAGATAGATAGATAGATAGATAGATATGAAAAGAAAATATAGGTAGATAGATATGAAAAGGAAGAGATAGATAGATAGATAGATAGATAGATAGATAGATAGATAGATAGATAGATAGATAGGAAAAGGAAAATATAGGTAGATAGATATGAAAAGGAAGAGATAGATAGATAGATAGATAGATAGTGAAAAGGGATAGATAGATAGATAGATAGATAGATAGATAGATAGATAGATAGATAATGAAAAGGGATAGATAGATAATGAAAAGGGATAGATAGATAGATAGATAGATAGATAGATATGAAAAGGAAATATAGGTAGATAGATATGAAAAGGAAGAGATAGATAGATAGATAGATAGATAGATAGGAAAAGGAAAATATAGGTAGATAGATATGAAAGGAAGAGATAGATAGATAGATAGATAGATAGATATGAAAAGGAAAATATAGGTAGATAGATATGAAAAGGAAGAGATAGATAGATAGATAGATAGATAGATAGATAGATAGATAGATAGATATGAAAAGGAAAATATAGGTAGATAGATAGATAGATAGATAGATATGAAAAGGAAAATATAGGTAGATAGATAGATAGATAGATAGAAGGAAAGAAAGGGAGAGAATTAATGAATGTTTTTATTAATTCGACATATTGTCATTACTTTAAATTATATTTCAGTGGATGCCCATATTTTAGTAGACGCTCCGTTTATTTTAAAACGTATTTTATTTTGTCAACCGACCTGAAGGTTCATGAAAACTTATTAAAGAAAAAAGATGGCGGAGAGGGGAGTTTTTTAAAAAAAATATGATTTCTTGAATATTCAGGTCCTTAGGCGAAATAAAATACTATTTAAAATAAACGAAGCGTCTACTAAAATATGGGTAATCAATAAAATAAACTTTAAAGCAACACACACACACACACACACACACACACATATATATATATATATATATATATATATATATATATATATATATATATATATATATATATAAAAGCATTTTTATGTTTATACATTCTTTTTATAGATACAAATATTTGAGTAAATGCTCTGTTTAATATTAGGTTGGTGCAAAAATAATGACGTAATAATGTCGTTTTTTGACGTTAAAAAATACTTCACAAAACGACATTTTTACGTCATTATTTTTGTACCAACCTAATATAAACTACATTTACCAACCTGAATGTCCGAGAAATTTTCACAGAAAATATTCGTTCTCTAACAGGATTCGAACCTGTATCCTATACGGAAACCGTCATTTAGCTTGACGTGCCTTTACCAATTTGGCCACAGAGGAGCGTTCGGTTAGCGAGGTCGAATTTACTGTATTTAAACTTCAATCTTCCATGAATCTCTCACGTACATTCATATCTGCACATGGCGTATCAAATGTAAACAAATGACGTCACACATTATGAAATGGACAAAGTCCGACAATTATTTTAAGACATTTTTATGTTTATACACTCCTTTTATAGACAAAAATATTTAAGTAAATGCTCTGTTTATTATAAACAGTATTAAACATTTACCGGACATTCAGGCCGGTAAATGTTGTTTAATACTGTTTATTATAAACAGAGCATTTTCTCAATACCCGCTCGGCCCGGTGGCTAGGATCAAAGTGTAGTACCTGTGCTTTGTGAGCTGCCGGGCCGGGTGTCTGTCGAAATCTCTGCTTGCAGAGAGGAACCCGGACGAATCTCCACCGAAGGGTAGGGTTTCGTTGGGGGAGGTTGACTGAACTGTCCCGCCTCGGCGGGTTTGGATGGTTATTTATTTTTGGCTGGGCCTACGGGCTCAGAGATACCCACATTAAAAAGGCCTTGTGCCACATTCGATCCCCGTGGGTTGATTCATAAATACCATCTATAAAAAGAATGTATAAACATAAAAATGTCTTAAAATAATTGTCGGACTTTGTCCATTTCATAATGTGTGACGTCATATATATATATATATATATATATATATATATATATATATATATATATATATATATATATATATATATATATATATATATATATATATATATATGAAAAGATCAAATTCATGAATTATTCATACATGAAACAAATACAAAGGTTAATGATTTAAATGGCGCCATTTAAATAATTAACCTTTGTATTTGGTTTATGTATGAATAATTTATGAATTTGATCTTTTCATTCATAAACAGGTTCGGGGTTTTTAAATCATTAACCTTTGTATTTGTTTTATGTATGAATAATATATATATATATATATATATATATATATAGAGAGAGAGAGAGAGAGAGAGAGTAAGAGAGGGGGAATAGCTATATAAAATATATTTCTACTTATTATTATATATTAGGTTGGTGCAAAAATAATTTCGTTTTCTAACATATGTTACTATGTGAGAAAACGAAATTATTTTTGCACCAACCTAATATATATATATATATATATATATATATATATATATATATATATATATATATATATATATATTACAGAATAAAAATACAAAGATTCATAGACATAGGCCGGGCTTTAAAATTAGATCAAAGAAAAGGTCAACAAAATATTGACACTGGTCCCGTTTACACTCGAGTGTATAAGGAGTTATGACTGGTTTTAAAATTAGAATGGAAAAAGATAGATAGGTCTTGTGTACACTAGAGACTAAAAGGAGATATGACTAGTGTAGTGGATTGGTAAATAGGATGGTACCTATTTGCATATGATAAGTAGAAGAGAAATAAAGTGTATAGTAAATAAAGAAGCAGGCGTAAGTTGACTACTGTAGAAGAACGCAACACAAGAATATAGAGTCGCCAATAGGATGTTTAAGTTGCTTGGGTGAACAAGAATTTGTCAAGACATGGATTCCGTATTTGGCAGCCCAGGCTTGGACTGAAAAATTGAAAGACAACTTAGCAAGAGGGGGAGATCATCATCATCATCATCATCATCATCATCATCATCATCATCATCATCATCATCATAATAATAATAATAATAATAATAATAATAATAATAATAATAATAATAATAATCTGACCTCATTCTAGCTTCGGAAGGTTGTGAAGCGTTAGTGAAAATTTATGTTAAGACATATTCCAAACAATTGCAGAATTTCACATTCGTCGGAATTTCAGAAATTATAAAAAGAAGTTTATGACCTAAAAAAAAACAACAAAAAACAAACTTATCATAGCGGAAAGGACCAAATTTTTTCTGCCCATTGAACAGAAACGACGAATCAATTATGCAATATCTTAACAGATAAAGAGAATCGAGCAGATTCTGCGAATTTGAAAAAATTGGAACTCAAGATTTGACTATTGAGGATGAATTAATTCAATTACAATTGATTGAATGTATGGCCGATAGATCTCATAAATATAAGATAATGGAACTATTACAATCGAATAATGTGTCTCTAACTGCATATGTGGAAGTTATACAACTTCTAGAATTGATAAAAACATAAAATTCTTTGGAGGGCAATGTAGAAACGTAGTAAAAAGGGAACTCTAAAAAATGCAAATACTGTAAATATAAGCATGAAATTGACAGAAAAAAAGTGACCCGCTTTTGGAAACATTTTCTATAACCGCCGAAGAAAAAAATAATTTCAGTCTCTCTCTGTATTTCTGAGATGAGGTATTATGTACACTATTTACATAACAGCAGCAAATTGCAATATGAGCACTGGTAAAAGGTTTATAATATCCAGAAATTCATATACAGGTGTCGTTAAGGACAAATGGCACAGTGGATAAAGGCATTGGTTAGATCCAGTGACAGGACCCAAAGAGTTGTGAGTTCAATACCCGGGTAGGGAATTGACAGGAGATAAATGATAACTATAACAGTCTACCCCAGTGAGCGAAATAAAGGGTTCAGTTCGACATTCCAACCACCTGAAGAAGGCCGGAGCGTACAACGGCCGCAACGTTCAAATAATTTTGGCGACAAAGATGTGGACAATAGAAGAATAATGTAATTTTCAGTCTGTATGCAAAATTAAAAAGAAAATGGACAGTATAGAAAAATTGGAAATACTAAGACCTAAAGAAAAGAATTCTCTTGAAAAAAATTTAAATTTAATGGAATGACTTTTCCAATGCAAATGGATACGGGGAGTGAAGTTATTGTAATCCCAAGAAATTCCTGAGAACGAATTGGTAAACCGAAATTGAGAAAAAAGTCATCTGAGACAATACAATGCATCTCTTATAAAAACTTTGGGATACTTCAATGGAACATTTGAAACCTGCGACCGATTTGAATTTATTCCCATTTCAGTAGTGGAATGTAAAAAGATTACATGGAGTACTCAGTATAGATAGGCGAAAGGTGGATACGTCGAAATTAATCAGTAGCGTAAAATCAGAAAAAGTAAAAACTTGTGTGTTAAAGGGGTATAAAGCGATCATGCAATTAAATCAATGTAGTACCCTCTCTTATTTTGCATCTCGTAAATTGCCTATTCTCCTTCTAGCTTTAGTAGTTGCTAGGTAAAGAAAATGGTAGAGGAGGGAATTTTGGAGCACGTTCCTCCAGGTGGCAATAAATCGGCCTCTCCGATTGTAGTTTTGCGAAAAACAGACGGAGATTTGAGAATAATGTGATGATTTTAAAATAGACGTAAATTATAAAATATGTTCGGATCCTTTTCCTATTCTCAATATCGAAACCGCATGAAATGTTTTTCAAAAATTGATCTAAAATCTGCCTACAATCAAATATAGATTGATAATAAACTCAAGGAAATTCCCATTATAAACACCTACATCTTAATAATCCTATGATTAATATAGACGAGAATGCTTTTTTTGAGTGAAAACGGCATGTGCCATTTTTTCAAAGAGTAATAGAAAATGTTTTAACTGGCGAAATCATTAAGATCCTATTTGCTTTAGTGCTACTACGAATTAAATCAAAAATATAACATGTCTTAAACAAGTTAAAAAAATCAGGGATGACAATAAACATAGACAAGTGTAAATTTGATCACAATACAATATCATATTTAGGGTACCAAATTTCAAAAGATGGTATTGTTACAGATGCAAAGTGAATTAAGGAATTAAGTGATGTGGCTGCCAAAGTTGACCCTCATACGTTGAATTCGACGGGAGAGTCGAATATATACATATATATATATATATATATATATATATATATATATTGATGTGGGTGCCAAGGTTGGACCCATAGAAGTAAAACACGGAACACGGATTAGAAGTAAGAAAGATATATTAACAACAGGTTACAGAGATAGTGTAAGCAGAGCTTACTATAAGTTAGTGTCCAACACTGGTAGTCGTACTAGGCTCTCTGTGTCACTCTTTATCACTCTCTCCCAAGCCCTGAAGAAATTTTCAATAAACTCAATGGTGGAAATTTTTTTTTTAAAATCGACCTCTCGGACGCATACCTTCAGATAGAGGTGGAATAACAAAGTTCCAAATTGCTCTGCATAAACACCCATAGAGGGTTGTACAAATACAACAGGCTAGCTTTTGGAGTAAAGGTTGCGCCTGCAATTTTCCAGCAGGTCATGGACGCCATGCTGGGCGATCTTGACTACGCAACAGTTATACTAGTAAAACTACGGCAGAGCACCGTAACCATATAATAAACGTATTCGAAAAGATACAAGAATACGGATTTAAGGTTAAGGAGGAAATGTGTGACTTTTTTTTTACCAGAGATTAAATACTTAGGTCACATCATAAATAAAGACGGTCGTCGGCTGGATCCAGAAAGAGCCAACGCGATCAGAAACATGCCGGCCCCAGATAACGTTCAAGCGTTACAAAGCTTCCTCGGCCTAGCTAACTTTTACCAAGGGTTCATTAAGAATATGCAAAATTTGAGAGGGCCTCTAAACCAACTTTTAAAAAAGGACAAACCATGGTCATGGACCCCGGAATGCCAAGACGCATTCGAGAAGATCAAGAAATTAAGATATCTGTCGCGGACCGTAGGTTTACGTGTTGTTAAATTAGGAACACGTATGTTTATTCCTGCTAGAAGAAGGTCCACTACAAGAACATAGCGGGCTCAGAGATTGAATCCTCATAAAGAAGCGTAAAGAAAACCAACAAGGCCGATATATAGATACAAACAACTATATGTATTAAACAATAAAATTTACAATGGACAAAGACATTAACATTTGTGTTTGTGTGTGAACGTAAAGAGTTGGTATTTTAGTGAATGTTCATACGTACGTGTATGTGTGTTTCATGGTGTTTTCCCACAAGTGGGCAAAACGCAGATCTCTGCGAGAGATCACATTTTTAAATGTGTCCGCTGAAATGCAAAGTAAAAAAAAGAACGAGGCAAGAAATCGCCCAGTATTTATAGTGTAGTGAGAGCGACCCCTAGAGAACAATTTGGACAATTAAGGAGGAGTTAACTCCGACATATCTATACCTACTAATAAAAAAGAATTAGAATCCTTTTAGGATTGGTTAATTTTTATAATAGATACCTACCAAAATACAGCGACTTAATAGAACCATTGGCTGAACTACGGAAGGAGAATAGTGAGTTCAAATGGACTCAAAGGCAAAGCTTAGCGTTCAAGGATTTAAAAGATTAAAAGAGATACTCGCTGTTGAGGGGTCCACCCCTTTTTATACAAATGAACTCATCCAGTATATACATATACTACTGCAAGAGCGAGACGAGAGTAAGAGAGAGATCAAGACTGGAGAGTCGAGTCCAGAGTGACCGAGTAAAAGGTTGTAGGTAACCGGAAGAGTGAAGGCGAGGTAACAGCGTTGTAGGAGTCACAGTGTCCGAGCACGTAGACTCAGTAAGAAGTCATACAGCGATACTTCAATACCAAAGACTGTATATATATATTTTGCTACTAACCCGTATTCCTGGAACTACTAACCTGCATTACCAGTTTGTATTATTACGTTAATACATTTATTTTCATATATTAATTCCTGGCGTTTGTTATTTATTGGTACCGGATTTCAACCCGGAATCCACAATACTCGTAGAAAAACCCATTGAAAAATCATTGATGGAAGTTACGTTAACTACGGATGTGAGTGAGAGAGTTGTGTCAGCAATTTTATCGCAAGAAGGCCATCGAATAATGCACCTTTGAGAGGATTGACGGCAGCAGAAATAAATTTTTCAAATATTGAAAAAGAGGCATTGAAATTGTTTGGAGGCAGAATTAGACAAATTTTATTGGGTAAGAAGTTTCTATTAAAGTTGGACCATAAACATGCGTATTTTTACCTTAGAAAGGAGCTACAAAAAGTTACCTCTTCCAGGATTCTATGATGAGCCATAAAATTAATGGTTTATGATTCTGATGTGCTTTGTGGGATAACGGCTACGCCAAAGGATAGATAGATAGATAGATAGATAGATAGATAGATAGAATGACTAACATAGATTTGAATAGACTAAGATTTATACGTAAATAGCTATAAACAGACCAAGATAGATAAATAGATAGATATGAATTCATTTAGATATGAATAGAAAGATTGATAACGAACATATCGAGATAGATAGATAAATAGATAATGAGCATATTGAGATAGATAGATAGATAGATAGATAGATAGATAGATAGATAGATAGATAGATAGATAGATAGATAGATAATGAACATTTTGAGATAGATAGCTGGGGAGCGTTTTGACAGAGGACGGTAAATGCGACACTGAGATCCGTAGACGTATTGGAATGGTCAAGAACGCATTCCAAAAGCTGGGCAGAGTATTGCAAGACAGGAGGATTTCTTTGGTAACAAAGAAAAGAATATTGAGCTGTTACATGACAGCTGTCCTTCTTTACGGCAGCGAATGTTGGACGATTTCCTCAAAGATGAAGAGACTTGAGGCTTCGGAGATGTGACTCTACAGAAGGATGCTA
>OZ010604.1:55882500-55905000 GCA_963932145.1 Acanthosepion lycidas
TTCACCTTTTTACCCTTATCTAGTGCGAGCCGCTGGCTATATTCGGTGTTGAAGGAACTAATCCCATCCTTAAGCTTCTCCCACCACTATTGATAATAACCGCCCTTAGTTCTCGTTGCACTAGTCTAATTAGCTGTTGCTGGAAATCCCGCCTGTCCAGTAAAGATTGAACTTCCAATGTCCAGCCATTCTAGGCCTAGCATCTAACGCTATCAGGGCACAGACGAGTCTATGGTTTGAATAGAACGAGGTACAATCTAGCAAGTCTATATCGGCCCTCTCACTAACATTCTATCCCCACTCTGCATCAATACGGATAAGGTCCACCTTCGCATCCATGGTACGTTCACCAGCAAGTAAACACCTATAGCCGGCTAGTGGACGTATGCTGTATAGGCAACATAGTCGCTTGACAGCACACGAGCATCAACCTCGCAAATAAAACGGGTTTCCTGCATCGCAGCCAAAGGACAAGAGATCACGATGCAGGCATGTCCTTACTCCGATCCCTCAGACCCCTCGCATACAAACTAGCTATCGTGAGAAAGATTTTTCAAGTTGATTTCCCTAGTCACAAATTGAACGGAAATCTGCGGATGAAAGGACCCCGACGGATTGTCCCAGGCTCCCTGTCTCCATCTCTGTCGCCATGCGACGATCCAGGACAATGCCGCCGACATCCGAGGGATAGGTCAGTTTTAAGGCCCTATATAATAAAGGATGGAGGATTACTAGGACCCGCCTTGCACTATATTTGTGTAGTTTTTTCAGGTCCGGAGTTCCCATTTCTACCATACGAATCTCCGGAATGGCATCTTTTACCTCGTGTAGATGATCCCACACTCTAAGATATCTGCCTGTGTTCCTAATCCAAGTTATTATCCCAGCAGCCTTGGGGAAATTTCGGGGGTTTTCTATATAACGCCTGTCTACTGACGTTGTTTTGAATAAGGGGTTTAACAGCGCTCTCTTTTTTGTTGAAATGTCCCTTTTTGTTGCCCACCTGTCTACTTATCCCCCCACCCCCGCCTAGGGAATTTCTTTTTATGGGAAGAACTTTGGTCGAAGGCGCATTGGAGAGTCGCTGGTCGTTGTGCTGGTGGAAAGGGGGTGTTGGGAGGAGTAGAAATATCGTCGGCTGAAGTAGTATTGGGAGGGGGTGGGAGGAGAGATGTTGGGAAGTGGGATGTTGGGATGTTGGGAAATGTTTTCAGAGGGGAAGAAGAGAGGCTCCTTGAGGTAATTTCCTCTTGTTTCTTGACTGGCGAAGCCGGGACGGATTGAGCCTTGATTCTGACAGTTTTTTTTTTTTTTTTGTCTTTTTGCATCTTCGACTCTACTTTTGCCAGCTCGCTTACCCTTTTTGGTGATTTTCTCCTCTTTTTCTTCTTCCACTTACTCTCTCCCCCTTTTCAGTGATAAGGACTGAGGTGGGGGCATCTCTTCCATTTCTACCTCTACTGTATTTTGGTCCCCCTTCCACTGCCGCTGTTTCTGCTGGTCCTCCTGCTCAAGTTGGGGCTTCTCATTCTGCTGCTGAAGGGAAATGGTGGTCACTTTGAATCTCTTCTTAACTACTTCCGTCCACGCCCCTGTTTTCTTTACAGTTTTTATTGTTGTCTGTGCTGCTGTTCGTTGTTGTCGGTTTTTCTTTACTTTTCTTTTTTTGGGTTGTGGTTCTGGATTTTGTCCCGGGCAAGCCTTCGACAAATGCTCCGCGGCCCCACAGGCCCTACACAGTGTTCGGCGCCCCTCTTCAATGATATAAATCAGTCTTCCTTCACATATTAATGTGTTAGGTATTTCCATCAACAGCTTTCTATTTAAAGTAATAGCCATCTCAAAATCGAATATTTTCGAATTTTAAGTGAACCAGTTTATTTAACTATACAGCAATTTTTAAAAATTAAATACTTTCAAAAGTTTAATATTTTATTGATATTTTTAGATACTTTAGCTTTATAGCCTTACATTTTAAGAGGATTTCTGGAAAAATAAAATGAAATACTTTAAAATATCTAATATTTTATTGATTTTTTTCTTAGGTACTTTTTAACAAACATATGTCCGAAGCCTGTAGCGGTTCAATCCCTAAAATTGAAACTAAAAAGAAAATAATAATTGCAGTATGTCTCTCACTGAAAAGCAATAAATTAATTATATTTCAAAAATTAAATTAAATTATTTAGTGAAAGAGGATGTAAAAAAAGAAAATTAAAAATTTTGAAAATGCGACGATGATGTCAGTCAGAGACTTTAATACGTGCTCGCAGAACGAAAACGTAAAATTTTCTGATGTCAGTTTCTTGCTGTCAGGGGAAACAACTCTTAAAAACCTTGACGTTATGTCAAGCATGTTCATCCATATTTGGAAAAAAGTTTTTATGAAGCAGTGTAAAAATTTTTTAAAAAATACATGCGTCGTACATTATAATAAGCTTTCAAAAAAAAAAAAAAAAAAAAGAAAAAAAAAAAAAAAGAAAAAAAAAGAAAAGAAAAAGAGATTTACTGCATTCCGTAAGGGGCACGGATTGAAACTTAATTTTAAAATATCTAACACATTTATCACATTTTGTATTTAAAATTGAAAAAAAAAAAAAAAACAATTCTTGTAAAAATTCATTTTTCATCGGTAAAATATTTGGGCTTCAGACAATATTTTCAGTGACATATCTTATTCATAAAAGTCATTAAAATCTTTTCTAATTAAATAATGTCTCAGTTTTATTGGGTTTTGTATGTTACAATTCAGATCTGAATTTTGGGTAGATGTGTATTTCGATTTTACAAAAAAAAAAAAAAGAAGAAAAAGTCTTCTGCTAATATGATCACAAAAAGACACGCTGTTGAATTTCTTGAGTTTTCATAAAATTAAGTGTTGGGAAGGGGGGTAACAGATCTAAAAAATATTTTTATCATGACTTTCTATAAAAGACGCCGAAAATAATTCCATTCATTCGTGAATAAGTTCTGAAAGTTTCATTAAAATCCGACATTTATTTGATTTTTGCAAGAATTTCTAAATCAATGTGTTTTTTACCTGAAAAAAGGCGCTAAAACACTTAAATAAAATACTAAGTAGACTGATGATGTAAAAAAAATATACAAGATTATTATTAATAATGTCGTTTCTTGACGTTAAAAAATACGTCAAAAAACGACATTATTACGTCATTATTTTTGCACCAACCTAATAACACTTTGAGGCTAGCATATTTTTTTTAATCCCCTCGGCTTCAAGACAGAGAAGGCGTTCTTTGCTTTTTCTTTCAAGAGTGAATCCATCACATCGCCAAGTGAACAGAAGTGGTTAATAGTGTTGCCCACGTAAGTAAATCTCTCACTGACCTTCATCGTTTTTTTCCATAAACATAGATGAACCGTTCAGCGTATGAAAAAGGAATACTCGTAATTCTGTATATGATAAACGAAGTACTTGGTAAATAACAAACTCTACTAACGCCAAGCCAGCCAAAGAAGTTTTTTTTTTAAATAACAAGATGTAAATAGGAAAAGACCGACACCTACCTAAATAAAACTATGTATTGCTCAATATTTCTAGAAACTAAACGAAAACAGAACAGTAACAACAACAAACATCAGAAAATGCGCTCACAGGCTCTGATGAAAATCTAGAAACCAGCTTTCACGCTGAAGCGATATTCAGGCGAAAAAAAGACTAAACAAGCTGATGACGCATTGAACACAACACAGAATCGTACAGCGAACCTAATGTCGTATTTGAACATAAACTGTAAAGAACACATAATACAAAGCCCTAAACTAATTTAACTACACACGAGCATATCTAATAATTCTACCAAAATATAACAAAGAAATTTTTAAAATGTAAGTGCCTTACAATCTTTCATCGGAACTTCGCTTACGTAAGGCCATCTTGACATGCCCAAGTTCTTCCACTTCGGCATTAATTCCATTTCGTTTGCCCAGTTAAAATACATTGTACGTAATTGTCGTATATCTATTCAGTCTTGTGTGTCCACTAACTTATCAATAAATATAAATAAGATAGATAGATAGACATGCACAGACTGATATATATATATATATATATATATATATATATATAATTATTTATTTAAAAATAAGATTCCAACTCGCTACATAAGAGGTCTCATGTTTCAAAACAAGAGCCGAAAACTTCAAAATAATATTTGAATTAACTTGAGTTAAAGTAGGCTCTGTTCCATCTTCAAGCGAAATTTTTTGGGAATGACTTATTTCTGAAATTTACGAGTTTTAATAGTATATTCAGAATTGAAATCAAAATTACCATGGTAACATCAAGGGCGGGTTGTTTAGAATAGGCAGGGGTGGGGTGTTAATAATTTGTATCAGTATAGAGTTACTTTCATAGATGCCAGGTCAGGGTAAGGTGGGGGTGGCTAAATTAACGACGGAGGAAGTTTTCGCATAGTCTGGCTTCAGCGTCTATGGAGATTTATTTATTTATTATATCTGTATGCGTGTTATTAGCTAGTTATTCCGAGCGTAAGTTTGGTAGTGTCGGCAGAAAACCGTTAATTCATGCCTGTTGTTTAATAGATTTTTATTATTTAGAAGCTTAATAATGTGTAGTTTCTCATGGAGGCACAAAGGGCATGGGTCATCCCAAGTTTTGCAAGTTCTAGTCCTGTTAATAATTTTCCATTTTACTTTAGGTGTCCTATTTTTTTCTTTCAGGTGCCAAAAATATTTAGATAGAGAGGTCTGATATCTTTTGTTTATGTTGTTGAAGGAGCATTTATGCTGCCTCCATCTGGTTTTAAAAGCATTTTTCGTGGACCCAATGTATATCATATTATTGTTAGGGTTCTCAGTGGATGATATAGTGCATTGGTATACCACAGATTTGATGCAGCACTTATTTTCTAATGGGCAGTCTTCCGGGTTTCTACAATCGCATAATAATAACAAAAATACTAAGGAACTTTGGATTATTTACCAAACCAGTTTCTTTCCTATTTTCTATAATATTTTCACACACACACACACACACACACACACACACACACACACACACACATATATATATATATATATATATGAACAGAGTAGGACAGATAGATAGCTAGATAGATAAATATGAACACAGTAGGATAGATAGATAGATAGATAGATAGATAGATGAACAGAGTAGGACAGATAGATAGATAGATAGAAAGATAGATAGATAGATATAGGAACAGAGTAGGACAGATAGATAGATAGATAGATAGATAGATGAACAGAGTAGGACAGATAGATAGATAGATAGATAGATAGATAGATAGATAGATGACCAAATTAGCAAAACAAATATGAACAGAAGGACTTGAAAAAGAGACGTAATACAAAAAAGCAACTCGATGTAAACAGGATAAGAAAAATACGTTAATAATATATATATATATATATATATATATATATATATATATATATATATATATATAGCCTCGGTTCATTTTTATGCAAAGATTGTAAAGAAAGAAAATTCTCTTGAAATTTTGGAAATTGAAAGGACTGGTTGATTATCGAAATAATTGAATGGAAATTCTGTTCAAACAGTGTAGTACTCTTCAATTAAGACATGGAGAATCTTCGGCTTGTCATCGTGATTCAATCAATCAATCGATTGATTAAGCAATCAATACTTCCGTTGAAGGAAACGTGTAACAACAGGGGGCGTACCCCAGATAAAAAAGAATGGATTTTTTTTTGTTTGGTAATTTATCCTTTATTCACTGCATGATTGAACAAAACGAAATTTGGTGGCTCATCGACTTCGCCGTGATGGTCATGATGTTCGAACGCATTTTCTGAAAATAGATTCTAATTCTTTAATGCATCACAGAACTCACGGTCATTGCTTCTCGTCAAAAGCAGTGGTGCTCGATTCTTTGAGAATTCTTGATTTACTTCCGAGTCCATATTCCTATATATTCAGTAAGCATTTTCTTACCGCTTTTCACTGTACAGAGTAAAAAGTATGTCCTTTTGTGTCCTTTGATAAACTTTTTTACGACTATTTTATCGGCTCTGATTGGACAATCAGATAAAAAATAGCTTGTAACGTTCAATATCCTAAAAACCATATTTACATGATTCGGACTATTGCCCTCATCTTTGTTGGCATATTTATTACAACGTTTTGGCCGTTGTACGCTCCGGCCTACTTTAGGTGGTTGGAATGTCGAACTTAACCCTTTATTTCGCTCACTGACACATGGCACAGGGGATAAAGGCGTTGGTTAGATCCAGTGACAGGACCCAAAGAGTTGTGAGTTCAATGCCCGGTTAAAGCAGTGGAGAACTTGGAGAGGAGAATTAACAACAGATAACTGATAACTGACATCCATTAAACATGGCACGTGGAACTAGAACAGTCTACCCCAGTGAGCGAAATAAAGGGTTCAGTTCGACATTCCAACCACCTGAAGAAGGCCGGAGCGTACAACGGCCGAAACGTTGTAATAAATATGGCGACAAAGATGAGGACAATAGTCTGAATAATGTAAATAGTGTACATGTACATAATAACTCATTTCAGAAATATAGACAGATACTCAAAAACTGCTCGTAATATTTCATCCTCACCGAGAAGAACCTGGATTTTCTGCTGTCATGATACACTCAATGAGGCGCCTTCCTTTGAACGTCTATCGAGGCTCAAATTCGCCCCAGACCTCATATACGATCAATCACTAAAGAAGCTGATAAAGAAAATGATCGGTTCTAGCAAGCAGTTGAGTCCTCCTCACATGATCCAATCACAGAGTCAGATCAGACCAAAAATGACTTTTGGTTTTGCTACCGATGTCTCTGACACTACGCCCATGTTTCACACGGTCACAGGGGATATGTTAGCACACATGCTTTGTACATTTTGAGCTCAGTATATATTTTAGCTTCCTCGGCTTAAGACAAACGCATCTTTTGATTTTTTCATTATTCGGACTGTTATCCGCATCTTCATTGTCATATTCACTTTTTCACAATGGAGAGGAGGCTAACGTTTCGAATAATGTCAATAATACAAGTCATCATAATACATCATCTCAGAAATATAGAAACCGAAGGGTTGTGAATATGACAATGGGAGGAGTATAACAGTTCGAATAATGCCAATAATGCAAGTCATCATAATACCTCATCTTAAAGATATAGAAGCCGAAACGTTGTGAATATGACAATGGAGAGGAGTATAACAGTTCGAATAATGTCAATAATGCAAGTCATCATAATACCTCATCTTAAAGATATAGAAGCCGAAACGTTGTGAATATAACTATGGAGAGGAGGATAACAGTTCGAATAATGTCAATAATGCAAGTCATCATAATACATCATCTCAGAAATATAGAAACCGAAAGGTTATGAATATGATAATGGAGAGGAGGATAACAGTTCGAATAATGTCAATAATGCAAGTCATCATAATACCTCATCTCAGAGATATAGAAGCCGAAACGTTGTGAATATGACAATGGAGAGGAGGATAACAGTTCGAATAATGTAAATAATGTAAGAAATCATAATAACTCATCTCAGAAATATAGAAGCCGAAACGTTGTGAATATGGCAATGGAGAGGAGAATAACAGTTCGAATAATGTCAACAATGCAAGTCATCATAATATCTCATCTCAGAGATATAGAAGCCGAGACGTTGTGAATATGACAAATGGAGTGGGGGATAACAGTTCGAATAATGTCAATAATGCAAGTCATCATAAGCCCTCACCTCAGAGATATAAAGGCGAAACGTTGTGAATATGACAATGGAGAGGAGAATAACAGTTCGAATAATGTCAATAATGCAAGTCATCATAATACCTCATCTCAGAGATATAGAAGCCGAAACGTTGTGAATATGGCATTGGAGAGGAGGATATCAGTTCGAATAATGTCAATAATATAAGAAATCATAATACCTCATCTCAGAGATATAGACAAACATTGGTCAGGTTTGCACTTGACTATATAAGTAAACGTTGGTCACCTTTATACCTGGGTCTCTAGGGAGAAACTCACTAAGATTATACTTGAGTCTATCTTTTTCTGCTATATGATGTGTTGCTTCAGATGAGGACTTTGGCGATCATGTTTCTTCCCGACTTCCTGTCACTTGTTTGCTCTTAGCAATGTTCGTCTTTTTCTGATATCTCTCCTAATCCCTGCTATGCCTGTTATGTTCTTTACACAATCTCACGAGGGAGATTATTAGCTGTTTTCCTTTGTTCCTCTTGTCTTCAACATGTCCTTTGAGTATCAAATTTTCCAAGCCAAATTTCTTCATTATATGCCCTGGAAATTTCAACTATCTCTGCCTGATGCTATGCACAAGTCTCTTTTTTGTTTCCATTTTCTCTAATACTTCACTGTTGTCCGGTCACTGTTATTCTCAGCCTCCTTCTGTAGAACCATGTCTCCGTTGCTTCAAGTCTCCTCTTCATCTGTGAGGATATTGCTCGGCATTAACTGGCATATAAGATTGATATTATGTAACACTTCATTATTCTTTCCTTTTATTTTCTAACGAAATCTTCTTGTTTCTTAATACTTTGCTTAGTTTCTGGAAGGCATCTTTCACTATCCAAATGCACTAGCCGATTTCGATGTCGCATTTTCCGTGCTTTATTAAAACATTTACTAGATAAATTTTTGTACTTGTCTCATTTTTGTGTCCCCAATTTGTAGTTCGTAGCTTGGGTTGTCCCTTTTGCTGACAACCATATACTTCTTAAAATTGATGCTTAGTCCTTTATTCTCGCTTTCCTTTACGATTGTCTGCAGGAGTGCATTTACTTTACTTTCCAAGCCTGCCATCATTACTATGTCATATGCATAACCTATATTGTTAAGATTATGGCCCCAATAATGAATCCTGGTAGGACTTAAATAAACATTAGTAGAGTTTATATTTAAGTTTATAAGCAAATATTAGTTGTGTTTGTATTGGGTCTATTGTTAAAAATTGTTTTGGTTTATACCTGAGACTGTAGGTAAACATTTTTCGAGTTTATATTTGAGTATATAGGTAAACATTAGTCATTTTGTTTTCTGAATCTGTTGGTAAACATTAGTCGATTTATACTTGAGTACACAGGCAAACATTTGGTGAGTTTATTCTTGGGTCTATATAAAAAAAACAAAACAAAAAGCATTGATAAGTTTCATAATTAAGTTTAAGAATAAAAATTAGTATCAGTTTTATAGTTGAATCGACCGGGGGTAACAATAAAAATGTCCAAATCATGTAATAGCATAATTATCCATCCCACAAAATGCTTAATATATATATATATATATATATATATATATATATATATATATATATAGAAACACTCAACTAATTGAGTTGCTTTTTTCCAGTTAAGACGTTTAGCCATCCTGACACCATTTGTCGGAAGAATCACTGAAAGACCCTTTGAGCTATTCAGTTATGTGTTATGGTCCAAGGTTAGGACCAAGGAAGAACTACACGGACACAAGAGTAGAAATAACGAAGGTATATTACATGAAATAATAATACAAGATGTGGAAGGTGTTAGTATGACTGTCAGTCTGGTTTGGAGTGAACTACTATCGGCTCGACTCGATTCGGTTGGTCAACCTCCCTGAACGAAACTCTGCCCTTCGGCGGAGCCTCGTCCGGGTTCCTCTCTGCTCAGAGGCAGTGTGTTCGACCGTCAAGCTGAGAAGCTCGGCTCAATTCGGTATCTAGCCACCCCACCACGAGCGTTGCATGTGGCACAAGGCCGAGTTTAACGTGGGTTTCCCGAGCCCGTAGGCTCGGCCAAAAAATGCCCGTAGAACCCGTATAAACGGGATCGGATTGGTCAACCTCCCCGAACGAGACTGCCCTTCGGCGGAGCCTCGTTCGGGTTCCTCTCTGCTCAGAGGCAGAGAGTTCGACCGTCAAGCCGAGTAGCTCGGCTTGAATCGACCCTCTCTCTTGAGAGGCGTAGTATACATAGTGTTAGGAAGAGTTCATTCTGTAGTTATAGGTAAGGACCCATGACAGAAAGAGAACAGGTTATAATCTTTTTGCGTATATCTATATCTTCCAAATGATCAACGGTGAGAGGAAATAGATCATTCAGTCTATAGGTAATGGTATCAAAATTTATACTCTAGCTTCCATCTTCAAAGTTCATTCAAGAACCATCAAGAGAACGGTGAATAAGTTTTAAAAAGAGGGAACAGTAGAGAGGAAAACTGGATCAGGAGGCCACATCAGCAAGAGGCTTCATCGTTTCAATATAGAGCTAAATGTATTCTTTTTGTTCAAAGTTGAGTCCAATAGTTTTATAAAAAACATCGGAGAATTCCAGTAAGATATCTGTCATCATTTCCAAGATAAAACGGTTCAAAGTATAATCTAACAATTGGACAATTTTGCTATTACACGAGGTATAGGTAAATATAGTTTGGCTTTCTGCTTGAGTGTATAGGTAAACGATGCCCATGTTTATACTTAAGTCGATATGTAAACAATGGTTGAGGTTATATTTGAATTTACTTGTAACAGTTGGTCAGGTCTATACACGAGTGTGTAGGTTAACATTCGTTGGCTTTATATATCATGTGGACTACCGACTTTTTTTTTTATAATTCTTCTTAACGCAACGCAAATTTCAGTATGCCAAACCAATTTCACTAATGGCAAATAAAAGTTTACCTTATGCTTTTCAACTTCTTTCGAAAAGGCATGAACTCAGACTGCCCTTCTATTATGTATCTATAATAAGTATTTTTTAACATAGACTAACAGTTATTTGCACCCAATGATCTATTTTCAGAATACCACTAGGTTTGAAATGTATGCCGTGGCAACGAAGATGGACAACAGTCTGAACTATGTAAATAGTGTAAATATTAGTTTGGTGCAAAAATAATTTCGTTTTCTAACATATGTTACTATGTGAGAAAACGAAATTATTTTTGCACCAACCTAATAATTAAATACCTAATCTCAGATATATAGACAGTCTATTGTTCATAATCCCTGTAGATAACGTTCCTCAGAATAAAATGTTATTTAATGCGAGATTTGAATTCGTCATCATCAGAGGTGTTTCGATTTGAAAACACCTCTGCAAATCAGCATGATTTCCTATCTTCAGCAAGTTTATAAATAGTTCAACCCTTTCCAAATTTTCATAAAATCTTGAACAGAATTGGATGCTTTACTATACTTAACAGTATAACAAGGCAGAAACAATTGTCTGACAAAGGCTCAATCTTCTGTGAAAAAGCTTCAAACATACACTTGGCTTTAGATATTATAGAATCCATTGGATCAGAGAGATTCATCATCTTCTCAGATCCACTATCAGTAATCACATCAATAAATAATAATAATAAAAAAAACATTGGAAATCTCTTAATAAATAAATTACTAAATAGGATTGGTACTATTTATCGGGAAAAAATGGCTACTGCAGTGGTGAACAAAACCATAGAAAGTTGTGTTAAAGGGAGATAACTGAAACATCCGGAAGAGGCATGGCACTTAGAACTAGAAGAATCTATGCAGATGAACGAAATAAAAGCTTCAGTTCGAAATTCTCATCACCTAAAGAAGGCCAGAGCGTGCAACGGCCGAAACGTCGTGAATATGGCAACGAAGATAAAGATAACAGTCCGAACAACGTAAATAGTGTAAATAATTACCTACCTCATCTCAAAAATCTGGAGAGTTATTTTTGTTAGTAATATAGTTTTATCAACAGGAACCTATTCCAAATTAAAAGAATCAAGACTGTAAGCACTCGTTGGGTGAATAATTTGTGATTCACATGAGGCATCTTTCGTTATCTTAGTCCTCCTTCGAATTTCTGAAAGGTATGTTAAAAACAAAAATACTTTTGATATACTCAAAAATAATTATAATCTAGTCGAGCCATAGAAAGATGTGTACATGAAATGAGGGTTGAAGTAAAGGTTGATAAAAGTGGAAAATGCTTTTAATAAACAAAATCAACAAAAATAAATAGTTTTAACCCGTGAAAATTTCACAGTTTTCCTATTTTAATTTCTTGATGAATCTTTATACTTAAGCTATTAGGTTTGTGCAAGAATAATGTCGTTTTCTCACATAGTAACACATGTGAGAAAACGACATTATTTTTGCACCAACCTAATAATAATAATAATGGAGTGAACTAATGACGAGTTCTACGACAATAAAATATCCGTAGATATTCCTCTCTTGCATCGTTAAATATTTGAGCTTAACTTTAACAAAATATTACAATAATAAATCGAATGATTTATAGTATGAATTTATAGTATGAATGCTGGTTGTTACTTTAAGAAGTAAGGGGATACAAATGAAAACATTTGAAATTGACAACTTTTTCCATTGCACTGAAAGAGCTTTTAAGCACATCTATTTTCCATTATTTTTTCTTTCTTTCATTTTTTTTTCAGTATCTGTCTATATTTCTGAGATGAGGTATTATGTACATTATTTACATTATTCGGACTATTGTCCTCATCTTTGTCGCCATATTTATTACAACGTTTCGGCCTTTCAGTATCTGTCTATATTTCTGAGATGAGGTATTATGTACATTATTTACATTATTCGGACTATTGCCCTCATCTTTGTCGCCATATTCATTACAAAGTTTCGGCCTTTCAGTATCTGTCTATATTTCTGAGATGAGGTATTACGTACACTATTTACATTATTCGGACTATTGCCCTCATCTTTGTCGCCATATTCATTACAAAGTTTCGGCCTTTCAGTATCTGTCTATATTTCTGAGATGAGGTATTACGTACACTATTTACATTATTCGGACTATTGCCCTCATCTTTGTCGCCATATTCATTACAAAGTTTCGGCCTTTCAGTATCTGTCTATATTTCTGAGATGAGGTATTACGTACACTATTTACATTATTCGGAATATTGTCCTCATCTTTGTCGCCATATTTATTACAACGTTTCGGCCTTTCAGTATCTGTCTATATTTCTAAGATGAGGTATTATGTACATTATTTACATTATTCGGACTATTGTCCTCATCTTTGTTGCCATATTTATTACGTTTCGGCCTTTCAGTATCTGTCTATATTTCTGAGATGAGGTATTATGTACACTATTTATATTATTCGGACTATTGTCCTCATCTTTGTCGCCATATTTATTACAACGTTTCGGCCTTTCAGTATCTGTCTATATTTCTGAGATGAGGTATTATGTACATTATTTACATTATTCGGACTATTGTCCTCATCTTTGTCGCCATATTTATTACAACGTTTCGGTCTTTCAGTATCTGTCTATATTTCTGAGATGAGGTATTATGTACACTATTTATATTATTCGGACTATTGTCCTCATCTTTGTCGCCATATTTATTACAACGTTTCGGCCTTTCAGTATCTGTCTATATTTCTGAGATGAGGTATTATGTACATTATTTACATTATTCAGACTATTGTCCTCATCTTTGTAGCCATATTTATTACAACGACCCAAAGAGTGTAAGTTCAATACCCGGTCAAGGGAGTGGAGAACCTGAAGAGATAACTCATAACTGACATCCATTAGACAAGGCACGTGGAACTAGAACAGTCTACCCCAGTGAGTGAAATAAAGGGTTCAGTTCGACATTCCAACCACTTGAAGAAGGCAGGAGCGTACAACGGCCGAAACGTTGTAATAAATATGGCGACAAAGATGAAGACAATAGTCCGAATAATGTAAATAATGTTTATTTTTTACTTTTTTCTTTCTTTCTTTCATTTTCTTCCTGAAACTGAAAAGTTTATGGCTTTTCATCTCTTTTCACGGATCAAACCACGAGACCAAAACGATAAAAAAAAATTATTATTTATGAGATATTGGCAGGTCGTAATGGTTGTGCGAACTAACGAAGGGAGAAACAAGCTTAATTATAATAGGATAATAATTAAAATAATGTTCAGTAATTTGATTTATTAAATAGAGGAACGGTGGAGTAATGGTTAGAGGCTTGGATAGGGGAATCGGGGAGCTGAGTTCGAATTCCAATCGAGTTCATTACATTGACTTACGTGCTAATACGCTCTGGAAAAGCAAGAATCCATCTCTTTCTCCAGCTAGGGATAAAATATCAGGACAAACTGGAAGGCAACCAGTCTAGGAGAAGGAAACTGAATTCAAAGTAGCCTGGGTAAAGGTAACTTTAAAAAACAGAGGAAGGATGTAAACCTAAAAATTTCTGGTGAAAAATGAACTGATCTTACATGTCAACCTGGACCACAATTGTGATAAGGAAGGGCGGGTAGTGATCTCAGCCAAATGCGCTAACCATATAAAACAAATGCATCTGATTTTCTTCTATATAACATGTCTCATCTGTCCTTTGTAACTTTTAATAAATTTCGTCTTTTTATTATCTCTTCTAAATGAATCTTCAGCAGATTTTTTTTTCTATGTCCCATGTCCTTTCTGGATATTGACGATCATGGCTCTCCACATTTTCCTGTCTTTTGTAACTCTTAATAAATTCTGTCTTTTTGTTATCTCTCCTAAATGAATCTTCAGCAGATTTTTTCTATGTCCCATGCCCTTTCTGTGTATTGACGATTATGGCTCTCCACATTTTCCTGTCCTTTGTAGCTCTAAATAAATTTTGTCTTTTTGTTAACTCTTCTAAATGAATCTTCAGCAGATTTCTTCCTCTATGTCCTGTGTCCCTTCAGAATGTTGACGATCATGGCTCTCCACATTTTCCTGTCCTTTGTAACTCTTAATAAATTTTGTCTTTTTGTTATATCTCCTAAACCCTGTTCCACCCGCCAATTTATTCAAGCGTGTTAGGTAAGTTATACGTTGTTTTCCTCAATGCCAAATACGCCGGCGTCAAAACATGGAATCTTCGATCACTTATTATACAATCCTATATTCTCTTCACGAACGTTTGTCCGTAATTTTCGCATTCTTTAGAACCTTCCCTAACAAATGCATTTGTTGATACGAGTTTCGTTTTATTTTCTATAATCAGTAACCTCTTCATTGATATTACACATCAGCTCCCCTCTTTTCGCTCCCCTCTTTTCCTTTAACTATATCCCTCATCCTTTCCATGTATCGCCCCCCCCACTCTTTCTCCTATCCATTTACAATAATAATTCTCAGCTTTCGAAGCGATTCTTTTATCAGCTTTGTTAATAACAGGCAGAAACAAGGCGGTTAGTGTTTTCAATAGCAGATCTCATCTTTCGGTCAGAAATAAAATGGCCGCCGATAATCTTATTGGCGGCAATGACAAAGGCTACGCACGATTTCCTGCCAACTTCAAGAGAACACAGTCGATAAAAGAATGGAGGCTCGCAAACCCAGAGTGCATTGGCAATTTTCAATGGACCAGATTAGAGAGGAATGCTCCAAGAGTTTTGAATAATGAGGCCATAACTCTCTATTATAGAAATGACACATTACACATTCGCTTTTTTTTTTTTTTTTAAAAAAAAAGGTCTATGTAAAGCCAGTATGAGAGTGCAAAATTGCTATTTGCCGATTTCTATAGCAGCCTAACGCTTTTGTTTGTACCTTTATTAATTGTAATTTGCATTTGGATTGTGAGGATTAATCGTGGAGAGATGTTCCTCTTTACAAATGGATAAACAGATAAAATCACCCAAGAGATTCTTATCTTGCGCGGGTATATTTTCATATTGCAAAAATTTTTTTTGTTTTTTTCCACAAATATTACGGACACACACACACATATATTATTAATACTTTTTAAAATCATAGCACCCCATTCAAGCCAGTTAAGCCTCGAAGATACAAGTACTTACTGAGTGTGGACGAATAAAAAAAACAAGAAAATCTACTATTAAGGAGCGAGAACAGTAGAAGATTAATCAAGAAGACAGCTGGTAACGATTGACAATGCATTTAAATTTTTCAAGACCAAAGTTGGTTGGAAAGCATGGAGCCTTAAGAGAGTTACACAAGCGAGAAGTGCGACAGAAGAAACTATTTGCATAGAACTTACGGTTACATCTAAACATTTTAACTGTAAAATGATGAGACCTTGCCGCCAATCTAGTACTGCGCTTAAATTCATAAAATCTAGGTACCATCGAGGAATACATATGTTGAGAGCAGAGGTGAAATAGATAAGAGACGTTTGCAACTAACAAGAAATTGATGATACCTTGTCGACAAACTGGTACTATACTTGAATGCATAAAGTCTTGGTACCATAGCGAAGAATCCATCCGAAGAATTATCATGATAGCATTCATACAAAAGGCAGAGGGAAGCGACGTTACGTCAGTGGGAAAATGACTTAAGCCGAAACGCCAGGCTTTAAGCTGCTACATTTAGCGGAAACGCATATTTGAGTAGACGCCCTGTTTATTTGTTAACTGATGATTATGTTATGTGTTATCTTTGTCTCTTTGGCGGTGTTTCTTGTTCCATCTTGTTAGAGTATAGCCTGTTACTATCTGATCCAGGTCGTGTTTGATCACATATCATACCCGCCATCTTTATCAGAATAGCACACAGAGCTATTTATTCTTACTAACATTAATTGCAGATATATTTGTACATATTCGATTCATTCAAATTATTCTTCTCATTTTTATTGTTGTGATAACAAAGGGAATGGTAAAAAAAAAAATTCGGCATCCATTGACCGAACAGATTCCGTTAATTTTTTCTGTACTACATTTACACACGCACATTACGTGGGTTACTAGCTGTTTAACTTCTATCCATTTTTCCTTCAATTTATCCTGTGAGTATCAAATTTTCCAAGCCTTCCTTCCACATTCTGTAAATTTCAGCTGTTTCTGATGTCAGATATAAGTGTCCTTTTTCTTTCTATTTTCTTTCCTCGTCGTCATTGCTCACATGTTCAGTCTATAGTATTCTCAGTATAGGTCTGTAGAACCACATTTCTGTTGCTTCAAGTCTCTTCTGTGTCTGCGGGGAGATTGTCCCGCATTCAATGTCATATGAGAACTAGTTGTCGTATAAACCAGAGTTTAGTTCTGTGAGTGTTGAAGAAACACAAATGCATCTGTGTAGACGGGAATACTCAGAAAGAAGCACACAGGCTGACGATGTGAAATCATACTTATTTGCAGTGTGCCATCAAGATGAAACTGCTCTGATAATGTTGCCATGAAAACGTATATTGCCACAGAATCTTTTATTAGATAATATCCCTGGGGCCAGGCATAGGTTTCAGGATGAAATATTAATGCCTAACCGCCACTAACTCTCGTTATTTTATTCTGTCACAGTGAGGAAAGGTCAAATGAAAATGCAATCTAACCATATATCTCTTCATGCGTTCTAAACTTTCCAGCCATTGTTCATAATCCCTGTAGATAACGTTCCTCAAAATGAAACGTTATTTAATGCGAGATTTGAATTCGTCATCATCAGAGGTGTTTCGATTTGAAAACACCTCTGCAAATCAGTATGATTTCTTATCTTCAACAAGTTTATAAACAATTCAACCCTTTCCAAATTTTCATAAAATCTTGAACAGAATTGGATGCTTTACTATACTTAACAGTATAACAAGGCAGAAACAATTGTCTGACAAAGGCTCAATCTTCTGTGAAAAAGCTTCAAACATACACTTGGCTTTAGATATTATAGAATCCATTGGATCAGAGAGATTCATCATCTTCTCAGATCCACTATCAGTAATCACATCAATAAATAATAATAAAAAAAAACATTGGAAATCCCTTAATAAATAAATTACTAAATAGGATTGGTACTATTTATCGGAAAAAAAAATTGGCTTCTGCAGTGGTGAACAAAAGCTTGAAAATTTGCATAAAAGGGAGATAACTGAAACATCCGGAAGAGGCATGGCACGTAGAACTAGAAGAATCTATGCAGATGAACGAATAAAAGCTTCAGTTTGAAATTCCAATCACCTGAAGAAGGCCAGAGCGTACAACGGCCGAAACGTCGTGAATATGGGAACGAACATAAGGACAACAGTCTGAACTATGTAAATACTATAAATAATTAAATACCTAATCTCAGAAATATAGACAGTCTATTGTTCATAATCCCTGTAGATAACGTTTCTCAGAATGAAATGTTATTTAATGCGAGATTTGAATTCGTCATCATCAGAGGTGTTTCGATTTGAAAACACCTCTGCAAATCAGCATGATTTCTTATCTTCAGCAAGTTTATAAACAGTTCAACCCTTTCCAGACTTTCCAAAAATCTTGGACAGAGTTGAATGCTCTGCTATATTAACAATATAACAACGTAGAAGCGATTGCCTGACGAAGCCTCAATCTTCAGTGCAGAAGCCTCAGTCATACACTTGGCTTTAGATATTATAGAATCCAGTGAGTCAGATAGATTCATCATCTCAGATTCACTAGCAGTACTCACATCACTGAATAATAAAAACATCGGAAACCCCTTAATAAATAAATTACTAAATAGGATTGGTACTATTTATCGGAAAAAAGACGCTGCAATGATCTTATTCTGGATAATGAGTCATAATAGCGTAAAAGGAAATGAGAAAGCTGACAAAATGGCAAAGGAATCACTGAACATGGCCTCTCAAATATTAGGTTGGTGCAAAAATAATGCCGTAATAATGTCGTTTTTTGATGTATTTTTTAACGTCAAAAAACGACATTATTACGTCATTATTTTTGCACCAACCTAATATAAAGGTTCCACACGCCGACTTCCGACCCGCTATAAACAGAACATTTTTTAAAAATGGCAGCAATTATGGAACAACTGTCTTAACAATGAACTGCTCAACATCCAAACAACCATTAGAGAACGATAGTCAAGTTACAGAAAGATAAGGAGAAAGGACGTGATACTAACCAGACTCGATATCAGACACACATACATAACCTACCAATATCGACTAAAAAGTGAGGAACCGCCAAGATGCCAGGAATCATACATTGTTAAACACATTCTACTAAATTACCATAACTTTCAGCAAACCTGAAACAAACACTACAAATCAGATGACATAAAGAACCTATTTGAAAATACTGATCCAAGTAACATTATAAATTTCATTAAGGAAATTTGGCTCTACAGAAAAAAAAAACAAACTCTGTACCACACCTGCTTACCTACATTATTTCACAACCATTTTTATACAGCCTAAAATTCCCATTCCCATCTCAAAATAATTTTCCCTCTATATAATCCCCTGCTCTCAAAAGAAAATAACTCAAGTTTTTCACATGAAAACCTTCTTCAGCATTAAATGATTCACCTGGGTTGATATACCGTAAAACAGATCTATCAATCAAACCTTACTGTTTTGTGCTTAACTCACGAAAGTGCTGCACTTCTTCCAGGCTCTTCAAATATTTTACGGGGAACGATAGAATTTTATTGATAATTCTTTTCAGGCCGTTGTTCAATGTGTATACTTTGGTTGTTCGAGGCATTCATTACATGTAATATTAATTTTAAGTAAGTACCTCCAGTCAATTTTCGATACCTAAGGTTTAAAAATGAATTTTTAAAAATCAAAAAGCATTCTTAAAGATTTTTTAAAAAATTTTCTTAAAAGCGGACATTTTCTTTTTTAAGAAATTTTTTTACAAATTTCTTAAAAAAATGAATTTCCAAATCAACGGGAAAAGCGCAAAATAAAACAAACCTTTTTTCTCTCTTTGGCCGCTGTCGTAAAAAAACAAGATTTTTAACCAAAATTTTGAACGTGCTAGAATGGAGTAAAAAATTCCCAAAGATAATAAAAAATACTTTGGTCTTTTCTCTTAATAATAACATAAACATTTTGATGACAAAACTTTGTTTTCCTTGAGTTTGGGGCCTTTTTTCATCATGCTATGCTGCTTTTTTACGCGACCTAGTAGAGGTACCTAAAGTGGAGGTACCTAATTTTAAGATTTATACTTTCAGTCTAAACACATTCATATTTCTTCCTATTTGTTTTGAGATACAAAATTGATATTTTGCCTGAGACTGTCCAATGTCTAAGGATGTTATTCTTCCATTTGGTACTGATGATAAAACCATTTCCATAATATTAAATCTGTTTCTATTATTAATTTGTGCCGTGTTTTGGTTTATTGGAGACAACATTTTTTTTTAATCATTTCACCCCAATCAAGGCGGGAATTATACGCTGGGGATTACAGAGAGTGGAATTGAGAGAAAAATCTGAGTATAAGGAGAATTGAGGAAAGGATAAAAGATGAACAGGACTCAAGAAGATAGAAGATGGCGACTGACGTTGCATTTAAATTTTTGAAGTTTGTTATCACCAGGGAAGCAAGCAAACAGAATGGAGTTCCACAGGTGGGAAGTGCGAGAAAATAAACTGTTGGAGTAAAAGTGGCGGTTGCATTTAACTATATCAATAGTAAACAAATGGGACCTAAATGCCAATCTAGTGGCACACTTAAATTGATGGAGTCGGGTCACCAGGGAAAGAAACCTCGTCAGAGCAGTTGCCATGAAAATATTTGTAGAAAAGACAGAGGGAAGACACATCACATCGATGAGAAAGTGATTGTAGTCGAGATAAAAAGTCAGGATCGATTCCATTACAGGCTTCTTCTTTGGATTTTGCCAAGAACATCGAGATGAATAGCAGGAGCACCAGACCAAACATGGCAGCAGTATTCAATGCACGGACGAATGGTAGGTTTGTAAATGTGCAAGATAGACTCTGAAGAGAAAACCCAATGTTATAACTATTAATGTTCCGAACCAATAATTCCTTCTTTTATTTTTTAACGAGTCTTCTAACATTAAATTTACTGGTGGTAAAATTTTTAGATACGACTTGAGGCATTTAAGAGAAGTTTTAAATACGAAATTGCCAACTTTTAACGGTTGGCAACCGGGGCAGTCATTACCTTCTCCTAAAAATTGTTAGCTGAAGAGAAGAAAATTCCCAAGACGCTGGAGAGTTACCGACAGCTGGAAAGAAAAGGAATCGTTCTACATTCTATACTAACCAATTTAAAATAACTGGAAGTCTTTTTTTTTTTTACACTTAAATGCCGGGCATCATCACTTGCTGTTTTACTGGAGATCTGCGGATATCATCAATTGATGATTTAAACTTTTTTTTTCCAACGCCACGGGCATCAGTCTTTCATGATTCGAGTCTAAATGGTTATTGTCAATTCTAGGATTTTTGTGGTTACGTCATTGCTTGGAGTATTTGTTTTTAAATGAAACCGGGAGAACAAGCCCAAATCAGTACTACGTCTGCAAGAATACTTCAAGAAGAGAACAAATGCGAAAAACGTTAACAACTTGGTACAAAGAATCCTCAATGCCATTGTGCACTGGCTTAAAGATGTAACATACTTTTAAAGCAATAAATTTAGGGACCCAACATTTGTTTTATTTTCACTTTTTTTTTCTATTTTTTTATTGTTTTATATTTATTTTTTATTTATGTTTTATTTATATTATATTTTTTATATTTTATATTTTTTTTATTTTTATATTTTTTTATTTTTATATTTTTTTATTTTTATATTTTTTTATTTTTATATTTTTTTATTTTTATATTTTTTTATTTTTATATTTTTTTATTTTATAATATAAAACAGTTAAAATATCCTTTTCATAGCTTTTGTATAATTTTAAAGTTAAAAAAATTACATTTTAACAAATTCATTTTCTATGGATGATAGACAACGATTGAACTTAGACCTAAAACTTTTAAGATTGAAATGACCGGCGTAACATCATTTTAGGAAGCTTTTTGAATTTAATTCCCTTTTTACTAATAGAGTTCAAATGAATCCTGTGAATTCAAAATTGTTTTACCAATATGAACTTTTTTTATTGTTTTTATTTTTTATTTTTATTTTTTTTATATATTTTTATTTTTATTTATTTTATTGTTTTTTTATTGTTTTACCAATAGACCCTCTGAATTCAAATGAATCCTCTGAATTGAAAACTGTTTTACCCATAGAAACCTTTATTTATTTATTTTTATTTTTAATATATTTTTTATTTTTATTTTATCTTTTTATTTTATTTTTTATTGTTTTTTTATTGTTTTTTGATTGTTTTACCAATAGACCCTCTGAATTCAAATGAAATCAAAACTCTAAAGAAGGTAATCGTAAACAACAACACTAACTTTACAAAACGTAGTCGTTGCAATACATATATAATAAAGAAAAGGAAGTTGTAGAGGGCTATGAAGGCTTAACTCCTGAAGGAACATGACATTTTTAAAAAATCGTGCCGCAAACAGAGGAATGCCTGTGTATTTTTGTATTTTCCTATCACTTGTTGACTTCAATTGATTTAGACTGATTTCGGAAGAAATCAATTTCATTGACATGGTTGTGTGTTCTTTGCTGACATGACAATCTGTGTTTATATTTATATTCAAATATATATATATATATATAAATATAAAAGTGAACATAGAAGTCAACACTTAGAGGCGACAGTTTGTTTCATGCTATATGCAATCGTCAGGCCTGACGATTGCATATAGCATCAAACAGAC
>OZ010604.1:55910000-55990000 GCA_963932145.1 Acanthosepion lycidas
AAAAAACTTGTACGCAGCTTTATGAATGAATCATCAGCATCCACACACACACACACACACACACACACACACACACACACACACACACACACACACACACACACACAGATACCTACCTACCTACCTACCTTTTAATGCTTCTCTCTACTTTATTAACTGTTTTTGTAATATCAGAATGTAAATTGGTTTGGAAACAAATTCATTAATTTTTACGGTAGAGAAAAGTCCATTTACCACTTGTTTGAATAAAATCTTGTGACTTAAACGTTATTTGACATACATATACACACACATACACACACATAGAGGTCTGTGTATTTTTATATTATAAAAAATGTTTTAACAAATAATTATTTAAAAAATTAAAAAAAAAAATCTGTAAAAAGCCAGTAATCTCTCTTTATGTGTAATATATAATAATTATAATAATAACCCCAACTTTAAATAATTTTTTTTCATATACTTTTAGATCTGTCTATTTTAATATAATTTTTTTTTAAAATAAATAACATTAATCCCTATTGATTTAAATATAAAATAAAATATTTATCCCGTTTTATATATTTAAAATAGAAATCCCATCTATTTTAAATGCAAAATATATTTGTAAAATAAAAACCCGTAATCCCCATATCAACGGCGACAGCAATAAGTTAACTAGATATTTTTATTAAAATTTAAATTATGTAAACGGCACGAAACTCCAAGTCGTGCTACCAGTGAGGAATTATATATATATATATATATATATATATATATATATATATATATATATATACAGACCTCTCATCAACGGACTAATAGGGCGATGGGGTGGTTTGTTAAAGCCAATTGTCCGTAGACGGGAAGGGAATATTTTAGAGTTATAAAACCGCCATATAGTAACTCCCAGTAGTTACGATCATAATGTAAATACTATAAACATGTATATATGGCATAAAATGAATATATGCTTAATATAGATATAGTAATAAAACCAAATAATAAATTTCTCACAGCTTCTTTCTCACGCACGCGCTAATATATCTTAATTTATATAATGTACACCCATCTTTATTTACAATTGAAAAGCCCGCCACCGCCGCCAAGCGGTCACTTTGAGAACTAATACGATCCGTTCCGCTAAGCTCGCAAATTTTTAAATACTTCCCTGACGATTTGGAAGTTTGTTTTTTTCCTGCAGATTTTTTAAAAAATTTTGCCTGCAGATTTTTTAAAAAATTTTGCCTGCAGATTTTGTCCGTTGCATCCGAAGTCCGTTGAAGAGAGTGTGGGGGGGTTGTAGATGAGAGGTTTGTCTGTATATATATATATATATATATATATATATATATATATATTCATAAATTATTCATACATAAAACAAATACAAAGGTTAATGATTAAATGACGAGAAATCCATCTTCGCGAACAATTCAATAATATACAAAAACCCCGAATCTGTTTATGAATGAAAAGATCCTGTTTTATAAATTTCCGTTGCATTCGGTCTTTTTATTTTACAAGCTTTCGTCTGTTCCTACAGACATCCTCAGGTATGAAATAGATTGTGTTCTTGTTTTAACTCTCAGTAATAATAATTCGGGGTTTTTGCATATTATTGAATTGTTCGCGAAGATGGATTTCTCGCCATTTAATCATTAACCTTTGTATTTGTTTTATGTATGAATAATTCATGAATTTGTGAATTAATTGCACCTTTATTGAAATTAAAATATATATATATATATATATATATATATATATATATATATATATATATATATATATATATATATATATCCAAGTATAGGTTTGGTGCATACGGAATAAATTCTAATACCCAACAAATACTATTCTTAAAAGAGTGCTCAATACAGAGTAGAGCAAATATAATTATTTATTCGAAAATTTAACACTTTCAAACTTGAATATTTCTTGGTAGGTGTATCGGAGTGTCTTTGTCAATGTATGTGTATGTATGTGTGTGTATGTACGTGTCTTTGTCGGTGTCTGTGTGTATGGTCACTTGTGTGTACCTTTCATTGTGTATGTTGTTGTTTTTTTAAAGGGTCGTGGAGATGTTCCCTGTCTCGCCGTTTTTTTTGTGTCTATATATCTAAATAAATTTTATTTTAATCTAACCCCAACATTAACGAATTAAATAATTATTATAACTTTAATTCGTTGTCAAGGTTTTTGAATTCTCATATACTTTTTTTTTTGATTGGACATTGCAGCTTATGTAACAGCGTTTTCCCCTAGCGAGGGGTGTTTGATTGATTTGAACCTTTTAAAACCCTTTATTCTATATTCAACATATCGCTTGATAAGACACCAGAAGTGTTGAAACAAAATGGCTATTTTTGTAGTGATTTTATAACATATTTATGTTATAATTTTCGAATAAATAATTATATATATATATATATATATATATATATATATATATATGAACTTGAATATATAAAACGCAGATCGACTGTACACACGTAATTTAAGAGTAATTATACACACACACACACACACACACATATATATATATATATATATATATATATATATATATATATATATATATATATATATATATATATATATAAGAAGTCTCCAGTATTACACAAGCATATAAGTCTATGTTCTTTACTCTTCATTGGGTCTTTAGATTTCATGGAATATTCATCGCAAAATTAAACTGAAGAAGGTTTGTTCACAATAATGTGAATTCTTCCGTTTTTAAGTGTCAGCCATGTTAAATGACCATCATCACAATCATTCGCTACAGAAAATCGGATTGTATTTATTCCTAAAGACAGAAGCCTGAAAGGGATGTTCGCGGCTTCGAGCCAAATTCGAACACGGTTCGCTGATTCCATTTTCCGTGTCATGAACTCGCGCCTCCATTTACTTGTAACTTTCCATAAAAAAAAATTGATTCTAGGTCTCCTCATACGAGTCTTTCAATTCTGATCAAGTCTGATTTAATCTATCCTCAAGTTAGAGCTAGTTTCGTTATTATTTTCGATTCAATCGATCCCCTTTTCATCGATACCGATTTTTATACTGCCAAAGAAAAAAAAACCCAAAACGATTGGTTCAGTATTATTCTTATTTTTAACATCCTCATCTATTTGAGTTAATAAACTGCCATGTTTGCATGTAGGAAGTAGGCTTAAAATTGTTGATTTATATTAACAATGTCATATTTTACTACAAGCGTATTGAAAACCTAACGAAGACTGAGTATCGTCCTTCCCCCGGTTCTAAGATATAACACAAAATACACAACCTCAAGTTTTCATGGGAACGTGGCCGAGTGGTTACAACGTTGGCATTTTGACCCGAGTTCGAATCTCAACATGGTTGATTTGTCAGGAAGGAAACTTCCTGATGTTATCAGTCTGGAGGGGTTGAACCCAGCATGTGGCACCTTTGGAAAGTGCCTGAAAACCATACCACGGGTAGATCCAAGCCTTGTAAGTGAAATTGGATAGGCGGAACCCTTGAATGCCGTCGAGAGCTATGCTAGCACGAAGTCACAAGTCATCGTGACCGAGGGCTTGAACGTGGTGGCCTTGTTCAAACTGTTGATCACGCTAGACAACACGCTCTTTCCCTGAAACTAAGGTCTGCACAGCATAGTTACGGCATAAGCCACAGGTGGGCTCTGTGGGTGTTGAATAAACGCAAATGTGCCGGAGGAAGCGTCTGCAATAGGGATTGGCTAGCCGCCCTAGTAGACAGGTATCCTCGAATATGAGTGTCTAGCTATACATACACAACCTTTTAACTTTAATGACATCACGGCAAGGAAAGTTTATTCAGGTTCAACATTTTGGATAATTGCATTCACCCCAGTGGAGTTATCCGTAGCCGTTTTAATCTATTTTTTTTTTTGTTTTACAGACATAGTATCTGCAGCCGTTGTTTCACAATGCTTCTACTTCTTCAGGTCATTGGGTTTTGAATATGTACCGTTGTCCTTCTAGACTGTCAACCAACCGCTGCGAGAGATCCCTGTCTGCCCTGCTATTTAACACAATGCTGGGAGAAGAGATGGCATCCGTTCTCCGTAGCATCTCCTTGCTTCACCTTAGAAACGATGCTACAACTACTGTTCCCTATGAAATAAACGGAGAAAAATGATCCGTCGTTGTTGCAGTCTATTATGTAGTGTTTTCTGGTCTGCAAAAGACGTCACTGAAACATAAAGTTTGCTTTTAAAAATCGGCATTTGAAATCATGGATTTTTAACCTGGGCTTGAACGCGGATCAGGTGGCTAATACACAAATATTTCCCTCGCCAGGCAGAACAACCTTATGTTTTTTGTTAATTCAAAAAAAGTTATATAATTGCTCATATAATTAGCACGTTTCATGGCTATTCCCATTTGGAAATACAAAAAGAAATTCTTTCACTCGTATTTATCACATTGTTCACTATCATACAAATGTGTAAACCCTCAATTAAATCAAATGTAGATGTTACAGAACGCATTGTCTGACTCCGAATGGCAAATCATTGGTCAGAACTCTGGTGGCGTGATTTTAACCCTGTGGGCGCGGGATTCTGGTAGTGATGGATTGCCTTTGTTTAAGTTTTAATATAAGACCAAAAAGATACGATTTTGATGGCGGCAAGAATTAGAAAGCACCATATGCCTCGCCACATCGAGATTCTTTCGTCAGACCATTAAGTACGGGATGATGAGAGTTTGGCTAGGCGATCAACATGCGCCCCTCTCTCTCTTCAAACACACTCACAAGAAATATATATATATATATACATATATATATATATATACATTTAAGTAACGAAAATCTTGGTAATCCGCATGGATTTATCCCAAGGAGGATGAAATCCTGAGAGCTCAATGTTAAGTCAGAGCGAATAATTTAATTTAAAGAAAAACACTCCACTAACAACTGGAGACTTAAAGTGGTCTGTTTTTCTTTAAATTTTATATATATATATATATATATATATATATATATATATATATATATATATATAACCATCAATCACATTCCCCTACAAATGATATTACGATTACTCTTCTTCATAAAATAAAGCGAGATAAAAAGACAATAATTCGTTGTTGATGCAGTATATCATGTAGCATTTGGGGTCTCTAGAATTCTAGGCAGAGACGTCACGAAACGCAACGTACAGCTTGCGTTGGCTGACCCAGAATGGCAAATTACTGGTCAGAACTCTGATGACCCGACGTGAGTGGGATGATTTTAACCTCCTGTGCAGGGAATTCTGAGAAAGGATTGCATTTGTTTTGATATTAGACTTAAAAATCTCGAATTCACTTTGACGGCAGCGAGAATTACGAAGGTCAAGATGAGGCAAGTCAATGAGTGAAATTCGAATACTTTACTGGTTGAATTTATATCTGCGCTCTCCGGCCATTTCCACATCAAAACTAGTACAGAAAAAAGCACAACCTAACGCACGAATTTATACAGCACGGCGGTCGACTCAGAAATTATTCCTTTCGGGTTAACTCGGTTCGGTAATGTTGTTCGAGAACCGAAATTTTGTTCGCTAACCGAGGCATTTTCATCTCGAATTTTCTGTTCGAAAACCGATTTGTTCGACATGAGAGACGTTCGGGAACCGAGGTTGCACTGTATCTAATTTATGCAATGTCGATTCTAATTGTGAATCAATGACCTTGTCGGAGTTAACTCTTCCTTAATTTCCTAATTGTCACTAGGGGTCGCTCTCACTACACTATAAATACTGGGCAATTTATTGCCTCGTTCTCTTTTTACTTTGCATTTCAGCGGACACATTTACAAAAATGTGATCTCGCGCAGAGATCTGCGTTTTGCCCATTTGTGGGAAAACGCCATGAAACACACATATACGTACGTACGAACATTCACCCAAATACAAACTCTACGTTCACACACAAACACAAATGTTGATGTAATTGTCACTTGTAAATTTGTTGTTTAATACATATATTTGTTTATATATATACATAAGTCTTGTTTTTTATTTTTACATCTTCGAATGAACTCAACTTGAGTCCGCCATGTTCTCGTCGTTGGACCTTCTTCTAGCAGAAAATAAACTCACGTGTTCCTAATTTAACTCAAACCCACACTGTCCTCTACAATCTGTTAGTGAGTTTTTCATACAGACAGCGAAATTTAAGAAATATATAAATACTCTTTAATACCTGAAGCATAGCTAGATGCTAACGAAGGTCAGCTTACTACAGTCATGTGACAGATTAGATTTGCGCTGAGTAAATAGTCTTATGACGTTTATAGATCATTTGCTTATCGAGTTGAATTTTTTTTTTTTACTGTTATTCTTCAGTGTTGAGCACTTTGTCACGGAGCAATGATTTCTGAGATCACTGTAGTGGATTCCCGCTTTGTGCCTTTGTAGCAGACTAAATTGAGCTTAATAAATACTCGCATTTTTCTATTATTTGTAATGTAATTCTCGTGCTCCTTACCGCGGAATAATGATCTTCCAAACTACGGCTGTGAATTGTTACTTTGTGCTAACGTGTTAATCCAAGCAATTGTAAAACCTCTTTGTAGCCAATCATTGATTGAGATTGTTATTTATTTCATTGGAACATTGGCTCAACACGATTCTCCTACCCGCCGTACTCCAATCTTTAAACAGCCTTATACCGTACTAAGCTAAGTTTAATGTATTTATCTAGTATCCGTTCAAATTAATTCCTTAATTTGTCAATGATTGTAAAATCAAATTACCCGATTAATTTATTTATCTTTGGAGAAGCAAAAACAATAGTTTACTTGAACAATGCGAAAAAACTTACTTTCATTTATCAAATTCACTCTTTGTCCTCCTAAAAAAAATTTACAAATCACGCGCTTTCCTCTCAAATGCGGACAGAATATCGAAACCATTTAAGCGCGTGTTATTTTTTTTTTTACTTATTTTTGTGCCACGATCGTCACACATACACATTCATTCGTGCTATAAACGCACAAGCACATATATAAAGTCTAACAAAAGAAGAGATACACGAAAACGCTGATAAAGAAAAATATAGATGAGTGTGAATATACGAACAGAAAGACTATACGTCATACGTCAAAATGGCGCCAGTACTATGTCCACGACTCTCTCTCTTTCTCACTTTCTCCCCCACCTCTCTCTGTCTCCACCTCTCTCCATCTAACTTATCTGGCAATCTCAGGGTCGATAAACGCATTATTTAATTAAAACTTTATGCCTTAACCTACGGGGTATTACGCGTATTAGTCTAAGTCCTATTTCGTTTAGATCAGGGGTCAGTAGAATGCTTCGCAATTACTTCATGTTAATAAAGGTTTTTCTTCTTACGAGCCAAGTCCAACACAAAGACAAAAAACCAACATAAAATCATATATATATATATATATATATATATATATATATATATATATATATATATATATATATACACCCAAGTATAGGATTGGTGTATATGGAATCAATTCCAATAACCAAAAAATACTATATATATATATATATATATATATATATATATATGAAGAAAAATATACGGAAAAAACAAACAAAAATCCTTATATTCAATTATGCTGTTTTAATGTTAATATAATGTCAACGTCGGACGTTTCGGTCCTGAAGATGGTTTATTAGACCGAAACGTCCGACGTTGACATTATATTAACATTAAAACAGCATAATTGAATATAAGGATTTTTGTTTGTTTTTTCCGTATATTTTTCTTCATACTGTCGGATCTATATCCATATATTTGCTTACATATATATATATATATATATATATATATATATCAAAAGCTCAAACACTAATATTCCATGGTTATAATTACATAACATAAATTCATCAGACCTACAAATTCAAAAATACTTGCTGCATATATATATATATATATATATATATATATATATATATATATATATATATATATATATATATATATATATATAGAGAGAAACCGCAAACGTTTTTAGTTGAAATGTGGATTTTTTTTAAAAATATTATGCTTTATTTTCCATAATTTATATAAAATAAAGCTTGATATATATTTTTTAAATCCACATTACAACCAAAAACGTTTGCGGTTTCTCTCTTCTTTTTAATATACACACTTTTCTTTCGTTGGAACAACTGTAACCTCTTCCTTATATATATATATATATATATATATATCTTACGAAATAATGTAACAATCTGTATAGCCTATGTTTTATATGCTGACAACTTAGTGTCATGACCTATATTAAAACAAACTTTTCGGTGAATATAAATTTAGCGTAGGCCACATTTGATACATTATTCGGAGTATTGTCCTCATCTTTTTCGTTACAACGTTTCATTGTACGCTCCGGCCTTCTTCAGGTGATTGGAATGTCGCACTGAACCCTTTATTTCATTCACTGGGGTAAACTGTTCTAGTTCTATGTGCCATGTTTTAATGGATTTCAATTAACAGTTACCTCCTGTTAATTTTCCCTCTGAAAGTTCTCCACTACCATAGCCGGGTATTGGACTCACACTCTTTGGGTTCTGTCACTGAATCTAACCAAGGCTTTTATCCACTGTGCCATGTGTCCTTGAGGAGACATGGCGCAATTTGATTGGTTAATCACGGCAAAATTCACATTCATTCTTAAACTATTCTGCTTTTTTAACTTAAATTAATCTTTCACCTATCATTAGTTTAATATCACCTGAAGAGACACATTCATGGTGTTGAATCATAATTGTAATTGTGTAGCGATTTAATATCATAAAATAAAGTCATATATATATATATATATATATATATATATATATATATATATATATATATGATGGTGAGATTAACCGTTTCCTTATAAGGAAACATTCGGTATTCATTGACCGAACAGTTAGCGTTACTGACAGTTGAAATTTATAAAATTTTTCTTTTAAAACAGTTTTTTTTTTCGGGGAAATATATTATTCATGTTCACTAACTGTTATCGCTCTTTCTGGTGTTGATGGAGGTTGCCTTCTTAACCTTTTCTTTAAGGCAATATGCAAAGTCAGCCTTGTGATTATGATTTCTTCCAGTTACATTTTAGTTGTCGCTACTGTTGATTGGTTAGTTTATTTTATTTACCGGTACATTAAACTCTGTGTTATTTAATGACGAAATCTAAACATTTTTAACACAATTTTATGGCTTTAAGTAAATATATGTTGAACGCATTGTATGTCAGCAACTACAGATAAAATGTATTGTTGGTCATTTTTCTATAGAATGTATTTCTGGTAATTCTACTAAAAAATTGTATTGCGGGTAAAGTTATCGTTTCTCTGTACCGCTCCAGTAAGCACCTGACAACTCATGCTATCCTCTACTTTTAGACGAGCCAGATCAGACCGAAAATAGGTTACTGTTGCCATATTTTAGCGGGAGCTGTTAACCATGTTTGCCGTAGTCTCTGAATATAGAATCCAGTTAAGTCCGTAATGTGTTCAATATCAGAGGTTGGCAGTGAAGATTCGGAGAAAGTAGCAGTTGTTAAGTAATTCTTTAAATCTTCGATATCAGAGGTTGGCAGTGAAGATATTTTGGGAGAAAAAACAAAATGACTGCCTTTATAAACGTCGGATTGAATATTTTGAGCTTTCTGATTGCTTAACCTTTCTCTTGGTGGACTATAAAATAAGTCAGCTCATTTTGTTTGGCTCACTAGTACAAACATGTACCCCAAAAACTCTAACAGGAGCTACCCGGTCCTCACATTCCAGTTTTGACAGAATTCAAAAGCGTCTCCGAGTTATTGCTGGAGAAGAATTATTTTGTACCCTTCATACTCGCTGTCACAGATGGGATATGGCGAGTCTCTCACTGCTCCATTGCTACTACCTTTAAGAAGGTGCTCGGACGAACTGCATCTCCTTGTTCAACGAGATTTGGTCTTCACGGCTAGGACGCGCCATGCCACTTACATAGTAGAAAAATCAACCGCATTCCCTCCGTATTCCATCGCTGAGGAATTAAGTCCCCTCAAACAACTTCTTCACCCGAACCTCTACCCTGTGGAACAGACTCCCAAGAGGATGTTTTTCCTGATCACTACAATATCACTGTTCATGTCTAGAATTAAAACGTTATCTTTCATCGTAGCCAAATAAACTACCCCTTAACGTAACCCTCCACCTTGAATGCCCCCTGTCTTTGTACAGGGTGTACCTTATAGTGTGTGTATATATATATATATATATATATATATATATATATATATATATATATATGTTGATAAGTTGTAAGAGTTTTTAGGTGCCAAAACTGCTGGTTCTATTTCCGTAGTTTATTGGTGGGAAAGCATTTGAGGCTGACAGGTTTTTGGCATAAAGTGCTCGATATCAAAAGTAAGAATAGAGCATGATAACTCACTTAACTGAGTGGTGTTGGCTCACTCCTGCCGACTTCGAAGTTTCGTGAACGTATTGCAGTAATGCTTTCACTCTTCAGGGCTGTTGGCTTCTCTCTCTCTCTCTCTCTCTCTCTCTCTATATATATATATATATATATATATATATATATATATATATATATAATGATGAACTCTCCCGTCGGTTTCGACGAATGAGGATCTGCCAGCTTATTGATTCAGTTATGAAAGTTTAGGCGCTAATCTTAAGTGACATTTAAGACCCGCTAGTGATTTACTAAGGAGGCCACATATGGAGCAAGTGTGAGGATTGTGAGATGAGATCACTGTTTGATTGGTTGACCTTTTAGATCTTGCTCTTGATAAAAAACGAATCAAGGTAAACTGACAGAAAACCCACACAAGTGATTTGATTAAAGTGGTGAACGCTTGTGAAGAACCATCCACACATTTCGGAACTATTGATACACTCAGTCGGTGCAAATAAATACCATAAATGCCAATTTTTTTTTAATGGAAATTTTGATTTCAATTATGAATATGCTATTAAAACACGTACATTTCAGAAAGAAGTTATTCCAAAAAAAAACTTTTCGCTTGAAGATAGAACAGAGCTTACTTTAATTCAATTTAATTCAAATAATTATATTGAAGTTTTCGGCTCTTGTTTTGAAACATGAGACCTCTTATGTAGCGTGTTGGAATCATATTTTTAAATAAATAATTATATATATATATATATATATATATATATATATATATATATATATTGACCACTAATATTATCAATATCTATCTATCTATCTCTCTCTCTCTCTCTCTTTCTATATATATATATATATATATATATATATATATATATATATAACTGACAGTGTGTATTTGATTTGTACATTATCGATTATCCTTACTCAAGCCTAAAATTAGACATTCTTGGAGAAAACTAAAAGAAATCGGGTTCAAAGCGTTCCATTTTTTTAAAATAATCTCAGACGAATATCAAACACATCCATCAATTGTTTGACGCTCGTAACACTTTCACTCACCAAAGATAAAATCCCATTCATATTGCATTCCGGTTTGAGCACTTCGACGTAGTTTAATGGCTAGCAAGCAATCCCGCTGAGATGCATTACGACTTCATCGTGAGTTCGATCCTCCCTTGGTGATCCTCCCTATTTGTGCCACATCTAAGCTGCCCTTATATACATTTTCAAAACAGTGAAATATCGGTGCCTAGCTTTTGTGCTATAAACTAAGGTACTTAGGGCTATTTTGAAAACAGCATAGACATATACCAGCGTATAATATGAGCTGTTTTGTTACGTATTTTTATTATATTGTGTGTGTTAGGGAGTGTTGTGGTCCAGGTCAGGACCAAGGAAAAACAACACGAACACAAGAGTAGAAATAACAAAGGTATATTACACAAAATAATAATACAAGATGTGGAAGCTGTTAGTATGACTGTCAGTCTAGTTTGGAGTGAACTGGTATCGGCTCGACTCGATTCGACCCTCTCTCTTGAGAGGCGTAGTATACATAGTGTTAGGAAGAGTTCATTCTGTAGTTATAGGTAAGGAGCCATGACAGGGAGTTGTCTAGCTCAGTCTGTAATTTAGAGTATCCTATCAAATCCAAAATGGTGGCGGCTGTGATAAACCGTGATCAGCATCTTTATAAATCATTTATTTCCACTTAATCTCTATTTACTGCTTTTCGCCAGCACAGCCAGACAACAATGCAGCAGTGAAACAGTTAAGCAGAAAGAGTAAATATGTTTGACATTCAGAAGTATTAAATTAAATGCAAATGTTTTCTATTTATATAATATCATATTGCTGAACTAAAAAAAAAGAAAAAAAAAAGAAATTAAAATTAAAATTTCAGCGTTCCAATATCTTCAGCGTTTCTTATCGGGGCTGGTTCCCGGACTACATGAATTTAAACGAGCTACCAGGCTGGCATCTTGGTCCCACCCTTTACTGTCAAAACGTTTAAATGTAAACGTCTCTTCTTCTCAAACGGCTTCTTCTCCCGCACTTCCCGCCTGTGAAACTTCCCCTTACTTGCTTCCCCGATTATTATAATCTTCAAATATTCAAGTGTAATGTCAATCGACATCTGACACGCTGAGCTTGAAACCCGTCCTTCTCTGTATTCTTTCCTGAAACACGCCTCTTTACTCTTGTTCTCAATTCTCTGTAACCCCTTGAGTGCTAGTGGCACTCCCGCCTTGCTTGGGTGAATTGCTTTAAAATAAATAAATAAATACAACTGATACTCGCATCTTTATAGCTCCTCTACCCACACATCTATAATCCCATCAACAAAAATTTCTATGTCATTTATACTTGAGAAAACGCGTTATACTGTATTTTCTACTTTTTCATTTATTTGCCTCAAGTTGTTTTGATATATAGAAAATTTATATAGCATATTCACCAATATATATATATATATATATATATATATATATATATATATATATATATATATATAAGTTTACATTGAAGTCAACACTCAGAGGCGACAGGCTGTTTCATGCTGGACGCAATCGTCATGAAACAGCCTGTCGCTTCTAAGTGTTGACTTCAATGTCAACTTTTATATTTACACATGCTCTATCTCTGATATTGGGCACTTTATACCATAAATATAGCACATCTTAAAACTATATTTCTTCATATATATATATATATATATATATATATATATATATATATATATATATATATATGTATGTATGTATATATATATATGTGTGTGTATTATAAATTAATTGATTTAAAATATGGTTTTTTTCGCTACACAGTTCTAACCATATTTAAAAAATGGAAGCTGAAAGCTACGAATTTAATTTTGTAATTAAATTAAAGACATTAGTTCCATCTCATCCTCAAGCGAATTCTGGAGTAACTTTTAAAATTACTCGGTTTAAATTGAGCACCATTTTGTAAAAATAAAAGTATCTATAAGAACACCGGATTATATATCTTATATATATATATATATATATATATATATATATATATATATATATATATATATATATATATATATATATATATCCTGTCTGTACGCTTTTGTGCATTATCGATTATCCTTATTATCCTTACTCATGCCTAAAATTAGCTGTTCTTGGGAAAGCTAAAAGAAATCGGGTTCAAAAAGAGTTTACGTAGTTCAAAGCGTTCCGTTTTTTTTTTGTTTTTGTTTTTTGTCTTTAATAATCTCAGACGAATATCAAATGCCTCCATCAATGGTTTGTACGCCGGTAACACTTTCACTCACCACAGATATAATTCCATTGATATGGTAACCCGACTTGAGAACTTCTTGAACCAACTTCAGCATTGCTGGCTGCATACATGATCTTGAATTCGAACTCGGCCGATTCCAGCGTTGATGTCTCCAGGCAAATTCTACATACTTGGATCAGAATCAAAATAATTTGTGCTGATTTTGACATATGGATTCTTGAACTCAAATACGACCAATTTGGATGTTGAGAGCGATATCTTGCATGTTGAGAGTAATCTTGGGTCAGGACCCAACAAATTTAGGCATTGATCTTTGCAAACGTTTTTGATTTCGAATATTATACATTTCACTTCTGCTCTCAGCATATTTATTCCTCTATGGTACATAGAATTTATGAATTTAAGCGCTGTACTAGATTGGCAACAAGGTCTCATCATTTTACAGTTGAATTGGCTAGATGTAACCGTAAGTTCTATGCTAAGAGTTTCTTCTATCGCACTTCTCACTTGTGGAACCCTCTTCCTGCTTCTTGCTTTCCAGTCTGGTCTTCAAAAATTTAAATGCAATGTCAGTTCGTATCTTCTGTCTTCTTAATTCTTGTTATTTTACTGTCCTCTCTCTTTAATAGTAGTTTTTCTTTTTCTTATATTCTTTCACCTTTAATAAACTCCTTGCATCATGGCAGATTAGGTCTCATCATTTTTACAGTTCAAATAGCTAGATCTAACCGTAAGTTCTATGCCAGGGGTGGCCAACCTTTTGATTCCATGCGCCGCTATTTTGTACGATTAATTTAAATGCGCCACACAAACATTCACTTCATTTCAGTACGTGTTGTAATATGGACATATTTTAAAGGTACAATAAAATCTATTTGAAAAATATATGCTTATGACCAGGGGCGTATCCAGGAGTTTTAAAGGGGGGGGGCATCAATCAATGCTTTGACTTTTTTTTCTCTCCAGATTTTGCAGAGGGTGGGTGGGGGGCATGGCAGAGTTTATAATGTTTACATAGGCAAAATAAACATAAATAACTTTAATGTGTCTTTTGATTCTGCTTTGTTTTCGCCAAACCAGTAATATTAGGAGTTAAATTCGGAAATGAAAGCAATAAACAATTCTTCAAGTTGGAATCGGACAGTCGCGACCTTTTCATCAAAAGGATGCAATGCGCCACTTGTAAGCATCCAATGCGCCACTTATGGCGCATGCGCCACAGGTTGACCATCCTTGTTCTATGCTAACAGTTTTTTCTAACGCATTTTTTTACTTGTGGAAGTCTCTTCCAACTTTTTGCTTCCCAGTATAATTTTGATGTTTAGAAATTTTAATGCAATCTAAATTGTTATCTTGTCTTCTAGTTCCTGTTTTTTTTTATTGTTCTCTCTCATTAAGAATGTTTTTCTCATGTTCTCTCACCCTCAGTAAGCTCTTGCGTTTTGGTGGCTTTATTGCCTTGCTCTGGACGAAATGCTTAAAAAATTCAGCAATTTGTGTCGTTGATATCTACATAAGATCTTTTAGCCTCGAACGTGACAAATGTCGGCGTTGATCTCAGCTAATGTATTTTTGAACTCTATGCCGGAACAATTTGCCCGAAGAATGTTGCGTATTGATTTTTTGGTTAAGTTCCATGTGGAGAAAATAGAAAGAGACTTAAAAACACTGTATTTGCTAGTAAGCAACCAATTTCTCTCTGATAAATAAATAAACATTTTACTCCATTCAAAGCAACAGTAACTTTTTGGAGAGAAGGCCGAACACCTAAAATTGGAAAGGTTTGCGTAAAAGGGAACCGTAGTAAGTAGATAAAACTTTTATGAAATAGGCTGGAAAATATGATGTAGACACTTTTCTTTTCTTTTCTTTTCTTTTCTTTTCTTTTCTTTTCTTTTAACAGCAAAAATGACGACAATATTATAATTATTACAAGATGAAATTAAGTTTGGTTCAAGGCTAAAAGTGAAACATTTAGTCAGAAAATAAATAGTACACAGTCCGAATCATTGCGTTCGCGTTTTCACAATGTCATTGAGAAAAGCATGAATTCATCTCTTCTGGTCCCCCCAGCAATGGGTTAAATAGCAAGTAAAGAAACTTGGGTAGAGCCATGGTCAGCTAGCTCCACGTCCCGAAAAGATACGGCATAAAGGTATTTCCTGTGTTTTTGTATACAAAACTCCTGCGCTGAAAGGACGTTTCAACCAAAACCTTCAACAGTTGACCTGTGTGAATCTTCAAATCATAATGTGTGTACAGGAGTCATAGTCTGATTCTATTAGGTTGGTGCAAAAATAATGTCGTTTTCTGACATAGTAACATATGTGAGAAAACGACATTATTTTTGCACCATACCTAATATATACTGAATTTAATATTGAGAACTACGCAAAAATATACGTGGACACATAGTTTCATGGAATATTCACTTCTGATTAAGTACCTTTGACATGGTAGAGTGGCTTGCGTTCTCCTATGACCCAGAGAGCCATACTGGCAGGAGTTTATCTCCCGACAGGCTCAAACTAGCCAGACAGAATAATGGACTTGGTATCTTCGTCTTAATAACAGGAATGTCAAAATATAAATTGGACCCTTCTGTCGTTGTGATTGAGAATTCTTTAATTTAGAATGTTGGTTGGTGTGAGAATGAGGATTTGAACAAAGGATGAAGTTTCTTGTATAAACAAGAAACGTATTATGTTTGATCACCGCCCGATCATAAGAAAATATGATAATCCATTAATACTTCACCTTTCTCTCAGACTGACATCTTTGCAACCTTTTGTAGACACTGTAGTTAGACGCTTTTTATGTTTTTTTATGGCTAAATCCTCATATATACTTAAATCCCATGTCTAGCCTGTGTTCTTCGCTGTCATTCGACCCTGTGTAAAACGGATCATAATAATTTCGAGTTTCATTGACTACTCTATTATTGTGCATTTGTACTACATTTATAAACAGCGTGATTATATGGGTTGTTATAAAACATTTTATATGATCAAACACAGGTCGTTTGAGCAAATCCTACCCGGTCGGGTCTAATTCTGGATTCGGTAGCTGTTCCAAGAACAGCTCCTTTGTGGAAGAGACACCCGCGTGGAAACTTTCTTGAATGCAAAAGTCGTAACCTCTTCAAATTAAAGGACAGTTGTTGTCTACTTGCTATAACCACTCATTTCTTACTCTTACATTTCCAAACCCATCTACCATAGGTGGCTCTTGAGCCTTGAAGTGACCGAAAGAAAATCTGCTCATCTGGTGTGACTGTTTTATTCTGTCCATGTTAATCCGTTTTTCTCCTTGCATTTTATAGTATGTGTTGATTTTCTACAGTTGCAGTTCACCGCCATAATCAGAAATGAAATTCCAGACCAGCTACACGAGAATTGCATCAGGCAACATTTTTCCGCGACGCCGAATAAAAAAATATCGGAATTGGCAAAGCAATAAAAGCACGTCTCGAATTTTATTATCCATTCTGCAAATTGCTTAGAAAATAACTATATATATATATATATATATATATATATATATATATATATATATATATATATATATATATATATATATATATATATGGTCACTCCCTCTTTTATACAAGTGCCATTAAAAACGAATGACAAGGAACTACGATTAAGCATTCAATTTTTCTTGTATAAGTGTTTTCTTGTCTGGACATAAAGTGTGTAAAAATTGTCCAAACGTTCGAGACATAAGGGCGCTTTATATATATATATATATATATATATATATATATATATATATATATATATATATATATATATGGTATAAATTCCTATATAAAAAATATCTAAATGTTTTATATATCAGAGCGCTTTCTATATATACAAGATATATACTTCTGCATAAGAACTGGCAAAATGTAGCTTATATCCGCTATATAATTGTATATAAAAACTGTCAAAATGTATCATATATCCGGGAGCTTTATATATATATATATATATATATATATATATTAACGAATCAGGTAAACCTTAAGGTTTACTTAAGATTATCGGACAAAATTTCATAACTGAATCAGTTAAGCTGTCAGATCTTAATACATCGAAATTGACGGGAGAGTACATTATATATATATATATATATATATATATATATATAAACTATCTAAATGTTCTTTATAATAGGGTTCTTTCTGTATATATAAGATATATATTTCTATATAAATAAAAACTGTCCAAATATTATATATATCTGAGTTTTCTCTTCTCTTTCTCTCTCTCTCTATCTATCTATCTATCTAAGTATATATATATATATATATATATATATATATATATATATATATATATATATATATATATATATATATATATATACACACAGTGTATCACAAAAGTGAGTACACCCCTCACATTTCAAATATTGAAGTATATCACTTCATGGGACAACACTGACAAAATGACACTTTGACACAATGAAAAGTAGCCTGTCTGCAGCATATATAACAGAGTTCATTTATTTTTCCCTCCAAATAACTCAAAATATAGCCAAAAGGTAATTTTTTCAGTGCTGTCCCATGAAGAGATATACTTAAATATTTGAAGAAATGTGAGGGGTGTACTCACTTTTGCGATACACTGTATATATATATATATATATATATATATATATATATATTATAGCACCTGGTATTCCAAAGCGGTGACCAGGCTCAGCGTTGCTTAAGTTTGACGGTCGAAGGAGAATCGGCGTTTTAGAGTGTTATGACCGGAAACCTGATACGTTATGTAACAAATTTCCACGTGGATACATTCCTGAAAACTACAGGCTTAACCTCTTCGAGTCAAAGGTCAAATGTTATCTGTGCTCCTTATCCTCATAACCCTCATTCCCTACTACTTCCTCTTTTGTTCATATCAAGCACTTCCTTCATCCTAACCATTTTAACAGTATCACTCTATCTGGAGTAGCTCTCAAAACCTGTATTGTGTGAACTTTAGTATAAAACGAAACTAACGCGAATAGTCGTGAACACAGACACTCTTATGAGGATATGACATATGCTGATCTCAAGGGGATAGGATAAGTAATTTTCTGGTGAGTTTGGGGGATCGGTTATTTTATGGGTTCAACAGTAGGGTCCCAAACAGAGAATAGAAGGCATTGAAAGGAATGGGATGGATTGTCACCGTGAACTCGGCAAACCCGACAATGTAAACCTGCTCTTGCAAAAGACTTCCAATTAGTGGTTAACTGTGGCCAGATATAGCTCGTAAATTTTAACGCTTCCAGAGCAAACTTCGTTTATTTACTCACCACAGTGAAACTTTTCTGCCTGTCATCAGTATGGCTGATGGCAACTTCCAGGAGAGTAACACTCCACGTCTTCTTGTTCTCACAGGTTTTCGACTACATATGTACAGAAACAACCGCGGCTACAAAGTTAGGGATCATTATATCTATTGATTGTAATATAGAATTAAACCCCCACTTTATATCACATGATAATTTTGTACCTGTTTATCAAATTCTGACTAGGTATGAATCCACCTCTTTCCTCCAGATAAGGGTTAATTAGTAAGACTTGTGTCACTACATCTCAAAAATTATTTTAAAATCGAAAATATTTTCTGGCTGTAAGTATTTTTGATTAGCCGTAGAAAACGAACCAATTAATCGATAACCTTATCTTATGGTCCGGTTCCTTGTACCACGGTGATAGTCCAATGTAGAACCAATAAAGAAGAACTCGAACACGGATATAGAATAACACAGATATATTACAAACAGGAATATACACAGAGAAAAGTGTTAGTACGAACAATCAGGTTTAATAGTAATTGTCTGAACACGATTCTGTTTGGGACTGCCTCTGACTCGACTGACTGACTCGCTCTGACTGACTCAGAGACTCCTGACGGACTTCACTCCAAACTTCAGACGGAACTCTAGACTTCAGACGGAACAGTATTTAGTCACCCCCCCCACAAGGGCATCATGTGGCAGAAGGCCGGTTTAGCGTGGGATCGCCAAGCCCGTGGCCTCGGCCAAAAATATGCCCTTTGAACCCGTATAAACGGGTTCAGGGTCGGTTTACCTCCCCGAAAGAGACTCCGCCCTTCGGCGTAGCCTCGTTCGGGTTCCTCCCCAGCCAAACTGATCAACTGATCAGCCGGTCAGCCGGTCGTCCGACTTCAGACTAAACAGTATTTAGTCACCCCCCCCCACGAGGGCATCATGTGACACAAGGCCGGTTTAACGTGGGATCCCGGAGCCCTTGTGCTCGGCCAAAAATATGCCCTTTGAACCCGTATAAACAGGTTCAGGGTCGGTTTACCTACCCAAAAAGGTAGCCTCGTGCTGGTTCCTCCCCGCCCGAAGGCAGAGTGTTCAACTGATCAGCCGGTCGCCTGACTTTAGACAACTCCCTGCTTCCTCTTGAGGCGCAGTATTTATTACGTATGGAATAGTCCATTATGTTATTATGAGTAAGGTCCCATAACACCTTATAAACTGTGTCTTTTACTCTTACCACCCAGAAAACACATCTCTTCATTAAACTTCTACCCGAGTGGCTTTTAGGCCTTGTATACTGTGAACATGAGTTTAAAAAAAAGAAACTAAAATGGAGGTGGCAAGGAAACATAGCCAGTAGAAAAGATAACACGTGGAGCAAAAAGTTGCTTCCCCAAACCATAAATCAGTCAGAGAGATAAAAAAAAAAGAAATATTTGCTGATAAGATATTTTAACAATATCAGAATCATCGGGAAAATTACAATAAATCCCAAACGACCCAAGCAGGAAAAGCCTGAATCTTGGTTGGTAAATTAAATAAAACGAAAGTAGTGCTCATTTGTAACTTTCCGAAAGTTATCATAAAAACAGCAGAGAGATGAAGGACTGGCAGAAATTCAGAAATACATATACAGTGAGTCCTCCATATTCGAGGAGGTTAGGAACCAGAACCGGTCGCGAATAGTTAGAATCCTCAAATACTTGTAACCCCCTAAAAGTGCTTATAAGTACCTATTTTGATTGTTAAAAGCTCATATGTCTTAAACTTTCATCCTAAACACTTTAGAAAAAATTTCAGACACTTTTTAAAGCATTTTTGAAAGATAGTATTGGTGACCATACACTTAGCGTAAAATTTTCTTTCATGCGCGCAATAACCGTTTTTAATTATGTATAGCTCGATACAACCATTGAAAATACTGTATAAAAATGTGTAACTAGACATAAAATATGAAGTTTAAAACATTTTCTAAAAACAGAACTGTAATGCCAGACTTGGCATAAGCCACTTTTAAGACAGACGCAGCCTTTAACAAAGAACAAAGCCCAAGCACTGTCCTTGCGTTTGTTTTTTACAATGAAGATGTACAATTCTGTCAATTTTTACCAGAAAATGGACTGTTATGTTTTAAGTCTCTTAAATAACAGGAAAATAAGACAAAAATATTTTAAATATGTTCTATTGAAAAAATACGCGAACCGAGGGAGTTCTCGGCGAATCATTTGTACATATGTCCTCCAGTAGAACAAGCGAATATTCGGGGTTTCGGTAAATAACAAAGTACATATGTTCTAAAGAAAAATCCGCGAATGTGTGAAGCCGCGAATGCTGAAACGCGAATAGACGGGGGCTCACTGGAATTAAAAAACGTAATAACATTAAATAAAACCTACAGAAATGAAATTAAATAATATATAAGAATCGGATATATAAAGAGATATAATAAAAGGCTTCCTGCCAATATGTTGTAAACGTAAAGTATATAATTAATATATTACGAAATGGACAAAGTCCGACAATTTATTTATTAAAGACATTTTCATGTTTAACGTTCTTTTTATAGATACAAGTATTTAAGTAAATGCTCTGTTTATATTTTCTATGAAAATTTCTCGGACATTCAGGCCGGTAAATGTTATTTAATACTGTTTATTATAAACAGAGCATTTACTTAAATACTTGTATCTATAAAAAGAACGTTAAATATAAAAATGTCTTTAATAAATAAATTGTCGGACTTTGTCCATTTCGTAATATATGACGTCATTTGTTTACATTTGATACGCCATGAGCAGTTATGAATATTCGAGATTCATGGAAGATTGAAGTTTATAAGCAGTAAATTCGACCTTGCCTACCGAACGCTTCTTTGTAGCCTAACGGTAAGGCACGTCAGCGTAAATGACGATTCCGTATAGGATGCAGGTTCGAATCCTGTCAAAGAACGAATATTTTCTATGAAAATTTCTCGGACATTCAGGCCGGTAAATGTTATTTAATATATAATTAATGTATAATGTCAGCTCTGATACACAGGTATGAAAAACAGAAATTAATTAAAATCGATTGAAAATAAACACAAAATGTAAAACAATCGATGCCCCATCATTATTTAATGAAACATGCATCAATGAAAAATTGCTGCCTTAATATACACAATATATATATATATAGTAAGATGATGAAGGGTCTGGTAATCCGTATGGATAATTCCAAAGAGGATGTAATCCAGAGAGCTCAATGTAACAACAGAGCAAATACTAATTAATTAAATTAAAAAGCAGACATTCTTCAGGTTCCATGAATATAATTTATTTCCCCAGAAAATATATATTCCTGGTTCATCAGGTCACATCTCTAGTTTCAAAGCAATTTGTTTTACAAATTTACATGTTTTTATTTTATTATTAATATATATATATATATATATATATATATATATATATATATATATATATATATATATATATATATATATATATATATATATATATATATATATATATATATATATATATATATATATATATATATATATATATATATATATATATATATATATATATATATATATATATATATATATATATATATATATATATATATATATATATATATATATATATATATATATATATATATATATATATATATATATATGATTGTTCCTTAATATTCAACACTGAATTGACAAGAAAGGAGAATATAGTGAAAAATAAGTATTTGTGTAAAATAAATGCTTTTTCGTTATTTGGCTGCGTACTTATTTACAATCTGCGTCTGCGATTAATATTCACAACTGGACACACAGTGGATAGCGGCTCGGATTGAAGAATTGGAGGGCCGAGTTCGAATTCCAGTCGAATCCGTTACATTCACTTACGTGCTAATTCCCTTTGGAATGTTATGAATCCTGTTCTACTATCCCCAGCTATGGATAAAATAGCAGGACAGACCAGTTTCTATAGCTTTGGACGGAAACTGGTCTACCATAGAAAGAAATGGCAATACACTGTGGGAAAAAAAATCTGCTACGTCCGTCATGTATCGAAAGATCATGTATCTTGAGACACATGACGGACCTCGTCCGTCATGTATCGAAAGATACATGATCGCCTAAGCGTGTATCACACAATCATCTCCCTCCAGCTATTGGTAAAATAGTAGGACAGACCCGGTTCTCTAGCCTTGAATGGCAACTGGTCTACCATAGAAAGAAATGAACTGTGGGGAAAAAAAATCTGCCACGTCCGCCATATATCGAAAAATACATGATCGCCTAAGCGTATATCACGCATAGCACATAACTGACTGAAATTCATTTACATGTTAATACCCTTGTGAAAGGTATAAATCCTATTCTTCTCCTCCCAGCTATGGGTAAATTGAAGGACAATCCGATTTCTATAGCCTTGGATGGCAACTGGTCTACCATAGAAAAAAATGACAACCTTCTGCGAGAAAAAAAATTTGCCGTCATATATCGAAAGATACATGATCGCCTAAGCGTGTATCACGCATGACACATAACTGACGTGCTAATACCCTTGGGAAAGGGTATGAATAATCTGCCTCGTCCGTCATGTATCTCAAGATACATGATCGCCTAAGCGTGTATCACGTTTGGCACATAACTGACTGACTGACGTGGTAATACACTTGGGAAAGGGTATGAATCATCTTCTCCCCCAGCTATGGGTTAAATAGCTGGACAGACCGGGTTCTATAGCCTTTGATGGCAACTGGTCTACCATAAAAAGAAATGGCAACCTGCTGCAGGAAAAAATCTGCTTCGTCAGTCATGTATCGAAAGATACATGATCACCTAAGCGTGTATCACGCATGGCACATAACTGACTGACTGGATCAAATAACAAGTAAAGAGACTATGTTAAAATGAATGAGTATTTGCTTTGCAAAATTAATGCATTTTCCCCGGTTGGCTCCGAAGATATTGAGGTACCTGTTCACGAGATTAATATTCGCTGCTGAATTAAGTGCATTGTCAAAGAGTGCGATATGTTGAAAAATGAATGTTTATTGTGGTTAATAAATGCGTTTTTCGTTATTACGCAACGCTCTGATTAATGTTGCTGTCAACCTCATCAGCGGAAGCCGTCACTATGTCATGCATACAGGTACATTGGGTTAAGTGAATTGCAACGAAATGTGGTTTTGTTGAAAAATGTTGATTCTCTGCTGCCTGTATTTTTGGCTATTTAGTAAAACGTCCGAGATGAGTGAATCTTATAACACAAAAAAAAAAAAAAAAAAAAAAAAATAGAAGCCTGTCTTACCCGCAGGGGTCAAGAACGGTACACCTGACAAATCATTCGCGACCCTATCCTAGTACAATAATATTGACAATGGTTGGCTAATCGAATTGACAATTCGTCTCTAAACGTATCCAGACAAAACAACGGGAGATGAAGAATGATAACACAAGAATAGTTTTTTTTGTTTTTTCCATATCATTATTATTATTACTATTTTTATTTTGAATGTGTAATGAATGCCGCAGCAAGCATCGTGAAAACTATCTTGCAAATAAAGAGGATTGAAGGAATTTATAATCTGAGAATTTGGCAATCCTTCAGATTATTCATAATTTTCGCGTGTAAACGAGGTGCAAGAGTGGACATAATTCTTCTAAGCAGGAACTATTTGGACAGCCGTGCTGCAACGAAATAATCACCCAGATAAATGGTACGATGACTAATCTTTTTCTTCTTTCTTTCTTTTTCTTTCTTTTTTGCTTTTCTTTTTCTCTCATTTTTTTCTTATTTTTTTTTCTTTCTTCATTTTTCCTTCTTTATCGTTTTCTCTTTTTTCTTTTCTTTCTTCTTTTTCTTCTTTCTTCCTTCGTCTTTTTCTTCTTTCTTCCTTCGTCTTTTTCTTCTTTCTTTTTTTGCTTTTTCTTCTTTTCTTTTTTCTTTTCTTTCTTCTTTTTGTTCTTCTTTTCTTTCTTCTTTTTGTTCTTTCTTCTTTTTCTTTTTTCTTTTTCTTTCTTCATTTTTTCTTTTCTTTCTTTCTTTCTTTCTTTCTTTCTTCTTTTTCCTTCTTTTTCGTTTTCTCTTTTTTCTTTTCTTTCTTCTTTTTCTTCTTTCTTCCTTCTTCTTTTTCTTCTTTCTTTTTCTGTCTTTTCTTTCTTCTTTTTGTTCTTTTTTCTTACTTCTTCTTTTTTCATCTTTTTTCTTCTTTTTCTTTCTTTCTTCTTTTTCCTTTTTTTTCTTCTTTTTCTTTCTTTCTCCTTTTTCTTCTTCGTCTTCTTATATGTGCCGTTTTCAGGACGTAGACAATCATTGCTGTAAACAATGACCTGTCCGTTTTAGCTGATAGTACATTTCGTCTTTTTCTTATCTCTCCCAAGTCCAGTTCTGCCATCGATTAACACAACCTCGCTAGGCAGGTTAGGCATTTGTCTATATCTCTATAATGAGGTATTATGATTATTTACATTATTCGGACTTATTTTCATCTTCATTGACATATTCACAACGTTTCGGCTGTTGTACGCTCTGGCCTTCTTCAGGTGTTTGTAATTTAGGGGTAGATTATTCTAGTTCCACGTCCCATACCTTTTCTGGATGTCTCAGTTATTTTCCTTTAACCCAACGCCAAGCCATCCGGAAGAGGCATGGCACGTATAACTAGAATAATCTACCCCGTTGGACGAAATAAAGGGTTCAGTTCGAAGTTCCAATCACCTGAAGAAGGTCAGAGCGTACAACAACCGAAACGTTGTGAATATGGCGATAAAGATGCGGATAACAGTCCGAGTAACGTAAATGATATAAGGTTAGGAGTTCTTTTCCTGTGCCCTTCTTGCCTTCAATCTGTCAATCTGTCCTGTGAATATCCAATTTTCCAAGCCTGCTTTCCTCATTATGTGCCCTAGAAATTTCAACAGTCTCTTTCTGAAGTTAAGTATAATTTTTCTTTTTGCTTCCATTTTCTCTAAAACTTCCTCGTTGCTAACATGTTCAGTCCATGGTATTCTCAACATTCTTCTGTAAAACTACAATTCTGTTGCTTCAAGTGTCTTCTTCATCTTTTTTTTTAAGCATTATGCCCCGAGAAAGGCGGGAAGCCACTAGAATGGAGGGGGTTGCAGAAGATTTGGAGCGAGAGCAGATAGGAGTGATAGAGGAAAGGATGAGGAGAAGGATAGTGGATAGATCAAGGCAACTGGAGATGTCGATTGACATTACATTTGAATAGTTGGAGATTATAGCTCTCAGGGAAACTGGAATAGGGAAGGGAGTTCCACAGGCGAGAGGTGCGAGACATGAAGCTATTGGAGTAGAAGAAACGGCTACATTTAATAGTTTCAACAGTGAAAGAGTGAGAGCGGGATGCCAGCCTTGTAGGGCGCTTGAATTCATGAAGTCTGGGAACCAGTGAAAGCAGCTCATCGGAGCAATTATCATGAAAGTATTTATAAAAAAGACAGAGTGAGGCGACGGCGCGTCTGTGAGAGAACAACTGTAGAAGAGATGCCAGATCAGGGCCAATTATATTACATATCCGCCTCTGGATCTTGTCAAGAACTCCGAGGTAAACAGAAGGTGCACCAGACCATATATGGCAGCAATACTCCATGCAAGGGCGAATGGTTGATTTGTATATTTGAAGTATCGATTCTGGGGAGAAAAATTTCCTGGCGCGGCACAGAGAGCCAACTTTCCTCGCGGTGGACGAAGCAGTTGACTCAATGTATTTGTTCCATCTCAGGTCACCAGTCAACGTGAGACCGAGCAGACGCAGAGAGTTGCTCTCAAGAAGTTGACTATCAGACATTCTAATGGGGGACAGGAAAGGATCTCTATGGTGATTAATAGAGAGTAGTTTAGTTTTTGAGGCGTTAAAGTTGACCAGCCAATTCTTGCCCCAATTAACAACCGATTGGAGGTCTATTTCAAGACGAGCGGCCAGGTTAGTTTTGTCAGCGACACTAGATTTGTTTTTGAGGCAGGAGTAAATTGTAGTGTCGTCCGCGTAGATGCCAACTTGGGAATCTGTGGGGAGATTGTCCAGCATACACTGCCTTATAGAAGGAGTGATATTACCGCCTTCCCTATGTATAATGCACCTTCATCCAAGAGGAAAAGTTGGCTATCGTGACATACCGGGGCAGAATCAACTTGTTGAATCAACGATACGAGGTTATGTCAAAATGTAGACATACTAAAAAATATACTTCAGACTAGTACGAGGTCGGATGATAATTTATTTCCTTACTTCCGGTTCTTCAGTTGAATCAACGATACGAGGTTATGTCAAAATGTAGACATACTAAAAAATATACTTCAGACTAGTACGAGGTCGGATGATAATTTATTTCCTTACTTCCGGTTCTTCACTCCCTCCCCCCCCCCTCTGATATTTCTAATTTGTGGCGCTTCTTAAAATTATTATTAGCAGGCTTAATTAGTGCTTCGGAAGCCGAAAGCTTAGGACCAACTTAATAAAAAAATATCCAAATATCAATTTTTGTCTTTATTTTGACCAGAAATTAAAGCAAGCATTCAAACACTAGGACGGCTCATGATCAGACATAAATAGATATTCATTGTCTGTTATATTTATAATAATAATAATAATAATAATAATAATAATATATATATATATATATATATATATATATATATATATATAAACCCGGTTGACGAAATAATGGGTTCGTTCGAAATTCCAATCATCTGAAGAAGGCCAGAGTGTACAACGGCCGAAACATTCTGAATATGCCAATGAAGATGAAAATAACAGTCCGAATAATGTAAATAATATAAATAATCATAATATCTCATTACAGATATAGAGACAAATGCCTAACCTGCCTAGCGAGGTTGTGTTAATCGATGACAGAACGGGATTTGGGAGAGATAAAAAAGACACAAGTAACGATCCTGACGAGGCCGTAAGGTCGAAACCTGAGTAGTGCGTTACGCGTAAATTGCTTCTAATCTTTTATAATATATATATATATATATATATATATATATATATATATATATATATATATATATATATGTGTGTGTGTGTGTGTGTGTGTGTGTGTGTGTGTGAGTGTGTGTGCAAAATTTGAGATATATCTAAAATCTGTAAAAGGAGAAAATGAATAAACAGAAAAAGCAAACTTAGCCGAATTCTGAAGAATTAGAAGGCGCTGCAGAATAAAACGTGAAATGGAAAGACGTGAAAAGAAAGTTAAAGGCGCTGGCATAAAAAAAATGTGATAGATTTTACATAGCAACCTCATCCTGCAAATAGTTCCTTTCTTTTCTCACCAAGACGAGTGTGTGTGTGCGTGCGTGTATGTGTGCCTGCATGTATGTGTGTGTATGTGTGGCGTTGGAGTTTACGTCATATCAATACTTGTTGAGTTATTTAACGCCCAAATATATTTATACTTGTGTCTGTGCAAGTAAATGTGTGACGCGTTTTCATTTAAGTCCGAGAGCATCTACCTGACAGGTGCTCCCTTTTGTGTAAAAATTACCTATCTACAGGAATGCAGCTGGCGTACTCTAGGCCCTATTGGCAGGCAATATATATATATATATATATATATATATATATATATATATATATATATATATTATGAAATGGACAAAGTCCGACAATTATTTTAAGACATTTTTATGTTTATTTCATAATATGTGACGTCATTTGGATACGCATCGAGTAGATATGAATGTACGTGAGAGAATCATGGAAGATTGTAGTTTAAAAACAGTAAAATCGACCTTGCTAACTGAAACGCTCCTCTGTGGTTGAATCGGTAAAAGCACGTCAAGCGATATGACTGTCCTGTATAGGATACAGTTTCGATTCCTGTCGGAAGACGAATATTTTCTATTAAAATTTCTCGGACATTCAGGTCTGTAAATGTTGTTAATACTGTTTATTATAAAGAGAGCATTTACTTAAATATTTTTATCTATAAAAAGAACGTATAAACATAAAAAATGTCTTAAAATAATATATATGTGTGTGCGTGTGTATGGTGATTGCCACAAATTACTAAGTTGAATACCACCTTCCCGCCATTTGTAATGGCTTCCGTCTCGTTTTTCTGTCCATGGCCTCTAAGATGAAACTTGAGACCAACATTCGATTTAATAGGTTTCAGGAACGTATTCGAGGATACTCGGGCGGCTAGCTAATTTCTATTACATTTTTTGTGTTATTTCACAAACCCTGTGGCATATACTGCAACTATGCTGAGCAGAGGTTAGTTACAATTTCTAGGAGAGAAGCGTGTTATCTAGCGTGATCAGCAATCTAAACAACACCAGCATGCTCAAACACTCCGTCACGATGACTAGTGACTACGTGCTAGCACAGCCATCGACGGCCCCCAATTTCACTCATAAGGCTTGGGTCAACCTATGGTATGTTTTTCAGACATTTTCCAAAGGTGCCACACGCTGGGATCACCCCCTCCAGACCGATATCATCAAAAGTCACCTTCCTGACAAATCGACCATGCTGAGATTCGAACTCGCGTCTCATGATCAGAAATCGACCGTTCTAACTACTTGGCTATTGCATGTGTATGTGTGTATATTCTATAATCTGTCCATACGTGTGCATATATGTACAGTATAAGTATACGGGCTCGTTGCTAAATATTTTAAATGTTAATGTTGTGAACATGAGAACCGGGTTCGAATCTCACCATGGTTGATTTTTTAGGGAGGTGACGTCTCGATAACTGGGAAGTGTCTAAAAACCATACCAGATACAAATGGAATAGATGCATGCTTGAACTTCGATAATATTTCATTCTTTGTGTTCAATAATACTTTCTGTTTTCTGTCATGTCAATAACCAGCTTTTCCTGCTGGCATATTATACAATACTTTCATTCTGGTCTGTGGTTTATAGCTTATTTTCAATATTTTCCATTCAGTTATAGAGGAGATATTTTTTATTTATTCTTTATCTTCTCATAGATATTTTGAAAGAGTAATACTATTTTTTTTACCTTTTTCTGTTTTCTACTGATATTTATGATTATAAAATTGTTACTGAAAAGATATTTCTGTTGATCCAATGTAGATTTTATCTCAGATGCCATCAAACATAACTGTGAGCTGATAAACCACATTAGCTGTTTAGCAGTCTCCACTGAGGGGACACAAATAGGGTTTTCTGCAATTAAACTTTTCACCTTCTATATTGGATTCTGATGAAAACTGGATATGTATTTATTCATTTTAAAAAAATAATTATATTTTTTATCAAGAATAAAATAATGTCATCAACACTGTATACACTCATTATATTTTATAATAAAAATATAATAAAACACACACTTTAAGTATGTGCCATATTCTTAGGAGGGTAGACATTGCATTCACATAACATAATTAGCTATTTGATTTTCTGTATGGCCTAATTATGTTTGAGATCAAACTTAATGTCTTGGTACTCTATAACCTAATGGTTTCAATTTGAACTTTAATTTTAAAATCAAGCTCTATAAATATTTTAATATTTTTTCTCGGAGAGTCGTTTTTTGCTGGCACTGTTCTCTAGTATGATTAATTTATTATCTCTCTATAGACGTTTGTTTTCTTTATCCACAATTTTAATTAATGTTTTGTTACATCTACAGTCCAACCAATTCGATGACTTCAGCTCCGTCAAATGACCCCATAGAAACATCAACATTTATATTCTCCATGTTTTACTACACTTCATTATCATGACAATGTATAAGATTTATGCAGTATTTAATAATTTTTATAAGTTCGATAATTATGTCGATATAATCTTTAGCGAATTCAATTGCCATATTGGATTTATTTTCATTAATTGAGGGATATAAGTCTATTATATCGTACGTAATAAAGCAGCATTTACTTTTGATTTCAGTTCTATCAAACCAGAAAAATCAATAGTCTGAAGGTGAGGTTGTTTTCTAAGTCAAACGTGTGATCTTTTAACGTCAAAACATCTATTTTTGCTTAGAATTCCCGACCTGTCATCTATATTTAAAACATGAATTATATTTGGCTTCCGTATTTTTAATGTATGTTAATATGGTGTCTGAGTAATGTTGATACCGATTTATATATGTTGAAAAACCTCGGTTGTATTGATTTACATATGTTATAATTTATTGTAAAACCAGCGACATTGCTGTAATAAGGAACAGAACTAAAGTACCTTGACCAAGGCTTTAATAAACAGAGTGGCCCAGGACGGGGCTAAGAGCAAATAAGGATACAAAGAATACAAGTAGAAAAGTATATATATATATATATATATATATATATATATGTGTGTGTGTGTGTGTGTGTGTGTGTGTGTGTGTGTGTACTTTTTTACTTGTATCCTTTGTATCAGGGGGTGTATTGGGACAGTGAAAGATGTCTTCCAAAAGCTAAACAATGTATTAAGAAACAGAAAAAAATGGTTGGAAGCAAAGGAGAGAGTACTGAACTGTTACATAATATCAGTCTTCCAAAATGGCAGTGAATGTTGAACAATCGCCTCATATATAAAGAAGAAAATTTAAGCAACAGAATTATTATCCTCAAAAATAACAACACACCTGCAAAATCAAAACGACAAATAACTAACATTATTTAGAAGTTCAAATGCCCCTTAAGGAACTGTGTTCTTGATCAAAGCGAGCTCATATATAGATACATCGATCACCCTGCTACATGCCTATCCAGACGACTTACGTTACACCTATCCGGCAAAAGTTCCATTAGAACCCATTTAAACACACATTCGAAGCATACTGGTAGAAAATACAAACATAATAACCTCATCCACATATAAAAATGATTAAAAATAATAGAAACATTAGTAATAAAAAAGAAAAGCCAACACTGAATAATATGAACTACGAACACGGCCACAATCTGCTGACTGTGTTCGGAAATAAAACATCCTTATAACTCTAGATACATACACGAAACCCATACATCCAGTTAAAAAGTAAAAAATAAATTCATCCTTGATAATGGCTAAAAGTATAGCTCGGGATTACAGAACATCTGGACAGTTTCTACACACTCTGTGTCCAGAAATGAAAACACTTGTTCGTTAACGAGAAAAATTAAATAAAAACCTTAATCGCAGTACTATGTCTGTCGTCTATAATATATATATATATATATATATATATATATATATATATATATATATATATATATATATATTGCAATTGTTTTTTTAAATATGTAATCATCGCAACACTGAAATTCACAAATTACGTCAAAGGTAAAATTAAAACGTCAATTAAAACTTCAATCACACGAATAAAATTTAAAATACAAAGTCCCGTTCCATTATCAAGCGATGCTAAGAATAACGCGGTCTATACAAAATCAATTCAACTGTTCAACTCTACAACAATTCGTAGATACCTTTACTGAAACAAAGATCTTTGAAGAGAAAACATGACCAAGAATTGTATGTATTCTACCCCATGAAGATATAGCAAGGAATACAAGGGAGAGACCAGCTGCCCTCTAGAAGTAAGGGTGGAGGGGCATGGAATAGAGCTTTAGTTCGGTTAGTTATTTCAATCAGGCATGGCGGATCATATACGGAAGGAAAAGACCGAGTCTATCAAACCCTGTGGAATTAATTCAATATAATAGAGAGAGATCAACACTAAAATAGAAGAGGATTGTAAGAATCAGTGTATATTTTGGTCATTGGAAACCTGTTCAGTAGACCTAGCATAGCGATGAATACCATTCGAGAGCCACTGAATAAGAAATAAAAGTGTTCTTTAAAACAGTGAGTTCAATCCCTTGGTCTGGTAGTATAGAATATTTCTTATTAATAATACTTCGAGATATTGTTGTCTATTTGCAATTGACTTTGTATAAAATGCAAATATTATCGACGATTATTTTATCTCATAATTTGTAAGACTATTATGTCTGTTAAGATGTGATCGGAGGGAATTCTAATCAGATGAATTGCAAGTTATTCGAGAAAAAGTTTTGTGGCGTCTATATAATTTTGTTTTGCGATACAATCTCCTACTGATCATATAAATTCATAGATTACGTTGATTTCTTTTTAGTGTTTTAATGTTACTGTTATAAAGTGACGATAAGATTTGATGCTTTTAATTTTTATAATGTTTAATTAAACTGATAGATTTGTTAGAGACAACAGAAGATACGTTCGTTTGTATGTTTGGTTTGATTTATTTTGTTTAACGGCATATCAACCTCAAAGGGTTATTTAATGCCAACATTTTTAGGATAGATTCGTATGAATAGAGTATGTATTCTTTGGTTTAGATTGGTTTGATTTATTTTGTTTAACGGCATATCGACCTCAATGGGTTATTTAATGCCGACAACATTTTTAGGATAGATTCATATGAATAGAGTATGTATTCTTTGGTTTAGATTGGTTTGGTTTATTTTGTTTTTTTGGTATATCGACCTCAATGGGTTATTTAATGCTGACAAAAAATTTTATTGCTGGTAATATTTTGTTTTGTCAAAAATCTGTTTCTGGTAATATATTTCCTTCAAAATTGTATTGCTGGTAATAATTTTTTTCAAAAAAGTATTGCTGGTAATAGTTAACTATTTGCCCATAGCTGGGACACTAACAGCTGCTAGCACCCCGGGTCAGGGTGGACCTGGGTACACCAGCAATTAAGAGGTGGTTCATGCTCCTCAAAATCTCCCGATGAAAGGCCTTGCTGCTGGACGTAGTTTAACGTCTTACCCAGGACGCGGATGTAGTTTAACGTCTTACCCAGGACGGCGTCCGTTTGTATGATATTCTTAATGGCTATGTCATCTACTGGAAATGAAGGTGCATTTGGAAACAATAAAATATATCTATTGTTTTACTACCAGTTATATAGATCTTTACATTACTATATAAATAGCCACGGTAGTAGCCTCAGTTATTTTTCTTTTAATTTTGTGATTCCTATGTCTGTATTATTACCGGCAATGAATATGTTAGTTTGGTTTTAAACAGTCGTTGTGTCATTTTGAAGATTTTTTATTTTTTGCGTGTCATCGAGAATATATATATATATATATATATATATATATATATATATATATATATATATATATATATATAATTATTTATTTAAAAATATGATCCCAACTCGCTATATATATATATATATTGCTTGAACCGGCTTCTAATGCTCTGGACTGAGCGGCTTGGGGATGGTAGTCGTAGCTCATGGAGGCACAGTTCTATGGTTTAAGTGAAACTCGGATGAGTTCCACCACGGAATATGTGATCGAGCGGCGCTATATCGAGTCTAATTCGTTAACTCTTCGTCACCGAGGCCTGTTGGTACAGTTGGTATGGCATTTGCCTCCAATCGTAATTGTTCGGGTTTCAATTCTCGGTGGATGCGCACTGCTGATGAGTCCCAAATATAGGATGAAACGGCCGTCCAGTGCTTTCTGCATTCTGTTGAGGTTTCTTCCAGACTCGATGTATTGCTTAATTATGATATATATTTTGTTACGCCCGGGGTTTCGTTGGGACTACGATATCCGGGACGCAACGAGAAAATAAAAAAAAATAAGAGATCCCAAGGCTCGATATAAAAATAAAGATAAGAACATTGGGAGGGGAATTCTCCAATTCCGGACGTCACTAAACGCAGAGAGAAAATGAACCATACGCAAACACAGAACAACAGAAGACAACACGAGAATATATAATACAAAGATTTTATTTATAGAATACACAAAGTGTGAATGTAAGAAAAATAAAAATAAAACTATATAATATAAGGGATGGGGAGATAAGTTACCAATTAAAGAGATACTAGTGCGACGAAATACATATGAATACAGAGATAGCAGATTATAAGATATGGAAAAACATGCAGAAACTTACATAAGGTTGGAATCGACGTCGATTGACTACTATCGGGGTACAGTTTGATCAAAAGGATATTCACACACATCTCTGAAAGTAAAGGATGGGATTGTCAATGTTCTAATATGAGTTTTTGACTGGCGACGTCCAATCCGTGTTGATGGCGGGGAGAACACAGAAAAATCACGGGAATGTAGCCGACTTGGATTGAGGATGTTGATCTGGATTCTCTCGTTGGTCCTTTGGTTTTTGGTGGCATCTAATTCTTCTGGCATCAAACAACGAAGTCTGGTTTTGGTGACAACTGCTTCTTCTAACGGCAAACAGCTAAAACTGGTTTTGGTGACGTCCGATTCCTCCGATAGCCAGCAACTATGTGAGATCGTTGTTACCTCAACACGTGCGAAACGAAAACTGCTAAATGTTGAGGCACGTGTTGGCCCCGCCAAAAAAGTATGCGGCATTCACGGACCCTGTTAATGTCATTCGCACTTATTTGTCAAACAGCGTTCGTTTGGCCTCGACTATGGACGTAGTTAATATCATTCGCACCTATCTGTCAAACAGCGTTTGTTTGGCCTACACATCAGGGACCAGGTAGGAAATGGGGGAGGAAGGGAAGGTTTTTTTTCCGAGAACTGTCCCTGACTCATCTGGGTATAAAAAAATATATATATCCCACAATCTGATATTCAAGAAATAAAGGAGTCATTAAGATTCATATGTTTCGTCGCAAATACACAAGGTACTGAAAATATACTTATAAAATCTCAGGTGATGGTATAAATATGGGGTTAACGTAACAATATATATATATATATATATATATATATATATATATATATATATATATATATATACGGGTTCTAAGGTTTTCTCATTCCTCTTTCCATGCTTTATAGATATTTCATAGCAAATGCTTTGTGAACTAGAGTCTGTCATTTTTCAGTTCTACCAAGCCTAGGGATTGAACTCACTGTTTTAAACACGGTGTTTTTTTTTTCATGGCAATCGACTGCTGAAATATTGATACCTTTAACCTAATAACTATGCTCAAGTAAGAAAAATTTTATAAAAGTCTTCTCTTTCTTATTCAGAGGATCTCGTATGGTATTCATCTCTATGCTAAGTCTTCTGAAGAGGTTGTTAATATCCAAAATGTGCCTAAATTCTTATAATCCTCTTATCTTTTAGTGTTCCGTTTCTGCTATATCGAATTAATTCCACAGGGTTTGATAGACTCCCCCTTTTTCTTCCATATATGATCCGCCATGCCTGATTGTAATGTTTCTAACTGCAGTACGGGCTTTCCATGTCCCACACTTTTACTTCTTATCCCTTGTATTTCTTGCTAAATCTGCATGGGGTGGAATACATGCAATAAAAGGTTATAAAACGTTACGGAGGGAGGCCAATAAAAGAGCAGGATGCCAGGAAAGAGAAGTTTTCTAAACTGTGGAATTTCCACGGGTACAGCTAGTAGTCATTATTCCAAGAATAATCCAGACAATTGTCAACATTTGTGTAACATCCCCGGATCCATATGGTCTCCATTAAATGTTAAATCCAAATAAAATAATAGTGTCTATTTATGCTACATATCTTTTGAGCATGAGCTGGTTGCACGTGGATGTACGCAAGCGCGCGTGTATATGATAAAAATATCTGTAGAAATCATTATTTATAAGAATAGTTTCACTGCATGGATGCTCTTGAGGATGCCTGGGGCTCTCCGTTTCTGGAAAAAGAAAATAATTCACTTCCATGGAATTTTTATTTCTGTGCGTGAGTTTTCGCTCAGTGACCTCCAAGAATACGAAAGGGAAATATCTGGCGAGGCCAAATTACATATGCAAAATATATATGTGTGTGTATGTGTATGCGGATATATTTTTATGTCTGTGAATATAGCGAACAAATGTCTACAATTAAATTTTCAAATATTCTTTTTTTAGTAGGTATTAATTTTACTTACCAATTTTGTTTTACAGTATCACTCTACCTCTACCTTTTGATTACCATATTAAAACATTATACACACACACACACACACACACACACACACACACACACACACACACACATATATATATATATATATATATATATATATATATACTGTACAGTTTGAAAGTTTGAAGCCACCCTAGAATTAGCATGGGATGAACTTGTCAAAAGAATGAAATCAATTATCATACTTATACTTTCAGAAACTATTTGCAACGAATGCCAAAGATTTCTGCTGCAGTAACCAAGGCTAAAGGAGGATATTTTGACGAGAGCAAAATTTAATCATAAAATGTTTTTTTCTTTTTTGTCATGATAAAATTTCTGTTAAAAATAATGTCACATTTTTTTAACCATGTATAATAATTTTCTCTTATTAAAGTACAAAACAACTACTTTTGGGGGCAATTTAAAAAATTACCAAGTGTTTCCTCAAACTTCTGAACTGTTATATATATATATATATATATATATATATATATATATATATATATTATAATAAATCATTCATACATAAAGTAAATTAGGAAAGTTAATGATATAAAATGGCGAAATCCCTTCGCTAACTAAATTTTAAAGATGCATTAACCCACTACTCGATGAATATTATGATCCCTGTTTTATATTAATTATAAACTGTATTAGGCCTTTCTTAAATAAGTACTTTCGATGGTTCCTCCGGTCATCTTCGGGCATGGAATCTATTTTCTTTTTGGTAAAATTCAGGTAGAATTCGAGACAAAACATATAATGCAAATCAAAATGTGTTTTTTTTATTTGTTATTGTTAAATGATAAAGGATACACACTTGTGAAACATGCAGTCGTAACGCTAAGGTTGAACTTTTGAAAATGCGTTTTTTTTGTTGTTTTTTTTACTAAAATGGCAATTTAAGAACTTTTTGTAGGAGTTTATCAGTCAACATGGCATGAACTAAATAGTTCAATAAGCAGAGTATTGTGTCAGTTAGTAACCCTAAAAAATTTGCACGTCGGATCAGTTCTTTAAATGAAAAGAGATGAAAAGACATTAACAAAAGAGATTTAAAATCATATTAGCTTATTAATCACGTCGACGGTTACATCTTCTACTAAGTGAGGGTTACTATATCCCCTATTTGGAAGCCGCTTCCAAACACGAAAATCTTACACGTCCATTTTCTTTGACATGTAACAACCAACTCACGAAAGACCCTTCCCCACTGGCGGGGTTGCACAAACGCAAACTAACACGTCTAGTTAACTTGAGGTTCAAACAGAAACTCCCGAAAGACCTTAACCTATAACTCATTCCCACGTTCAGCTCAGTCAATCAAAATCGACTTCCCTATTTTTTCTGCCATCTGACCTTAAAGGTCAGTCTCAAAATACTGTTGTAACCTATGGAAGGTTACTGAATAGAATAATCACTCGAAGGTTGGTAAAAAACGATAATACTTAGGACAAGAACAACACATATATGATCCGAGAGAGTCGCGTAGAAGAAGTAGTCACTGCTAGAAGTGAGTTAAGTGAATTTCACAATGAATCTCCAACTGCAGGATATCTACCAACCGCCCCCACCCCCGCGGTCAGATATGACACAAGGTCGAATTTAATGTGGAGTATCCGAGCCCGTAGGCTCGGCCAAAAATTCCCCGTAGACCCCCTATCAAACAGGGTCCGGTAGCTATTTCCCGAGACGAGACTCTAACCTTCGGCATAGCCTCGTCTGGGGCCCTCTCTGCCCGGAGGCAGAGTGTTTGACCAGAACAGCTGGAGACGAATCTCCAACCTCCCCACGCAGTCAAATGGTAGCACAAGGCTGAATTTAATGTGAGGTATCCGAGCCCGTAGGCTCGGTCAAAAAATTCCCGTAGACCCCGTATCAAACGGGGTCGGGTGGCTATTTCCCGAGACGAGACTCTAACCTTCGGCATAGCCTCGTCTGGGGATCCTCTCTGCCCGGAGGCAGAGTGTTTGACCAGCACAGCTGGAGACGAATCTTCAACTTCAGACCAACATACAGTATTTACTACTGCATTTATGTGAATGGGGACATGCCTATTATCGTCCGTAGGTATGCTATAAAAATAATAGTCTGAAACTATTATTTAACACTCCTTACTCGACTTTACAAAAAATTATATTATGAATTTTATTTCAACTACATTATATTTTAACAATGTAAAACAATAATATAACATGACATATTCATGATACTTATAATAGATGAGGTTAGCACTCTACAAGGTTACTACCGCATTTACCTCAAGGTGAGATGAAGTCGTCAGCAAGGATCTCTGAATATCTTTGTTCCACCTGGTGAAAGACTGGACGTTGGTTCCAGCACATCTGGCTCTAACCTCTTCTCAGGACCGGAAAGTCACGAGCCCTTAATTCATCTCGGTTGTCCATACCTTGCCAACGGCATTAACTCACGTCATTTATCTGCTAAGTAGGTGAGGGGTTCTATCTAAAACCCTATTTTCAATGGGTTAAGTATCATCTAATGATACGTTGCATGGCGAATTCACGAAAAGTTGCTTTGTTGCACTATTTTGTTTTAGTGTTGGTGTCGTTTAGTTTCTGTAGGAAACTTTCATATGGATGTCATACATGCCGACAAACTCGTTCAGTAATATCAAAAACAGAGGCACGGGGGAGTAATGGACAGTGGCTCAGATTGAAGAATCAGAGAGCCGAGTTCGAATTCCAGTCAAATCCATTACATTCACTTAGGTGCTAATACCCTTGTGAAAAGTATGAATCTTCTTCTTTTCCCTACTAGCTATGGGTAAACAGCAGAACACACTGGGTTCTATAGCTTTGGATGGCAACTGGTCTACCGCAGAAAGAAATGGCAACCTACTATGGGAAAAATCAGTCATGTATCAAAAGATACATGATCGCCAAAGTGCGTATCACGCATGGCACATAACTGACTGACTGAATATCAAAAACAGTCATCTGTATAAAACCGTTTTCTCAGATCAATGGATTCGAGTGAATGAAGCCTGTAGGTCTTAGAGAGGACTGTCCTTCTTCATTGAATGGCGCTACATAATCGTAAAGAACTGTATCAAGTAACAGAAACTGGATCACTTGATGACTTTCAGCAACAGCAACAACTAAAATGGATAGCACATGTAACTTAAAGGGAAAACAATGGTATAATCAAGATGTTGACATTCCACACTACTTTAAGTAAAAGGTTAGGAAAGAAACAACAGTTTCCAGGTCCCCCCTGACCCGGGGTCATAGCACCTGTTAGGGTCCCAACTATGGACAAATAGTTAACCCCCAAGCTGGGGTCAGGAAAGAGCAATAACTCTAACGGGACTTGAGGAATCTATTTTCCTGGAAAAACTGTTTTAAGAGAAAGATTTTTATAAATTTCAACCGACAGCATTAGTTACCTCTGTCAATGAATGCCAGCTTGTTTCCTTATAAGGAAACGGTTAATATTTGCTGTTATAATTAGCCCCCCCCCTTTAGGGCAAAAAATCTTAAGACCTATATTTTTGATACCGTTAATTTTTATTTTTTATCGTTAATATACATAAAAAAAGATTTTTTATCTCTTTAAACGTTATTTGTAGTGGGCACTCATATTTGAGCAGACGCTCTGTTTATATCAAACAGCATTGTTTACGTTTCAGATTAGAAAATAAGCAGATATTAATTTTTTCGAGAATCTAGAGTGCGAAGAATTGTGCTGAAAGGCAGAATTCGGCCTTGCTTGATCAGTTATACTCTTCGTGCCCGAGTCGGTTAAAAACACGTCAGATCTAACCATGGTTTCTTCTGCAATGTTGGCGCAGTTTCGAATCCTGTCGGATCGCACATCTTTTTTTTTTAATAAGATTTCTTGGATATTCAGACCGGCAGACTAAAATAAATATACTGTTAAAATAAACGGAACGTCTACTCAAAAATGGGTATCAATTAAAATAACGTTTAAAGGGATAAAAATCCGTTGGATTAATAAATAACAAATCATATAATTTCTTTTGACATGACACGGGAAAAGACTAAAATACAATATTTATTTACACGTGTTAAAATGCAATTAATGTTCGTCTGGTAATTAAAAAACGTTTTATATTTTCCAATAGTTGAACAAGTGGAGTTAAACGTATGAGCGTTCAGTTTAATGCTTAATGACTTTATTCTTTCTAGATTAAAAGACAAATCTTTTCCTCTTTTACGTGAACATAACTCTAACACGCCCTGGGTATAACGATAAACTACATCCGCGTCCTGGGTAAGACGATAAAGTACGTTTAACTGCAAAGCCTCTGATCAGGAGGTTTTGAGGAGCGTAGAACCACCTCTTAATTGTTGGTGTTCGCAGGTCACCCTGACCCGGGGTGGTAGCACCTGTTAGGGTCTCAACTATGGGCAAATAGTTAACCTCCAAGCTGGGGTCAAAACCCTATGAAAGTGTGAAAATAGGCTTTAATACCAGTAATAAATCTTTTAAGGAAAAATTATTAACAGCAATACATTTTTGAAAAAAAAAATATTACCAACAATACATTTTGGAAAAAAAAAATGTTACCAACGGTACATTTTTGAAGGAAAAAATATTACCGGCAATATACTTTTGTAAGTAATTATTACCAGCAGTACATTTTTGAAGAAAAAAAATATTACCAGCAATACATTTCTTTAAAAATATTACGAGCAATAAAAATCTTGACGCCATTAAATAACCCACTGAGGTTGATATCCCGTAAAACAAAACAAAACACAACAAACAAACAAAAAACATAACCCTAACGGAATCGTTAAATATTTGAAGTACAAATGAAAAGATTTGAAATTGACAACTTTTTTCATTTCACTGAAACAGACGTTAAACACTTCTATATTCCCTTCTTTCGTTCATTTTCTCATTGAAACCAAGTAGCGTCCTTGACATGTACTGTGTCTTTGCAGGTGATCAAAACGGAATAGTCTTTATTTATTAGTTATTAGCAGGAGACGTTCAAACTTTCTATCAATCCTTCACTGAAACCAAGTAGCGTCTCTGATGTCTTTTCCCCGCTCTCAAAAAGGAATGGCCCATTATTTATGCGGTATTCGCAAAGCGTAACGTACGTGTTAACTAACTAACAAAAGAACTAATGAAGGGCCAGAATGATAATAACTAGCTTTAAACCCGTTTTTAAATTTTTAACCTAGATTTTAAGTTTTCCAATTTTAAATTTCTGATTAATCTTATTTCTAAATTTAATGATTGAATAAGTTTATAGCGAGTTCTATGACAATAAAATATCTCTAGAAATTCCCCTATCGCATCGTTAAATATTTGAGCTTAATGTTCTTTTCGTTCATATTGCCCGGTTTTCACTCCTACCCGTTTTTTTTTTAATAGGAGCAGAAGTTTAACCCTTGCTTCCTGCTTAGAATTTGGTTTCCGGTTCCTTCTAAAGTCTCACTGCACTTCTAAACGTCTTCGCCTGAACTCAGGAACAGGAGTAAATAGGAGTTCCCCTATCACCCGGTTCACACTCCTCCCCGTTATTTTTTTTTTTTTTTTAACAGCAGTAGAGATTTATCATTTGCTTCTTCTTTAGGATTGGTTTTCCGCTTCCTTTTAAAGTCGTTTCTTTTTATTTCACTCGCTGTAGTTCCCCACGCGTCTTAGTAGCATTATCGCCTTGGTTGAAGTGAAACTGATAAAAAAAAAAAAAAAAATAGGCTGAACACAAAGATAGACCAAATTCTTTCTTTGTATCGTGCAATTTTAAGACATTCTTTTTAATTAGATTTAAACAAAGGCCAGGTCTGGCGCACCTCCATAAAAAGATATGGCACATTGATAAGACTCTCAAATAACTCTTTTTTTTTTTTTACCAGTTCCTCTCTTATTCCTGTCGCATCTTGTTTTAATGAATTCTTTAGACATGTCTTTTGGTTCTATAACATCCAAACCCTAATTGACAGTGACAGCAAGTTGGCTGCAGGGTTACTGCAACACGAAAAAACTAATAACATCAGAGAAAGAATTATCTCAAGACATTGGACACCAGGTGTCGAGAAAGGTGGGTGAGAGAAGAAAAAATTGGATGGTAAATGTCGGTATATCCGCTAAGGGAAAGAATCTGCCAGCGCACAAAAATGTTGACTCATGTCTCGAAGGATAAGACCTCACCATCCCCTTCTTATTTCAGCTGATTCAGGAGTCTCGTCTCGGGAAATAGCTACCCGACCCCGTTTTATACGGGGTTTACATGGAAATTTGGGCCAAGCCTACCCGACATAAAATTCGGCCTTGTGCCACATTTGACCGCGTGGAGCGGTTGGTAGTAATCCTGCAGTTGGAGATTCATTGTAGAATTCACTTGACTCACTTCTAGCACTTGACTACTTCTTCTACTCGCTGCTGGCGAATCTTATATGTGTTGTTCGTGTCTTAAGTATTATCGTTCATTACCAACCTTCGCTTGATTATTCTGTTCAATAACATTTCCTAGGTTACAACAATAGGCTCATGTTAAGTTCTACGGCAATAAAATAACAGTAGAAATTGCACTATAGCATTGATAAATATTTGAGTTTTACGACTTTAAAAAAATATTGCAATAACAATTATAAATATGAATACTGATCGCTATTTTGAGAGGTATAGAGGTACAACTGACAAAATTGAAATTGCCAACTCTTCCCATTTCAAACGCATATAACTTCCATTTTTTTCTTTCCCTTTCTCACTGAAACCAAGTAGCGTCTTTGATATATCTTTTGTCTTCACCGGCGATCAAAACAGAATAGTCCATCTTTTATGGGGCATTAACAGAAGACCATAAACTTTTCTTTCTTTCACTGAAACCAAGTAGCGTCTCTGATATGTCTTTCCGCGTGTGATAAAACAGAAGGGTCCATTATTTATGAGGTATTGGCAGGGCGTAACGATCGTGCGAACTAAGGAACTAACAAAGAGAGGGACAAGCACAATAATAATAATAATAATAATAATAATAATAATAATAATAATAATAATAATAATAAAGCTAATCGCCTCCTTATTGACATGGCAGTTCCTGCAGACTGCAATGTGTCTTTGAAGATCTTAAAAAAGCTATCAAAATACAAGGACCTTGAAATCTCAAAAATGTGGCGCATGGGGACATTAACAATTCCAGTTGTAGTTGGAGCCCTCGGATTGATTGGAAAAGATTCCAATAGGTTCATTAAAGGAATCCCTGGTAGCCCATGCCTTAAAGAAATAAAAAAAATAAATGCACTCACAAGTACAGCCGACACCTTACAAAGGGCTTTATCTATGCAAAATATATGCGATTTTTTTCAAAACTGCTCAGTGGAAAATGTCATGATGCCATTTTTGATCTTAGGTCTCTGGTCGGGAGCCAGAAAGAAATGAGTATATACCAGAAATCAAAGGAAATATAATAATAATAATAATAATAATAATAATAATAATAATAATAATAAGAAGAAGAAGAAGAAGAAGAAGAAGAAGAAGAAGAAGAAGAAAAAGAAGATGAAAATTAAGAACATTTTTAGTTTTCCAAACTTTCCACTTAATATGTTTACATATTTTAACTGCATATAAATTTATCCGTGCATACACATAGAGATTTTAATGGAAAATAAAACAACTACATACATTCCAATGACGTCATATAACTAAGAAAAATGATCATGGTAATGTCAGCGACATATCCAACCAATTGTACCAACAATCCTCTCTCGACTTGCAGTCTCTTGAGTTTTCAGGTTGAAACTTGGAGGCCGCTCTTAAAACAAACGAGCAGACACAAATAATAATAATAATAATAATAATAATAATAATAATAATAATAATAATAATAATAAACGCCCTGATGCTACAAAAAACAGTGTTCTTATATTTTCTGATCTTAATTCATTGAAGGTGTTAAAATCTATGTCTTATCTTGGTGATTTAGTATGGGCTACAGTAAATATCTGGTTTAGTATCACAGATTTGCTTGTCAATTGCATGACTTTAAGCAGTTGAACATATGGGACCGGCGTGTCTCTTTTCATGAGCGAGAGTAGTGGGGAGAGGGTTGCGAGAGTATTATTATTATTATTGAAGCTTAAAGTGTCCTCGGAATAAATCCTTAAGGGGAAAACTGCTTTTACAACTTTGTAAAGAGCGTGTTATTTTTCATTTTCAAATTAGAAGTACTCTTGGAACAACTTCAAAAAGAATTTCCGTCCTGGGTAAATAGTAAGTCCCAAAACTGGTGTCAGAACACTACGAAAGTTTGAAAATAGATTTTTATAGTAAAAATACCAGCAATGCATTTTTTTTAAATATTAGCAGTAATACATTTGACTTCCGACAAAAACCCTCTTTACAAAAATACGTCACTGAAACCTTGTCCATAAACCAATTTCTTACAAAGAATACATATTGTATTCATATGAATCTGTTCTAAAAATCTTGTTGCCATTAAATAACACATTGAGGTTGATATGCCGTAAATCCAAATAAACCAACCCAAACCCGATTAATACGATCTTAACCGGTTCAAGACTAGAGGCAACCGTTATCTTCCCCTCCTATCCATATAAACTACCCCTTAACGTAACCCTCTACCTCGAGCGACCCCCGGGCCTAGTACCTGGCGAACTTTGCTGTAAAAAAGGTTTATTACACACTGAGCAGCCGCTTTTGTATACAGATTCATTACGTCGGCTGATGTCTGTTATTTGTTTTAACAGCTTGAAGTTGTCTCATTTTGTAAGTCTGACATCTTGAATTTCAACAAAGGTGATGGGGTAAATCAACTGGCCTTTTCTTTTTTATATCCTCTGACAACTGCTTAGCTGTTGGTTATTGACCGGCCTATAAAATTGTATAACTTTTCAAATTATTGATTCTCAGATGAGAGGCACTTGGTGTCCAGGAGAGGAATTTCAAATCTGCGGGGAGTAATTTTAACTAGATGAAGAGCACGATTGGAATTTCAATCATTTTTTATCCATTCATCCGATACAAGGCAGTCAAGCCACTCGGACACAATTTTATATTTATTACTTAATTATAATACAAAACAGATTTAGAAGTCTTATGTCGAAAAACTTTATTGAACATTTTCAACATGAGCTTTGTCTGCAAATATCAAATATATCCTTAGCATTGCGAAACACATTTTGAAGCCTTTTAGGAGTTATCTCCTCTTGCAGTGCTAACTGAATGCGTTCTTTAAGCTCAGCTAGACTATTGATATTTTGTCGATAAACCTTTCGTTTTTATGAAACCCCATGCAAAGGAAAAACATGAGATGAGTAAAAAAATGCGTTCTCGTGTATTTATTATTAATAGTATTGTGAAAGGGAAAGAAAATAAAATTAAAAAAGAAATTAGAAAAATTATAAAGTTATAAACAAAATTACAAAAGTATACATTTTTAACATATATTAAATATGATGAACAGAATTAAAAGTTCGGATCTACGATCCACCCGCCGCTTTTAGGATAAACCACCGTCTGATCTGGCGTGCTTTAAACGACTCGGCCGCAGAGAATATTACAGCTTAGCATGGTTCAATTAGCCGTTTTCAAGAATGTATATCGTCTTCAGATCTTATCAAAAGCCCATTGTAATGACAAAAGTACGCAGGTATATGCTTTAAGAAAGCTTTATTCAGCTAAGAATACAAGGTTCACGTATAGTGTTCTTTTATAGATCCAGTAAACAGAAATAGCTCTCTCTAAGAGGAGAGTAACACAACAAGGGGAGACCACTCTTCATTATTCATAACACCCATGAAACGCAAAAACGTAATTGCTAATGAATCAATGGATTTTATAACGAAAATTATTTCTTCACATAACCCGAATTTCCCTCAGTTAACTTTCGTACCTGTACTGACTTCAATATCCAGAACAAAGAATGGTTAGTCCACTCGAACAAAACCGATGAAGTAGGTTGATATTGCAGAGATTTCTCCATCACTTAAGAACTTTCCCTGATCATCGAAGAAATCACTCGCGTCCCTGACACCACCGGACATCAGGCGAACCTCCTCGATTTTTCCGCACATCCTACTCTGAAAAATGCTTAGCAAACTTTCTAGGGCGTGTAAGATCCTTCCCTAGTCAGTGTCCAAATTAAAGTCAAACCAAAGGGATCCGCTGATTTACCATTCCATAGTATGATTTTTCGAAGGCAGTCTGGGACAGCCGTCCTGGGTATGACGATAAAGTACGTTCAGCTGCAAGGCCTCTGATCAGGAGATTTTGAAGAGCATGGAACCACCTCTTAATTGCTGGTGTTCCCAGGTCCACCTTGACTCGGGCTGGTAGCACATGTTAGGGTCCCAGCTACGGGTAAATAGTTAACCCACAAACTGGGATTAAAACACTATAAAAGTGTAAAAATAGGTTTTAATTCCAGAAATACTTTGTAAAAAAAAGTATGAACAATACAGTTTTTGAAAAAAAATACATACACACCTTTTTTACCAAACTATCTATTTCAAAATTTTGGTGGCATTAAATGTACCACTGAGGTTGATATGCTATAAAACAAAACAACCAACCAACTAGCAGACTGCGACAGCTTTAGATCTTATATGGCAGAAGCTTCTCTCCCAATCTTCTTAAGTATGCTACTTCCCAAACTGTTGCTCTCGTCTCATAATGGATCCTTTTTAGAAAAGGGAGTATTATACCCCCAAATTTCCAACAAAAACCAAACATCCCTGATTTTGCTTTAGCCAAAGCTCACCGTAAGCACTACTTCAATATCTATTACAAGGAGCGGTGTAATTTGACTCTTACTGCAGTCAGAATCGCCTGCAATCGCTGCAGCTATGCACAAGTGGTCCAGGCCTAGGTTGAAAACAAACAAATTGGATCCCGAGTTTTCAGGAATATCACCAACCAAATTATGAATAGAGGCAAAAAGACTGTTCCCACTTGTATAAATGGCCCCGCGGTAATATCTTCCTCGACAATTGATGAAAAGATCTCCGCCTCTGTATTTGCCTTGAATTCAACGTGAGATGACAAAGGCGATTCCCAGCTTCCAACGTGTCACTGAGCGCAATCTGATTAATATTTTTATTACACCCCGAGAACTCTCAAGACTTATCAAAAGCCTTGACCCTAAGAAAGCTACTGGCCCAAATAAAATCTAAGTGGTTGTCCTTAAGAATATCAACCTAGAACTATCCCCGATTCCCTACTGGGCAAGAGCTGTTTAGTCCTCACTTTCCAGTCTCGACAGTCCAAATGCGTCTCCGCGTCCTTGTAGGTGATAAATTATTTTCACCCTGCAATCTCTCTCTCACGGACGGAATGCGGTAGAGCTTTCACTGCTTCAGTGAAAAGTGCTCTGACGAACTGCGTTCTTTGGTTCTGACAGTTCTAACCTTCAGGGCCAGGAACCTGCCATGCTATGCGCATTGTAGCGAATCACTCTCATTCCCTTCGTATTCCACTGGTGAGAAGTAAGTTCCACTCCACCAGCAGCTTCTCGTGAATCACTACTTTGTGGAAGCGACTCCCGAGAGGATATTTCCCCGATCACTACAATTCTTAACCTGTTCAGTTTAGGGTTAACAGTTATCTTCCTAACCTAAACTTCGCCTCTCGCTATTTGATCCTCTACCTCGAGAGGGACGGACCTTGTACAGGGTACACCTTCTCCCATCTTAATTGAGGAGAGAACAGGTACTACGCTTTCATCTCATCCAAAAGGCCGAGAAGCGAATATTTACCTGATCTCCCCACTAAGGCAGCTTGTGACACTAGATCGTTTTTAAAGTGGGTAAGTAGGGTTAACAGTTATCTTCCTAACCTAAACTTCGCCTCTCGCTATTTGATCCTCTACCTCGAGAGGGACGGACCTTGTACAGGGTACACCTTCTCCTATCTTAATTGAGGAGAGAACAGGTACTACGCTTTCATCTCATCCAAAAGGCTGAGAAGCGAATATTTACCTGATCTCCCCACTAAGGCAGCTTGTGACACTAGATCGTTTTTAAAGTGGGGAGTCCATACACATGAATATACGTACGGATTAAATACAAAAATTGCTATCCCTGTAACATCTGTTATGCTGGCATCGATATTAAACCTGGCTAACCTCACTTCTGAGCATGGTGCCACCGCAGGGTTTGGCATCTCCGGGACCAGTCGCCTTTTCCCATCTAAAATAGGGAGAGAACAGATATTACGATTTGTATTTACTTACCGTCTCCACACTGGCAGGATATGACACAAGGTTTGTTTAATGCGGGCAGTCCGAGTGCATGCACCCGGGTCAGGTCCAAAAATAGCCCACAGCCCCAACAACCGTCTGTTTAGCTGGCATCAGTATTACTACTGAGTCTCCATCTTCCTTGCGAGGGTAGCTGTTGCCCGAGACCGGACACCTCTGAATAATAGTTTCAGTTGCACTCTGTCCGGAGACAGGAACACGTCACTGTTCGAAGACAATTTTGACACGTTTGAGAGATAAAATGTAGTTTATCTTCCCGAGGGCAGATACTACACTTTGATTTCAGCCCAAATTCCGTGAAGCATATATTGAAGTATGTATAAAAAAAATTTGTTAAAAATGCAGATATAAATTTAGTTTGACCGCTGAAGTGACTTGAATTTGGTCCCAGCAGGCAAAGGAACGCCGCAATTATACATTGAACGACGGCATTAAAAGAACTATCAACACATGTCCATCCATTCTCCTTAAAAATAACCTTGAAAACCTGCAGCATTTTTGTTAGCAGGGAGGTTTGGAAATGACTGAAAAAAAGAGGTATTTACAAAGTTGCTGAAGATGGGTGTGCCTTCAAGTCGAAACAGCTCCAACGATGATGACTTCCACATAAACTTTGTAAATGCCTCCAAACGAATATAAAACTTTTACCATTTAATGTTCGAGGGCTCGTGAAAAAAGAAAAGCAACAATTATCGGTCCAGGACGTTGATAGTTGAAATATTGATTTATGTTGTCTCCAAGAAACCAAAATTGACTTCACACCAAAAAAGGACTTTAATATTAATATTGGAATTAGTACAAGTTAATGGCTTTGGAGACGTACACTAAATTCTATGAAAATGCTTTTTCCCCCAATAGCAAAGGGAAGAAAAACACCTATAGGCATTGGATGAACAGTCATAGTATACACATTGAACAATGACATTAAACGAACTATCAATAAATTTCCATCATTACAAACCTTGGAGAGATTGCAAGACCTGCAACATTTCTATGAGTTAGCACAAGACTGGGGAAGATTGATAAGAGTTATTGGCTAGGTTGTTGTAAATGAGAAATACCGCTTATTTGCAGCTCTGATTATGCTGATTTTTACAAGGCCCAAGAAACACTCGAGTTAGAGGGTTACAGAGTAAGAGGCACAATTTTTAGGGATATGTGTGGAACATGACGGTTAATCTTAGACTTGAACCGATTAAGATTGTAGTGATCGGAGAAGCATCCGCTTGGGAGTCGGTTCCACAAAACCGCTAATGATGACGATGATGATAATAATAATAATATGCAGAACTATAAAAAAAAACCTATTCTTCATAACGACTGTAATGACGGTCGAAAGTACACGGATGGATACAATTAAATGAACTTTGTAAAGTTAATTCTGACGTAAAACAACTTAAAAAAAAACTAAATAAAAACTCGGACAGACAGATCCTATCAGTATTCTTTAATAAAATCTATTTGAAAAAAAAAAGATCTGTGTTTATATTAAATGATTGACTTAATCACAAACTGATCTGCGCATGCACAAAATAATGTATATAGTCGAAAAATGAATTTCCAAAGACTAATATATTCACAAAACAAAAACAAAATGACAAGTCTTTAAGTCTTGAGTCAACTAGTCGAGCGATTTCAATATCTACCAAAATACCTGATAGCCTCCAGTAGTAAATAACCACTTGTGAATTCTCAGATCGATTGACAGCCGGCTCTTTCTCGTTAAAAGGCTTAGTTCAATACAGACAACTCGTCTCACAACTAAAGAGACCGGATCAACTTTTGAATTTCCTACTAATCTGATCTACTGATTGAACCACTTGAGCTGTACGGTAATTGATTTGCGACGTTCAGCAGCTGTTGGACAACTCGGTATGAAACAGGAAAAATACATGAGACAACGGTGCACAAAATTGACCATCTGCTCAATAGCGGGAGAAGGTCGGGAACTGATGGTTAAGTGAAGTGAGAATACGTAACCGAGAGAATGAATAACAAGACGCGTTTCCATGGTTCTGAGAAGAAAGAGGAGAATTTTTTTTTTACATGGATTAGATTTCTTACTTTAGTAAGAACAGACTATGTGAAGAAGTCTTTTTCTTATGAAACTGGTTTTGAAACAATGTGGGATAAGAAATATCGGAAAATAAATTAAGATACAAAAACTGAGTTTATATTAGAAAAATGCAATCACAAAAATGATAAAGCAAAAAAAAATCCTGTGTTCTGTCTGGCCAATGTAGATTTGGTTGAAATAAAATTCATTTTCTGATTAAGATTTTTGATCAGCGAAACATGCCAAAATAAAAATTTTTCAAATTGTCTTATATATTTACTATTCCCTCGGATTCTCGTACAAATTTAAATTTCTCTCTCTCTCTCTCTCTCTCTCTCTCTCTCTCTCTCTCTCTCTTACAGCACACACACACACACACACATATATATATATATATATATATGAAACATTTCTCAGAGTTAAGCTGTAGAAAAAAAAGCATTTATGAGCACAAAAGAGACCTCACAAAAAACAACTTAACTAATGCACTAGTCATACATAGAAATAAATTCAACCACAATTTTGATTTTAAAAATGCTACACCCATAAAAAAGAAAATAATTCACTCAGAAGGAAAATCCTCGAGAGTGCCGCCATTGAATATTATCCAAATATTGATCTACACCCAGGCTTTTCCCCTATTTCACCATACTTAACAAAATTACTACAAGCAAACGTACACAACAGTATCAAGAAATCATTAAGAAAATGTTTGAATCCGTCAACACAGCAATAAAAACAATACCTTCACACGTGGCAGTACTTGACCTAATTTTCAGTTAACAGTATGAAAATAGCGCTCATTAAATTCTTCCAGTTGCTAAGGACATTTTGTCTTGTTATTATTAGTTACTTTCATTTATTGTTACTTTCATTTCGTTTTTGCCTTGAAAAAGTCCACATTGGACGAAACGCGTTGGCAAGTATTACAGTTTTCCTATTGTCTTTTACACACACACACACACACACACACACACACACACACACACATATATATATATATATATATATATATATATATTTGTTTACACGTTGTCGTATACAGTGGAACCTCAATATATTTGATATTTAATAAGGCCGTTCGTAACCCGAAATGTTCGTAAACCGAAACTATTTTTCCAATAGGAATCAATGTAGAGAAAAAAAAGTCACAGTACAATAAAATTGGAAAAGAAAAGCACACCACAACACACAAATGTATACAACACGGCAGTTAACTCAGAGATGATTCCGTTCAGGTTAACTCGGTTCAGCAGTGTTTTTCAGGAACCGAAATTTTGTTCGATAACCGAGGCATTTTCATCACGAATTTTCTGTTCGAAAACCGATTTGTTCGACATGTGAGACGTTCGAGAATCGTGGTTGCACTGTATTTTCCTAATAAATATACTGGGAGTAACAGCAAAATTGTCCTAATATTATAATTGCCTGGAATAATTGCCCATCCCACAAAAAGGTTAATATCTAAAAAAAAATATACAAAAACACACTAAACTGAGTTTCTTTTTTAAAGGTTTTCAGATTAAGACGTTTAGCCACCTTGGCACCATCGGTCGTAAGAATCACTGACAAACACTTTGAGTTATTCAGTTAGAAAGAAAACTGGTAAAATCATTTTGAGTCAGCCCCACTCTCTTCCCAAATGAGCAATGGTGAGAGGAAAAATATCATTCAGCCCTTCAGTAATGGTATCAACCTTCAAAGTTCATTCAAGAAACATCAAGAGAACGGTGAATAAATATTAAAAAGGGGGAAGAGTAGAGAGAAAAAATGGATCAGGAGGTCAAAACAGCAAGAGGGATGATCAGTTCAACCTAGAGCTAAATACATTCTTACTGCTCAACGCAGAGTACAATAATGTTACAAAAACCTCGAAGAATACAAGTAAGATATCTTTAATCATTTCTAAGATACAACGGTTTAAAAATCTCAACAATATAAGAATTGGACAATTCTGCTGGTACACCCGGTATATATATATATATATATATATATATATATATATATATATATATATATATATATATATATATATAGGAAAATGATATATAAATTTGTATATATCAGATCGGTTTATTTGAGTCCGATGAAGTCGTAAACGACAAAACGCATGACACGAAAACTTTCTTCCATTTTGTCATAGATTTTTATATGGGGGAAAATGATATACATCTTACTTATTATAAAACGCAGATTGTGTGTGTGTGTGTGTGTGTGTGTGTCTGTACGTTTATATATTGGATCTGATTTCCTATATTTTTCAACCGATTTCAACAAAACTTCACAGGACTGCGTAAAATTACCTTGCGGTGGTTCTGACAGCGCCAAAAATTGTAAAAACACAATTGTTTTTTGCACGAAATCCATTTGAAAAAACGATTAAGAGGCATTAATGAAAGGGGGACAACTCATATCGAGTTATACTTATTAATATAGAGTTATCGAGTTATACTTATAAAACTCAGGTTGGTTGTTTGCGTGTGTGTGTGTGTGTGTGTGTGTGTGTTCGTTTATATATGGGATCGGAGTTCCTACATTTTTCAAACGATTTCAACAAAACTTTTTTTAGGAGGGGATAGGTAGTGTTTCTTATTGTGTTGCACACTTTTTTCTTTATTTTTACATTCAGAATGCTTTAAAAATTTCATTTACAAGACAATTGTTTATAATAAAATTCAATCGGTAGATTCATAACGATTGAAAACAATGTTTTTGTTTGAGTTTGGGTTTGACCAATTCGTAAAAAAAAATAAAATAAAACTAATTAAGACATGCGTATCCGTCAACCTTAAAAAATAATCTTTGTCAATTTTATTTTTCAGTCTTTATGATGGTCGATACTTGATCTATCTCTTACTGTTACATCCCCGGGCACTCCTGCTAGTTAGTAATAACAAAGTAGGAAAAAGAATGTGTGATGCGTTTCGTCTTTTTTAGAACTTCACCAAACGAAAATGATTTTACTTTGATGTAACCACAGCATGGGGGCGAAAAGGAGCGGGCGTTAAAATTTAAAAATACACACACGCGCGCATGCGTCCGTACACACACGCATGAGCGCGTACACACATACACACACACACACACACACACACACACACACACATATATATATATATATATATATATATATATATATATATATATATATATCCGAAAACTGGAAAAATATATTAAAAAGTTAAACAGACAGACCCTGTCGGTGCAAAGTTTCTTTCTTACCACTAGCAAAAGCTAGTTATTGTCCCTAAAGGACGACAGTAGCTAGTATATACAGTGCTGTTCGATAAAAGTGACTCACCTGATTTTTTTTTACTAAATGTTCTCTTCTCTGATGAAACGAAAGTTGAGCTAAATTCAAAGGATAAACGATCTAAAATCCGAAGAAGAAGCTTTGAAAGCTCTTTGAATTTAGCAGTAAGTACTGTCAAGCATCCGTTCAGTATAACGTTCTGGGGATGCTTTTCTTTTCATGGAACTGGTTTCTTAAAACCTCTTGAAAAGACTTTCAGGGGCGAGCAGTACAAGAGAATTTTAGAGTCCTGTCTGCTCCCTTCTGCTGAAAGGGTGCAAATCGACCCTACCAAGCTCATTTTTATACAGGATAATGCTCCCTGTCACAAATCAAAATTGATGAAGGAATACTTTGATGAGAAGCAGTTGACATGGCCGCCCCAATCTCCTGACCTCAACCCCATAGAAAACTTATGGAGCATTATAAAGTACAGGTTCCCGAGAAAGCAGTTGAGCAACAAAGAGGATTTGATTGTGAATTTCATATACGAATGGAATTCAATGCTTGGCGATGAGATTTGCCAGAACCTAATCAAGTCAATGCCAAAAAGGGTTGAAAAGGTTATTCAAAATAAAGGAGGACCCATAGATTATTAAATATTTCGAACTATATTACCTATTATAAAAAAATTACACCTCTATTATTCTTTATTTAAAGCTGTTCGGTTATGTTTCTATTGATTACTAGTTGCAGGAAATAAGTGAGTCACTTTTTTTTGCACAAAGTTTTTTCCCTAAATCTCATTTATATCCAAAATTATAATTATCAATAGAATACCTTAGGGTGAGTAAACTTTTTTACTAGGTGGTCGGGAAGGGGTCTTTATATTAGTAAGATTAAAAATTTTAAGTAATAAATCAGGTGAGTCACTTTTATCGAACAGCACTGTATTTCCACAGTGTTAGGTACACGAATGTACACAACGCGTCTATTTTTGTATGAGTTCCAACTTCTTTATATTAATTATCCTTATTATTAGTAGTTTTTAATTTATATTTTATTTTGTCCGTACACCCATTTTCTGAAAATAATTTTCCAAAAGAATTCTTTTTTTGCTATTCCTTTCCTCTCTTTTTCTTTTTCTCTTTCATTTTATTTTTATTGTTTTTCCCCCCTCTTCCCACATTCCTATCCTATCGCTTCAAACCTCTCAGCACTAACACCTCCCCCACCCCAAATCCTATAACCCTTTTCCTCTATGTTCAATAGCTCACTCCCCTACTACCCACCACGATAAGGACAGCCGACCCAACAAATTCATACAATTCCAATTTTTGAATCTAAGTTTTATTGTCACAAAAAAAAGTTTCGCACAGAGAGTATCAGACGCAGATCGGATTTATACTAATAATACCATCTACACCAGGATTCTCACCAGCCTCAAGAACAACTGTTGGTGAGTTCTCCCGTCGCTCTGTTTATTTCTCGCATCCGCTGATAAAGGACACAGGCGTGCCTGAAAATTCCGAAATTAGAACTTTATTTTCCGTGCTTCATTGCCGTCATATTGTTGTTTTTCGTGCTGATCACATTGGTGCTCTTTAGTTAGCCTTTGTTATATTAGCCAACCTATATATTCAATTTTATAAACCATATGAAGCACACATGGATTCTTTCTTCAAATCATATATATATATATATATATATATCATGGACTCTCCCGTTGGTTTCGACGTATGAGGATCTGACAGCTTAGTTGATCCAGTTATGAAATTTTGGCGATAATCTTTAGTGGCATTTAAGACCCGCTAGTGATTTACAAAGGAGGCCACATATGGAGCAAGTATGAGGATTGTGAGATTAGATCGTTCTTAGTTTGGCTGACCTTTTAGGTCTTGCTCTCGCTTCTTGAAGATGATTCAGATAAGCAGATTAAAAACTGCTGAGTCCACGTTGATCTCCATTCTACCCGCTCCAAGGCTAAGCGCTCAAGGGTGTTATGTGGTATATTGACTGCTGACACACACATATATATATATATATATATATATATATATATATATATATATATATGGTGTATCAAAAGTAGTTTTACAAACTTTGGGAGCGGGGTCCTCACAAAAACAAGGACAAATATCCACGTAAACATTTGTCAGCAAATCCTTCAGTTTTGAGTTATTAAGTTTAAAGTTTACGGTAGACGCTATTAAATGTACAATCCAAGATACAATCCAAAAATACTTTACAAACTTAGGAGGCAGGTTCCCGACACCAAAACAAACAAAATGTCCAAATAAACATCTGTCAAAAAAAAAAGGCCATCTTTGTACATCAACACAGCAACACATAAGAAATGTTCAAAATGCTCTCAGCTTCCTTCTGCACACACATGAACCCGTCGGATCATTGACTGGCGGACCCTTTCGAATACTCCTACACAGCGTCGAATGGTTTCGTAGGCCACCTTGACACGTTGATGAAGCGTCTTTTTTGTCAAAGGTACAATCTCCCAAAGGACACTTGAACTAATAGACAAAGTTGGTCGATTGAAAAACAGTAGTTGGCGGAGAAGATTTATTGCGGATTACTAAGTTGGTTGTATCAAATTTAGTATAGTACATAATTAGTTTAAATTTATTAACTGGAATCAGTGGGGGATATATTAGTACTTTATTAGGATTCAACCAAACATGCTTGAATATATATATATATATATATATATATATATATATATATATATATATATATATGTAGAGAGAGAGAGACAGAGAGACAGAGAGACAACGAGTGCGGATATATGAATCAATGCGCTCATCAGATCTTGGTCTCAAGATCGCATTAGGGCGTGAAACTGGCAGTCATCATGTAATGTCCCAACTGTTTATACTTATAAACATTTTATCTCTAACATCCACCAAATTTTAAATATTTATATAGATATATAAATCTGTATATATGATTCTCGAAGTATCATTGATATAATCCTAGTCTGGCACAAACTCACAAATATTCAAATGTTCAAGTCCTTGATGACCGGTCTGCGTCAATTTTGTTACTTGGTCGTCTAGGGAATACATCACGATGACTAAACAGTCGTTGTGATTGGTTTTGTCATTGGCAACATATTACGACAGACAGATAAGCCCAGAAGAAATAGACGGAGAGAATTAAGTTGATTTTTTTTTTCTATAGAATTTATTTCGCAACTATAGACATTCGACACCGACCTAGGTAAGGAATAAAAACTGTTTTTAAGGAAAAAAATAATTTCTTTTCTTCTCTCTACCTCTCCCTCTCTTCTCTTTCTCCCTATGTCCCTCTCTCTCCCTCTCCCTCCGTCTGTCTCTCCATCTCTATCTATCATTCCTTTTCTTATACGATCCACCCTATACGATGGAGAGAGTAGTTGTTGCATTCCTGCGTCTATTGTTGCCTCGTTTTCGTACAATGTCAGCACTATTCCCTGGTATTTATTGTTGCCTCGTTTTCGTACAATGTCAATACTGCTCCCTGGTATTTAGAGTTGCCTCTTTTTCTTACAATGTCAGCACTATTCCCTGGTATTTATTGTTGCCTCGTTTTCGTACAATGTCAATACTGCTCCCTGGTATTTAGAGTTGCCTCTTTTTCTTACAATGTCAGCACTATTCCCTGGTATTTATTGTTGCCTCGTTTTCGTACAATGTCAATACTGTTCCCTGGTATTTAGAGTTGCCTCTTTTTCTTACAATGTCAGCACTATTCCCTGGTATTTATTGTTGCCTCGTTTTCGTACAATGTCAATACTGTTCCCTGGTATTTAGAGTTGCCTCTTTTTCTGACAATGTCAGCACTATTCCATGGTATTTATTGTTGCCTCGTTTTCGTACAATGTCAATACTGTTCCCTGGTATTTAGAGTTGCCTCTTTTTCTTACAATGTCAGCACTATTCCCTGGTATTTATTGTTGCCTCGTTTTCGTACAATGTCAATACTGTTCCCTGGTATTTAGAGTTGCCTCTTTTTCTTACAATGTCAGCACTATTCCCTGGTATTTATTGTTGCCTCGTTTTCGTACAATGTCAATACTGTTCCCTGGTATTTAGAGTTGCCTCTTTTTCTTACAATGTCAGCACTATTCCCTGGTATTTATTGTTCCCTCGTTTTCGTACAATGTCAATACTGTTTCCTGGTATTTAGAGTTGCCTCTTTTTCTTAAAATGTCAGCACTATTCCCTGGTATTTATTGTTGCCTCGTTTTCGTACAATGTCAATACTGTTCCCTGGTATTTAGAGTTGCCTCTTTTTCTTACAATGTCAGCACTATTCCCTGGTATTTATTGTTGCCTCGTTTTCGTACAATGTCAATACTGTTCCCTGGTATTTAGAGTTGCCTCTTTTTCTTACAATGTCAGCACTATTCCCTGGTATTTATTGTTGCCTCGTTTTCGTACAATGTCAATACTGTTCCTTGGTATTTAGAGTTGCCTCTTTTTCTTACAATGTCAGCACTATTTCCTGGTATCGTTATTGTTCGCGTTGTGGTAAATGGGTAGGGTGAGGGAGAATCACAGAGATTAGGATTGCGCACACGGAATTTTAAGTCTTCGGTGAATATCTAGTCAACCTCTCTCCAGATCAAGAATCGGACCGCTTAAATAATATTCGGATCATACGCAACTTCACGTGGCTACACCTTCTTCCGGTATGTTACCTACGCAACTTCGTGTGGCCACCCCTCTTCCGGCATGCGCTCACGCAAGGACGCATTTCCTTCCGCTCAAGAAACCTGTGCACCCGGTTTATTTTAGCCAACGGATACATTTCCCGTTTATGCTATCACCAGTTCCGATTTCCACTGATGCAGCGGAAGTAAAACCAAAGGTCTATCCTCAACCGATATCCAACACTCGCTATGTGTCCCAGATATTTCAACTGTCTTTTCCTGGTGTTAACCCTAGAACACTAACCATGGGTATATAGTACCCAGCGCAAATTTTCTTATCTTTAATTACAATTATCAGTACCTGATTTTCTTACCTAAATAATATGTTTTTCAGTTCCTAGTAATGTTAACTCAAAGTATTAGGTTGGTGCAAAAATAATGACGTAATAATGTCGTTTTTTGACGTATCTTTTAACGTCAAAAAACGACATTATTACGTCATTATTTTTGCCCAACCTAATACAAAGTTTGGAGTGCAGGGATGTAAAATATTTCAAATAAAGATTTATATTTAATATTTTTTTTTTTTTTTTGATATTTTCAGAATCGGGTATGATATACCCATGGTTAGTAGTGGTGTAACTTTAATTGATGTTTAGTGTTCTAGGGTTCTGTTTCGGTTTTTTCTAAAACTTCGTCGTTGCTTACATGTTCGGTTCATAGTATTCTTCGTGAGAATGAATAGAAACCAACAAAATTTTAATAAACGTTTATTTTCTTCTTGAAATCTTGTGGCCCGCGAACCACAGTTTGCCGATGACTGGCCTTCAATAATGGAAAGAAGCTGTATTTTTTAGAAAAGTATAATGTTGCGGATTCCAGAATGAAATCCGGTCTCAAATGAATGACAATCGCAGGAATGAAATATAGCAAATAAATGTATTGACGTAATAATACAATTGGTAATACGGTTAGTAGATCCAGAAATGCGCTTAGTAGCAATTATATATATATATATATATATATATATATATATATATATATATATATATATATATATATATATATATATATATATATATATATATATATATATATATATATATATATATATATATATATATATATATATATACACAGTCTGGGAAATTCAGTATCGAAGTATGACTTCCTTCTGAGTCTACGTGCTCGCAACTGTGACTACTACAAGCGGTTACCTCACACTCTCACTCTCACTCTCACTCTCACTGTCTCCCTTCCGGTTATTCACCGACAACAGTACAAGTACACACTGGGCGAGTCCACTTGTATAAAAGACACATAACTTGCCTGAAAATAATACTCAAAAGTTAAAACTTAGTTAAATCTATTTACATTAGTTGGACTATTGTGCCTGTCTTTATTGTCGCATCCACGACGTTTTGGCTGTTGTAAAATGTTATTCTAAAACCGGATATTATTTTCCGAACAACCTAATAGTTTTAGAAATAAAAAATAAGAAATCGTAGTTTTCTAATAGGAGAATGTTGAGAACAGCATGGACGGAGCGCGTGAGTAACGAACGAAGAAGTCTTTCTGAAAACTAAACGAAAACAACACTTCTACTCAGAATCGGGAAGAGAAAGCGGAAATTACCGGAACACGTGATTAGGAAAGGCAGCTTTTGAGAATTTGGCAAAAGGAACAGGGGAAGGCAGAGGATCATTTAACTGATGAGCTTACATGAATGAAAAGCAGAGCGAATGATTTGATAAAAAAAGGAAAAAATGCTGCTATGGTCATCAACTATTTGGAAGTCTTGGAGATCCTATATCGCCCATGCCCTGAATGGTCACAGCACACAGAAGTTGTTTGATAATTATAGAACTTTATGAGATGCAAAAGATTTCGATTTAGCCTTTTCCGTTTTTTTTTTTGTTTTTTTTCACTTATAATCTAAATAAAAAATCCTAGATTTTTCTTCTTTTAAGTCCCTCCAGATCATGGCACTCCACGTCTTCCTGTTTTCTATTGTTCTTTTGAACCTTTACCATCACTCTTACCATTGTTCTGCATTCCATTCAAACAAATTTATTTATTAAATAGGTTATTTATGCGCAAATAACCCGCGGGAAAGGTATCAATCCATTATAACCCCCAGCTATGGATTAAATAGTAGGAATTGTATCTAGAAAATCATTGTTATACTCAAATAATTATTAATGCAATATTCACTCGCATAAAAGGAATTATCAAACCTGGACCTTCGTCTGTCTATGAGGTATGAGGCATTGTAATTATTTACATAATTTACATTGTCCGGACTGTTGCCCTAACTTTTATTACGATATTGACGACGTTTCGGCCATTGTACGCTGCGGCCTTCTTTGGGATTTTTTTCTATATTTCTTAGGTGAGCTGTTGTAATTATTTATATTATTTACATTCTCCAGACTGTTGTCATCTTTATTGCCATATTCACGACGTTTCGGCCGTTGTACGCTCCGGCCTTCTTCGAAATCTGTCTATATTTCTGAGATGAAGTATTGTAATTATTTACATTATTTACATTGTTCGAACTGTTTCCTCATCTTTATTGCCATATTCCCGACGTTTCGGTCGTTGAGCGCTCCAGCCTTCTTCAATTGATTGTAATTTCGAACTGAACTCTTTATTTCGTCCATCGATAACCGAGGCATTCGGAAGTGGCATGACACGTGGAACCAGAATAATCTATCCTGGTGGACAAAATAAAGGGTTCAGTTCGAAATTCCAATCAACTGAAGAAGGCTGGAGCAGCATAGAACGGTTGAAACGTCGTGAATATGGCAATAAAGATGTGGACAACAGCCGGAACAATGCAAATAATTGTACCTTCATGCTCGCAAAAAGGAATGTTTTTCCATTGACACCGCTATTATTTTAACTCGATCCGCTTGTAGGCAATGTCTATTGTGTTAAAAATCGATGATTAGAATTGAAATAAACTCTAAACATATGATGAAAATTAATTCATAACTTTTGTTCCTGTTATTTTTTTATCTACAACATTCTAGAGACTAAGTAAAACTAATTCAATGCAATGTTTATCATTTAACAATAATTAAGAAATAAATATGAAAAAACATTTTATTGTGAAATTTATAAACATTTACTAAATTATTAAAATATGTGAACCAACTAACCTTATTATAAAGTTCAGTTATCAATTAGCCGATAATTTGTCAATTATTCCAATAAACAATCAAATAAATAAATAGCGTTTATTATTTTATTGTCTATTTTTTAAAAAAAAACGTATAAATTCACTTTCTTATGTTAAAATTGTTTTACAATTCTAATCATCGCTTTTTAAGACAATAAAAATTACCGAGGAGTGAAGGTAGTTAAAATAATAGCGGTGTCAAGGGGAAAACCGTCCTTCTGACGCGCCAATTTTTTTTTTCTTTTTTGCAGGCTTGAAAGTCGAAGTTTCCGAATTATTCTTACAATCCAGAGATATGTTTTGGTTTTAAATAACCTACAAAGTGTTGATAAGCCGTAAAGACAATCAATCAGTCGCTGTTCTCCCTGCGTGTCTTGCCGTCAGTAAACCCTGTGCGTGTTAAATTCTCGGTGCTGTCTTCCTCATTATGTATTCCAGAAAGTTCAGTTGTCTCTATTAAGTACAGGTTTCCCTATTGTATCAAATAAAATTAATCTTCCATATGCTCTCATGGGACAATCATTAACTACCACTTTCAACTACCATAGAATATTCAGTTTTTATATTCAGTATATATTTTTATATTCAGTTTTTTTTTTTTTATTTCTTCACCTTAGTGATTCGCTAAGCGTCTTCTTTTCTTTCCCAAGTGCACTCTATCCGAATTGAATGTTAATTTCGAAATTTATCAATCAGATCATGTCTGGTGATAAAACAATATTTTTTTTTATATATCGGAAGGAATGTTAACAGAAAGGCCAAAAGAACTGGGCCAACAACAAAAATAAGCCTTGTCCAATCAAAACGGTCCTGGGAGAATGGAGACGAGTGTTTAAGAAAGGTAGAAAGATTGAAGTAATGTTGGCTCGGCTGCACGTATGCCTCATCCATTCATACTTTCTGAAGAATAAAAATCAACCAGCATGTACAGCATGCTAAACGGTACTCACGTTGAAGCACATTTTAACTGAATGTAAACAGTCCTGGGTATGACGATAAACTACACCCAGCAGCAAAGGAAGATTGACGGTTTTGAGGAGCGTGGAATCACCTCTCAATTGCTCTTGCTCCCAGGTATACTCTGATTCAGGATGGTAGTACTTGTTAGGGTCCCAGCTAGTGAACACCAAAACAAAAACAAAACACCATGAAAGTATAAAAATACATTTTAATAGTAAAAATACCAGCAATACATTTTTATACAAAAATTACTAACAATATCTATTTATAGTAAAATTAGCAGCAATACATTAGTCAACATGAAGGACCTTTTTCATGACATTAATCCATATAATATCCTACAATTTCGTAAAGAAATCAAACTGTATTCCAAAATATAACTTCAACAAAACTACTACATATAACACACATACCACCGTCTGTAGTAATTATATCCACACAAACATACATATGCACAAAAGATGAGTATCATCTACCATGTGAATTGTGAAAGCAGAATAACATATAATGTATTTTTATTACTTCCAGGCTCCCATGAAAATTAAATTTCGGCATGAAATGACCCATAGGAAATTGATATGCCGTCAAACAAACAACTTAAGTCAAGCGAATGTACTTACTTAGTCCCTATAAGACGTAAATACTACAAGAAAAATACATGAGAAACTATTTGAAAATACTTAAACCGTAAACATAATGTCCAATCTTTAGGAAATAGATTTATACCAACACATATAACACCTAAAACACATCATGTACATATATATATATATATATATATATATATATATATATAAAACATACGGTCACCCGAAAAGAATAAAATGGTGTACAAAATATCTGTAGTTGACGGCATACAAGTGCGCTCAAAATATATTTAGTTGCAGCGATAAAATTGTTTACACTATTTAGATTGTTCGGACTGTTATCCTCATCATATTCACGAAGTTTCGACCGTTGTACTCTCCGGCCTTCTTCAGGTGATTGTAATTTCGAACCGATTTTGCCCATCTAGGTAGATTGTTCTAGTTCCTCGTGCCATGCCACTTCCTGATATCTCAGTTTCAGTTATTCCCCATTAGTAACTCAACTCTAGAAGGTTTTGTTCACCTCTGCCGTGACTAGGTTTTGAACTCACAACACTTTGGGTCAACATAATACAGACAGATAACGACAAAACTGTGTTCAAAATGTTTAGATTTCGGCATTAAGCAACCGATGGAGGCATTGACATGCCGTTGAACAAAATCAACCTAACGAAATCTTTTCTTACAAGTGTTGTGGATTCCGAGATGAAATCCGGTCTACAATGAATGACAAACGCAGGAATGAAATATAATAAATAAATGTATTTACACAATACAATTGGTAATACGGTTAGTAAATCCAGAAACACGGTTAGTAGCAATAATATTATATATATATAGTCTGGTAAATCCAGTCTCGAAGTAGGACTTCTTTAGAGTCTACGTGCTTGTAACTGTGACTTCTACAAGCGGTTACCTCACACTATTACTCTACCTCCAACTCAATCACAATCACTCTCTCTACTCTGACTGACTCTAGGTATTTAACGGCAGCAGTTCAAGTTCATACTGGTCGAGTCCATTTGTATGAAAAAGGGGTGGACCCTATAACAACAAGCCTTCTTTTTGCCTCTTGGTTTCCATTCCAATTGGTTCCTCTGTTGTCATTTCTTCAATTCCCGTCTTACATTTTACCATTTATCCTTTAACTTATTAGGTTGGTGCAAAAATCTATGACGTAATAATGTCGTTTTTTGACGTTAAAAAATACGTCAAAAAACGACATTATTACGTCATTATTTTTGCACCAACTTAATATTATTTATATTTATTTATTATATTTATTGTTTGATGACGCTTTCTTTTTTCTTTTTCTTTTCTCTTTCTTCTTCCTTCATTTTTTTTTTTTTTTTTAAGTTTCTTTCCTTTTCTCTTTATTATTTTATGTGATTCTTTTCCTTCCTTCTTGCCTTTTACTTTTTTTTCTTTCTATTACTTGCTTCTTAACACATTTCCTTCCAGGTCCCAACCAGAGACCTAAGGTCAGAAATGGCTTCAGGACATTTTCCGCTGACCATTTTTGCATTAAAAAAAAAAAACTAAGATCACACACATTTTACATAGATAAAGCTCTTCGTAATGTGTGAGTCGTACATTTGAGTACATTTTTTTTTTTACATTTCTTTAAGACATGGAAACCAGGAATCATTTCTTTTCTTTTTTTTATGTGACACTTTTAATTCCATCTCGCCTTCTACATTTTTTCCTTCTATTACTTGCTTCTTTTTTTCTTTATTTCTCCCACATTTATTTATAAGTTATTTATAAGACTACCATCCGTTCATACATTGAATATTGCTGTCGCATCTGGATCGGTGATTCTGCTATGTATTTAGATATTCTTGGTGAAATACAAAGAATAATCTGTAATATTATTAGTCCTGATCAGGCATCTCGGCTTCAGTCAATTTCTCAGCGCCATAGCGTAGCTTCTCGGTGCCTTTTCTATATAATATTTTTTATGGTAATTCTTCTAATTGTACCTCGACTTAACGAATTCAAGGACTGTACTAGATTGTTAGTTAGGTCCCATAATTTTACAGATGAAATGTCTACATGTAACTGCAAGTTCTATGCTAACAGTTTCTTTTTTCTCTTGCTTTTCTAGCTTGTGGATTTCTGGCTTTTTGCTTTCTAGCCAACATTAATCTCCATAAATTTAAATGCAATGTCAATCGCCATCTTCTGTCTTCTTAATTCCTGTTATTTTATTGTTCTTTTTCCTTAATAATGTTTTCTTTTTCCCATTTTCTCTCATACTCGGTAATTCCTTAGTGGCTTTATTGCCTTGCTTAGGGTGAAATGATTAAAAGCAGTTTACATATATATTCGTTTCTTTCTTTCTTTCCTTCATTCCATTCATCTTTACCTATCTCAGAAATATAGGCATATATAGAAAGAAAGAAAGAAAGAAAGAAAGAAAGAAAGAAAGAAAATATGATATGATGGAGGTAAGGGGGAATGGAAAGAAAGAAAGAAAGAAAGAAAGAAAGAAAGAAAGAAATGAATGAATGAATATATGCGTAAACTTCTTGAGGAGTAAACGGCCACATCTACGCCATGTTAGATGTTTTTGTTGTAGATTCAATAGCAAATAAGTTTTGTTTTTTGTTTTTTTTCTACACGGTGGAGCTGCCAATCCAGATCTAACCCGTTTTGAAATCAGAGTTTTTCTTTCTCCTAGACTGGTTGCCAACCAAAATAATAAAGACCAATCTACTGGGAGGCGGATGAATTCATCTTTTCTAACGGTATTTATGCGAAAGCAAAATGCATCAACCCCGACTAGAATTTGAACTCGACACACCAATTGTAATTTCTGCGTTGATAATTGCTAGGCTACGCATACATCCAAACATTTGAGTAGATAAAGGAAACAACAACATCAACAACAATAATAACAACAACAGCACTCAATAATAATAATAATATCTGTCTAGGTTCCTAAGATGCGGTATTGTAATTATTTACATTATTTGGACTTTCTTGCCATATTCACGAAGTTTCAGGTGATGGGAATTTCGAACAAGATTGTTCTAGTGCCACGCCTCTTCCGGTTGTCTCAGTTATCTCCCTTTAACACAACTCACCAAATCTTTTTCACAACTGCAGTAGCCAGGTATTGAACTCACAACTCTTTGAGTCAAGTCACTAGATCCCACCAACGCTTTTATCCTTGAGGACACCAGTCTCAGTATTAATTTTTTTACTAGAGCTCATATTGCAATTTTCTTGTTCTTATTGCTTTTCTCTAGCACTCCGTATTACTGGTTCCCATATTATTTTTATTTCTATGTTTGGGCGGCTTAGGAGATTTTTTTTGATAAGTATATGTGCTGATTCATTCAGAGGTGGAGGTGGTCTCCCTTTTACCTCCATTCGGGGTGAGCTACGCCTGAGTTGTTTTTTTTTTTTTCATCTCCCCATTATCTCAGATTCTTTCTTTCTTTCTTTCTTTCTTTCTTTCTTTACATTTCCACTTTATCTTCTTTCTGTCCCGTTTTCTTTCTTTCGTTCTTTCTTTCTTTCTTTTTTTCCATTTCGACCTTATCTTCTTTCTGTACCCTTTTCTTTCTTTCTTTCTTTCTTTCCTTTCCACCTTATCTCTTTCCAGTCCTCTTTTATTCTTTCTTCCTTTCTTTCTAAGAGTAAAAAGTACATCTGTAATTGGGGCTGAGATTCATGAATAGAGGAAGACTATATAAGTAGTGTAAATGTTATCGGTCCACAAATGCGTTCGGTGGGCCGAGTTCAATTTTTAGCTTCTCCTTTTCTTTTTCTTCAAAATTACTTAAATCATCCAACCTTCTCGCTCTCTCACACTCTCTCCTTCTTTCTTCTTTAATTTCTTCACCATCTTTTATTGATTCCTCTTTTTCCTCTCCCTATTCCACCTTCTGCTTCTTTCATTTTTTTTTTCCGAGTATTAATTCCTTTTTAATTTTCTCTCGAAGTTTCTTCTTTTCTTTCTTTCCTTAGTTTTATTTTTTCGCTTCCTTCTTCGTTTCTTTCTTTACCTGATACCGATTAGCTAGTTTGCAATAGCAGGGTTTTGGTGAGTCATGAAAGAGTTGGTCACTCCGGTGAAAGTCAGGTAGCGAAAAGGTCGATTAACGACAATTGATCTTTTGTCGAATGGTTAGAAGGAGAAAGAAGACAAGAAAACCAAATACAACACAACTTCTGTAATTGGGTTTTGAGAGCTCCCACTTTATTCTGGCTTCGAATACAGAGACCGGGTGTACGGTTAGTATAAGCTATCGATGCGTAAAATGGAATCAGCGTGAGGAGTTCAAATCCTTATCATCGTCCCTGCGTTCACTTTCGTACAGATACCCTCGGGGACGGTATGAATCCGTCTTTTCATCCCCACCAGCTATGGGTTAAATAACAGGATAGACTGGAATGTCTTGTTTTGGGTAGCATTTAGAAAGAAACTCTGAATTCCAAATCCGTAGAGAAAGCAACACAAAACCACTCTATGTTCTCCAATAACTCATAGCAGTTTACAGATAATGGTTAGAGAGAACTGTGGAAAACTATGATCGCTTACGTCTCGAAGGCACATAATGTTTTTAAAAATATATAGTGAGTAAGTGTTGTAGAGTAGTTTTCACAGTGGAGGCTTGTATTTCAATAAGTCGTCCTAAATTAAGTCCGACGTACAAAACGTTAGGAACTTGAAATAAGAGTTAATGACGCAGCAATCTAGTTGTGATGGTTGGTACTTCAATGTCCGATATCGACTGACTCAACACCACTCCCCTCCACTGGCCACTGCTACTTATACTTATTATCTGTGGGAGAGTCTATTACAATAGAATAGGTACAATGGTATAACAGTAAGTGATCTCGGATAAGTAACAAGCTTTCACCGTGTTTGGGTTGAAAAAAAGGAAACATTTCTTTATTTTCGATTTTGTTTTTATCAATTCTGATCACACAGGAAGTCAGGGAAAGAAGACCCGAATGGTAATGTTTCCCTTTGGATTCTCATTGGCTGCTTTTGGAATGTCTGATATTCAAAGCTATATAATCCTGTCGTGTATTTAAGTTCTTTTTTAAGTGCCATGTGCCATCACAATTTCATCTCCCTCGAAATTGTTCGTAATAACTGTCTTTTTGCTAGATTCCCAAATCCCTGCTTTACCAACCATTTATAAAAGCTCGTTAGGTATGTTGCGCACTGTTTTCCTCTGGACTTCTTACCTTCAATATATCCTGTGAGTATCAAATTCTCCAAGTCATCTTTCCTCTTTATGCACCCTAGAAATTTCAACTGTCTCTTAATGATGCTCCCTACGTGTGCTCGTCTTGGGTATGACGATAAACTACATCCGCGTGCAGAGTAAGACGTCCAACAGCAAGGCCTCTGATCAGGAGGTTTTGAGGAGCGTGGAACCACCTCTTAATTGCTAGCGTTCCTAGGTCCACCCTGTTTAGGTCGTAGCTATGGGCAAATAGTTAACCCCCAAACTGGGGTCAAAACACTCAGTCAGTTAAGTGCCATCTTTAGATACATGACTAAAGAGGCAGATTTTTTCCCGCAGTAGTTTGCCATTTTTTTCTGCGGTAGACCAGTTGCTATCCAAGGCTATTGAACCAATTGCTATGCAAGACTATATTTACCCATAGAGAAGAAAAGGATTCATGCCTTTCCCAAGAGTATTAGGACGTAAGTGAATGTAATGGATTCGACTAGAATTCGAACTCGGCTCTACGATTCCTCAATCCGAGCCGCTACCCATTACTGCACAGTGTCAAAACACTATGAACGCGCAAAAATAGGTTTTAATACCAGAAATTATTACCAGCCGTACATTTTGGAAAAAAAATTACGAGCAACACAATTTTGAAAAAAAAAAAAAATATCAGGAATATATTTCTGAAAAAAAATCTCACCAGCAATAAAAATTGTCGGCTTTAAAATAACCCATTGAGGTTGATATACCGTAAAACAAAACAAACAGAACCTACGTGTGTTTTTTTTTTCATTTTCTCAAAAACTTCGTCATTGCTCACGTGTTCAGTTCATGGTAATCTCAGCATCCTGCTGTAGAAGCACATTATTGTTGCTTCAAACTTCTTCATCTGTGATTAAGCTCGTTAGGTAGGTTATTCACTGATTTTCACAGGCACTCTTCCTTTCAACATGTCCTATGAGTGTTACAGTATCTAAGCCTTCTTTCTTCAGTATGTGCCCTAAAAATTTCAATTGTATCTTTATGATGTTAAGTATAAGTGTCTTTTATGTTTCCATTTTCTCCAAAACGTAGACGAATGGTGAACCTCCAAACAAAAAACAACTGTACATTTTCATAATAAAATGAGCAACAATACATTTTTGTAGCAAAATGACTTTCAATGCAACACTAAAATAAATTAAAAATACATTTTACAGTAAAATTACCAACAATACATTTTATCATCTAGAAAATATATATCTAAAAACACAGCTTTAACATGAAAATATAAAATTATGTACAAAATCAGTATTTAAAAGCATAAAATTACATATAAAATAATTCAATTTTGACATTAAATAACCCCTAGAGGTTGATATATGCCGCTAAACAAAATCAATCAAACCAAACCAATCAAAATATTTAGATTTCGGCATAAAATAACCCATGGAGGTTGATATGCCGCTAAACAAATTCAACCAACCAAATTTTTAATTCATATAATTTAGGCAGATGTGGAGAAATGAATAATTTTACAGTTATCTGCGCAGAAAGTAAACTCAGCGAGCCGAGTTCAAATTCTCTTGCGCTCACTCCGTACTGATGATTTTTGAAAAAGTGATCACTTCCTTTTCCCACAGTTCTGTGTTAAGCAGTAAAACAGAGTGAGCTTTGGCTGGCAGCTAGTCTAGAAGAAAAACTCCGAGTAATAACCAGTCGAACATAAAAACGTTGATTACAGAGTGGCGCTCCTTCAGTCTTTAGATAGATATGTCTCCATAGTGAGATACGCCTACGATTCAACCTAAAGAGCTATGGCACACTGTCGTTTGATTTTTATTCCTGCATCATTTCTGACGTAAATCTTACGTTTTTTTTTTTGTTTTTGTTTTTATGCTGCTTTTTTTTTCGTTTTTTTTTTTTTAACTTTGTTCATAATTCATTATGTTTTCTCACTTCCTTGATTTTAGCTGCTCTTTTTTTTCTCTCTTTTCCCTTAAACGGTATTATCTTAATATTCTTTTGTCCGGCTCGAATGTAAACATCTTAAGATCTTATCGCTTGTAAATCTTATCTTGGTTCTTTATACATCTACAAAATGATTAACCTTTCCGCATCCTCCGCTTTCCAAGTGATGCAATCAATTTTATGATTCTCTCTTTGTGTCACAGTGATGCAGATCATAAAAGATGCTATTTATTACTTTGCTTTTTCTACAAATTCTTCAAAATTATATTGCCTTATATTTTCTTCCACAAACCAAATTTCGCTTTGCTTCTGTGAAAAATGTTAATTTTACAAGTCTTTTCTTTTTCATATTAACATTTCTTTCTTTCTTTCTTTCTTTCTTTCTTTCTTTCTTTCTTTTTATCCCAATTTTCTTTCTTCCTTTACCACGGTAGTTTTCTTTCCTTATTTCTTCTCAATTTTAATTTTCTTCCTTTTTCATTTCTTTCCTTCTTTTCATTTCAGTTTCTTTCATTTCTGTGGTATTTTTCTTTTCTTTTATAATGTAATTCTCACTGATTCATTTATTCGTTCGTTCTTCTTTTCAGTCTTTCTTTCTTTCTTTCTTTCTTTTATACTCTGATTTTTCTTTCTCTTATATAATGTTTTTTCATTCATTTTTTATATTTCTTGATTTTATATTACAGATTTTCTCTCTTTCTTTCTTTCTTTCTTTCTTTCTTTCTTTCTCGAGCAATCCATTTTTCTTTCCTTATATATGTTTTAGGTTTCTGTCTTAGTTGTTTTTTCTTTCTTCCTGTCTTTCCTCAGTCAACTTTAATGCTACCTTTTCCTCTTATTCGACGCGCATACAATTACATAGATAGATAGATAGATAGATAGATAGATAGATAGATAGATAGATAGATATGAACAGGCTGATATAGATAGATATATATGAAGTGACTGAGATAGATAGATAGATAGATATGAAGAGAATGAGATAGATACATAGATATGAATATTCTTAGATAAGCTGATATATATATATATATATATATATATATATATATATATATATATATATATACATACATATAAACTGATATATATAGAGAGACAGAGAGAGAGAGAGGTGCCAACAGACCTGATGAGTGAAAGCATAACGGCACTGCGCGCACGAAACTTCGAAGTCGGCATGACTGAACAAGCACCACTTAGTAAGTGGTAAGTTTCTCCACGTTAGTTCTATTAACGTTGTATCCTTAACTTTTGATATTGAGCAATTTTATTACAAGAAACTGCCTGCCTAAAATGTTTTCCCACCAGTAAACTACTATATATATATATATATATACATATATATATATATATATATATATATATATATATATATATATATACCCTAAAAAGGGTCTGCTGATGTTGCAGACAGGAAGAAATATTACATGTCAGAGCTTTATTATATTTTAAATCAAATTTCAAGTTGGCAGTGACCAGCCATGACTGCCAGTTTCATTCGTTACACGCAATCATCAGGCGATCGATGACAGTCGTGTGTGAAAATGAGAAGCTTTATTTCCCCAGGCAAATCCAAGGTTGTTAAAGTGTAGCTGGTGTGTGCATATCAAACACACAGTAAAAAATCTTATCGGGGGAGGGCAGTAACCTATACAACGAAGCACAAAATAGACATAAATACTACTGTCAATAAAAAAAATCCAACACCCCAGTAGAAATGGTTAACCGGCGTGACAAAAGAGTGCTCGATGCCATAAACAACAATATATATATATATATATATATATATATATATATATATATATATTGTTAGTTATGGCATTTTAACTTTCAGGTGAACACAGCAGTTTTTTCCTTTTGGAAAATGATGAACATTACAATATTTGTTTTGAAATAAATAACAAACTGATGATGCGATTGTGCTCTGTCGAAAGTACTCTGAATAAAGTAATATGTATTAACAGGGTGATTTTCTCTCTTCCTTTAACAATGGCACCAAAATGCATGTCCGAGAATATGAAAGAATCAAATTTAAAGTAAGAAGAAAAACTGAATTATTCACTGAAACATATATATATATATATATAATGTCATCCACAGACAGACTGTTTCGCTGTATCACAGCTCATCAGTTCGACTAGACATCCGGTTGCCTCTAGCTAGGATCAAAACCCGACTGAATTGGTATCAGGCGGATATTCTACCACTAAGCTGTCGGCGCACGGTCGGGATGAAGGTGGATTTTTAGCGTATTTATTTTTGGAAATACGCCCAGTGACCGACAGTGACTCAATTCGGCTTGCGAAGAGTCTCGCTATATTAGCTATAATAGTCACTGTTTACAAACCCATACCTCAGCCCTAGAGTGCTCAACTGGAATTAAATTTAATTTATATATATAGCGAGACTCTTCGCAAGCCGAATTGAGTCACTGTCGGTCACTGGGCGTGTTTCCTAAAATAAATACGCCAAAAATCCACCTTCATCCCAACCGTGCGCCGACAGCTTATCCGCCTGATGCCAATTCAGTCAGGTTTCGATCCTAGCTAGAGGTAACCGGATGAGCTGTGATACAGCGAAACAGTCTGTTTGTGGATGACATTATATATATATATATATATATATATGTATTAGGTTGGTGCAAAAAAAATTTCGTTTTCTAACATATATTACTATGTGAAAAAACGAAATTATTTTTGCACCAACCTAATATATGTGTGTGTGTGCGTGCGTGTCTATAAAGAGATAGATACCTGGATAGTTCGTGCTAGAATATATCTTACATACCCTATAAGTCTGCCATTCAGCCATGCTTAAAATATTGCTTGCGTCTAGGCTTCAGTTATTTTAATACGACTTCTAAAATTCCTTTCCTTTGCTTTTTCTATAAATATTTTGAAGGTAATTATTCGGGTGTGGTTTAGATTTGTTTAAATTCTTGTTTTATTACCCCCACCAGACAATGAATTGTACATATGGAGGCTAGTTAGGACTTCATAGAGACAATGAGGTATTATGGTGGGTGTAGTAAGAATGGTAAGTAAGAATGCGTTTTTCAGGTGTGAGGAATATTGTTGTATGTTTGGGTCAGTGTTTGTGGCTATCTAAGTTTAAATTTAAGACAGAAGAAGACTGTCCTTTTCCCCATTCCCCATTTTGGCCTTGTGCCACATTTTGTAATTTTTACTAATAAATATCGCTCTTCGCCATGGTACATAGACTTTATGAATTTAAGCGCAATACTAGACCGGCGATGAATTTACGGTTGATTTGGCTACGATGTAACCATAAGTTCTATGCTAGTAGTTTCTTTTCTCGCACACATTGCTTGTGGAATTCCCTTCCAGCTTCATGTATTCCAGCTAACTTTGATCTTGAAAATTTTAAATGCAATGTCAATCGCTATCTAGTGTCTTCCTGGTTACTCTTTTATTATTCTCACTTTTTCATAATGTTTTCTCTTTTCTAATTCTTTCAGAGGCAGTAACCCCTTGTATCTTAGTGGTCTTACTACCTTGCTTGGGATAAATTCCATTAAAAAATGAAGAGACTGAAACAGATAGATACCCCAAAACTGAGATAGATATGAACAGGCTTATATATATATATATATATATATATATATATATATATATATATATATCAGGTCATCCCATAAGTTCTGTCCGAATTTTGAATAAAGAAAACAAGTGACCAAATGTTACATTTAATTACACATTCAATCAACAATGTATTTTCCCTGATTATCTATGACTTCCTTCCATCTATTAACAAGCTTACTAATTCCATTACTGTAAAATTCTTTTGGCTTTGATTCGAAGAACTCACAAATGTTAGTTTTGACCTCTTCCTGTGTTACAAAAGCTGTTTCTTCCAAATGATTCTGTAAGCTACGAAACAAATGGTAGTTTGAAGGAGCAAGATCGGGGGAATATGGTGGATGAGGAATTTTCTCCTAACCAAGTTCTTCGATCTTTAGTGACGTGATTCTTACTGTGTGGGGTCGTGCATTGTCCTTATGAAACATCACCTCTTTTCGATTCACTAGAGCAGGTCTTTTTTTCCCTCAAAGCTTAGTTCAAACGCTCTAATTGCTGACAGTATATTTGAGCATTAATTGTTGCATTAGGTGGTAAGAATTCAAAGTGGATTATTCCTTGGCTATCCCACCAGATTGAAAGAAGAACCTTTTGCCCATGAAGTCCCCTTCAGGGCTGTGGCTGTGGCCCTTCCCCTTTACCAAGCCACTGTCTACGACGCTTAACATTTCGCTAAAAGATCCATTTTTTGTCGCCAGTCACAAGTCTATCCAAAAAAGGTGAAACAAGTTGGCGAGAATGGAGAGAAGAGCAGATGTCAACTCGAGATTTGAGGTTGTTTTCAGACAATTCATGAGGCACCCATTTTCCAAGTTTAGGAACTTTTCCAAGTTGTTGAAGATGACGATGAACAGTTGTATGGTTTGAACTGAGAACCACTGCCAATTCCTCAACTGATAAAGCAGGATTTTCTTCAAGGGCTGCTTCAAGAAGCTTTTCATCAAACTCAACTGGACGTCCGGTTCGATCTTCATCTTCAAGGGTGAAATCTCCACCTCTGAATTTTGCAAACCATCTTCTGCAAGTTCTTTCATTCATACATTCCTCTCCATAAACTGAGTGAATGTTTCTAGCCGCTTCGGCTGCTGAGTTTCCTTTCTTGAACTCATAAAGGATTATGTGCCTCAAATGATTCTTGGGTACTTTCATGTTAGCAGGGTTTTAATCAAACAAAATTTAATTTTACTGTTCTCTGAAATAAAATTTGATCAGTTTAAATGCATCCAAACATAAAAATAATGTTCAGCTCCATTAGACATTATAAAATACTCTTTAAATTTCGTTCATTTTAACAAAAAGTTAAAATTCGGACAGAACTTATGGGATGACCTGATATATATATTAAGACATTTTTATGTTTATATATATATATATATATATATATATATATATATATATATATATATATAACATTCGCAGACAGTACTGTTTCGCTGTATCACAGCTCCTCAGTGCGACTAGACATCTGAATGTCTGAAGCCAGGTTCGAACTTCTATGACTGAGCTATCTTCACTCGGTAGAATTACACGGCTAAATCTAGCTTATTGTTTTTACGAATGTAATCAAATGCCAATCAGCCAAGGTGCTCCATTTATTTTACTGAAGAGCTTTGCATTAACGCAGGTGGCTGTTGTTTATAGAATTAGCTTATCACTCAACAGTGCTCAATTGAAATATATTTTCAAGAGCTAAATATATGTGTGTGTGCGCGCCCGCCCGCGCGTGTGTGTGTTAATAAATATGCATATATCTGCGTTCCAAGTGTAACTTAAAGTGTCGTTGTTCTACCGACTCATCAGGCACGAATTTTGATTTATTCAATACCTATATATATATATATATATATATATATATATATATAGAGAGAGAGAGAGAGAGAGAGAGAACCGAAATAATAATTTTTTTTGAAGCTACTTATTTTTGTTGTTCTTATTTTTACTCTTTTGCGACACCGGTTGTCTGCATTAATCAAAATGTCTGACATCGTGAAAAATAAATTAAAACTGGACAATTTAAGTAACAGCCTAATCGGCAAGCCCGGGTCCCCATTTGCTTGGTGAGTAAGCTGATCTTTGATTTTAGTGTGTGGGAGTGTCCAACCACGTTTCATATGTTAATGTGTCCCTGTCATAAAACTCGAAAAGCGAGGGAACAATTTAATTGTATTAGTCTTGGTCGCCGTAAGAGGCCAATGAGGTCTGTGATGGAGTGGAAGGAAGAGAATAATGGCTGATATGAGGACAACAAATTAAAAAAAAATGACCGGATGATAAAACAGGAAAAAGAAGGAAATTATAAGAAATAAGCAAAACATAGATCGAAACAGACGAACTGATTATTTAATAGCCGACTTAAAGGAAGAAGAAGAAGAAGAAGAAGAAGAAGAAGAAGAAGAAGAAGAAGAAGAAGAAGAAGAAGAAAAAAGAAAAGGGGATGTAACTTACTACAAATATTATAAACAAAATAGATTTAATGGTCGGTGACTGGCTTAACTTAGTGTTGGTGAAAACAAAGATAAAATACATAGAAAGTACAATAAAGAAAGAGTTGGACGGATTAACAGTTTCTTGGCTGGCTAAATGTCGACAAAAGCCAGAAAGAAAAGAGATACAATCGTTAATGATTGACTGACTGACAACTAACCTTGATAGTTACTGAGAAACAGTCGACAATAGTTGTTTTCAAAGACGAAACTAAATAAATAAATAAAAAAATCTCTGTAGACGTGCAAAACTGTCGTGACGTAATTACTAAACGGTAAACGTCAAGCTGTCCCCAACCAATGGCTGTTAGCCTTCAGCACAAATAAGGATCGTGCTATCTGAAAATTAACCCGCCCTAATATTTAAATTGGAAAAAAAAAACCTTGACTCTCGACTATTTGTAGGGCCTACCTTAAGGTATGCGTTTAGTAGCTGTTTGTACTTGATTTTGCTAGAGTCAACATAACAAATTGAGAACAACTTCAAATATATATATATATACGTATTCGTCTAACAAATGTGCCTGTTAATTAACACCACGGAAAACGGAAGATTAAGGTTCTTGAGGAAACATAATTGATAACTTAAAAGAGGTGTACTAGTTTCATAAACTTTACAGACGTTCTAAAAACTGAATTTATTTGTGTGTATTTTAAAGAAACTGTTTGTGATTCTAACGGTGGGAGTGAAAAAATATTTTACGAAGACCCGAATTTGTTAAATTATTGAATGTCAGCAATATATATATATATATATATATATATATATATATATATTGTGATAATACGGACTCGTTAAGAAAACGAAAAAAACAAAAGAAGTGAGATAGACGATAATAAAACTGAATAATTTCACTTTTTTAAAGTTCTTACTTATATATACGTCATCGAAACCAAATTCTCGAAGAGTAAGCAAAACGATGTTTCGACAGACTTCGATGATGAGTTCGGACAGTACGATCTCTTTGACCAGCAAAAAATCGGCACCAATCATTGGCCAAAGGAACGAACAAGGTCCGAGAAGGCGTAGCCTCCATCATTCGCTCGATGGAACCAGGGATTCTGGCGATGGACCGTCTTTTTTGGGCCTCCTCGCATCGAAAAGATTTGCCAAAAAGATTTCCAGCCGCTTTTTCGAAAAGAAAAGAGGACTCATGGGATTATCTTCGAGATCTGTGTCCGGATTGCCGCTCGTTCGTAAAGAGCCCACATATCGAATGGAACCCACGCGGAAGTTCTGTTCGTCCGTCGTTCATGGAATAATTAAACGAATTCTCACAGAACAACTGACGAATTTTGAGTACGCACCCCGAATCGGCGGCCGTCAGTGCATGCTTCTCAGCGAAGAAATTCGCAACTGTGTCCGAGCACTGAACTTTGACCGTTATAAAATCGTTTGCTTCGTTGTCATGGGCGAGAATAAGGACCAAGATGCAACTATCGGAAGTCGATGTGCTTGGGATGATAAGGTCGACTGCTATGCGTGCTACACTCATGAGACAGCCACGTGGTACTGTACAGCAACTGTCTACGGAATCTATACAGAATAGCGTTTCTTTCATTTCATTTGTCGCAAAACTCATATTCAGCTGAACCCTACTGGATTTGATTTGTGTTGTGTATTTTAAAAATTCCTTGGGAATTATTCCAATAAGTCAAAGTAATGCTTTCTGCACACACACACACACACACACACACACACACACACACACATATATATATATATATATATATATATATATATATATATATATATATATATATGTGTGTGTGTGTGTAAAGAGACAGAGAGAGAGAGAGACAAAAGGAAAACTTTTCTTTACCAATGCGTTTCGTCATCTAAGGGACTTTATCAAGGTAAATGTAGTGATTTTATTTTGCAATTTGTATTCTTAAAACAGAAGTGAGGGAAAAATATTGTGAATATTTTAAATTTTAAATTTAAGAACGCTTTAAAATATACTATGTAAGGAAAGATAAACTATGGGAGGTTCTAATGAATGTAATTTCAACCACAACTTCGATCTCAAGAATGCTACACTTATTAAAAGAGAAAATAATTTACTTTGACGAAAAGTTATTGAGAGTGCAATTATCGATTTTTGCCAAAATGTTAATTTACGTTCTGATTTTCTTCAAATATCTGCTTTCTTAAAAGAAATACTTTTCCCCCAAGACAACATGCATGATCTTAGAAAATTTTGAAAAGTAAATAAAACGGTTAACTTAAGACTTTGAAAAATAAAAAAATAAATACATAAATAATTTATCAATATAAAATATAATAATAATTATATTAAGAATATATATCTACGTCTATATCTATCTATCTGTCTATCTATATATATATATATATATATATATATATATATGAATACAACATTTACTCACTTTTGTTTATTAGAGAATAAATTATGTCACTTAGCGTCATCCATAGTTTGCCTTTCCTTACACAGATAGCTTTAAGAATGTTTTAGACTTACCAAAGATCATCCTATTTTAATATTATGGATTGGCCATACAGAATCACATCTAAAGAAGTGTACCAAATAACTGAAACTACATCGCTTGTGGACTACCAATAGCAGCAATAATTAAAATGGATAGTACATGTAATTCAAAGAGAAAATAATGATATGTCAGACTATTTCAAATAAAATGTTAGGAAGGAAACTCCTATTAATAATGGAAAGAGCGATAAAAGCTACTGGACTTGACAAGTCTATTTTCCTGAAAAATTGTTTTAGAAGAAAGATTTTAGAAACTTCAACTGAAAGCTGTATTGGCTTCTCAGTCAATGACTTCCAAATATTTCCTTGTTGGGAAACGGCTATTACTACCATTACCATTCGAGCGTTCTAAAATTTAGAATAAGAAAACTTAACGACATTATTTATTCTATTTACTTCTGTGTATAAATAAACGTTATAGAATAAAATCTCTGCATTTACCTTAATAAAGGTCCTTGAGGAACGAAACGCGTCGGTAAAGAAAAGACTTCGTTATTGTTTTTACAGATATATTTTATGTATAAGTGATTTTTTACAAAGACATTCGCATGTATCTATCTATCTATCTATATATATATATATATATATATATATATA
>OZ010604.1:55992500-56037500 GCA_963932145.1 Acanthosepion lycidas
GAGTACGATCGTTTATCCGAAACAGTTGCTATCAAATACTTTTCGGAATTAACAATTTCATGGGGGAATCTGAATGATAGTATATCTACTGCAGTGGTACCAAACTGGTGCGGCGCGCATCATAATTGCAGCGGAAGAAGATAGCCGGAAAGATTTAGAAACAGCCTCAAAAAAGTCTTATGCCAGAAATAAATATGATTTCAAAATTTAAAATATTTTTTATGGATTACTTGTAATTGCATGCATAAGTCCCAGTATGAATAGTTATAAATAATTTTTAACCGATTTTTTAATTATGATATTTTTGCTTTATATCAAGTATTAGGAATATAGTAACTAGTGTCCGCAAATTGGAGGAGAGAGTTATCAATAATAATGTTCTGACTTCGAATCTGCGGTTATCTACCTTTAACCATATCTCTGGACTTTCTTTGGAGTAGAGTTGCTTGCGCTTTTTCAGTTTTGGATTTTCAGTTCTGACCAATATCAAAAATCGAGAAAGTTTTCTTTGTGTGGATGAGGAGATTAAATTTTCTCAAATTAGGCCCTAATATAAAGGAGATTACTCGTCAAAAACAAGCTCATAACTTTCATTAAATTTGCGTACTTTAATCATATTATGAGTTATTTGTGCTATATATTATATGTAACGCACCACAGGTTGTTGCTTTTTATTTTTAAATGTACTTTTCATCACATAATATTTGGTGAGGCTAAAGCAAATGTTCATTCCGAAAATGCGGCCCAGAGAAAAAAAAGTTTGGGCACCAATTATTGACTGTACATAGGATAGACAATTAAGTTGATCTTTAATGGACAACAATGTCTCTACTGTGAACATTGTAATTATTCACACTAAGTTAGGCTGGATTAAAACTATAAATAATATTACTGTTTAATTATAAAGTATTAAATGAGATAGTGATAATCCTGAGTTTAACCATTTCCTTATAAAGAAACATTGGTCATTCATTGGCCGAACGGTTAGCGCTACTGTAGGCCAAAATTTATAAATTCGTTCTCTTAAAAAAGTTTTCAGTAAAACTAAAGTCCACTAACTGTTATCGTTCTTTCAAGTTTTGAAGGTAGCTTCCAATCTAACCCTTTGCTTAAGGCAGTGTGGAAAATCACTAATTCATTATCCCCCCAAAAATCCTTAAATCGAAAAATATTTTCTGACTTTAAATAACCTGCAATGTTTTGTTAAGCAATCATTGAATCATTTACAATGGATTTCTGTAGTAAAACCATTTCCAATGCATTCTAATGCAATCCTTATTAACGAGTCTGTATTGTACATATTTTATATACTTATTCTGTAAGTAATTTCTGATCGCTGACAATGACGTTGTTATTAATTTTCAGTACATACTATTATTAAATTATTTGTAATATAATCTCTTAATAAAACCGTCATCAATGAAAGCTGTAGTAGTATTTTTCAACAACCGACTCTTTTGTAAGTAATAAAAATGCAATCTGGAATAGTCATATTGGGAGGAATTTTTCAGCTTAGGAAATTAAGTATATTATTAAATTATATTAATATTTAACTTACGGAAGAAAGTAATATTGACGCGGGAAAATATTGAATATATTAGGTTGGTGCAAAAATAATTTCGTTTTCTCACATTGTAACATATGTTAGAAAACGAAATTATTTTTGCACCAACCTAATATAATAAGCGTGTCGTAACAAATGAGTACCGTGGTGATTGGATTGAAGGAATTCATTTAATCGTGACGCCATTTGTACTTGGTGCACAGTATTACAGATTGAGTCAAACATTAACTCATAAACTGCCAAATCCAGTTATCAAATCTTGTCCTTAGAAATATTTATTTTGTTCGTAAGCTGATATTTATAGCGTAATCATTGGCAATGCATTTTCATACTAAAAATCATTGGCAATGCATTTTCATACTAAAAATCATTGGCAATGCATTTTCGTACTAAAAATCATTGGCAATGCATTTTCATACTAAAAATCATTGGCAATGCATTTTCATAAAATCATTGGCAATGTATTTGTATCCTAAAATCGTTTCCAATGCATTTGTGTAATAAAATCATTGCTAATGCATTTTTATAGTAAAATTATTGGCAATGCATTTTTAAAATAATGTACACACACACACTCATATATATATATGCACATGGTTATTTTTAATTTATTTTGTTTAAACGTTATTTTTATGCATAATCATATTCGATTAGAAGCTATGTTTTTAATTAAACAGTATTTTTATACAACTACATCTACCGGCCTGAATATTTGAGAAACCTTATCAGAAAAAATAGTTTAATTTAGAAAAACAGAGACTATACATCAAAAATAAAGTTTAAACAAAATAAATTCAAAAATAACACCGTCGGATTTAATCCATTTCCTAATATATATATATATATATATAAACCCTCTCTATTAAATTACAAAAATTACACTACCCACCAATTTCTAATCCCATTTTTTTCTCATTTCGTTGTTGGAAGATTTACCTGATGATCCTGAATCCTTAAAAAAGGATTTAGGTGAAATAAATTATCGTAATGGTACATTAAAGTGATTTGTTTTTCATTACATATTTATATATATATATATATATATATATATATATATATATATATATATATATATATATAAGGCAGGATGTGCGTGTGTGTGTGTGTGTGTGTGTGTGTGTGTGTGTGTGTGTGTGTGTTTGTAACGAATACACGGCTGCGATTTTCGAAAGATTTGCACCAAAATTTACATGCACATACTCCAAGTTAGCGGGAAGGCCAAGACCGACTTTGAATTTCCCAAATCCCATCGATAGTGGAAATAATCGATTTTTTCATGATTCTACGGCAGCTTTCATGTAGTTTGCGGACATTTTGTACTGGTCAAAGTGAGAGCTAATAGCTGGCTGCCACGAATAGGCAGGAAGATTCTATTGGCCAGCGTGAGAGCCAACAGCTGACTGACACGAATATTAACTAGCATGCAAAAAAAGTCGATAGCTGCATTCGTCACAAGTGGGAAAAATTTAAATCTGCATGGCACTTTACTCCAATTGGCTCATTCGCTTGATTAAACTCAACGTTGATTCTGATTCCACAGAACTGGGTTGGGTGTGAAAAAGTATTTGTTGTTAACATTCTTTTTCATTCGGTTTTTCCATTTACGAATCCTTTTTTAAAGCTGATCGTTTTGTGTTCATTTTGTTTAGTTCTTTTTTTGTAACAGATTTAATGTTTACTATAGCGCTTAGAAAAAATTCGCAGTGTGAGATAGGCAAGAAGTAAGGCATGTGGCAACATCAGCACGGCAAAGGGCACTCCTTTAAAGGCAAGGAAGGGCAAAAATATTTTAAGTCCAGTGATAGCGATTACTGTATGATTCGTAGGATTTTTGAATCAAGCACGGGCAACGCCGGGCCATGCTGCTAGTATATATATATATATATATATATATATATATATATATATATATATATATATATATATATATCATAACAAAACAATTTGTACAAAGAATTAAATAGCAATGTTATTGTGAAATCACTTTGCTAAGAGACATAATAAGAGATTAACTTACTATCAATTCCTTGAATAATAAGATTCTTATATTCGAGCTGTTGTCAGATGGAAGACATACCAATTACTTTCGACAATTTCAAATGTTTTGGTTTTGTAGCAATTTGCAATGTTGGTAAAACTATCCCTATCACAACCTCTATTCAATTGTCTTTTCTCTTATACTAAATTTATTATAACTGATCCATACACCGATGTACTTGAAGTGTTTAGACTTTACTAATTCTTAATCTAATTACTATGATGGATTCAGTTTAGGTACCGTTACTGCTTTCTTTCCAATTCCAGATCATAGTTTCTGTTTTAAAAAGGTTTAACTTGAGTCCTACTTCTTGGAACATTTAGTAGAGGATGATGATTTTTTTCTACAAGAAAGCAAAATATATTAGGACGTAAAAATTAACTTATCATGTCAAAAATGCGACAGGAGTTTCTTTCCAAATTATCTTCTGATATATTCAATCATTCGCAGTCTTTTTTTTCTTTCTTTTATATATCGTCTCCCTTAACTTCTTATCCTTTGTAGTTCCCCCACTTTTTTTTACTATCCCTCTCTTTCATTCATTTACACAAACTAGTTAAATATGTTACTCGCTGTTTTCCTCTGCCCTCTTGCCGTCAGTATATCTTGCGAGTGTCAAATTCTCCGAGGTTTTTTCTCATGATATGTCCTAGAAATTTCAATTGTCTCTTTCTGTTTGTACATTTTTTTTTTTTTGTATTTTCCTTAAAAACCTCCTCGTTGCTCACATATTCTGTCTATGGTATTCTCAGCGTATTCTTCCGTAGATCAACATCTCTCTTGTCACGTCTCCTCTTAATCGGTGATAAAACTGTCCGGAAAAGAATTGATATTTCATCCCAGTTCCACACTCTTTTCTTTGTTTATAACGATATTTTCTTCTTTCTTAATACTTTGCTTAGCTTTTAGAAGGCATCTTTTTGCTATCCCAATGCACCTTCGGATTGCGGGGACACGTTTTCCGTAGTCTTTTATAATACTTGCCAGAAGGGTAAAATTTCTATATTTGCCGACGACTCTAATCTGTAATTGGCATATTCCGATTTGACAATTAAAAAAATGCACGCTGATATAACAATTTATCCGAAATGATATTTTTGAACAAAGTTAATTAAAAACTAAAACAAAAAAGGGTGGTGATTACCCGACATTTAAAAAGAAGCCAATAACCATTCTTTAATTAAAGCAACAAAAAGATATGTCTTATTTATGGAGGAAAAATAAACATGACAATGTCATAAAATATTTCAAGTCGTAAAGACGTGTCACGAACACTGAAAGAATATAGAATTACGTGAGGATTTATTGTTGCTTCTTTTTACAATCCCAGGCTTCTAGCTCACTTATTAAATCTCGAAATTTGTAAAAAAAAAAATAAATAAATAAATAAAATAAAATAAAATAAACACTTACAACTCAATCTCTAGACTCGCATTTGTAAATCTTATGAATTAATTCAGCACTTTAGATATTTGTCCGGATATTCGTCTTTTAGATCATTTTCTGGGATTTAAATAACCCAAGTGAATCTCGTCTAATACACGAAGCATGCTGTTCTAATCTAAAGCCTGACAGACAAATTCAGTAATAACCTTGAGAAACGAAATCCATATTGTTTACATGAAAGAAGACCGTGTGAAGATGCTTAACCAATCAGGTGTTGATTAGAGGCTTTAGTACGTTACCAAAAGAGGTAAAAGATAATTTGAGTGATCAGGAGGTTCACCAGTGTTCTCAAACAGGAAGTATAAAATCGGATTTCTAACAAGCTAAAAAGCAAGAAGCTATAAGGCATTTGTCATATAGTTTGGAGATAGCAATTTTCTTTAGGAAAATTGCAGAGATACAGTCAAGTTTTCAAGTCTTCTGGGGATCTAGATATGGAAATGATAAAAGAAACCCTGGATGAAGTTATGTGCATATCACTCAGTTGAGATTCCGTTTTGGCGGGGAAATAGAACAAAGATATTACTGAAGAGTCGAGAGTGGAGTTGGAAGAAATGTTCGGGGTAAAGAATTAATCTATATCAACAATAGATGACAGTACTTCAAACTGATTAAAGAGACGAGGGGCTGAAAATTTGTACCTACTTCTTCTGATTGTTATTTCAATATTTTTTTAAAGTTGTTAAGCTCAAATATTTAACGATGCGGTTTAGGGAATTTCTACGAATAATTTATTGTCGTCGAACTCACCATGAGCGAGTAATAATTCTATGCTAACAGTTACTTTTCTCACACTTTTCTCTTGTGACCCCTCCTCGGTTCCATAATTTAATCGGCAAAAATTTAAATGCAATTTCAATCGGCTTTTACTGCCCTCTTGATTGCTTTTCTTTTGTTCTAGCTCCTTGGCAAAGTTTCTATTTCTAACTCTTCAACCCCCATAAACCTTTGTGTTTCAGTGGCTTTACTGCCTTGCTTGTGGTAAAACCGATTATATATAATCCGCTTAGCTGAAACCTTGGTAGGTTTGTCTGGTTTTCTAGGTTTGACTAGGTCTGCTCTACTTTTGTATTGAGCCCTTTTTTTTAGTTAGTTGTTTACTCATATCGGGGTTTTTTCTGTATCTGTACGATTATTTTCGACAGGCGTTCATGTTCCTAGCTCTTTCTTTTTTAAAAACCTTTTTTTCCTTCGAAATTGATTTGATCATTAGCAAATCAAGAAACCGAAGGTTTTCTGAGACGAGTGTAGTTACCTATATATATATATATATATATATATATATATATATATATATATATATATATATATATATACAGTGCAACCTCGGTTCTTGCACGTCTCACATATCGATCAAATCAGTTTTCGAACAAAAAATTTTCTCGGAGGACTGGCCTTCAATAACTACTTTATATATATATATATATATATATATATATATATATATATATATATATATATAGAGAGAGAGAGAGAGAGAGAGATAGATAGATAGATAGATAGATAGATAGATAGATAACCGGTTTCACCACATGCAAGGCAGTAAAGCCGCTAAGACACAAGGTGCTACTCGGTGTGTAAGAACTAAGAATAGATTAATAACGAAAGGGAAGGGGGAATAGTAATCAGGAGGACAGTAGATAGCGATTGGCATTGCATTAAATTTTTGAAGATTAAAGTTGGCTGGAAAGCATGGAGCCGGAAGGGAGATCCACAAGAGAGAATTGCGAGAAAAGAAACTGTCAGATTAGAATTTACGACTACATCTCACCAGCTCAATTGTAAATTTTTGAAATCTCAATGTTACTCTGGTACTACGCTTAAACTCAAAAAAAAGTCTAGTTATTAGGTTGGTGCAAAAATAATGACGGTTTTTGACGTATTTTTCAACGTCAAAAACCGTCATTATTTTTGCACCAACCTAATACCCTAGCGAAGAGCTCATCTCAACAATTACCTTGAAAGTATTTATAGAGTATATACCATGAAAGTTGCGAGACGAATGAATTGCAGACATTCGAACATCCGGAATTTTGAAATATTTTTCCAAGGCCCGAGGTGTCCGGATAATTGAGCAACTACTGTATCGCAGTAGTCACGTGATTAAAGACTACAGACAGATTTGCTTTGACGGCATTTATCGTGAGCTGACAGGCCAGAATGCAAATTAATTTTATAACAAAATCTGAATGCGAATAAAATGTTCTGTTAAAACCAGTAGTAACACATTTTTTTTTAAATCAATTCGGCTTTGCGTTCAAGACAAGTTAAATCATGTAAATTTTGCGAACTGATATTAATAATTTAATTAAGTCGCTAGTTGGATTTTATCATTAAAAAAAAACTAATTAAGACTGAGTTCTCCTTTTGTATAATTTGATGTTCATATTAAATATGCGCTTAGTGTAAGAATGAAATTATCGAGTCCAATTCAAACTGAACTAGATCTGTTGCGTTCGCTAAGTGCTAATGTCCTTATGAAAAAAAACCCCAAAAAACTCGAAAACAAATCTCTTCTTCATTCACTTATTGGATAAATAGCGGGTTAGATTGTTCCTTAGTTAGTCTAGAATAAAAAAAAAACTTAAATTCCAACCGATTTAGTTCGCCCAAATAATCCTGGGTAAGGTATGGATTCTTCTTTCCCCCCCCCCAGCTATAGGTTAAATAAGCAGTGGAGAATAGGCTATGTCGCCTTTGTTGGCAACCAGTTTATGAGTAGTAAACCTTGAATTCAATTGCAGGAAGGGGGCATATACACCTGTCCTTTCATCTAGCCACATAGAAAAAATCACAAAGTGTCAAGACAGGTGAACGCGGTGGCCATATTAACAGTACATTGTCATTATCACTGGCACGCACGATCCATCTTCCTGGCAGATTCTCATTCAGATAAGTCCGAACAGTATTTACAAATTTTGGATTGATGTGATATTATTATATTATACTGGGGGTGTTGTTTTGTTTATTGATAATAGTATGACCCTAATAGAGAGAGTCCAGCATGCATATATATATATATATATATATATATATATATATATATATATATATATATATATGAAAGAAACCTAATTATTTTGTAACTAGAGATGTGATCTGATGAACCTGGAAAAATATTTTTTTCTGGGGAAATAAATTAAATTCATGAAACCTTAAGGTTGTCTGTTTTTTTTTTTTTGTCTTTTTAACTTAATTCATTAATATTTACTCTGTTGTTACATTTAGCTCCCTGGATTATATTCTCTTTGGAATTATCCATACGGATTACCAAACCCTTCATTGCCTTACTATATATATATATAATTGTTATAATACTTATTACATTCTGTTTGTTTTATTAGGTGGATATTAATCTCATACTTCGTATTTTTGTAGGTAATTTTCACTTGCAAGCGAAACGTGTAACCTAAAAAAAAAAAAAAAAAAAAAAACATATCTAGGACAAGGCAAGAAGAAGCAATTAATATAAATGGATTATAATTTCCTGCTCTGTTAATTAGGAAGAATAAGTATTCAAAGAAAATACAGGAGGAATCCATTGCAGGTCAAGTGCTTTGGCAAAACTTTAGGTCGACTAATACTCAAATCAAAAGCGTCAGATCAAAATCATTAATCTTTTGTCGACGTTGACAAATATGCCAAATAATAATAATAATAATAATAATAATAAAACAACTGAAGCCTGTAAAATCATTTTTGCAAAGATTATCTTTATAATCTATACTGGTACGTTAATAAGATGCTATGTCCAGAAAGGCTCAAAATCGGTTCGAATGGTTTTTATAATGTTTTCTTTTTTAATAACATTTTTGATAGTGTTAGTAGATGATGAACTAGTTTCCACCCTACAACCCCTTTCCCACAGACGAAAAGCCGTGTGCCTCTTACTGCTCTATTGCTATTTCTATGGTATGTGTTCTAACGAGCTACATTCTTTAGTCTCATCACCCCTGACCTTTGCAACTGGGCCCCACCACGCCACGTACACAAGTGTAAATCATGCTGATTCCATTCGTATTCCATTAGTAAGGAGTAAGTTCCATTCGGATAGCTTCTTCCAGATAACTGTTGTTTTGTCGAACAGACCCACGGTGGGATGTTTTCACAATCACTACAAACTTAACTACTTCAAGTCTAGGGTTAATCATTATCTTTCCACCAGAATCCCATAAACTTTAATTTTTACTCTTTCTTACGCTCATACAACACCACAGAGTAACCCACTACATTGAGTGGCTCTTGGGCCTTGTATTGTGTGAAAATTAACGCGTCCTGGGTAAGGCGAAAAACTACATCTACGTCAAACAGCAAGACCTCTGATCAGGAGGTTTTAAGAAGCGGGGAACCACCTCTTAATTTCTCGTTTTCCCAGGTCCACCCTAACCCGGAGTGGTAGCACCAGTTAGGGTCCCAGCTATTGGCAAATAGTTGACCCTCAAACTGGGGGTCAAAACACTATGAAAGTGTAGAAATAGGTTTTAATACCTGCAATACATTTTTGTAATAGATTGTTACCAGCAATAAATTTTTGAAAAAAAATATTACCAGCAATAATTTTTTTGTTACCAGCAATACATTTTTGGAGAAAAAATATTAGCTGCAATACATTTTTGGAAAATAAAAATCTTGGCATTAAATAACCAATTGAGGTTGATATGTCGTAAAACAAAATGAACCAAACCAAACTAAACCAACGAATACATATTCTATACATACGAACCTATCCTAAAAATCTTGTCGACATTAAATAACCCACAGAGGTTGATATACCGTTAACCAAACCAAACGAAACCAAACTAACATTAGCATAGTAAATTTCACACAACTGATATAAAAAATAAGTATTAAAATATGCTCCAAAAGGAAACTAATTAGTTTTTAATAATATTTTTAATGATCATCATTCGTTGAATTATTTTAACCATTTCACCCCAAGGAAGGCGACAATACTACTAGGACGCATGAGGTTACAATGGATGAAAGAGAATTAGAAAACTTTAGTGGGGAGGAGTGAGGAAAGAAAAAAAAAAGGAACCTATTTCAAAAAGATAAAATAGAGCGATTAACGTGGCATTTAACTTTTGAACTTTGTAGGTGACAAGGAAGAAAGAAATCGAAAGGGAGTTCCACAAGCGAGAAGTGAGAGAAAAGAAACTACTAGAACAGAACAGACGGCTGCATCTAGCTATTCCAACAGTAACACGGTGGTAATTACTTGCCAATCCAATAGCACCCTTAAATTCATGCAGTCAAGGCACCAGGGGGAAAAAATCTCATCAGAACATTTGCCATGAAAATATTCGTAAAAAAGACAGAGGGAAGCCACTTCATGCTGGTGAGAAAGTGACTGAAGTCCTGGCCTGGTTCGATTACAAACCCTTTTGTCAATAATCTTGAGATATACAGCAGGGGCACTAGACCAGATATGGCAGCAGTATTCAACACATGGACGAATGAAATACCATTATACCATATATATATATATATATATATATATATATATATATATATATATATCCACAGCACTATTAATACTGTAATAATAATGCGCAACACTCAGCTGTCTGACAAACTCGTTGTGATATACCAGCCTAAAAAAGACTCACGGTGACTGAAATTCTTTAAAAAAAGATAAATAAGCTAGATCTTAAAATGCTCCAAAATGGTGGCCTTGTGACAGATATACGGAGTCTATGGGAAATTTTTGCCCGAGCCTACGGGCTCGGTTTTTCCCCGCATTAACGGCCTTGTGCCACTTACTGCCTCGGCAAATAGTTGGAGATTTGTTTCTAGCTGTGGTGGTCGAACTCTTTGCCTACGGGCCGAGAGGAACCCAGACGAGTCTATGCCGAAGGACAGAGTCTTGTCTGGGGTGGTAGACAACTACCCGACCCCGTTTTTTATGGGGTCTACGGAGAATTTTTGCTCGAGCCTACGGGCTCGGTTTTGCCCGGCATTAAAAAAAAAAAACGGCCTTGTGCCACATCCTGCCTTGCGGGGAGGCAAGGTAAATAACCTTGCTTCGGAAATTAGTCTAGAGTTGGAGATATGTCACCAGCTTTGCTGGTCAACTCTCTGCCTTCGGGCAGAGAGGATCTCCAGACGAGTCTATGTCGAATGGCTGAATCTCATCTCGTGAAACAGCTACCCGACCCCGTTTTATAAGGGGAATTTTTGACTGAGCCTACGGGCTCGGATACCCCACATTAAATTCGGCCTTGTGCCACATCTGACTGCGTGGGGCTGTTGGTAGATATCTTTGCATCAGGAATTACTAGCCTGCCACCCGATTTTCTGTCTTTCAGCAGTGTATTCTCTTTTACAATAAACCTCTCTTCTCTCTTCTCTCATCTACGCGCGTGTTGTTGTTCCTTCACTCGAGTACCACCTTTGTCTGTTTGTAACCTCTTTAAGGATACATCAGAAATGATTAAAGAAAATTCACTTCACATCGTCTAGTTCTTTACTAATTTTAATTTAGTTTTCATTTATTAATCTTAGCAGAGCCTGGGGACAAGGTCACACGTATTTTCTTCCCTGTGATAATCAAACTCACTATTTAGTGATAAACAGGTCGAGCTCGTTAACCATTACCGCACATCGAAGCACCCTGTTATTTATTAAGGTTAACTTTGACACATAGACATAAGTATTGGGCACCCAGTGAGAATCAAACTCTCTATGTCAGCGTTTCTCAAACCTTTTATACTTGCGTGACCCTTAAAATAAATTACATGTTTTAAGGACCCCAAGCCCCCTGCGCAAAAACAAAATTATATGCCATATCTTTCTCATTTTATTAAGGCATAGGCTACCTGGAATCCCGTCAATAAATTGTCCAATCAATTCCAAAACTCTATCATGCAACTGGGATTATCGATGTCTTCACGTGCCACATTGTTGAGATTTCTACTTCAAGATCCTTGTATATTGATAGTTTGTTGAAGATCTTCAGAGATACATTACAGTCTGCTGGAACTGCATGTCAATAAGAAGGCATATTCTGTTTTTGTGGTCTCTGATCACGATGTTTGGGCGATTAGATTTGGTTGTTCTCTCTGCCTGTATTGTAAAGTCCCATAAAATATTTACAGGTCCTATGTCTGTAACCGGTTCTCGGTAGTATTCATATGAATTTATTGCAGTTTTCTTTTCGCATTATTATTATTATTATTATTATTATTATTATTATTATTATTATCTTGGATTTTAACCAATATTATCTGAAGGTTCTCTCCATAGATCACGTGATAGAAACTCTTATAAAAACGGCCAACATTTCTATAATAATAGTTATTATTGTCATCTTTCTTTTGCGCATGGTTTTAGCTCTCTGGCAAGGTCCTGATATTTTAATAGCTTTTTACGCTCTATAAATTTCACTTGGTTTTAGTTTAATACTGTGTGAGCTGTAGACGTGAGAATATTTTTTTGTATTTCTTTAAGGGTATCCCTTCATTGAGTCTATCAGAATCTTTTCTAATCAAATTCGGGGCCTCATGTGCCACATTTTTCTAGATTTCCACTTGAAAGCCTTGTATTTTGATAGTTTTTTGAAAATCTTCAAAGATATATTAAAATCTGCAGGAAACTGCTATGTCAATAAGAAAGAAAATTCTGTTTTTGTGGTCTTTGATCACGATGTCTGGGCGATTAGCTTTCATTGTTCTGTCTGTGTGTATTGTAACGTCCCATAAAACTGTTGTTATAATTGTTGTTGTTGGTGTTTGTTTATTTTTTTATTCCTTATTTATTTATTTATTTTATTCCTTATGAATCTTTGTTTTTTGTTTTAATCTTTTATAGTCATTGTTTAAAAGTTACTTGATAAATGCGTAGAGCAGTGTTTCTCGTAACCCTTAAAATAAATTACATGTCTCAAGGAACCCCTGCGCAAAATACAAAATTATTCACCATATCTTTCTTATTTTATTTTCATCGTAGTTCACTTGGTAAATATCATAGTATATACTAGCAGTAGAGCCCGGCGTTGCCCGGGGATGTAACAGTAAGAGATAGATCACGTATTGACCATCATAAAGACTGAAAAATAAAATTGACAAAGATTATTGTTTAAGGTTGACAGACACGCATGTCTTAATTAGTTTTTTTTTTTTTTTTCGAATTGGTCAAACTCAAATAAAAACATTGCTTTCAATCGTTATGAGTCTACCGATTGAATAGAATTTTATTATAAACAATTGTCTTGTACCTGCCAAAAAAAGTGAAGCTTTGTTGAAATCGGTTGAAAAATGTAGGAAATCCGATCCCATATATAAACGAACACACACACACACACACACGCACACACATAAACAACCAACCTGAGTTGTATAATAAGTATAACTCGATATTAATAAGTATAACTCGATATGAGTTGTCCCCCTTTCATTAATGTCTCTTAATCGTGTTTTCAAATTGATTTCGTGCAAAAACAATTGTGTTTTCCCAATTTTTGGCACTGTCAGAACAACCGCAAGGTAATTTTACGTAGTCCTGCGAAGTTTTGTTGAAATCAGTTGAAAAATGTAGGAAATCCGATCCAATATATAAACGTACAGACACACACACACACACACACACACACACAATCTGCGTTTTTCAATAAGTAAGATTTTGAATAACTGGTTTAAGGAAAAATTAATATTTCTTTTTCAAATTTTTCGGTAATGCTAAATAAAATTCATACTGTTCATTTATAATATTTCATCAGGGAATTTTCAAGAAAAAAAAAACAAAGATATAAGTAACTTTAAGTCCGAGACCCGTTCGCTGAGTGGGCAATGACTCTTGAAGGTGGTTTTCACACTGGCTTCGTACAACACCCCAATAATTGTTATATTTTTTAATAACATAATAGGTTAGATAGGATGATGTCTATATTACAATATTGCAATATATTGTGCGTGTGTTTAGTAATATTACGTATATGAAATTCAATAAAAAGTCAAAAATGCATTAGCTTATCTCACCTGTTCTCGCGGAACCCTTGGAGACCTTTTGCGGAACCTTAGGGTTCCGGGGAACTCCGGTTGAGAAACGCTGCTCTATGCAGTAGTAACGGTTATATCTGCTAACTTCGCTAATCATGACCGCACGCAGAAACGCCAGTGGACTCTTCTAACCGCATGTCAAACTACATTAACCACAGTCAAGAGATATGCAGTCATACGAACACAGACCCCTTTTCTGCATTAGCGCATACGTACGTATCTGTGCACGCCTATGTCTTTGTTTATACTTGCAATTTACATCAGCTTTTTTGGTTGTTTTTTTTTTTTTTTAATTAAGTCTTCAAATAACTTGACGCTAATCAGTCCCGTTTGCGTTTATATGTAAAAAAAAAAAAAAAACTAAGATAGAAAAAACAAAAAAAAAAAGACTCAGCTCAAAACAAACAAATTAAAAAGAATGAATAAGTAATGAAAACAAAACATGCGCGTGCCAAAACATATCCGCAGTTCACGTCTCAAAATCGATAAAAATGTCCGAGTCTGGAAATATTTGTCCGTCGGTAAAAAAAAAAAAAAAATGAAAGAAAAAAAAGAAAGAAACAAACAAACAAATGCCAATGGAAAAATCTTATCGGGTTGTGGTTTTCGGATCAAAGGTCATGTATTTATGGTCTATTTCGTAACGACATTTATCAATAACGCGGTCATATTGGTATAAATATTTTCGCTTACGGTTCTACTTCTGTAGTCAGCAATAATTCCGCTCTCTATATCTATCTATCTATCTATCTATCTATCTATCTATCTGCAATAAACAAATGTACAGCGTGCATCTCGACATAGGATAATGTTTAACGAGACAAGTCTGGTTGATCATTACTTAGTGATCATTATTAGATGGTCATTACTTAGTGGTGATTACTTGATCATTACTTAGTAGCCAATACTTAGTTGATCATTAATTAGTTAATCATTAGTTAGATGATCATTACTTAGTTGATCATTACTTAATGATCATTACTTAGTCATTAGATGATCATTAGTTAGTTGTTCATTGCTTAATGGTCATTAGTTGATCATTACTTAGTAGTCATTACTTAGTGATCATTACTTAATTTATCATTACTTAATGGTTAATACTTAGTTGGGCATTAATTACACTCAGTGATCAATAGTTGATCATTACTTAGTTGATCATTACTTAGTGGCTATTAGCTAGTTCATCATTACTTAGTTGTTTATTACTTAGTGATCATTACTTAGTGGTAATTAATTAGTTGATCATTACTTATTGCTGATTACTTAGTTGACCATTAATTAGTTGATCATTACTTCGATGCTCACTGGTGCCCCGTGCACAAGTCGACATTTACCAAGATGGCGTAAAACATTTTTTTACTAGTGTCCATTCAACGCAAAGCTCAAAAGATAAAGGGTTGCCGAATGAGGGTTGGTAGGAACTGAGAATTATGTTAACATGGATGATAGATAACTTTTGACTCTTGACTTGAAGACGGTAAAATTGTAGCATCCACGCGGGAGTCTGTTTCACAAAGCAATAGTTTTTTTGGGGGAAAAATGTGTCCGAGTGAAACTTATGAATGGAATACGAAGTGTCGTTTAACTCCATGGACACAGTCCTGGCGCGTCATGCCTATTAAGATCAGATTAGGTGAAACTAAAGAATGGCGCTCATCTGAACATTTATCATGAAAGTGACTATAAGTGACTATAATGTAGCGATAGCCGTGCGACGTTGCGTATATGGGAAAAGGGGATGTAGACTGGAAAATGTCATCAACCACGATGTCGCGTACATGATTTTGGACCTTATCAAGGCTGGCGATAAGGTTATGAGACAGGCCACCACGTAGTGGGTGGGTAGTTGACTAATCTGTTGATATCTGTTCTCTCAATATCCCTCTCGCTTCCCCCAAGAAATGCTGTGTCATTCCACTGAAATAAAACAAGGAAAAACAAACTGTGGAAAAGGAGCTGCAGAGTCGAAAGTTTTCTTCCACAAAGTCGTGCAAATGATCTTGAACACTATCAAGGCTAGAAAGGATCATTAGGTAGCTCCAGTCTATTTATAACAGCAATATTCTATGTATGTCCTGGTGTAATGGATATCGGCTAGGAATGAGAACTCGGAGAGCCGAGTTCGAATTCCATTCGAGTTCATTATATTCACTTAAGCAGCAAATACCACTGGGAAAGGCATGAATCCATCTCTTCTCCCCATGGGTTGAATAGCAGGATAGACTGGGTTCTTTAGTCTTTGTTGGCAAACAGTTTACAGCAAAAAGGAATGGCAACCTACTGCGGGAAATATCTTGTATCGAAAGATGCATGATCGTCCAAGTGTGTATCACGTGTGGCACTTAATTCGCTGACTGGTCCCATTTTTGGTTTGATCTGTCTGTTGCAAAGGTAAATCATGGCAGAAGAAGTAAAGTACTTGCTGGAATCCAAGAGTGAACCGACCATTATTTCCGCGATCTTTAGCAATGGACAGTATATATATTGTTTTCACTTGACGTCTCGAGTGAACTTGAGTCCCATTCACACACCAACTGTTCCTCGTGGCTGAAGTCTTGATGAGATAATACCCGGCTTGGGTTTTTTGCGGTATTAAAAATTGCCAAGCAAGTAGGCTGCTTCCGACGACATTATGTTGAAAAACCGGTTCCCGTATGATCACCAAAGTTAAGCAACGTCGAGCCTGATCAGTAGATATATGACCGCTTGGGAATACCAGGTGTTGTGAGCTTTGGCGTGCGGTTAGGGTAATACATAATGTCTCGGAATTGTCGATCAGAGAGCTGAGTTTCAATTCCAGTTGGGTTCGTTATAGTCATGTACGCGCAAAGGCCCTTGAGGAATATATGAATCCATCACTTTTCCCCATCTATGTGTTAATTAGTAAGACTTGTATCACGAAATCATTATTATATCAAAAAACATTTTAGAATGTAAAAACATTTTCTGGCTTTAAATAATCTGCAAAATGTTGATAACCCGTAGAAAACGAATCAAGTAAGTGACTATGCTGTAGCTGGTTTCTGTCTTAATTTCTGGGATGAGGAGTTGATGATGATCATTATTTATAGATGAACTAATGAGGATCCATCATTATTTATAGATGAACTAATATCTTTATCGTTTCTGTCGTTTTGCCTTGCGTCTTTTTTCAAGTATCTGTGAATGCGTGGCTTCATTGTCTGAACATTCCCACTGTCTACGATAATGAGATCTGATAAAACCTGTTCCATTTTGCTAAGCAATCAGATTTAGAGCAAAAAATTAGAATTAATAGTTATTTAATATATATATATATATATATATATATATATATATATATATATATAGAGAGAGAGAGAGAGAGAGAGAGAGAGAGACAGGCAGCAGGTCATTGTATATTGTTAAATATAACAGACAACGAATGTCTTATGTTTTATTTCAAAGCTTAGGTCGATGACCAATAAAATAAAGAAATATCCAAATGTTGTATAGTTTTTGTCTTTAGTTTCTCTTGAAACTAAGACCATTATACGACGCTTGGAAAAGCTCGTGATAAAACATAATATATATATATATATATATATATATATATATATATATTTGAAACCTAGAAAAGGATACTGGTTGAGGAATAACCAAAACGGAGGTTGGAAATAGAATGGTAATCTTTATAACATCAACAAAAGGCAATACTCCTCTGCGGCGTGAAGTAGGTAAACCACTTCTAGGGGTGGACTAATTAAAAAGCATTATTTCCCTCACTTACAAGGATTGGGACATACCTATTAGTGTTCATAGGCACGGTATATATATATATGCAGTGTAACCCGGATATAAGAGAAACCCGGATATAAGAGAGGTTTTATCTGGTTCCAAATTAGAGCCATACTTACCTAAACAAAATAGACCAAACCCGGATATAAGAGACTTCTTCTCCTGTCCCGACAACTCTCTTATATCCGGGTTACACTGTATATATATATATATATATATATATATATATATATATATATATATATATGAAAATCCTAAATAGGATGTTAGATGTTAAACAAAGTTTACTTTGCATTATAGTCTCGTGGAATAATGTATAATATAAAATACAAAACGGCTCCCCTCCTTAGTAATGACATATTCCGTTGTTATGGTAATATATTTCATGCCAGATTAAGAACGTAATATTTCATTACTAAGAGAGAAATCACGATTTACATTATTTACAATCAAGTTCGATTTAATTATTTTTAGTTTTTTATGGCTTATCAACCTGATGTAGGTTATTTAAAACCGAAAGATACTTTGCATTGTAAGAATAATTCTTCTTTTTGCGAGTGGATATTGCATTGACAACATTTTTTAGTATAAAAAATAATTTTTCCAGATTCGAATCCTTCTATTTAACCCATACCTGGGGAAGGCGATGGATGTTTACCTTTCCCGAGAGTATTTGTGCGTAAATGAATATAAGAAAGATACTATCCATAACCCTATCCTTACACTCGGTGAATTACAGTCATCATTGTTATTACGATCAGGACACCTCTGTGGCAGACAGCAATGATCACCCTTGAAATATTAATAATTATAGTAATATAGAATTTTTGTTTATAGATGAGAAAGATAATTTGAAGTTTGTGCCCAGAGAATCTGTGCTTCGTCAGAATTATTATTATAAAATGTCAAAACAATAGTGTTTATATGAACTATGGAATGCCAATTGAGAAGAAGAGACTGCTCATTTAAATATGAAGGGAGTGAGGTCAGTAATCAGGCTGTATTCTAAGTTACCAAAAACCCCGATTTTTTTGTCGCTACCACCGCGTTATTTACGCGCGTGTTTGTGCAAAAACAAACAGTTGAAGTTGGAATTGGAGCTGGGTGAAGTTAGTTGACAAGCAGTCCATGAGACAGAGAGAGAGAGAGAGATAGGCTGTGAGAGTGAAAGCGTCTGCTTGCTGCTGTAATAAAGGATGAAGTGAACTCAAGTTATCTGCGATATCGGCGCAATACTGCCAGTGAACCTTCTTATATCCTGATAGTGAAATAATTACAGCAACTACTAAGAACAAAAAGTTTTTACCCGAAAACTACTTCTCTCCTTTAAGAATTATTTGCAATTTCTTTTTCCTGGACTTTATTTCATATACACTACTTTCTTGTAAAAAAAACATTATTTTTGGTACCAATTTCTTCCTTATATACATATGCATAAATTTTTGTTTGAAATCTAATCGACATTGTGAACCGGAGACTTTGACTGAACCTGTAATATTTGACCAAGACAGGACCTAAAGCCATTTTATATCGATCTAGTTGGGTCAGGATAAATGTTACACTTCGACCACTGTGTCAGTGTCCCTTCTTCAGGTGTTTATCAATCCGGGTAGCCTTTAAGGAATTTCAAACTGAACACTTTATTCAATCCGTAGAGGTAAAGTATTAGGTTGGTGCAAAAATAATGACGTAATAATGTCGTTTTTTGACGTATTTTTAACGTCAAAAAACGACATTATTACGTCATTATTTTTGCACCAACCTAATATTTTAATTCCGTTGTTCATGTCAAGGGTTATAAAGACGGGATATCCCTTGATTAATACCGCTGAATGAGAACTATCTAACCCCATCTAGCTTTATACCTATGTTATTTCTAATCTCCACCAACGACCTTCACATTGTAATCAATTCTCAACTAGGTATTTAGGCTGACGGCACTTGCTCCTGTCTTAATAGCAAGTCTGACAAGTCCAATGAAGTAAAACTAGTAGCTGCTCTCGATAATGGCATGCAATTAGTGGTCAACTAAAGGACCTCCAATCAGTTGTTGAATGGGGCAGGAAATGGCTGTCTATTACCCACTACAGTGAACCCTCTCCAAGCCTCCGATTAGAATGCCTAATGCTCAACTCCACACGAGCACCTCTCTGCGACTGCTTAGTCTCATACTATTCGCTGACCTGAGATAGAACAAATACATTGAATCGTGAATATTCATGTGTAATTTATAGCCAATTTTATATACCGTCATTTTTAATCGGTACAGATAAAGAAGCAAATGAAAGTTAACTTCACATATTATATATTATGGCTGTTACAGCCATTTACAGTCCTGGCAGGCATTGTATTTACGAAGGAAAATATTTTTAATGGGTGCATCCACACTCATTAGTATGAAAGGTTTCTCAAGAAACTACTCATTTTTATGGACTTGTGACAATTTTATATCCAATGCTCTTGTTTTTAATTGCATTGAACTAGATCAAGATGACAGGTAATGGGACCAAAAAGCGTAGATTCATGATTTTCTCAATATATATATATAAATATATATAAATATATATATATATATATATATATATATATATATATATATATATATATATATATATATATATATATATTATAAAGACAAAAGGAAAATTATCTTTGCCAACGCGTTTCGTTTTCTGGCAGCAATGATGGACTTTATGAAAGGAAATAATAAATGATTTTGCCTTGAGAAATCTTCGGGGAATGAAACGTGTCGGTAAAGATAAGTATTCCTTTTGTCTTTACATATATATATATATATATATATATATATATATATATATATATATATATATATACAGCTGTAGAGACAGTATTCCCCCTCCTACTTTCATGATTTAAATAAAACTGTAATAACTCAAATTTTCTTCGAAACTTCATATGCATTTTTTCACAAAGAATTTGAAGTGATGCCGATAATTTTTTTTATTTTAATGTCAAACAATAACAAAAAAAAAACAACAAAAGCATTTAACATGGGACAAAACTATTGGCCCTCTTGTATCAATAATCAATTGTGTGACCTTTATTCTTGATTACTGACTTTAATCATTTTTGATAGTTCCTTCCACGCTGATAGGTATTTTGCTACATTCTTCCCTGGCAATAACTTCTATTTCCTCCAAATTCAAACAACTTATTTCTCTTACTTGCATCGTTGTCAATGTCCTTTGTCGTTAAGTAAGGATTCTTCGAGACATCTCCTTTTCCTTTCCATTCTGTCAGAAAATAACAGTTTTCAGACATTCCTTAATGTATTTTCAACACAACGAGTCTTTGTACTTTCTCATGATGTTACGAACTGTCGATCTAGGAGTATTTAAACGATTGGAAAATGTTGTATTAGGTTGGTGCAAAAATAATGTCGTTTTCTCACATAGTCACATATGTGAGAAAACGACATTATTTTTTGCACCAACCTAATATATCAATCACCTTGTTTGTACGCGTCAACTGCCTTCCTTTGGAACTTCCTGTCTAGTTCAGCCGTCTTCGCCATGATTGCAGGACGAATGAGTTATTGCTGTATGTCGCATTCACGTATTGTCTTCTTCATTAACTTTCAGAATATTATAGAATCGGGTCAATACTATTTCATAGAGCAATATTATTTCATAATTTCCATGAGAAGGTAGGGCGAATAATTTTGGACTACATCAATTTTTAGAAAAATCTATAACTATGAATACAATAGATCAAAACTTTTAAAAATTTCATGAATTATTCAAAACTACATACGGAATCAACTATTTAAGTTAAATTAAGTAGTTACAAATATTCGCATTTCCTTAGAAAATATCCAAATATTTAATGGGGGCGAATAATTCTGTCCACAACTCAAAGACCACTTTTATGTTTTATACTAACATACGATGTATCTCTGATATTAAAAATTTTTACCCGAAAATATAACATGCCTTAAAACTATATTCATATATATATATATATATATATATATATATATATATATATATATATATATATATATATATATATATATATATAAAACATTAGGCAGCATATAATTTACATACAAAGAAATAATCACACATAGAATCAATCAGAAATATTAATGCCATTAATGGTGACATCCGTCACTAGAAACATAATATATGCATTAAAATACTGTTAATCCATAGAGTGAAGTGATCCTCGTCACCATTAATGGCATTAATATTTCTGATTGATTCTATGTGTGATTATTTCTTTGTATGTAAATTATATGCTGCCTAATGTTTTATGTTTATAAAAAACTATTGATCCGCAGTACATGAAAATTCCTATAAAAAAAACTACTACTAAGACATTACACTACATAATTGAACTATATGCTTAGTTCATGCCATATAAACTGAATACACTTTTAAAATAGAATTCGTGGATTTAACACATCACAAGAAATATTTAAATAAAATTCTCAATTAAAATTTTGAAAAAATTGGCGTTGCGTTTTTGCACGTTCCGAAAATTGTTCCTAACCGTCATTAATAGCAGACATTCAAAAAACATCTTTCGGTCGACAAACAACTATTTCGTCTTCAAGTTTTTGATTTTATAAGGAAAAAAAACAAAACACACGCCTGATGATGAATAGAGGACTATTCATAAGTACTAGCATTTTAACATCAAATAAACTGAAAACTACTGACATGTATGGTTTCGACGAGGATCACTTCACTCTATGGAATAACAGTATTTTAATGCATATATTATGTCTCTAGTGACGGATGTCACCATTAATGGCATTAATATTTCTGATTGATTCTATGTGTGATTATTTCTTTGTATATATATATATATATATATATATATATATATATATATATATATATATATATATATATATATATATATATATATATATATATATAAGACAAATCTAACGAGCCAGCATTAGCCAGATTAGATCCGTTTAGGTGAAACCTAGGTAGGTTTGCCTGGCTCCTTAGGATTATCTTAGGCTTTGCTCTACTTAGTGTATTGAGCACTTCACGTAGTTGCTTTTACTCGTTTTGGAGGATTTTTTTTCTTTGGACTCTGAGCTTGAACTCTAGACGATTATTTTCACCTCAGTTTCATGTTCTTGTTTCTTTCTTTGTTTTATTCTTCATTTTTCCTTGGGTACTGATTTGTTCTACTACAAGCCGAATTACCCAAGTTTTTATCAAGCGAGGAATTGGAGAGCCGAGTTCAAATTCTAGTCGAATCCATTACATTCACTTACGTGCTAATACCCTTGGGAAAGGTGTGAATCCTCTTCTTCCTCCAGCTATGGGTAATTAGCAGGACAGATTGGGTTTTATAGCCTTTGATGGCAATTGGTCTAGGAGAAAGACAACTCTGAACTTAAACCCAGAGTGAAGCCCCGAAGGCGGATGGACGGCACTTTGTGCTACCTTCCGGCAACTCCTGCAGCCGCGTTGGTACCAAACTGTATTGGTCTATCCTCTCCTTTGAACTCTGCTAGCAAGGCCGAGAGGGGGAACTAGACGTCTGGGCAACCCTAGTTCTCCATATATCCCGCTCAGGCTCATAGCGCACCGCGCTACTCCATCGTCTCTCGAGATGGGCGGATGCCGACTATATATATATATATATATATATATATATATATATATATATATATATATATATGTGTGTGTGTGTGTGTGTGTGTGTGTATGTGTGTGTGTGTTTCTTTAGGACGTTGGCGATTGTAACTGTCCACAAAGTTGTGTCTTTTGTTGTTCACTGGAAAATCATCCTTTTACATCCCTCTTTGTCTTTGTAGTAATTGTTCTCAAAGGCGTAAGGGAGGAAATTTTACAGGGGATGGCTATAAGGAATATGCTCTGATAACATTTTAATTTGATCTGAAAGTAACCAGTTTTTCTATACTCGGAATCAGAAAGAGACAGCTGAAATTGCATAATGAGGAAGGAGAGCTTGGAGATTTTGACACTCAAAGGACATATCAAAGGCCACCTCCTGTTGAGGTTGTGCGGCTGGATTGCAGAACAGGAGGTAGCCGGCTTTACAAATGGTCAAACCTTGATAACAGCTATAAGGGATAAAGGATTATGGAGATCAGTGATCGCTCACGTTTTGAAGGGGAAGAGTACTAGAAGAAGAAAAACTGGTTTGTTTGTCGAGTATAAGCACTGAGGGTTTTTCCTACTATTGAACTTTTTCATGAAAAACTTCACATGTCAGCGTGATATCGACGAGACAGCGGGCGATGGGAGAATATAAGGTATTGTCTGCCTTTCTATTGGGTAATAAACAAAATAGATTTATGACATGTAAAACGAAATAAAACCTTTTTGTTTATTTCTTTTCACAAACACACAAACACACATACACACACAAACACACATACACACACAAACACACATACACACACATATATTGTTAGTGTTTTCGTTTTTTCAAGGTCTGGGAAGAGATAGAAAAAAAAAGAAAAGAAAAACTCAACTGTAAATTAATCATGTTCTTCTTCTTCTTTATATGCCGTGTCCCTTCAGGACGTAGCTGATCATGGCTCTCCACAATTTCCTGTCCATTCTAGCTCTTAATAAATATCGTCTTTTTGTTCTTTCTCCTAAACCCTGTTCCGCCATCCATTTACCCAATTTCACTAAGTAGGTTATGCATTGTTTTCCTCTGTTCCTCTTGACTTCACTTTTCCCTGTGTACATCAGATTTTCCAAGCCGTCTTTCTTCATTATGCACCGTACAAATTTCAACCGTCTCTTCCTGATGTTAGGCATAAGATTCCTTTTTGTTTCCATTTTCTCTAAAACTTTGTGCTTGCTTTGCTCGCATGTTCGGTTCATGTTGTCCCCAGTATCCTTCTTTAGAACAAGATTGCTCTTATTTCAAGTCCCTTCTTTACTGCTGAGGAGACTGTCCAGCTTTCACTGCTAAGTTAGTCAGACCGATTGTTGGCGGACATTTTTAGCATTGCTTCTGGTTAGCATTTTTTCTCGGTACAAAAATATAAAATAAAACTCAGAAAAATTCGTTGAAATAGTGCAAAATCTTCAGCACCTTTAGCCTATACTCCCGCCTGGATATTTCCCTGAACACTTCAGTCTTACCCTGGTCAAGCCGAGTGTCAATCGTTAACCTCCTCCTCCTCCTCATACTCCTAATCTTCATTTCCTAATAGCTTCTCTTTCCCTCATATTCATCATAACCATTTTGACAATGATCCTCTACCTTGAGCTTTAAATAAAGTAAAACTTAGTAATCAAAATAGTAAAATATTCAGATACGGATATTAGGTATATGGCAATATAGGTTGAATCTTCTAGCTAATAAGTATTTTTCTTTTTTTTTATATTGTTATATAGATAACAATTGAGTGGCAATTTGTCAAAATGACGTCTGACATAAAATCGCATACGAAACAGGGTCGTATCATTGAATTCTTTCATACAGGACAATTACAGCAATTGATATTCATCGACTGGTGAACGTTCGCGGAGACCAAACAGTGCATGTAAGCAGAGTTAGGCGGTGAATGACGCGTTTCGGACGCGACGATAACAATGCCTGCAAACAGATCAAAAACGGATTCCATCTGGATAACATTTTCCTGGCAACGTCTTCACTCCGGATGTAAAAGTGGGAAAATGTCGTTTTGTAGTTTAAAGATTACTCTATCCAACGAATATTGTCCTCACTTTTTTTTTTTTTAATTTTAGTCCCCGTGTTAATAAATATGAAGCATCTTCTGTATCGTTTGTCTTAATTCAAGAATCTTGAGCGTGATGCTATGGAAGAGTTTCGTTTCATCTTGACCTCAAGTGTTTTCGCTTGGTAGACCAGCGGATGGCTCTTTTTAAGCTCGGTCTTCTATTCGATATCTACTTTAATCGAAGATGAATGGGAAGTAAAGATATTTTCGGAACCAAGTGGCAACAAAACTGGAAATAAGGTATATCCGTGTGCCGGCCAATATTAAAATTCATGCTTTGGATCGGGAGAGTGCTGGTCCGCCCTTGTCCATGTCGCAATTTCGAAGTCTTCATTTTCATATTGCCAGCTACCACGTTGGGATATGTAGATGGTTAGGATTCGGTAGAGTGAGGAGGTGATATAGAAGAAGTTGTCCCTAGTATCACCGAAACCATCCGGACGAGCAAGCGAAACTCTGACTAAAAAAAAAAAAAAATGCATATAATATCGGAGTTTGTGTTTTTATTTCTCAACGTGACGTTTTTTGTTGTTTTGTTTTTTTCATCGTGTTACCTTGTGAACACCCGGCGCGCTCTCCCCCATCTTTCGGTGCACAGCGACGAAATCGAGGACGAAAATACAATGTGGAAAGCAAGGGGGTGGCTCACGTTGTATGTTTACTTGGAGAACGGTTCAAGGGACCCATGTGACCTAATGGCAACTGAAATAATTTGCAATTGCTAAGCATCGCAGATAGAAAAAAAAGAAAATGCAACGTTCCTTCAGGATGTAAGCGATCATGACCCTCTAGAGGTTCTTTTATTTTATTATCTCTGAATGATTGTAGAATGGGTACCCGTTGCATTCTCCGTAATTAGACTTCTCTTGTACCCAAAATTTCAGAGCCCCGTCTACCCTACAATTTAATCGAGAGCTTAGAAAAGTTGGATTAATGCTTATTGGCCTCATCTTTGTTGTTGTCATCCCAACGTTTCGGTCGTTGCACTCTTCGGCTTTCCTCGGATGTATATTGATCCGAGTAACCTACAGGAAACCCCGAACTGAACCCTTTATTTAATCTCCAGGGTAGACCGTTCTCCTTCCACTGCCAATGTCGACATCGTCTACTTCTTATTTTTAGCAGTGTTCTGTTTCCATATTCTCAACAGGCCTTTGTGCGAACGTGAACGCAAGAGATAAGATCTAGATCAAAGTTTCTCAACCGGTACGACATGAAAGGTGGCCAGGTACAAAAGAATGATTTATAAATTATCTTTATATTAAAAAAAACGTTATTTCTAAAAAAAAAATCTGGAGACACGAAACACATGACTTTTATATCTAAGTCTCTGTCATTTGATATTTTAAACTAGAGGCGAAATTCCTTAATCTTTAAGGAATAGTGGATAATCTTGTCTTTTTTTTCATTCTTCTCTAGAAATAAGAAATAGCGGATTCTTCATAAATCCCTTTAAATGAAGACTGTATTGTTAATCCTCTTTGGGAACACTAAAACAAAAATGACAACTATTAAAGGCAATTGTCCAATTTTGAAATTTCCTGACTAAATTTTCCTTAATTATAATTTAACGAGTCCCTCCAGATTTGGTTTGTTTTGTTTTACGGCATATCAACTTGAATGGGTTATTTCATATCGACAAGATTTTTATTGCTGGCAATTTTTTTTCAAAAATATATTTCTGGTAATACTTTTTCTTCAAAAATATGTAGTTGGTAATATCTATTTTTTTTCCAAAATGTATTGCTAGTAATAATCTTTTACAAAAATGTTTATTTTGGGGGGTATTAAAATCTATTTTTACACTTTCATAGTGTTTTGAAACCAATTTGAGGCTTAACTATTAGGTTGGTGCAAAAATAATGACGTAATAATGTCGTTTTTTGACGTTAAAAAATACGTCAAAAAACGACATTATTACGTCATTATTTTTGCACCAACCTAATATTTGCCCACAGCTGGGACCCTAACAAGTGCTACCACCCCGGGTCAGAGTGGACCTGGAAACACCGGCAATTAAGAGATGGTTCCACGTTCCTCAAAACCTGATCAGAAGCCTTGCTGTTTGACGTAGTTTATCGTCTTACACAGGTTGCAGTGCCCCCAAAGTTTTACTTATTCTGCAAGTGCGTCCTGAAGTAAAAAAAAAAAAAGGTTGGGAAACACTACCCTAGATACTTTTAAAAATGCCATCTCCTTTCAGAACATAAGTTATAAGGCTTCTTTATAGATTCCTATTTTGTGAATTGCAATGAATTCTTGGAAAAGATTGTGGAGTGGGTACCAGTTGCCATGACCATTACGCTCTAGAGGTTCCTTTATTTTATTATCTGTGAATTGCTACGCATTCTTTTGAATGATTGCAAAGTGGGTACCTGTTGCATTCTACGGAATTAGACATCTCTTGAACCCAGTCTGTCCTACAATTTAATGGTTTCAAATTCTCTTGGTGTTCTCTTGCCGCCCAATGCTATAGAGTTCAGTCTATACTACTATTTAATCCATAGATGAAGGGAGAGAAGAAAAGACAAATTAATGCCTTTTCCAAGTGCATTAGTGCGAAAGTAAATGCAACAGACTAACCTGATGCTTTTGTTTTAAAATGTTTCAATCTTTTTTTATACGCACGCTGTAACCAGTGAATGTGGAGGCGTTTGAGAAAGAGAATCCTATGTTATTTGCTGGCAATTATATTTTCAGGTGTTTTTTGTTCGCGCCAGATGTCTGATGGCTATCAGTAGAAACAGGACGACAGTATTTCCGATAAAATCTTCAGTCTATTCCTATCAAAACAGACCAGAGAAATGTTGTATAGACAGTCTCAATCCACAATTTGCATTTCATCGATTCTAGTATTTTTAGTACGATTTCAAGGAGACTTATCGTGCGAACGACGTTAAGTTTCAGATGTAAAAGATTCCATTGTTCTCGAGCAAGGTCAGGCTACATTTTTATTTTTTTCATGAGGTCCACTTTTACAGTCAGCTCTACGAACTGTCAAAGTTTCTTTTCTTTGTCCACAAATATCATTACCGCGTTTTTAAGTTTCGGGGATAGGATTTTGATCTGGATAGTAAAGTGCAATTTTTTTCTTAATTTGCAATAGTTACTAACTTAATTTTTAATTTTCCATCGAGTGATTTTGCTGTAAATTAACTTGCTTGATTCTTCAAAGATGTCATACTAGATTGTTTTACTTTTCAGATGCCCTCTGCGTAACAAATATCTACTTTATTTTCTTTTTAATCTTAATGTTACCAGCTTTATTTTTAATTTTCTCAGTATCTGTTTATATTTCCGAGATGAGGTATTATGTACACTATTTATATTATTCGGACTATTGTCTTCATCTTTGTCGCCATATCTATCACAACGTTTCGGCCGTTGTACGCTCCGGCCTTCTTCAGGTGGTTGGAATGTCGAACTGAACCCTTTATTTCGCCCACTCTGGTAGACTGTTCTAGTTCCACGTGCCATGTTTAATGGGTGTCAGTTATCAGTTATCTCCTGTTAATTCCCCTCTCCATTGCCTTGATTGGGTATTGAACTCACACTCTTTGGGTTTTGTCACTGGATCTAACTAACGCCTTTATCCACTGTGCCATGTGTCCTTGAGGATAATTGACGTCCATTAAACATGCCACGTGGAGCTAGAACAGTCTACCTCAGTGAGCGAAATAAAGGGTTAAGTTCGACATTCCAACCACCTGAAGAAGGCCGGACGCACAACGTACAACGGCTGAAACGTTGTAATAAATATGGCGACAAAGATGAGGACAATAGTCCGAATAATGTAAATAGTGTGCATAATTCCTCATCTCAGAAATATAGATTGTTTTACTTTTCAGATGACCTCGGCGTAACCATATTTTTTTTTCTTTTTAATCTTAATCTGTTAACAGCTTTATTTTTAATTTTCTATTTTATGATTAGTTGATGCATTTTTCTTTTGCTTTTATCTTGCGTTTTGTTGGCACAAGCATGTCTACAGATTGGTAGGTAGCTTTTTCCAGGTTTATGATTAGCAGCTCTGGTTTTATCGCCTAGATTGTGTGGTCAGTCTAGTGACCAGAGTTCTGGAGTATTTTACATCTCGTCTTCTTGGACAGTCTCTGGTTTGCAATTTTATCATTTGTCTGCGTCGTCGAACTCATATCGTTTGCATAATTGTTTTTTTTTATATACTAAAATTCACCCAGATAAAGATTTTTCTGTCTCGACAAACCCCACTATCATAAACTAGTTTTTTACAAGAATTTTTTACTTTTATACGTCGCATCTTCGTATTCTTCGTACCTGAAAACAATGTTTGAACTCTAATTCTTTTTTATTATCCATTTCCTCAACCTTATTAAGCTACCTACTACAAATGCAAATAGTCTTTGTGTCACATTCTCTATGATATATATAAATATTTCCACTATAATCTAATGAATTACTTGTAAAATCCGCTGTGCCTTAAAGTTTCGGATAAACGAGAAAAATGAACAATAAATCAGACCATATTTACATTGCTCGGAGAATCATTCTCATCTTTGTTGTCATATTTATCACAACGTTTCAGTCGTTGTACGCTTCGGCCTTCTTCAGGTGGTTGGAATGTCGAAATTAACTCATTATTTCTCTCTCTAGGGTAGACTGTTCTAGTTCCACGTGCTAATGGATGTCAGTTATCAGTTATCTCCTGTTAATTCCCCTCTCCAAGTTCTCCATCGTCTTAAACACATATTGAACTCATACTCTTTGGGTCCCTGTCAATGGATCTAACCAACACCTTTATCCACTGTGCCATGTGTCCTTTTTTTCAGTCCATATTTTCAGTCCATATTTTCAGTATGATCTAACGAAGTACTTGTAAAATCCGCTTTTCCTTAAATTTTTGGTTGAACGAGAAAAATGAAGAACAAATCAGTCCATATTACCTTGATTGTTTGTACAATGGAAAACTATTACATTAGAGCGTGAGAGATACGTCGCCATTTGTACTATCTTGTGCGTTTTCTGGTTTCAAAATGACTGGAAATATCGACCTGTTGCTGAAGAACTTTTGTCCGAATCGTTCTGCAGAATTTAGTATTGGTGCCAAGAAATGAAGAATAAGATTTGGCCCATGGTAATTTCTTATCTTACTGTTACTACCCATTCGTACCTTTTATTTATATATATATATATATATATATATATATATATATATATATATATATATATATATATATATATATTATTTGTATTAAGGCACTTTAAGAGGCTTTTTAGAATCTCAGTTCTTTCTCCACAAAAGCTATGGTTATTGTTTAGTCTTTCTGTCTTGATATGTGTACTTCCTGTATCCTCACACCAGAAGTGAAAAATGGTTTCAGTTCTTTATGGTTTCTAATTCTTCCAATGTCTTCGAGACTCTTCCAAGTGCAACACTAATTATGACAATTTATCAAATACGGCCATATAGCGTTGAAACATCAGTTCCTGTTCGATCACCGAATTTAAGCAACAGTTACCCTGGTCAGTAACGCTTGGGAATACTAGGCGCTTTAAACTTAGACGTGCGGCTGATGTTATGGATAATGCCTCGGAATTGTTACTCGAAGAGTGGCGTTCCAATTCCAGTTGGGTTCGTTATATCAACTTACACGCAAATATCCTCGGGAAAGGTATGAATTCACATCTTCTCTTCAAGCTATGGGTTAATTAGTGAGACTTGTATCACCAAATCATTATTATCTCCCAAAGAATTTCTTACAATCTAAAAATATTTCTGGGTTTAATTAAGTACACATATTTATCCAGGTTTTCATTTGCTTTTAACGTTACTCTATGTTCAGCTGGAATGGTGACTAAAATATTTTCAGTTCTTTAAGGTTCTTTGATATATTTCTGAATATTTTTTCACCATCTTTTTACGCATCCTATAACCAGTGAACACATCGATATTGGAAATCCATTGCCCTTTTTTTGGCATTTATATTATCAGTTATTTTTCTGTTTGTGTAGTGTTATTCCAGAAAGGAACATAGACTCAGTAATATATCAACAGACCACCAAGGGAAGAAGGGAGACAGATGCATCGTTGACCTGAAGTGTACTCGGCCGCCGAATGCGGAGTGACGTAACCTCGCAACAACAGCCAGTTTTTTTTAGCCAGCTGTTAGACCTGTTTCCCATATATATATATATATATATATATATATTCCCTGTTCGTACAAAAACAGCACATAAAGATTTCATTCCTTAATTATATGAAGAATTGCCTTCAGAGGAAAATTCTGTCAAGTTGGTCTTTTCTGAAGACAATGTTTCCGTTTATTCAGGATAAATAGCAATGCGCCCCACTGGATCACTCAGGAAGACTTGAATGAACTTGCCTGCGATTTGTATCTATCTAAACACCAGTCAGAGATCCTTGTATCCAGGCTTATACAGTGGAACCTGGTCACGGCAGATGTAAGAGTCGCCAGTTTCAGGACACTAAACAAGGACTTCGCCTCATTCTTCAATATGGAAAACAGGTTGTGCCGCTGCACAAATGTCTCTGGTTTGTTCACCTTCCTTGGCTTCCCACACAATCCATCAGATGACCGTCTTCTCATAGACACATCCAAGCGATGTCTGAAGGCTGTTCACCTGTACAGTGGGAATAAATATCCCAGCATTCCCATAACCAAACAATTTGAAGGAGTCGTATGGCAATATGAATCTCCTTTTGGAATATATCAAATGCAAGATGTCTAGTGGAGTCTCTGTGTGGACCTCAAGGTCATTGAGCTCCATATAGGTATGCAATCAGGCTTAACTAAGTACTGTTGTTTTCTTTGCTGAAGACTGGGAGTCTGGCAGCACTTTCGCGTATAGTGAAAACAGTGTCAAAGAAAATCCTCAGGTGGGCATGAACAAGGTGCTTGCTTCCTCTTCATATCGATATTGGCCTAATGAAGAATTTTGTGAAGGCCCTTGACAAAAATGGTGCTGCCTTCCAACATTTATGCACTCTATGCCCAACTATCAGTTCTGCTAAGCTCAAAGAGGGCATCTACGTCGGAATTCAGTGCTGAGAAGTGCTGAAGAATAAGGTATTACTTTAAATGAACTGAGAATATAGGAAGCATTTAAGTCAATCTGCCATGGCTTTGTCTCTGTTTCGCTCTATCCGACCCGTGAGTATCAGATTCTGCATCGTTTCTCACACGCTCGGTCCATAATATCCTTAGTATCCATCTGTGTATCAGATTCTCCAAGGCCTCCTTCCTCATTATGTGCCCCAGAAACTTCATTTGAGTTTTCCTGATGTTAAGTATAAGCCTCCTCCTTGTTTGTATCCTCTCTAAGACTCAATTGCTGTTCACACGCTTGGTCCATATCTTAGCATCCTTCAGTAGAACCACATCTCCGTCGCCTCGAGTCTCTTCTTCCTCTTTGAAGAAATCGTCTAACATTACTAAGATGTGAAGAAACTACCAAGGCAAGTGGAACCCCAGCATGATGGGGGACTTTTGGGGGCAAAGTATACGAGCATCTTCGTCGGACCTCAGAGGTGAGAGTGCTGACGAATGAGGTATTACTTTAAATGAACTGAGAATATAAGAAGCATTTGTCAGTCTGCCATGGCACCCTTGGTAACACACGGGTATCAGATTACCAAAAGTGTACCAAGACATTGTTACAGGTTTATGAAGATATAGGATGCTGAATGTCTCTCAAAATTCAATTTTTCTACTCTTCTCTTATCTTATTCCCTCCTAACCTAAGAGCAGCGAGTGATGACCATGAAAAAGAGTTCCACCAAGATATTCTTTCTTTTTATGTTCCATGTCCTTTCAGAATGTAGGCGATCATGGCTCTCCACCTCCTCTATCTCTTATAGCTCTTATCAAGTCCTTCCCTTTGCCATCTCCCCCCAGACCACGTTCTGTCATCTAAATGCTCAAGCCCGCTAGGTATGTCATGCGTTGTTTTCCTTTGTTTCTCTTTCCCTCTATCCGACTCGTGAGTATCAGATTCTCCAAGGCCTCCTTCCTCATTATGTGCCGCAAAAACTTCATCTGCCTCTTCCTGATGTTAGGTATACGTCTCCTCCTCGTCTGCATCCTTTCCAAGACCTCGTCGTTGCTCACATGCTCGGTCCATGATATCCTTAACATCCTTCTGTGTATCAGATTCTCCAAGGCCTCCTTCCTAATTATGTGCCCCAGAAACTTCATCTGCCTCTTCCTGATGTTAGGTATGTCTCCTCCTTGTTTGCATCCTTTCCAAGACCTCATCGTTGCTCACATGCTCGTTCCATGATATCCTTAGCATCCTTTTGTGTATCAGATTCTCCAAGGCCTCCTTCCTCATTATACGCCCCAGAAACTTCATCTAAGGCCTCATTGTTGCTCACATGCTCGGTCCATGGTATCCTTAGCATCCTTCTGTAGAATCACATCTCCGTCGTCTCGAGTCTCTTCATCTTTGAGGAAATCGTCTAACATTACTAAAATGTGAAGAAACTACCAAGGCATGTTGAACCCCGGCATGATGGCGCACTTTTCTTGGAGGCTGCTGCGCGACATACCGGAGGCAAAGTATACGAGATCGTTCAAAAAACTTACTTCTGTCTGCTCTACTAGGATGTGTATTTATAGTATTATCCAAGAAATTTAGTTCCGTCAGTATTCTGCATCAATGCTTTCTTTTTTGTAATGTACATGTGTTTGTAATAGATAAAATAATCAGATTATATTTTGAATTTATATGCAGTATAATAAAAATGTGATATTTGAAAGCAGGAAACTAGAGGTGATGGAGCAAAACTGTTCAGAGATTTGAATTCACCACATCAAACTTGGTAAAAATACATCTATTCACATGCTTCCATGAGAGAGAAAAACTTGTGTTATTAACTAAATATTACTTTGCCGGCCTGCTGGCTCAATGATATCCACTGAGAAGTGTTCTCATTTGCAAAGATTAGGTCTGGTCTTCTGGTTTTCATCTTGATATCTGCTGAACGTACAATGTCTTAGAGAATGTTTGCTTCCTTTTTATTCTATGGGACAGATTCTAATTTTGTAAATATGCAAGGGAATCATCGATTTTCCCAGCAACACATGGTCCGACATATCTTTTAATCAGGGTAAAATTACGAGTAAGCATTTGAATTCTATGCCATTGATAGATGAATTTATAGGTGGCGCTGTATGCGGCGCGCGATCAACTAAATTGTTTCCACTGATCTGCTTGGTACAGTTCCATTTATCTTGTGTAAATCCTTGACTACCTTGCATATGTTTAACCCCAGTTGTGGCTTCCAATCGAAGCTCAAGTGACCGTGGTGGTTTCAAGCTCAAACGCCTCTCAATATTGATACAATAAAAGGTGGAAAAGTTAATAATAATTTAAGATGCTAATAGTCGATGATGTTAGAGAGATGCAACTGATGTATAACCATTGCGTCAGAGGTGAGTTATTGAATTGTTAATACGCGACTATGTTGGTCCGGGAAAAACGGATAATCTATCAAACCTCAGGAAACAATTGTTTAGGAATATTAGTGGTGTATTGGTGCAGCTGGTTTGCAGGATCCAATCCTCAGTAGTTTCTGCAATTCACAGTGGATAATTATTCGCACGAAATCATCATTGTTTTAAAATGCCTTGTCACTTTTTTTTTTTGTGTGTGTAGAATAAATTCGATCAAAATAACAGAGGGAAGCTTTTAGCTACAAGTTGAAGTTATTTTGTTTTGTAGTAAATATACATATACAGAGGTGACGAAAATCCCGAGACTAATGAAAATAAAAAAGATATGTTTTGCTTTGTTCGACTCAACTACTAATTTGAGTAGAGCTTCAAAAAAAAAAAAAAAATGAAAATATAGAAAAGGAGAAATAAAAAGCATTTATTTGCAATTAATAGAGAAAAAATTGATTCTGAATACTAAATGGTGAAAAGTTTAATATCATACCTAAAAGAAGACCGAAACAGAATAGAAAATACTCATCAAGATTCCTAGTTGTGAGTTGCACAGTCTTCATCTATATCTATATTTCTCAAAATATGTGTGTGTGTGTGATCGGGTGTTGTTCATGCGTTTCCACAGTTTTCATCCAATTTCGAGGAATTTTGTTTTTGTTTGATAGATAATTCTTCAGTGCCAGTTATGAGTCCAAATTGGCTGGAAAGAAATTACAAACTTGAAGGTGAAAAATCGAAAAAACTGATTTTTTTACACTTCGCGCAAAAATCAACGGCAAAATTTAATGTCTAAAAAAAACAGCGTACAATCAATTTAGAGAGTTAAAATCTAACGCAAAATATTATTAGAGTTATAAAAAAATATTATGAATAAAAATTATCGTATATTATTATTATGACGGGCCATGGAAGAGGTTCCTTCCTTGCAAGATTGAGGACGCAAAAACAGCCCTTTTCCATACAAATTGTTAACACCCCCACCCATTTGGGGATGTGCCTCAGTTGAACCCAGTTGTTTTTATTAATATTGATTTTCGGGTGGGCTGGCTTTAAACTTAAACTGCTCCAATTGAACGGCAAAGAATTCCCAGTAATGAAACACCCAGTCAAAGACGGGTTATGCTGCTAGTTTTGAATAACTTCAAAAATTCACTTTGGCATGGTCGATATAAGTGTTTGCGGAAGGCCGGCTGGAATGTCAGATGGCTTCACAAGGATCATGCAATGTTTGGCATTTTATTAAACAATATATTTATTTTCGTCGAACAGCCCTAATAAAATAATAAATAAACAGAACATCTACTCAAATATGCAAATATAACATTTGCCGGCCTGAATGGCCGAGCGGTTAGGCACGTCAACCTAAATGACGGTTGCGTATAGGATGCAGGTTCGAATCCTGTCAAAGGACGAATATTTTCTATGAAAATTTCTCGGACATTCAGGCCGGTAAATGTTATTTAATACTGTTTATTATAAACAGAGCATTTACTTAAATACTTGTATCTATAAAAAGAACGTTAAACATAAAAATGTCTTTAATATATATATATATATATATATATATATATATATATATATATATATATATATATATATATAGAGAGAGAGAGAGAGAGAGAGAGAGAGAGAGAGAGAGAGAGAGAGAGACAGAGAGACAGAGAGAGAGAGAGAGAGAAAATTAATATAAGTAAAAATTTGTCATTTAGGTGATTAATGTTACCCACAGCATCCCGACGCCAGAGTTTCGTCGGCGGACCCGTCAGTTCAGTCTTCTCATACCACCTGGTATACAAAAATAAATAAATATACTGTTTAATAAATAAATGGAGTTTCTACTCAAATATGAATATCCACTAAAAATAAGGTTTAAGTAATAAAATCTCTCGGAGTACATTATTTACATTATTCGGACTATTGTCCTCATCTTTGTCGCCATATTTATTTACAAAGTTTCGACCGTTGTACGCCTTCCGCCTTCTTCAGGTGGTTGGAATTTGAACTGAGGCCTTTATTTCGCTCACTGGGATAGATTGTTCTAGTTCCACGTGCCATGTTTAATGGATGCCAGTTATCAGTTATCTCCTGTTAATTTCCCTCTGAAAGTTCTTCACTGCCTTAACCGGGTATTGAACTCACACTCCTTGGGTCCTGTCACTGGATCGGACCAACGCCTTTATCCACTGTGCCATGTGTCCTTGAGGACAATAATCCGAATAATGTAAATAATGTACATAATACCTAATCTCAGAAATATAGACAGATTCTGTCGGAGTAATAAATGCAAAATCCATCACTTCTTTAGAAATTGCTGTGTTTACGTTAGGATACGAAACTAAGCAGAGATGAATTTTTCGAGATTCTGCGAAAGATCTGCATTTATAAGGTACTATTCAACTTTTCTGGATCGCCATGGCCGAGACGGTCTGAATCACGTCGAACCAAAAGACGATTCGAATCTTGCCGGAAGATACATATTTTTCATAATTTCTCGAATATCAGGATAAAGTTTCGGATAAGCGAGAAAAATGCGAAGTAAATCTGTCCATATTGCTGCGACTGTTTGTTGAATTTTTGTTGAACGTTGAACTAATTTTGCGTCCACCACTGTTTAGTCTTATACGTTATTTTGTGGTTTCAAAACGGCAGAAAATATATCCGACCTGTTGCTGAAGAACTTTGGTCGGACACGTTCTACAGAATGTCTGATTGGTGAACGTTTTGCCAAGAAATGAAGAACAATCTTTGGCCCATAATAACTTCTCATCTTTTTTCTTTTTTTCCTATTTCTCTTCCGCCCACGTCCCACTTCTCCACTCTCCACCCAACTTGACATGTCACATCTCCCCCATTCACCTGCTTTCTCTCTCTCGCGCGCACACGCGTACTCTCTCTCTCTCTCTCTCTCTCTTTGTCTATCGCTCTTCTTTTTATCTTTTCACAGCAAACTCAATCTCGTACATCCCCTCTATAACCCGAAGCACCGAGAGAATTAACAGACAAGGCGAGGTTATCCGTGTAACCCTATCGGCAAGACAAAATCTTATTTACTTACTTTTAAGATGAACATCTAATCCGGTTAGCACATGCCAGATTAATAGATTTAAGTTGCCACTAAGAATTAGATACCAGGTGTGGAGTTTTTGGTATTGTTATATATAATAATCTCAGCAACGTGTATATGGTTGTTGTATAAGAGTAAGTGTCGTTGCCGACCCTCTTGTTTGGCAAGGATGATTCGCAAGGAATCACAAATAATAAACTCCAACTACAGACAGTTCAAAAACAAAGGAATTACAAAAAAAATAAAATATCACATACGTTAATACCTCAAACATCTTAGCTAAATTTTCTCTCTCCATGCAAATAAAGGAAGTTTTCATAGTACTCTCCATTGATGGTGTGGCCCTTATGAAGAGTCAATAAACACTGCCTACTGCATCCCAAGAAATTGATGCCATTACCTTCTCTGCAGATGAAACGACCTCGGCCTTCTTTGCTGCATGGATTGGCTCAAAGAAACAATGCAGTCAGTAATAAAAATTGTTGGAATTGATGCATTCAGATTAATAGGATATTAATAATAATAATGTTGTATAAGAGTAAGTTTCGTTGTCGACTAGATCGCCACGGCGATTCCATTATTATGTAGATCACGTGATCATAAAGGAAGTGAATAAATATGAAGTAGCGTGATAGCTATACGATCTCTGTTCACTCTTCTTGTCTATCCACTATTGCTATACGGTTCACTGTCTCTACTCTACTACTATATGGATTACGATTCTCTTCTGATCATTTTACTATTTGGCGATTACTACTTGAACAAGTATTACTAGTGTGGATATTATTGGAAGCCGTTACTACTATCACCGGCGTCAACGAAGTCTCGAACATAACGAACATTTTTGGAAGTGATAACGAGCTTTCGCTTGACAAGGCCAAAGTGACAAGCGAGGCTGTCCAACATCACAAAAAATGTTAATTGTAATCTACAATCTATATTTCTCTTGTCTGTCTGTGTGTCTGTCGTGGGCGTTGTTACCTCGCCCAGGCCGCATTTCTCACCCGATTTCGATGCGGTTTTCACCACAAGTTTGCAAATGGCTGCCGTAAAGACATGACGGAGGCCGATTTTTGAGTTCGGACTTAGGTTCCGAAAAAATCGATAATCGATAAAATCGATAATCGAAAAATCTGCTTACAGAAGGAATGATCGCATTTCAACCAAATTTGACACCCTCTTAGAGTCTATCATTGGAAATGTTATCCAGAAGTTTCATGGCCACTGACCCCTAAACAGCACTGAAAATCGATATAACCCAAAAACCGATACGCTCAGATTGCGACTGAACCGCATGTCGGTTTTTAGCGAAAACCGACCGGATTTATGAGAAGGAGGCTATTGAGAGTCACATGTGAAGTTTTAACTCTGGGCGCCCCCCAAACAGAGTGCAAATCGGCAATCGGTCAACCCTTAAAAATGTTTTTTCCGGTTGGGTATTTCCTACATGCAGATTAATTTAAGGTGACGCTATGTGCAGGAATAGAAACAGGTCAGTGTGTGCAGTGGAGTGGAAGAAAACATTTGACCTCAAATTCTGGAATGGGTGCAGGGCCATAGAAATTCGGCTTTTTTATCCCTGCTACCAGTTCTGACTTTGAGCCACAAATGACATATTCGACTTTGTCAACACTATTGCTTTAATCGTAGTAACATCAGCACGGCAAAGGGCACTCCTTTAAAAGCAAGGAAGGGCAAAAATATTTTAAGTCAAGTGATAGCGATTGATCTATGAGTCGTACGATTTTTTAATCAAGCACGGGCAACGCCGGGCCATGCTGCTAGTGTTAGTTATTTCCGTACAAGGAAACGGTCGGTATTCATTGACTTTTGGACGATGTCTTTCACTATCCCAATTCGCATTAATATAGTAAAATTATTTTCAATATATTTCTAAGGTAAAATTATTTATATTTAATTCATCTTGTAAATATATTTGAATTACCTCCCTTTAGTGTGTCTTAAGTATGATAATAAACTTCATCCGGCAGCAAGGCCTATGACCGGGAGAGTCTGTGGAGCGTGGAACCACGTCTTAATTGCTGTTGTTCCCAGGTCCACACTGACCCGAGGTGGTAGTCCCTGTTAGGGTCTTAGCGATGAGCAAATAGTGAACCCCCAAACAAAAACGAGACAATATCCGTCTATATTTCTGAGATGAACTATTTATACTATTTACATTGTTTGGACTGAAGAAGGCCGGAGCGTACAGCAGCCAAAATATCATGAATATGACAACAAAGATGAGGACAACTGTCCAAACAATGTAAATAGTGTAAATAAAAACAAAATAATATGAAAGTATAAAAATAGATTTTTATAGTAAAAATACCAGCAATACATTTTTATATTTAAAAAAATCGTATCGAGAAAATTGTTCGAAAATAATTGTTCGAATAACAATTATTCAAAAAACATTTATTTCAAATCGTAAATTGTTTGAAAGAAAATTAACGAAGGAAATTATACTAAATGATAATTATTCGAAATACCTATGTTTGAAATATGTCTTTATTTGAGCAAGTGTCATTCCATCATCCCGCAATATGGAAATTCTTAGACGCCCTTAAAAGAGAACAAGACTTGCAAGAAATTCATATTGCAAAAGTAATATTGTCCTCATCTTTGTTGTTATCACAATATTTCGGTCGATGTGCCCTGCGACCTTCCTCGGGTATATATACTACAGGTCAATATTTAAAAAAATCACCTCAAAAATGAGATATTTTCGTGTATCTACAATGCATTTACTTTTATTTTTATTCTTTCTCCAGGGTCCTCTTCAACTTACAACCCAAAAGTTCATAATCTCTATTCGTCTGTCCACAATACATTTTGCTATATTACGGATATTTTGCATGAGAAACATTATATTTTGTTTTCACTATTAACCTCTCAGTAGACATTTTAAGATTACCAACATTTTCAACTTAATTAAATGTTAGTACAGCTTCTAAATGACTAATGTCGAAAAAAAAAACTTATGTAGTTGTCTCAATTTAAAGAATAAAAGATTGTGCTATTACGACAGTATTTTCATAATGTACCACACTTATATTCAGACTATTGTCAACAACTTTGTTTTTGTCACAACTTTCCGACCGTTGTGTTCTTCAGCCTTCCTCATGTATATATCGATCTAGGTAAACGACAGGGGATTCTGAACACCAGAAATTCCGTATTTCAATTTTTAAATTTTGAAGTAATTTGCATAAAATGGGAAAGTCAAAGCTATTAAGTATTGAGGTGAAGGCATGAATTACAATTTTATTTAAAGAAGGCACCCTCCCAGCCTTTACTCTTCCTTTTTAGCGGGAGATCATTAGCTGATGTCAAATTCTATGCCAGTTTGAATACAGTTAAATACCTACTTTTAGTACTTGCATTTGTCAATATATGAAATGATTTGGCTTAATGAAAGTTATGACGCATTTGTTTTATAAATTTGTCATATAACGAGTTCAAGAAACATTTTGCTGCTGATAAAACAAGATTAATAGTCAAGCCATTAGATAAAGAAATTAAATAATGAAAGTATTTAAGGGTGATTCATCTTCAGCACGTCGAGCAAAGTCATATAGCTTCGACACACAACTACATTTTGCTGTGCAAGAATGAAATTGTTAATTACATTACGGTAACAATCTGCTGGAGGCAGTCTACAAGCTATAGACATTTGTAATCCGGGATTAGTACAGAATATGATTATGTCTATGTGGCAATATTTGATTGGCTACAATTGATTGCTGGTTAAAGGAAGAAAGCTGTTCGTTGTCAGCCCAGCACGATCATTAGATGAAATCCAGTGTGTGAATATTTTACAAATTAACAGCAGAATCCCAGACATACAAATATCGATGAAACTACACGATACATATTTACTTACACATACAACAGCCGTAAAAACGTGTTGTAAAACTTTGCATCGCGCGCACACACACAGACATGTGTCTTAATAGTAATTCCGATAGGCAGCTGCTCTCGAAAATGACCACAAATCACTTGTTAACTGAGGCAAGAAAAGGCTTGTAAATTTTAACCCCTCTATAAGGAAATTGTTATCTTTTAATAATTATAGAGAACCATTTTTGACTTCCGTCAGCTTGGCTGATGCTAACTTCCAGCAGAGCAATTCGTTGACTCTTCTTATATTCGCGTTTTCCACAGACATGAAGGGTGGTGACTATATGGAATCAGTTACTAGGTGTGCTGCTAGGAAAGTTGATTCACTGTGCCGTGCCAGACGTTTTTCTCATCAGAATCAATTTTTCACATTTATAAATCTATCATTCGTCTGTGCATGAAAACTGCCTCAATGTCTTGTCTGTTGTTCCTGTTATATACCTCGAGATTCTCGATAGAATCCAGAGAAGAGTCTGTAATATTATCGGTGCTGACATGTCATCTCGACTTCTATCACTTTTTCACCGCCGTCACATGGCTTCCTTCTGTCTTTTCTATAAATATTTTCATATCAATTGTTCTCACGAACTCTCATTCTTGGTCCATGCATGAATGTAAGCGCAGTACTAGAATGGCATATAGGTCCCATCATTTTAATGTTGAAAAAGCTAGTTGTAACTTTAAGTCCAATTCTAACAGTTTCTCTTCTCACACTTCCCGCTTTCTCCCTACTTCCCGCCATCTACGATCTTCAAAAACTGAAATGCAACATCAATCGCCATTTTCTCTCTGCCTGAAACCTGTTCTTTTATTGACCTTTCTATTCACTAAAATATTCTTTTTTCAGTCTCAGTAACCCCTTAGTGGCATTATTACCTTGCTTGGGAGTGAATATATATATATATATATATATATATATATATATATATATATATATATATATATATATATATATCGAGACATGTTACATTGGATAAATCAGGCAAGTTTTGTCTACTCGTTTTCAATTGGATCCTTTCATATTCACGAACAAGCATTTTGCTGTCATTATTAAATGAAGAGAGAAAATCTCTGTGTTGATACATATTATTTATTTTGAGTACCTTCGACATAGCACAATGTCATCGTCAGGGTGTTGTTTATTTCGAAACAAATAGTGTAGTGTTCATTTTCAAAGACAAAATTGCTGTGTTCATCTGAAAGTTAAGTTTATATATATATATATATATATATATATATATATATATGGTAGAATCGAGATCAACGTGTTTTAGTGGACTCAGCAATTTTCAATCTCCTTGTCTGAATCATCTCCAAGAAGCGAGAGCAAAATCTAAAAGGTGAGCCAATCTAACAGTGATCTCATCTCACAATCCTCACACTTGCTCCATATGTGGCCTCCTTTGTAAATCACTACCGGGTCTTAAATGCCACTTAAGATAATCGCACAAACTTTCATAACTGAATCAATAAGCTATCAGATCCGACGGGAGAGTCCATTATATATATATATATATATATATATATATATATATATATATATATATATATATATATATATATATTGATAATATTAGTGGTCAATATATATATATGCATTTGTAAAAGGATAAAATCCAGGCAGAGCTCTATGTACAAGACAGCAAGAATATAATATAAAAGGCTCAAACTATTCGTAAACAAAATTTTAAAGTTGCATTAACCTACAAACTACTCGATGAATATTATGATCCTTGTTTTTAATAACTACAAGCTGTATAAGGTCTTTTTTTAATCTGCTAGTACTTTCAACTGTACACACAATCATCCTCATGCATGGAAATTATTTTGTTTTTAGTAAATCCAGGTAGTATCAGAGACGAAAAATTAAATGCGAATCGAAATATGAGTTTTTTAGAAATGTGTTATTGTTAACGGATAAAAACCATTGAAGCGTGCAGTCGCTTTTTTGAAAATTTAAGAGAGTGCGTTTTTTACTAATATAGTAATTTGAGAATTTTGTTGTTGTAGGAGTTTTATCTTTATATTTATTGTGTTTTATATTTAGTTTATACTTATAAAAAATAATATCGTATAAAAATTCATTAGAAATATGTAAAAAATAATATCGTATTAAAAATCCATTAAAATATAAAACTGGAAGTCAAAATGTCTACAATTAAATGAAAAGAGGAAAAAGAGAGCAACGGTTAAGTAGTGAGTATAAAGTGAAAAACAAAAACCAAAAAAAAATGAGGAAATGGATAACTAACCTCGACATTCTACAGGTACGCCCACACGCGCAGATGGGCGCACGAACGCGAACTCTAACACACACGAATGCACGCACACTCACAATATGAAAAAAAAGCTTACACCAATGGAAAGTGCATATAAAAAGAAAAATTGAGAACTATAAGTAGTCATTTGCTGATACCCCCTGAGGAGTAGCCTCTGTCTGTTTGTTTGTTATGGAACTCCTCATAGGGTTTTGTAGATAGACCCCACCCCATAATAATATATATTCTGAAACTACATTACCCAGGGTACTTGGATAATTATATTTCATTTTGATCAGAGGAGAATGATTCCTAGGGTACTTTCATTTTGATGAAAGAGGGCTCTAGAGGAGTACTCCCTTCCATGAACTCTTTTCCTTTGATATAAATTAAATTTAAATTTGAACAAGGTCATGACTCTTACCAAAATATAGGAGAGAGCCAGAAGATGGAGGTCATATCGGCAAGATCAAAACGAGACAATATGGAGGTCAAGTTGAGGAAGAAATCACCAATCAGTGATACGACTGTCAATACTGAAATCTACTTATCAATTCATTCAATCAAGTATTACATTAAATACATATCAAAGGGGTCAGATTAAGCTGTTTTTGTACAAACCCTCCACTGAAAGTTTTTTAACACATTGATTTAAATTAACTTTAAGTCGGAACAAAAGAATGATTCCTATCTAAAATATAGAAGGAGAAAGCCAGAAGATGGAGGTCACATCGTCAAGATCATTGAATAATATTGAAATGCATCATTTTTGTCCACAAATTATAACACTGACTTAAAATTATTTTCTT
>OZ010604.1:56042500-56155000 GCA_963932145.1 Acanthosepion lycidas
ATTATTATTATTATTATTATAGCCCTATTGTCATCTCTTGTGTGTGTCCCGTTCAAGAAGAGTGCCAAATAGGGCGTGATCTTCCTGAAAATCTTCACGACGTGGTCTCGAAATGGTTTATGAGGGTCATTGACTTGAACCGTACGTGTGGATCAACGGTGAGCTACTTACATCCGATTCACAAACGACATTGCACCCGTCAGGAAAAGCGCCGAGCATCTTCAGACAAAACTAAGTGAGCTGGACACCAAAGGCTCGAGAGTAGGTCTGAAGGTCAATCGTGCGGAAACTAAGTACAAGCGACCAGAAGGTGAGGCTCCTGTATAAATGATGGCCGATGAGTATGAAATAGAGGAGGTAAACATTTACATTCATCTTGGACAAGAAAGAAATATAAGAAATCTATCTATCTCAACCTTTCTGTTCCATATCTATCTATCTATCTATCTATCTATCTATCTATCTATCTATCTATCTATCTATCTCGGTCATTTCATTTCATATCTATCCAGTCAAGAAGAGCGCTAAATAGAGTGTCATCTCCCCGGAGATCTTCACGACTTGATCTCGAGATGGTTGTTAGGGTCATTGAATTGAGCCGTACGTGTGGATCAACGGCGAGCTACTTACTAACTTCCGATTCGCGAACGACATTGCACTCGTCACGGAAAGAGTCAAGCATCTCCAGACAAAGCCCTCTATCAACTGTTCTTATCCGTACATAAAACACACACACACACACACACACATATATATGTATATGTGTGTGTGTGTGTGCGTGTTATAATTAAGCACCTAAAAAAAACTTTGAAGTTGTAGGGAGGCTGAATTTTAAATTTGCAATATTTTGAAGCCAAGCGAGATTCCACCTTTCTTAACAAATTGTCGCAGTTTTGGTACATTTACAGCAATAAGAACAAAAACAAAAATATTGGGAAAAAACAAAAACTGTTGAAGAGTTGCGTCTAGAAAATCACGCGCCAGAAATTTTAAAATTTAAATTTTACTTTCAACAAATCTTCAGTGATTATTCTCGTTGCATAATTATAAAAAATGGTTTCGGTTGAATTCCACTCTTACTCCGACAGACAAAATTCCATCATTACTTTAGTGTTAGGAAGTCCTTTTAGAGATCAAAAGACATTTCATTCAATTGACCAACATGGTTCTGTTGTAGAGAAATTTACATAACATATCCCACACTTCATATCTATCTATCTATCTATCTATCTATCTATCTATCTATCTATCTATCTATCTATCTCATTCTGTTAATACCTGTCTATCTATCTTATTCTGTTCATATCTATCTCATTCTGTTCATATCTATCTATCTATCTATCTATCTATCTATCTATCTATCTATCTATCTGAGACTGTTCATATCTATCTATCAATCTGAGTCTGTTCATATTTATCTATCTATCTATCTCAGTATGTTATTTTTCCATCTCTCTCTATCTCTCTCTCCCTCCCCCTATCTATCTATCTATCTATCTATCTATCTATCTATCTATCTATCTATCTATCTATACGAAAGGTTTCTATCTATCTATCTATCTATCTATCTATACGAAAGGTTTCTATCTATCTATCTATCTATCTATCTATCTATCTATCTCATCCTGTTAATACCTGTCTATCTATCTTATTCTGTTCATATCTATCTCATTCTGTTCATATCTATCTGTCTGTCTCTCTGCCTATCTATCTATCTATCTATCTATCTATCTCATTCTTTTCATATCTATTTATCTCAGTCATTTCTAAAAGATTAACAAAGTATTAAGAAACAGGAAAATTTCGCTAGAATCCAATAAAAGAAGGTTCAACTGCTACGTAATATCTAATCTCGTATTTGGCAGTGAATGCTCGAGAATTTCCTCACAGATTTGAGACAGCAGAGAAGTGGTTCTACAATAGGACGATGAGAATATCATAGATGGCGTATGTGGGCAAGAGGAAGTGAAACGAGAACAAAAAATATATTTGTACAGAAAGAGACAGTTGAAATGTTTCGGACACATAATGAAGAAAGAGGGTTTCGAGAAATTAACACTCAAAGGATATATTCAATGCAAGGCAGGCAGAAGGAACATCGACTAATAAGGTTAGGAAAATTCATAGCAGAACAGAAATTAGGATGGATAGTAAAGGGACAAGCAATGCTAAGAGCTACAAAGAATAAGAAGCTGTGGAGAATCATGATCGGCAACCTCCTGAAAAATGCAGTTATAGTGAGTTTTTTTCAATGCATTATCTCTAAGAGAGTGAATTGAATTGGCGATATATCGAATTCGAAACCGCACCGTCGGATTATAAAATGATTATTTTAGTGTGCCCACGTCGCTAACGAATATGACACAAGATCAATTTAAAATGGGTTTACTGGCAATACTTCCTCGACACTTCAACTTTTGGGGACGCCTCAGGTGCCAGGTAATAACCACAGCCCGCTCCCGAGGGAGAGGTACTGCCTGGATGTGGGGATGACTCCCAGGGGTTTGAGCTAACATTATTTTGAAACTTTCCCGGGAAAATCCAAGTTTTTAAAAAAAAATTATTTTCGAAGCGTATCGTAAATGTGACACAAGGCCGAAAGTGTAGAACACCGAGTGAAGATTGAATTTACTACTCTGTCGTAATTAATCCAGCGAGACAAGCTTGCTAACCATTTACACCACGTCTAAGTGGCCAAAATGACTTTCTAAGCGTAGCTTAGGTGTGGCACAAGGCCGAAAGTGTGGAGCACCCAGTGAAGATCGAACTTACTGCGCAGTCGTAATTGATCCAGCGAGACAAGCTTGCTAACACCAAGTCGAAGTGACCAAAATGACTTTCTAAGCGTAGCTTAGGTGTGGCACAAGGCCGAAAGTGTGGAGCACCCAGTGAAGATCGAACTTACTGCTCAGTCGTAATTGATCCAGCGAGACAAGCTTGATAACCATTTACACCACGTCGAAGTGGCCAAAATGACTTTCTAAGCGTAGCTTAGGTGTGGCACAAGGCCAAAAGTGTGGAGCACCCAGTGAGAATCGAACACTCTGTTCACTTGTAATTGATCTTGCACAACGACGACCATAAATGCTGAAGGCATTTCTAACACTAATAAAGTATTAAGTATTAACATTAGGAAAAGACTGCCATGAAATCTAAATGACTAATCATTTAAGAATAAAACAAATAGTTAACGTAACGTATTAAAATCAAAAGAAACCTAATCATTGAACACCGGGGCACATCTGTTATGAAATATGATTGATAATCATCGAGTTTTTTTTTTTTATCTCTATTGAAATCGATCCGACTTAGTATAAATCGTGCTCAATTTAATACTCAAAGTTGAAGGTCGGAGACAAAACGAAGCGTCGCCTCAAAATGACTGTTCAGAGAAACAGGTATGCAAAACAATGATGTCAGTAGAATTTGTCAGCCGTCTCTTATTCACGATTGATCCATATGAAATTTAAGACAGGTCTGTCTGCATGACACAGTGATATGATATTTCTTGCTGTATTTCGCAAAAACAGGTAGTAACCCGTCTCCGGACACGAACCTTTCCATTCACTGATTAGGTCAATCTGCACTCACGCTATCTGGACCTGCCACTTATCTATATGAACCCGATGTGTCATTCTATGAATACCGGATTTAATGCTGCCTGCTGTCTTTACTGTTTATACGCACGCACGCACATACATACATACATACATACATACATACGGCACGGTGGAGTAATGGATAGCGGCTTGGATTGGGGAATCGGAAAGCCGAGTTCGAATTCCAGTCGAAACCATTACGTTCACTTACGTGCTAATACCCTTGGAAAAGGTATGTATCCTCGTCTTCTCCCTTCAACTATGGCTAAATGCCTTAGATGGCAACCCATTTAGGGAAGAGACAACTTCGAATTCAAAACCTGGGGACCTTTTGGCACATACTGTAATCAAATCTAATGTGCTAGTGTAGGTTTCCTTGGAACTGATCTGCTTGACCCTCATATCGTCGAATATATATATATATATATGTGTATTAGGTTGGTGCAAAAATAATGACGTAATAATGTCGTTTTTTGACGTCAAAAAATGACATTATTACGTCCTTATTTTTGCACCAACCTAATATATATATAAATTCTAGTCACCAAATATATATATATATATATATATATATGGTGACTGGAATTTATTCCGTCTACACCAATCCTATACTTGTACACACACACACACACACATATATATATATATATATATATATATATATATATATATATATATATATTTGGTGACTGGAATACTATTCTTAAAAGAGTGCTCCATGACTACAATCACTACAAAAATAGCCGCTTTGTTTCAACATTTCTGGTGTTTTATCAAGTGCCGATGTATCAAATGATGTTTCTTCATTCAACATCTTCACTGGAGAAGACATCAGAAGTGTTGAAACAAAATGGCTATTTTTGTGGTGCTGTTGTAACATGTTTATGTTATAATTTTTCAATAGATTATATATATATATATATATATATATATATATATATATATATATATCACAATAGCTAATGATAAGTAGATGCGATAGGCGTCAATAAACTACAGAAGAACTCAAAATTGATAGCTGCATTTACGTATTGCATTAATATTCAAGGTTACTTTTTAAAAGTTCAATGGTAATTCTTCTTCCACTTAATTTAAAGACAATTTGATGTATTTTTCGTACAAACAATTATTTCATGGATGACAGAATAGGAGACAATTTATAAGATAAAATTAGTATAGTGTAAAAATAAAAATTAGAATTAGTTCTACATTCAACATCTGTAGAGTTAGAGAAAGATAATATTTAATTAAGTAAAACCTACGCTATGGAATCTATTTGAATAAACGCGAATTTGGAAATTATCCCTCAAATCGTGAGATTAAAAAGATCAAACTCTACATTATAGCGATTTATACGCCTTTGGCTCAACATCTGTATTATATATTATCCACTTCGAGGCACCATAATCCTTCAGGTTTAGATAATTTGCATATTGATTTAAAAAAATGATTATTTCATTAATAAACTGTCCTTCATTATTGTTCTTTTATTCGAGGATTGTTTTGATTTTTATATCAAAAATAGTTCTGTTTAGGAATATCGTCTTATATAGTGCAGAATCGAGTTCAGTCTGTGATCACTTGTTTGAACTTTTCAATGAATACCCATGAAAAAGAATGTCATTTCTATCATGTTCTACTGCCAGTAATTATAGGCACGATAATGAATAACTTACTTCGATAAAATCACGCCATACATGGAGGAACGTTCCCCGCAATGTCAAAAAGGGTCGGTTTTTCCCATGACACCGCTTTTTTAACTACCTTCACTCTTGGGCAATGTTTATTGTTTTAAAAACCGATGATTAGATTTGCAATAAAAACTCAACATATAAATGTAAGTGAAGTTATCCATTTTCTTTGTTGTTGTGAATTGACAACAAAAACAATAAATACGTTTTATTCATTAGATTGTTTATTTACACTATTTATAATAATTTACATTTGATGGCAAAACATCGGCTAATTGCCAAATGATTCAAACTTTCTGTAATGGCAAAGATTTCCATATAGTTGGTTCACATATCTTAATAATTTAGCAAATTTATGAATAAAAATTGTTTTCATATTTATTTCCGTATGAATGATAAATATTGCATTGCATCAGTTTTAATAAATTGTATTCATTTTTAGAATGTTGAAAATATAAAATTATTCTGGTAAGTCAAAATAGTGTTCATTATTTTTGTTGGAAATTCTCAAGAACAAAGAAAATGTATAAATTTACTTTCATATGTTTCTTTTATAACAACTCTAATCATTGCTTTTTAAAAATAAATATTGCTGAAGATAATAGGTAGTTAAAAAAGCGATGTCATGGAAAAATCGTCCTTTTGATAGTCTATTTTATTGCGGGCACGTTTATCCATGTTTGTCAAAAATCACTCATTTAAACGGGACCAAAATTAATCACATCTGACCTTATTCTATAAACTATCCAAACTATTATCTTCATTTCTGTTGTTTTGATCGTTACGTTACAACTGATACGTTCTACAACATTCTTTCTCAATGTTTTCTGAAGTCCCGTTTTGCTGAAGGCAAAAAAAGAATTCTGAATTGCTATGTGGCATCAGTCCTCTTGTGTGGCAGTGAATGCTGGACAATCTCCCCTCAGACGAGCAGAAAACTGGAGGTAGCAGAAATGTGGTTCTACAGAAGGATACTGAGAATTCCATGGCGGAGTGAGTAAGCAACAAGAAAGAAAATATTAACAAAAATAACTTATACCCAAACTCAAAGTGAGTTGATATGGTTAATTTAGTTCGCGAGTCGTTTGCGATAACTGAAATTTATTAAGGTGCTTGCTTTCAAGCAACAGACCTCTTCCTTCTTCTCTCGTTCCCGTTCGTCTATACGATGTTACGCCGACCAAAGTTTTTCATCCCCTCATAGACTCGCTATTTATGCCTGCATCGGTTGGGGGCGGGTTTGAGCTAATATTTGTATCCGAGACTCAATTCTCGTTCGTGCAAAACTTCCGATTTTATAAATTCAAACTGGTTTCAATTTTTTGTTTTTTTTGTTTGTTTGTTTGTTTGTTTTTTTGTTTTTTCATTGTACATCTGCACGCGAGATAGGAATTTCCGAATAATCCATTTCATTTTTAATGGCGGTCGCGATCTTTCAACAAGACCTGACACGCCAAACAAATTCGTTTTCCATGAGGTGTGTCTTCCCGTTCCTCACAGTTGAAATTTACCGGGACACATAATAAGAAAGGAAGGTTTGGAAAGCTTAATCCTCACATGGTATATCGAGAGCAAGAGAGATAAGGTAATGCAGCAGGTTACGTACCTGACGAGCTTGTGTGAATGGATGGTAGAAAGGGGTCGGTGACTTGGCAAGGAGAAACACTGCAAAGGGCCACAAATGACAGGATATTGTGGCCAGCCATAATCGCCTACGTCATGAAGAGACAAAGACGAAGAAACTAAGCATTGTCCTTATTTCATGTATGATTCAAACAAGATAGTGAAAAGTATATGTTATGATGACTAGCGATAGAACAAGCAATTCACGCAGGTATAAATATATGCCTTCAAGATATCACAAATGATAGAAATTCCGACTGTAATTTCAATTTCAATTCATTAAATTTTCTAAATTACTAACCGTTGCATCAATTAGGAACACATAAATTTTATTATCTTAATTACAAATAATAAACATTAATTATTCATTCTAATTTTTACTTTAAAGTACGATTCTGATATAATTTAACTTGTGTTAGCTTTGGCTGTTATTAAATTTATGACCATTGTAAAAAGCCAAAATCTTTCAATAATAAATTTTAAAAAAATACTTTATTAGAACTCATAAGCAAAAATCATCTCCAACAAGCAAAGACATGTAAAATCTGTGAATCGAGTTCTTCAATAGGCACTAAAACCTGAATTGCTTTTTTTTTTTTTTTTTTTTTCAAAACTCTTTTTATATTCTTATATATTAAACACATTTCAGATCAGGCATCTCGACTTTATTCACTTTCTCACCATGAATTCCCTCAGTCTTTTCTACAAATATTTTCATTATAACTGACGAACGTTTTTTTCCTGATGCTCCGAATACATGAATTTAAGTGCGCTACTAGGTTAGCAATTAGGTCCCACCGTTTTACTGTTGCAATAACATAATCCAACCGCTACTTCTACCCCAAAACTTTATTTCCTCGTACTTCTCACATGTGGAAATTTTTCCGTTTCCTTACCTCCCTGATAATCGCAATCGTCAGGTGGCGAGTGTTGGATTTTTTTTCGATTATTTATATATATGTGTTAGTGGTGCATTGTGGTTAAATCCATTCTGGCACTGTTTAAAAATTAAAATGCAACGTCAATCGCCATCTTCTATCTACTTGAACCACGTTCAGCTTTTATCCTTTCCTCAGTTTCGTCTCTCTCCTTCACTCTCTGTAACCTCCTGTGTACTGGTGGCATTATCGCCTTGAATATATGAAATTTTTTTAAATTAAATTTTACAAAAGTTAATAGGTGAAGTCTGATTTATAATATAAATTCTTTTTAAACTTTTCCCCTGTAGAAGCCAAAACAAATCTTCTCATAGGACATGATTTCTGAAAATGTGAAAAACTTTTTTTTTCTTTTTAATTTCTCCTTTAGAGTGCCTAATCAATACTAATCTATTGTGCCTTTTCAAACTAATGTTTTCCGCTGACTGGAAAGATTATATTAAATCAATTGCTAGGTCTGTTGTGTCGCACTAAACAATTTTTCTTGCCAGGACCTATCTTAAATACTTAAAAGTCTACTAGTCGTCCATGCTTTGAATATTGCTGCCACATCTGGTCTGGTGATTTGGCTACGTGTTTAGAAATCGTTGATAAAATACAAAGAAGAATCTGCAATAATATTGGTCCTGACCTGGCATCTCAGCTCCAGTCACTTTCCCACATCCATAAGGCAGCTTCCCTGTATGTTTTATGCAAATATTTTTATGGTAATTGTTGAGATGAACTTTCATCTTTAGAACCTAGACATTATGAATTCCTGCACAGTACTAGATTGGCGGTTAGGTCTTATCATTTTACAGTTGAAATGATTAGATGCAACCGTAAGTTCAATGCTAACAGTTTTTTTTTCTCTCGCGCTTCTTGCTTGTGGAACTCTCTTCCGATTTCTTAGTTCCCAGTCAACTTTGATCTTCAGAAATATAAATGCAATATCAATCGTCATTTTCTGTTTTCATAATTCTTGTTCTTTTATTGTTATCTCTCTGCTTAATAGTGTTTGTTTTTTGCTTATATTACCTCACACTCAGTAACCTCTTGTGTCTTAGTGGTTTTATTGCTTTAAAACTTTTTGTTGATTAAAACAAATATGAAATTAGTACTCATTGTGAAATTTGATTTAAAAAATTGATATTTGTGACTTCAAGTGGTTAATCTACGATTATATGAAAATTAAATTGAAAAAGAGATTATTTATTATTGCTTTGCCAATAGTATAATCCCACCAATTTTTGTGGTCTCCCGTGACTAAGCGGTTAAGTCCGTCTAACTTAAAGACGATTTTTCCAGAAATCTATGATTGATTCCCACAAAAAAGCACTTTGTTTTCAAGTAATACTTCCGATTGTTCAGGCTGGTAGATATTAATTTCATTTTTTCATAAACTAATAAGTCTACTCAAATATGATGTACCCATGAAATATTAGGTTCATATATATATATATATATATATATATATATATATATATATATATATATTTAATTTTGTTATATATATATATATATATATAATTTTGTTATATATATATATATATATATATATATATATATATAACAAAATGAAATGAGAAAGAATCAACTATAAATTCAAACTTTCACAACATTAATTTAAAAATAGTGCCCAATATAATCGTAGAGGAATATTCTATATTATGGGATATTACATTCAAACATATGTAAAACCGCTACATAAATGCATTCATGTTTGGATGCATCTTATCAGTTGGTCATAATTTTTTTACAACCTGATGAGATGCGATGATATGCATCGAAACATGAATGCATTTATGTAGCGGTTTTATATATGTTCAAATGCAATATTCTATAATATATATATATATATATATATATATATATATATATATATATATATATAAGTTAATATTGAAGTCAACACTCAGAGGCAACAGGCTGTTTCATGCTATACGCAATCGTCAGGTGGCGAGTGTTGGATTTGTTTTCGATTATTTATATATATGTGTTAGTGGTGCATTGTGGTTAAATCCATTCTGGCAGTTATTTTGACGGGAGTTGTTTATTTATTTATTTGGGTTAATTTATTTTACATGTTTTTATTTATTTTTATTTTTATATATTTATTTATTCTTTTCAGTTTTCGATGTTTTATTAACGTAGTAAAAATATTTTTAGATTTGTTTAGGCCATTTATTTAATAGTTTGTTTTGGTCTGGGAAGATTTTTGGTCCAATTTTTGGATTGACTGCTGTAGTCTATTCTAACGGTTATTTTAGCGGGGACAGTTTAGAATTTATTTATTATTTGATTTATGTATTTGGATTGATTATTTTTACTTGTTTTTGCTTATTTATTTTTATTTGTTACATATTTTTATATTACGAATATTAATTTAATGATGAAGTGGGGAAAATTCATATGACGCGTTTCGTCTTTTAGAACTTCATTGGACTACAGTGATGTTTCTGTTATATATATATATATATATATATGTGTGTGTGTGTGTGTGTGTGTGTGTGTGTGTGTGTGTGTGTGTGTGTAGGTATGTAGAAAAATAGGAAAGAACTCGTTAGGTAAATAATCCAGGGTTGTTTAGTATTCAGTGCTCCATACAGAAGTAGAGCTTAGATTATAATTATTTTTTTAAATATGATTCCTTCGCTACATAAGAGTTCTCATGTTTCAAAAACGAGAGCCGAAACCATCAATATAATTATTAAAATTAAATTGAATTAAAGTAACAAGTCCTGTTTCATCCTCAAGCGAAAATTTAGGAATAACCAATTTTGAAATTTACGTATCGTTATAAGCATGTTCATTCGTTACTATGGAAACGGCTGGGGTGACCATTTTTGATAAAGGGTCTAAGAGTTCATTTTTATCCACATATCAGTCACCTTCAGGGAGAGGTAAAGCTGAGGTAAGGCGGGGTGTATATTTCAAAACGAATGATGTCTTTCTTGTACGCGCATTGTCTGTTCATTCACAGAGAAAGATAGACTTTGGCACCATAGTATGTTGTTAAGTGTCTGGATAATTTTGTTTTATTTTATTTATTTATTTATTTTGAACGGGCTGTTTCATATATAAATGCGTCGCACTGAACTACAATTTGTTTTTTTGACGATTTCATAAAGGGTTTTTCCCTTTAATGATTGGGTTAAGCTTTTTAGCCCTTTATTAAGCTATGAAATTTGATTTTTTTATGCTAATTATTTAATGCGAAATTTTGTTGATGTCGGCAAAAAAACGTTAACTCATGTCTATGGTTTAATAAATTTTCATTATTTAGAAACTTAATAATGTGTAGTTTTTCATGTAGGCATAAAGGGCATGGGTCATCCCAGGTTTTACAAGTTCTTGTTCTGTTTGTTATTTTCCATTTTACTTTTGGTGTTTTATTCATTTCTTTTGAATGCCAAAAATATTTGGATAGAGATGTCTGATTTCAGCTAAGCTTTTATGAAAATCCCTCGACGTTCTTCATACGCATTCCCTGTGGCAATTCTTACCGTTGATTTCTGCGATATAAAAGATTTGTATATCTATAGTAATTTTCAAAATTGTTTTTTTTAATCCAAATTTATTTCTTATTACGAGAAACGTTATTTTTAATGGGTACAGTTGTTTGAAATGATATCCTAGTTGTAATATCAACACGCTTTTTCTTGCGCAGTGAAACGAGAGCAATCTACCGCCGTATATTACATAAAGGAGTTCGTTCGAAATTTCCTGAAGGTTACCCAGATCGACAAGCATCTGATGAAGGCCGATGGTGTCAACGGTCGAAATGTTGTGATGAAAACAACAAAGAAGAGAACAATAATCTGCGTGTAAATAAAACAGAAAAATAAGAGTTTTTTTTTCCTCATGTCTTAATACTTTGCTTAGTTACTAGAAGGCACTTTGCGATTTTCGACCAAACGTTTATGGACATGTTGCAGCTACTGGACGTATAAATGTGCATTTAATGTTTCATTGCGTTTTCAGAAAAATAAATGAATAATACATCCAACGACATTACCTTTCTTCCATGGGTTCGGTTTATGTAGAATTATTCTTGATAATCCACGGCCTTCTGTGTTGAACATTGCCGAACTTTGGTGTGTTTGCTTCTCTTGTATTCTTAACTGCCACGTTTGATTCGTATGAGATTTATGTCAGGCCATTCCATGGGTGTCACTCTTATGAGGTAATCCTATACCACCTGCTGCAAGATTAAATGAAAACATGTCAAAAGGTAAGTGAACCTTCTAGTAGGGCCAGCGGCCAACTAAAACAATGGGATAGGCTGGGCTCCACTCACACACACACACACACGCACTATATATACATATATATATATATATATAAATATATATATATATATATATATACAGACCGTAAGATAATAATGCAGCATAACTGGGCGGAAGGCTTCGTAGAGTGAAGTACCCACCCCCGGTGTTATCAACGGCCATATGCCAGTGATGAAGACGAGCTTTCATTTTGGAGGACATCGGCTGTGTTCTGATCTCTAGGGGGACAGGCTCCATCAGGTCTAATAAAATACCCGACTGGATTGTCCCAGTTGATTATGCCAATGAATTGAAAGGTTTTCGGTAAAGAAAGACAATATCTATCTATCTATCTATCTATCTATCTATCTATCTATCTATCGATCTAAGCCTGTTCATTTCTTCCTATGGGTATGTCCATAGCGATATCTCCAACTCTGTCTATCTATCTATCTATCTATCTATCTATCTAACCTTTTCTTGTCTAGTCATTCATTTTCTTTCTATCTATCTATCTGATATCTATCGATCGTATTCAATGCATATCTATCTATCTATCTATCTATCTATCTATCTATCTATCTATCTATCTATCTTTTACATTCACACAAAGACTTTCCAGTCGCAATACTCGACTGAATTGTCCCAGTTGATTATGGCGAGAAGCGGAATGGTTTTCGGCACACAGTGTCTATTCCTTATCTATCTATCTTTCTTTCTTTCTATCTATCTATCTAGTTAATTGATTGTTCGATAGTCGTCTGAAACAAGCGCAAATAACAGGTTGAATTTCTTCACTGATTCCTTTATCCTCGAAGATCTGCGACAAATGAAATTCTAATGAATTCTTTACTTGGAAACAAATGGTATTAGAATCTGATTTCATGAATAAAAATGCCTGTGTAATTTAGACAACAAGCAATTATAGCCAAATAGATCTCTTCATAGAGAACATAATTAAATCGTCTGAATATTAAAAATATATACCAGATTTTAGAAGTACACAAACGTAGTAAATATTTTAGTCTATCACCCGGTTTTACATTCATTCCTCGTCTTTTGAACATGAGTAAAAGTTTATCCCTTGTTTCCGGTTTAGGATTGGGTTTCCGGTTTAGGATTGGGTTTCCGGTTAGTTCTAAAGTCCACTTCAACTTTATACTTATAACGTCTCTGCTTGAAGTTTTAAATTTTATTTACTAATTATTTATTATTTTTATTTCTCCTCGATAGGGGTGGATAGGTTTGCCTAGAATCCAGTTTCAGAATACTTCCTGGTCTTTTTAACAAGTGTAGGGTGTATCCCTTGTTTCCGGTTTAGGATTGAGTTTCCGGTTCTTTTTAAAGCCTTTTGTTCTTCTTTCACTCCCAGCAGCTCCTTACGTCTTAATGGCATTGTCGTCTGGTATGTGATGAACTGATCAAAAAAAAAAAATGACTACAAGTGGATAAAGGATGAATTGATTGAGTTACCTGTTTTAACGCCATATCAACTCTATCCGTCATTTAATACCGAAAAGATTTTCTTTTAAATATATGGCTAGTAAACAATCCTTTAGTTCGTTGATTTCATCACTTCAATTATACCTGTAGAATGGAAGTACTTAGTGCTACAGCCAGTGGTATAGACCAATATCATTCAAGTAAGGATAGTCTCTACTTTTATATTCTTGAAAAGGTTCTCTAGACAAGTCTTGCCATCAAATCGTCGCCGCAAAGGTCACTACAATCGCTTAAAATATGACTTACAGTATATGTCTCCTGATATGTTATGCATTTTTACGACAAATGAATGAGTGATATTGGTGTGTCCTATTCTAATTCTTCCTACTGAGAAAGTCTGAGACCATGATGCCATTCTCCTACGATGGGTTTAGTTTTGTAAAGTTTGTTGCGTGGGTGGGACTTCCATAACTCGTGCCACTTATAAATGGATAAAGGAAGAGAGTTTATCCTCAAGTGTAAACAGTCATTTGAGAATTGATCTTTAGTTTTAGTTTGTATTAATAGATGAATTTTATGAACAGACTTAGAAAGAAAAAAGAAAGAAAAATAAAGAAAGAAGGAAAGAGTAATAACCATATGGGATATCATGGAAAATGGATATAAATAGATAAGCGGAAAACGAAATTACAGAGATAGATAGATAGATAGATAGATAGATAGATACGAATAGACAGTGATAGATAGATAGATACGAACAGAGAGAGATAGATAGATACGTACATATATACGAACAGTGATAGATAGATAGATAGATAGATAGATACGAATAGACAGTGATAGATAGATAGATAGATACGAACAGAGAGAGATAGATAGATAGATACGCACATACATACGAACAGTGATAGATAGATAGATAGATAGATAGATAGATAGATACGAATAGACAGTGATAGATAGATAGATACGAACAGAGAGATAGATAGATACGTACATACATACGAACAGTGATAGATAGATAGATAGATAGATACATACATACATACATACATGCATACGAACAGTGATAGATACATACATACATACATACATACATGCATACGAACAATGATAGATAGATAGATAGATAGATACATACATACATACATACGAAATGTGATAGATAGATACATACATACATACATACGAACTGTGATAGATAGATAGATAGATAGATAGATAGATACGAATAGACAGTGATAGATAGATAGATACGAACAGAGAGAGATAGATAGATAGATACGTACATACATACGAACAGTGATAGATAGATAGATAGATACGAATAGACAGTGATAGATAGATAGATACGAACAGAGAGATAGATAGATACGTACATACATACGAACAGAGATAGATAGATAGATAGATACATACATACATACATACATGCATACGAACAGTGATAGATACATACATACATACATGCATACGAACAATGATAGATAGATAGATACATACATACATACATACATACATACATACATACATACGAACTGTGATAGATAGATACATACATACATACATACGAACTGTGATAGATAGATAGATAGATAGATAGATAGATAGATAGATAGATACATACATACATGCATACATACATACATACATGCATGCATACGAACAGTGATAGATAGATAGATAGATAGATAGATAGATAGATAGATAGATAGATAGAAAACAGCATGAGAAAGAAAGAAAGAAAGAAAGAAAGAAAGAAAGAATGAAAGAAAGAAAGAAAGAAAAAAAGAAAGAAAGAAAGAAAGAAAGAAAGAAAGAAAGAAATGTAACCATGCTGATAGAATGACATCGGATATTGGATTGTTGAAAATATACAGCCAGATAGTTAAAAACTAGAAAATGAACAGATATTATTTTCATCGAAATTTTTATTTGTGAAATGAGAAATATAATGCAATAGAATGACGTAATGTATCTTGAACATCTGTTTAAGGGTTATATTTACTACTCGAAATTATTTCTGCTTCCTACAGCCACTTCCGGTAGAACTCACTTTGCATGTGCCAGCTTTCCAGACAATGAGCAAGCACCAAATTTATTCACTGACGCAAATGTTTCTAGCATTTTTAACAAGCTATTATTCATATAAATTCGTGGCATCATTATTCAGCCATCAAAATATTTCGTTTGGCTTTCTATGACTTTAAACTACCTTTCGGCTAAATTGTGTATGCCATCATCTTAGGTTGATGCAAAAGTTTGAGCCATTGTTTTCTGTACTATATATCCATGGTTAGTGTTCTAGGGTTAAAATACTATAGATTTATCATTTATTTTAAAAAATTTTCTTTTTCTATATTGCCTTCAGATTTCTTTCGGGTTTTTATACGATAACTAAAAATTAAGAAAAAATGAAATATTTTTCGATATTGAACAGTCAATTTGTAAATTTTAAAAATTAAAATATGCAAACATATATTTCACTTTATTTTAATTGAACTGCAACAAAAAATATTAATAACAATCAATATTAAAATAATTATTTTAATAAATTTATTTATTATTCACACATATTGCTAATTACAGCGTGCGCCAGAAATAACTTCCAGAAATAGCTTTTAATATCTATGTGCGAGGTGTATGCAATACTTAAAGACAGCGATCAATATTGAGTTCTTCTGTAGTTTATTGTTGCCTATCGCATACAGCAGCAGTAAATCTTGCAAAAAGAAATATTCGCCAAGAAAAGACCAGATTGCAATCAAAAGACTCAAGGCTGCAGCGAGGAAAAGAAAGTCCCGTGCAAATGAAAACCCAATTCAAACGGCAGCCAGGAGAGCTTCCAATGCTGAATATATGCAAAGACTTCGGAACTCTCAAACTCCTGACCATACCGAAAGCCTAATCACGAGTCATCTGCAGAAACTTATCGGGCGGCTTTTAAGCTAGTTTAAAATACAGGGTGTTTCAAAAGCCTATGTCCATTCTAAGTACTCTTATATCATGAACTACAATTGGTAGCATGATTAAACTGGTACCATTTAAAAGCTAAAAGTGTCAAGTTTTCTTCTGTTGATTTAATTTTAATTTAATTTAATTTTTTTTTTTTTTAAAGTTAGACAATATCTGAACACAACTCTGCCTGACAGATGGGTCAGACGTTCCGGACAGACCGATCACGTGTTCCTGTAATGTCCACCTAGATCTCTAGGCTTCACGTCGTGTGACTTCTTCCTCTGGGACTATGAGAAAGGCCTCACGTGAAAGATTTGAATCGCAAATAACGGAAGAATTGGAAACCATCGACAACGTGATGCTTGGTCCCTTTTTGGCAAGAATTGGTTTATTGTCTGGATGTTTGTCGTGTAACTCGCGGTGCTCACATTGAACACCTGCGAAAAGCTGTATAGAAACGTGGATATATCAGCTTTCAGGAAACAGAAGTAGTGTTTTGATATCATCACTAGCTATCAATGTCGTAATGTGACAAAGACTTTTGAAACAACCTGTATTATATATATGTCCCTTAGTTCTTAATTTTCTTGTGATATATTGCTTTCAATGTTAAAAATAAAAACAGTTTGTTGAAAAATTATGTGTTATGTTCCGACAATCCTTGTCGGAATCGTTATGTTGGTGTGAGTTCGTTTCAAACATCCTCGTTGCCACTGTTATGTTCCGACAATCCTCGTTGGAACTGTTATATTTAACAGTCCCCCCACAAGGAATGTGCGACGTCGTCCCCTGGTCGCAGCGCTAACCGTGTCGTTCTATCCCAGTCTACCACGGCACCAACTGTGACGTCCTACTTTGATTCCCAGTCTGCCTACCCACGTTGTGAATTGATCTAGGCAGAGGAAATCAATCAGTCATCGGGGCCGTACTGCAAACCGAGTCCAACGGGGGTGATACCACAAAAATACGCATAAAAGGCAATAAAATGAAAAACTCAAAAGTTCAAAGTATCAAAGAAAAAGGTAACAAACTTTATGTCTAGTTGTTCGATACATAGGACTGCATCTATCTCCCGACCCGTTCTATGGATTGTGACACGTCGTTTTCCACTAGGCAAGTTTTAACACTTCAAGTCGTCTGCTCTCTAAGAAGTTGGTGTTTCGGTGGGTCTTTGGACGAAAGTCAAAAGAAAAACTTATTTCGGTGATCTGGATCTAAGTCGCTCTTCAAAATAATTGTTCTTGGTTTGAAGAGATGGGTCCGGAAAGTGCGCGAATCCTGGTCAGCTATCTGCGAGGCTTGCCTCAACCGGAGACTGACTCTGGGAAATGCTGGGACTCGACTCATTTCTGCTCGTTGTGGCTTCGTTTATATGGGCGCCGACCAAAATCGGGGTGAGTTTGTCGGCGCCGGGGGGTTCCTCGATAATTCTAAATACATATCCACCTCTCTGCTTAGGAATTTCCACCTTTTTCCATTTTTGGGAACCTTTCCTCACTCCCACCTTCTCATCATACTACAGAGGGGCGTGAACTGCCCTCCCCACATCTTCGTGGCAACCTCTCTTACTCATCCTCCAGATGGGCGGCACCAGCCTCCCTCGTGCATCACGTGATCACCACTCGACCAATGATGTCTTAGTCGGGCGTGGACGAATCTGCGGCTTTGTTTCAGGAAGAAAAAAAATATCTTGCTTAAAAAAAAAAAATTATCTCTTCCCTTTTCTTCCCCTTAATGGTTTATCATTTCTCCAGCCGCGAACGGGACAATATGACAATGGCGGTCATAACTCTTGTTCTACACGTGGTTTACGTCAGGTATTTTATCGCTAATTATCAGAATGTGTGGTCTTCTTGACGCGGTCTCAAAAAAAAAAACATCTCCAAAGTTCCAGTCGGTCTGTCGCCTCGAAGAAAGAAAAAAAAAACACATTCATTTTCTTTCGGCACAAATTCCTGATAGCAAAATTTTATTATCGCAGGCCAAGGATGCTCGTGGGTGGTTTTTTTAATTTTTCATATCTGTCCAAGTCCTTTTAGTTGTCTGTTTTTCGTCACTTAACGAAATAACATTTTCATTTGAATTTTTCTTTCTCTTTCTCTGGCCAGCCGGCCTGGAGTTGATAATAAGATGTCTTCCCGTACCAATAGTTTGTTTTCATATCCTTAGATAACACAGCCGATGCCAAAATATATCTGATTCTTTTCTTCTTTCCCTTTCTTTTTACTCAGAATTTCCCTGTCATTGTAATGACACTCTTTCGCCATTTGTTACTTATCAAAATATCCTTTTATCCATTGTCTCTTAGCTGTGTGTGTGTTCTTGCTTATCACTCACGATTCGGTTCTTAGCCACTCCTTTCCTTCTTTTCTTTCCTTTCTGCCTCGTTAAATGGTGCCACAAATGTATGTGGCACAAGGCCGAGTTTAACATGGGTTTCTCCGAGCCCGTCGGCCAAAAATATTCCCTTTGAACCCGCCTAGATGGGTTCAGGGACTGTCTACCTCCCCGGACGAAACTTTGCTCTTCGGCAAAGTTTCGTCCGAGTTCCTCTCTGCCAAAGAAGAGAGTTCGACAGTTGAACAATCTGTGCGACTGTTCCTCTCGTTGGAACAGTTATATTCCGTGCTAAGGGAATAAACACATAACACCAGGTGGATACTAGAAAAAAGGTTTATTGTACACAACCAGTACAATATGAAATACCATACAGTCATACACACAGGTCACTCTAGTAGTGAGTGCCACTAATTGGAAGGTCGGGCGTGATTGCGTCTTCACTCTCATAATCACAATCACAATCACTCTCCCCCTGTTGTCTTCCCCGTCTCTTGTAGACAGTTTACTTTATAGGTACTTACTACCTATAGTGCAATCATTCATGGGGGGTACCGGGTTATTTCCATTACATCATTATGTTAAATGGCTAATATTAAAATAATTGGCAGGTTTCAAAAATGAAATAAATACGCAAAAATATGTTATTTTCGGTAAGCCAACAAAACTGCTTCCAATACACACAAATACTATAACTAAAATCAGAATCTCCTTTTTTCAAGCCACCTTGGGACACCCTCAGGTGGCGATTAATGATTCTAAGCTCCTCGCAAAGGAGAGGTAATACTTGGGGGTTGCGGGATCCTAGGACTTTGAATCTCTTGGCTATAGGGTTTATATAACTTCCAGACGACAGGGTTTAATTTGCCAGTCGCACTATTATTATAGTTTCTTAAAAACAAATCTACTTCCGTGTTGTAGAGAGAGGAAATAAATCCATTGTGACATCACGTATGTCTTCTTTAATATTTTAAGTTAATTATTTTAATATATTAGGTTGGTTCAAAAATAATGTCGGTTTTTGACGTTAAAAATACGTCAAAAACCGACATTATTTTTGTACCAACCTAATACTATAAGGTTGATGCAAAATTAATGACGTAATAATGTCGTTTTTTGACGTATTTTTAACGTCAAAAAACGACATTATTACGTCATTATTTTTGCACCAACCTAATAAAATAAAGGTTACTTAATACATAATTCAATCAGTAAAGATTTAATAAATTGAAATACCGATAATTTCTCAGAATATTAGTTTCTTCCTGGAAATTAATTAATTTTAAGTTGTTATTTATTTTAAATGAATGATTGTTTGAATTAGAGCATTGTTATGGTACCTCAGTTATATGCCATGCATGATACACACTTAGGCGATCATGTATCTTTCGATACATGACTGACGAGGCAGATTTTTTTCTTTCCCGCCGTAGGTTTCTGCGTTAGACCAGTTGCCTTGGATGGCAATTGGTCTACCGCAGAAAGAAATGTAATGCATTCGTAAGTGAATGTAAAGGATTCGACAGGAATTCGAACTCGGCTCTCCGATTCCTCAATCCGAGCCGCTGTATTTATATATATATATATATATATATATATATATATATATATATATATATATATATATATATATATATATATATATATATATATATAGAAAAGGAGTTGCAGATGGTAGAGGATAGATTACAGCATAAAGCAATTCTTGGCACTATCGCTAAAGGTAGAGCGGGTCTCGGTTATTTTCCTTGTCCCCAAATAAACAGAGCCAAAGGGAAAGAAAAACGGCAATTAATCCAAGAAGAAGTGCGAGCAGGGATTGAAGAAACGAGATACTGCAAGATGGTGGGACTTAGTTCACAGGGAGCATGGACAAAATGGTAGGGTGTCGAACAGGAAAAGATCAGCTGGTCAGACTACTGGCGGTCAAACTTTGGTGAAGTAAGTTTCCTAATAAAATCGGTATACAATGTGCTACCTAGCCCATCCAATTTATATTTATGGGGCAAAAGGGATACCCCAAATTGCCAATTATGTGGGAAACGCGCTTGACTGCAACATATCCTAAGTAGCTGCGCTAAAGCCTTGAGTGACGGTAGATACCGCTGGCGCCACGACCAAGTCCTAAAGGCAATAGCACATGAAGTCAGTGAAGCAGTGAGAACTTCTAAATACACCCCGAATAAGAAGTTCATATTAATTCCCTTCGTTAAAGAGGGAACGAAGGAAAAAAACAAACGATCCCCAAAACAAACTTGTTATCGTCAGCAAATGATTGGCATTTGGATACAGACCTGAAGACAGAACTAAAGTTCCCCAGACATATAGCAGAAACATCACTAAGGCCAGACTTGATCATCTATTCCAACTCCACCAAACAGTGTATAATATGGGAGCTCACGGTCCCCTGGGAAGAATACCTGACATTAGCAAATGAAAGGAAACGATCAAAATATCAAGAATTGATCGAAAAGTGTCAGCAAAATTCCTGGAAGGTCACATATGACTCTGTGGAAGTAGGATGTCGTGGCTTTGCAGGCCAGTCATTATGCAAAGCTTTTAGGAAAATAGGCATCGTAGGATCAGCTAAAGCAAAAGCCGTTAAGAAAATTTCAAATGAAGCTCTGACGGCTTCTAAATGGATATGGCTTAAAGGATCCGAGCAGTCGGGGAATAATTCAATAGAAAACAATCCCTAATCTGGATTTAAATTGCTTGCGAATAAATAAGTTTTTATAGGTTTTATTAGTTAAATTTGGCACACAAACTCTTGGTAGTTTTTTTATCCCTTTTTTTTTTTTTTTTTTTTTTTTTTTTTTTTTTTTTTTTTATAAAACAGAAATATTGTAACATAATGTAGAATTTATTCTTCTCATACGATAATGTTAGTTTTTAATGTAACATAATTTAAAATCAATCCACACAAATTAACATTAATAAAATTCATTTCTACCATACGCCACAATATCATCAATTTATTTTAACCGTTATAATTCAGAATTAATTTGTTTTTACCATATAAATTGTTAATTTATTCCAATCAATATTCCATCCGTCCCTATATAGTTTAATTTAATATTCCATCCGTCCCTACCGGTACCACTGATATATATATTTTAACTGTAAATACATAAAATCAATCCATTCCGTACGATAATAAGAATTTTTAATGAAGTAGTATAAATTATTTTTGAAAAAGATTACATTTTTTTATTTTTTTTATTTTTTATTTTTTTTTTATTTTTTTAATTGGTGCAAAGCAAGCAATTTATATAATTCAGTTTGGAAGGGGGAAAAAAAAAAAAAAAGAGAGGAGGGAAAGGTATAAAAAACAAAAAAAAACAAAAGATGCCCCCATTTTAGTGAACAGCTAAATGTATCGTCAATATTTTGATTGGGACAGAGCAAGCAATTTTGGACGCTTCCGTTGGTTGTTATTTTATTTTATTTATTTATTTTTTTTTTTTTAAAGAGCAGAAAGTATAAATTCTGTCATGAGTACTAGCACAATCCTTCAGGGTGGCGACCTGTTGAATAAGATAACAGGTCGGGGCTGATATGATGAATAAGAACCCCGAAATCAGCGAGGAAGACGGCTTTCATCACTGAGGACCACCTTCAAGCATTCAAATGTATTTTGTGATATATATATATATTTTATTTAGGTACCTCCACTATTTCGGCATAAATTTTCTATATTGAAGTTTAAAATGAATTTTTTACAACGAAAAAACATACTTGAAGATTTCATTTTAGCTTTGATTGAAAGTTTAATGATTAAATTTACGATTTCTATTAATTAAACAATTCTGGTGTATTTCAGATAGAAACTATATACATTTGATTGTCAAATTTAATTTTGAATTTTTAAATTTTCTTAAAAACGGCCATTTTCTTAATTTTAAGAAATTTGTAAACAAACACAAATTTATCGATTTTTAAAATATTTAAAAAAATTTAACACGTTATTTTAGTAAAATTAAAAAATTTAAAGTTAAAGTAATCTGATTTGAAAGAAATCTTTCTTACTTAAAGCGTAAAAAAATAATATACAACCAATTATTAACGATCGATCCAGTTAATCTGACCCACCTATTGATGGATTGTTGAATCACGAGGCGATGACAGCTACTACGGATTACCATCAATGACATAATTTTTAAAAGTCTGAATTAAAAAAAAAAAAATATTATTCTATTTGAGTATGACCCACACTAATGGAAATACAATACATAAAATAAAATTATTTAGTGAAATAGTAAATGAAAAAAAGAAAAATTACTTTAAAATTTAAAGTTTACACTTTTAAAGTTGAATGGAAAATAAAAAATGTTATGAAAAGGCCGCGTAAAGGGACAAAACCCTTAAATCACGTGACCTTGTAATAATACTGGCAATTTCAGTATATCATACACAGAAATAAGGAATGTATTAAGTAAAAAACTTCAACATAAAAAATTATTTTTAAAAAAAGTAGCTCAACTAAATTTATTAAACTTAGCAATTTTGGATTCGTAAAGTTTTTTTTCTACTTAATTACTACATAATATCGAGGAGCCCTCCTAATACAGAGCTTTACACAATGTTAAACTATTATAAATTATTATAATTAAAAATTTTTAAAAAACGAAAAAATTCTTGTAAAAATTAATTATTCATCAGAAAAAAATTATTTCTTCAGACAATAATGTCCTTAATATTACTTATTTACAAAAGCAATTAAAAACTTTTCTAATTAAGTAATATCATTGTTTTATTGGATTCAATATTTTTCAATTCAGACAAGATTTTCAGTTAAATAGCGCAAATTTGAAAAAAAAAAGTAGGTTATTTATCATCCCCAAAGACTCCTCCTTTTAACAAAAAAAAAAAATTGAGGAGCCGAAAAGGTTTCGGGCGAAATTTCATGAAATTAAATAAGTGGGGGGTAACATATTTAAAAAAAAAAAAATTTTTTACCAAAAATTTCTAAAACAAAATATTTCAAAAATAATTTCATTTATTTGTGAATAAGTCCTGAAAATTTCATTAAAATTGGACAACTACTTTAATTTTACAAGAATTTCCAAATCAATGCGTTTTCAACGGGAAAAAAGCGCAAAAAAAAAACTGTTATTTTAACGTTCCCGCGATGACGTAAACAAAAGAAGATTTTAACCGAAATTTCGAACGTGTTAGAAAATATTAAAAAATTTATAAAAAATTATTAAAAAATACTTTTTTCTTTCATCTTAATAATAACATAAACATTTTGACGATAATACTTTATTTTCTTTAATTTTGTGGCATTTTTCATTTACGCTATGCTGTTTTTCTGCGAAAACAGTGGACATGCCTAATTTTATTTAAGCGCAGTACTAGACTTGCATCGAGATTTCACCAATTTAAAGTTGAGCTGGCTAAATGTAACCATAAATTCTAAGCTAGCAGTTTCTTTTCTTGTACTTCTCCCGGCTCCATGTTTTCTAGACAACTTTAATCTGATTCTAAGGTATTAGGTTGGTGCAAAAATAATGACGTAATAATGTCGTTTTTTGACGTATTTTTCAACGTCAAAAAACGACATTATTACGTCATTATTTTTGCACCAACCTAATATTATGGTGGATAAGAAGTAATTAAGTTATAGTAAGAATGTTAAGTAAGAATGTGTTATTTTGCTGTAGGGAATATTGTCGTATGTTTGGGTCAATGATTGTGGCTAGCTAACATTAATTTTAAGACTGAAGAAGTCCATCCTTTCGCCACTTCCCCTTTTGGCCTTGTGCCAGATTTCTGTATATTTTTAATAAATATCAAACTTCGCTATGGTACCTAGACGTTTTGAATTTCAGCACAGTACTAGACAAGATCTATTCCATTTACAATTGAGCTGACTACATGTAATTGTAAATTCTATGCTAACAGTTTCTTTTCTCGCTTGTGGAACCATGCTTCTGGCTCCATGCAACTTTAATTTTCAAAAATTTAAATGCAATGTCAATCGCTATGTACTGTCCTCCTGATTACTTTCCTCTTCGCAGTCATTATTAATGTTTATGTTCTTAATTCTTCCACACGTTGTAACTCTTCATGTCTTGTGGCTTTACTGCTTGGCATGAGGTGATACCGATTTAAAAAAAAAAAAAAAAAAAAAAAAAAAAAAAAGATTTTCTGACCCTCTTTATATAAGACAATCGGACTTTATCAGGTGTTCCTATGTGTATATACAACACCACTTTCGTGTAAATAGTAAAAAACGCCAGATTTTAGTCTGTCCGTTTCTTTCCCTCTATTTGTGTGTGTGTGCGTGTATATACAGTGTAACCCGGATATAAGAGAGATTTTCTCTGGTCCCAAATTAGAGCCTGTGTTAATGTATATATAATAGACCAAACCCAGATATAAGAGACTTCTTCTCCGGTCCCGACAACTCTTTTATATCCGGGTTAGACTATATATATATATATATATATATATATATATATATAGATATAGATATGTTTTCAGATATACAAAATGACCGGCCGAGATATAAAATTGTATTATTTTGTGTTTAATGATAGGGTTTTGTTTTTGTTGGCGGTGGGGGCTTGGGTTGAGAACCTTTCAGAAGTTGCACATATAGATGGGGGGGGGGTAAGTGATTTGCCATGCAACAAAATCCTCCAGAAAACCTAGGCTTGAGCAATTCATGGGGGTTTTAGCTGAAACCATTTTAGCAGTCAGTTGCGATTACTATAAAGAATGGTTATAATACTCGTAAATAGCGCCGCTTCCTTATAAGGAAACATTCGGTATTCATTCGCCGAACAGCCAGTGTTACCGTCAGTTGAATCTTATCAAATCCCTGTATTAAAACAATTTTTCGGGAAAATACCTTCCTGAGGTACCCTAACGGTTACCGCTTTTTCCAGTACTGATTCGACTTTCCGTCCCTGAATTTCATGTTCGAAGTAGCGTGAAGCGTCATCACCTTCATTCGGTTATTTTTTTTGTCTTTCAAGTTACACATATCCGTTTTAATTGTTGCTGATATTTAAAGTATTCAAGTGATTACGTTTTTGTTATTTGGTTCAGCTTTTTGTGATTCTGTAGCGCCAATCCACGATATCCGAAGAAGAATGATCTTCGCCAAGACCTATAGCCTTCCTTCGTTCGAAACCATTTTTAATCCTTGATCTGAGAAAGCGGTAGTATACAGATGATAGTTTAGAAATATCTAAATGAGTTTGGCGCTGTGCGTGACATGTATATGAATGTCTTGAATGAACAAAGAAAAACAACACACAGACACTCGTCTAGAACATATTTGCGTAGGTTTATAACTACAGATACCGATCCAAATTTGGTAATTTTAATACAATTTCGGAGATCTGATAGTAGATAGCAATAATATATTGGAAGATTTCGTTTGGACTTCCATTATATATATATATATATATATATAGATATATATATATATATTACTAATAATAATAATACTCGGTTGAAGATACGCTCAGGTGAAACTTAGGTAGGTAGTTCCTGGCTCTTTAGGATTTATTTTATTTATATATATATATTTTTTATATATAATTAAAATATATTTTGCCCTAGGTTGTATCGAGCACTAAAAAAAAATTGTAATTACTAAAGAACGGTAGATTCTTAATCTGTCCGTTCCCCACCCCTTTTATTTGGATATATAAGAAATATAGTTTAAATTCAACACTAGGGGGGGCGACAGGCTGTTTCATGCTAGACGCTGGAAAGAAATACCTGACGATTGCATCTAGCATGAAACAGTCTGTCGCCTCTAAGTGTTGACTTCAATGTTCACTTTATATATGTTTTGAGATATACAATAGACCGGCAGAGATATAAAATTGTATTATTTTGTGTTTAATGATAGGGTTTTGGTTTTTTTGGCGGTGGGGGCTTGGGTTGAGAACTTTCCAAAACTTGCACATATAGGTGTGTGTAGGAGGGTAAGTGATTTGCCATGCAACAAAATCCTACAGAACACTTAGGCTTGAGCAATTCAGTCTGAAAACTAATACAGATGTCCTCAAACTCATAGAAAGACAAGAACTGACATCCAGGTGAGGAAGAGTTTCCTGTGAAAATAATCTCGGTATTCGCGAGAAAATCGTATCAATAGAAATCAGATGAGGCACTGAAATGGAAAGAACGACCAGCGTACAGTCTTGACCTAAACACATGTCGTCGTCGTCTGCCTCCCCGCCAAGAAAAAAAAATCATCGTTTCGTAGGAAAGAGAGAACTCTTGCAAGACAGACATATTAATCGTTTCAGAGCCAAGAATCCGATAACAACAACTAAAACTACAAAAAGCACCCAAGGATCAAAAAGAGAGTGTTTAGAGTTCGAGATTGGACCGGTTATCGAATTATACGACTCTTTCACAGAAACAGAACCATTGTTCATTTCAGTTGGTGCTACGTATTCATCGGAGACTGGTAACGTCACGTTCCTATATTTGATCAACTGGACGCCACTATCTACGAGCTCCGCACAGCATCGAATTCCGAAAAGCCATAAATGCGACATTAAAATGATTCCCTGCCAATCCGAACACATTGTTGTATTATTTTGCTTCTTTTCGTTCAACTTGGTACGCCATTAAAATATCGCTTAGCTTCTTATTTATAGATGAGAATGTACCATTAAATCTGATGGGGGTGAAGGGGGAAATGCTGCTGGTTTAACGCTGGCTGTACGGCCAATGAATGCCGGATCTTTCCTTATAAGGAGACGACTAATATTACCATTATTATTCATTATCTACAAGGACCAAATATCTTAGAATATCGCGTAATGGCGCTACAGGATCACAAAAAAAGACCAGTACCAAATAATAAAAAACCTCATCACTTGAAAACTTCCAACAGCAGCAACGACCAAAATGGATAGCTTTTGTAACTTGAAAAAATCATTACGTAATCAAGATGTTGAGATTCCACATAACTTCAAATAAAAGGTTAGGAAGGAAACTCCAATCAATACTGGAAAGAGCGATAACAACTACTGGACTTGAGAAACTTATTTTCCTTAAAGAAATTGTTTTAGTAGAAAGATTTTATAGATTTTAACCGATAGTAACTCTAACTGATCAATCAATGAATGTCGAATGTTTCCTTATAAGGAAACGGCTCTATTTACATTATGTCGCTGTGTGATGTATGGAAACGGCTATTCTTAGTATTACCATTACGATATAAATTCGAGTTATTCTTAGACGAGAAGACTATTACTTTTGTGTAGGAAGCACGATTCTTACTGGCCTTTTGTCAGGCTAAGCTAAACTGAGTAAACACCTTTAACGATGGTGTTGGGTGAAGGGGGTCTTAGTTTTCGGGTAATGGTTAATTAACTAACCCAGCAGATTATTACTGTTGCGTAATGATATTCGATCTTACTGGGTACACGAAAATTGTAACCTTGTGCCAGACACACACACACACACACACACTCTCTCTCTCTCTCTCTCTCTCTCTCTCTCTCTTCACCACCTCTTAAAGATTGGCCTGACAGAATCACAAAAAACCTTAACAATAAAAAAAACATTACTTGAAGACTTCTAACAGTGACAACAATTAAAATTGATAGTACTCGTAGTTAGAAGATAAAATAATGATATAATCATGACGTAGCCTCCCATAATACCTTAAACAAAAAGCTAGGAAGGAAACCCCCATCAATGCTAGAAAGAGCAACTGGGCTTGAGAAAGTTATTTCGCTGAAAAATCGTTTTAAGAGGAAAATTTTATAAATTTCAACCGACAAATATCTTAACTGTTTGGTCAATGGATGTCGAATATTGTGAAAAATATGTTTAGCAGGCTATTATTTTTTTTAGAGAAATGTATTTCTGCTCGGGCTTCCTGTGTTTGACATATGAGATCAGATACGAGACAAAACAAAAGATGTCGATTTTGATTAACTAAACGAACGTGGGTATAATAGAGATACAATGTAGACATATTTCCGTTCGTGTCTGGAAACGGCTTTCCAGTGAGGTGGGAGAGCGACCCCACTAGCTAGTTAAAGATGTATACATCGATGCTGAAAAATAATTAAGTTTAAAATTGCTTTGTTGATGTCTTTTTTTTTTATCTCCGGACCCAAAAAACATTTCGCTACACGGCCGGAAGATGACAAAGAGAAGAGAGAGAAATTACAAGATATGAGCGAATCAACGGTGTCGCCCAAGACCACAAACCAGGGTGGGGGGATGCAACAATATCTTCTGTATGGAAACGGCTAATTTCATCATTACCCTTTACCTTTGATATTCTTGTTTTTTCAACAGTTTACTTAAACTTGTCAAATACGTTTCTCCTTGCTTTCCTCTGCTTGTATTGCTTTTAGTGTGAACTGTGGGGTGAGATTCACCAAGCTTGTATTGTTTCAGTGAGAAAATCAAAGAAAGTAAGATAAGATAGACGAGGTGATGACTCGTCAGTGAAATAGGAAAATAAATATTTCATAAGATCTCATCTATAACAAAAAATATAGGACATCTCCCTTTGACCTAAAAAGGATAATGGGCAAAGGACAAGATTAGAGGCGAAATGGCATTTCGAGCGCCACCTGTCAAAGGCCAAGGAGAACACGTAGAGAATAGAGGTGTCGTCGATTACTACAGACCCGAGACGCCAAGAAGAATATGAAGCGACAAGACGTGTTTCGATTAATACACACCGGAAACGAAAAGAAGAATATGCAGCGATGAGACGTGTTTTCGATTACTCTATACCGGAGACGCCAAGAAGAATATGCAGCAATGAGACGTATTTCGATTACTCTACACTGTAGACACGAAGATATATATGCAGCGATGAGACGTGATTTCGATTAATGTACACCGGAGACGCCAAGAAGAATATGCAGCCATGTGACGTGTTTTCGATTGCTTTATACATGAGACGCCAAGAAGAGTATGCAGCGATGAGACGTGTTTTCGATTACTACATACCGAAAACGTCAAGAAGAATATGCAGCGATGAGACGTGTTTTCGATTTATACACGCCGGAGAAGCCAAGAAGAAAATGCAGCAATGTGACGGGTTTTCGATTACTCTACACCGGAGTCGCCAAGATAAATATGTCGCGATAGAACCTGTTTTCAATTACTACACATCGGAGACGCCAAGAAGAATGTGCAGCGATGAGACGTATTTTCGATTACTCTACACCGTAGACGCCAATAAGAATATGCAGCGATTAGACGCGTTTTCGATTACTACACACCGGAGACGCAAAGAAGAATATGCAGCGATGAGACGTTTTTCCGATTAATCTACAATGTAGACACCAAGAAGAATGTTTAGCGATGAGACGTGAGTTTCGATTACTATACATCGAAGACGTCAGGAAGAATATGGAGCGATGAGACGTATTTTCGATTACAACACACCAGAGACACCAAGAAGAATATGCAGCGATGAGATGTGTTTTCGATTACTACACACCGGAGACGCCAAGATGTATATGCAGCGATGAGACGTGTTTTCGATTACTCTACACCGTAGACACCAATAATAATGTTCAGCGATTAGACGTGTTTTCGATTACTCTACACTGTAGACACCAAGAAGTATATACAGCGATGAGACGTGTTTTCGATGACTGTACACCGGAGACGCCAAGAAGAATATGCAGCGATGTGACGTGTTTTCGATTACTCTATACAGGAAACGCCAAGAAGAATATGCAGCGATGAGACCTGTTTTCGATTACTACACACCGGAGACGCTAAGATGAATATGCAGCGATGAGACTTGTTTTGGATTACTCTACGCCGGAGACGCCAAGATGGATATGCAGCGATGAGACTTGTTTTCGATTTCTACACACTGTAGACACCAAGAAGTATATACAGCGATGAGACGTGTTTTCGATTACTGTACACCGGAGACGCCAAGAAGAATATGCAGCGATGTGACGTGTTTTCGATTACTCTATACAGGAAACGCCAAGAAGAATATGCAGCGATGAGACCTGTTTTCGATTACTACACACCGGAGACGCTAAGATGAATATGCAGCGATGAGACTTGTTTTCGATTACTACACATCGATGACGCCAAGAAGAATATGCAGCGATGAGACGTATTTCGATTACTCTACACTGTAGACACGAAGATATATATGCAGCGATGAGACGTGATTTCGATTACTGTACACCAGAGACGCCAAGAAGAATATGCAGCCATGTGACGTGTTTTCGATTGCTCTATACATGAGACGCCAAGAAGAGTATGCAGCGATGAGACGTGTTTTCGATTACTACATACCGAATACGTCAAGAAGAATATGCAGCGATGAGACGTGTTTTCGACTACTACACACCGGAGAGGCTAAGAAGAATATGCAGCGATGAGACGTGTTTTCGATTTATACACGCCGGAGAAGCCAAGAAGAAAATGCAGCGATGTGACGTGTTTTCGATTACTCTACACCGGAGTCGCCAAGATGAATATGTCGCGATAGAACCTGTTTTCAATTACTACACATCGAAGACGCCAAGAAGAATGTGCAGCGATGAGACGTGATTTCGATTACTGTACACCGGAGACGCCAAGAAGAATATGCAGCCATGTGACGTGTTTTCGATTGCTCTATACATGAGACGCCAAGAAGAGTATGCAGCGATGAGACCTGTTTTCGATTACTACATACCGAAAACGTCAAGAAGAATATGCAGCGATGAGAGCTGTTTTCAATTACTACACATCGAAGACGCCAAGAAGATTATGCAGCGATTAGACGCGTTTTCGATTACTACACACCGGAGACGCAAAGAAGAATATGCAGCGATGAGACGTGTTTTCGATTAATCTACAATGTAGACACCAAGAAGAATGTTTAGCGATGAGACGTGAGTTTCGATTACTATACATCGAAGACGCCAGGAAGAATATGGAGCGATGAGACGTATTTTCGATTACTCTACACCGTAGACACCAATAATAATGTTCAGCGATTAGACGTGTTTTCGATTACTCTACACTGTAGACACCAAGAAGTATATACAGCGATGAGACGTGTTTTCGATTACTGTACACCGGAGACGCCAAGAAGAATATGCAGCGATGTGACGTGTTTTCGATTACTCTATACAGGAAACGCCAAGAAGAATATGCAGCGATGAGACCTGTTTTCGATTACTTCACACCGGAGACGCTAAGATGAATATGCAGCGATGAGACTTGTTTTGGATTACTCTACGCCGGAGACGCCAAGATGGATATGCAGCGATTAAACGAGTTTTCGATTACTGTACACCGGAGCCGCCAAGAAGAATATGCAGCGATGTGACGTGTTTTCGATTACTCTATACAGGAAACGCCAAGAAGAATATGCAGCGATGAGACCTGTTTTCGATTACTTCACACCGGAGACGCTAAGATGAATATGCAGCGATGAGACTTGTTTTGGATTACTCTACGCCGGAGACGCCAAGATGGATATGCAGCGATTAAACGAGTTTTCGATTACTCTACACCGGAGACGCCAAGATGAATATGCAGCGATGAGACGTGTTTTCGATTACTACACCGGAGATGCCAAGAAAAATGTGCTGCGATGAGACGTGTTTTCGATTACTGTACTCCGGAGACGCCAAGAAGAATATGCAGCGATTTGACGTGTTTTCGATTACTACACACCGGAGACGCCACGTAGCATATCCAGCGATGAGACGTGTTTTCGATTACGACACACCGGAGACGTCAAGAAGAACATGCAGCGATGAGACGTGTTTTCGATTTCTCTACACGGGGACGCCATGAAGAATATGCAGCGATGAGACCTGTTTTCGATTACTCTACACCGGAGACGCCAAGGTCAATATGCAGCGATGAGACTTGTTTTCAATTATTCTATACCGGAGGCAGTGTTGAGACCTGTTTTCGATTACTGTATACCGGAGACGCCAAGAAGAATATGCAGCGATGAGACGTGTCTCCAGACTTCCCAAAACAGCAATACTGACCTGAATATGCAGATAATATAGAAGAATATGAAACACCAATCAGATAAGCAGTCATCTCTTTCAAACATATATAATTCGATTTCGTCTCCGAAGCTTTACCAGTATCCTCTAAAGGAGAAGGTTTTAGCAATTTTGATCTGTTTTCTTTACTGTTATGTATTGTGTGTCTTGTATAAATATTTTTACAATCTTCCATTGTCTTTCTCTTTATTGATCAAACCGCGACCTTATATAACATGTCGTTAAATTTTCCAAATATCTTATTTAAATTATAACCTGCATCGATATATGTGATTGTTATTGCAATGTTAGATTTTTAAGCTCCAATATTTCACGATGCATTTGGGGAAATCCCACAGGTAGTTTACAATTTTAGAACTCGTAAGATGTTTGCTTGTCAAATCCTTAACTTAAGAATTAGAATTCGCGAGATAACTTGTCGGAGTTAGTTCCTCCCTACTTTCCCATATTTTCACCAGGGGTATCTCTCCCTATACTATAAATATTGGGAAACTTCTTGCCTCTTTCTCTTCTTTCTTCATTTCAGCGAACACCGCTACTATGTGAGCTCTCACAAAAGACAGCCTTTCCCATTTCTGGGAAGTCGCTATGAACATTACAATAATACACGTACGTACGAACATTCACCAAAGAACAAACAAGAATGTTCACACACAAACAAATTTTTAACTATGTCCATTGTAAAATTGTTTTGTTTAATATATATATATATATCGGTTTTGTTTGTTTATTTTCTTTATCTTCAGTTGGACATAACTTGAGTCCGGCAATTTCTTGTAGTTGGACCTTTTAATATTCTAGCAGGAGTTACACACGTGTTTCTAATACAACACGTAAATACACACACGGTCCTCTACAAAATCAAATAGAAAAAACCGTGAAATTTTTATGGCTGCTACTAGTTGGTCTTAATTTCGCTAAGTGGTAATATTTTAGTTTGTGATTTCTTCCTTGACAGCTAAGTTGTAAATCGGCTTTACTTTCAAATTTTAATTACTGCGTCCATGGAAATATTGAAAATCAGTTTGTGTGTTGAAAATGTAGTGATGTTTTTTTTTTTTTTTTTTTTCTTTGCCGGTTAATTTGACATTACGTGCAGACTAATTAACAACACGATCCTTGAATCTTTCGTTACGTAAAATTACATTTTTATTCGCTCCGCTACTGCGTCAATCCCTCTAGGCCAGTTTGTGGTGGGGTACCCAGCACCCTTCACCGAACATGGACCTTACATTCTGGTCGGTGTCTGAGGAACTACCCAATTCTTCTCTGGGGCCATTGCTTACATAAATGCGCGTATCACTGATCTTTACCAACGTAGCAAAAACTGGGTGCAGGTGTGGGAACACGTGCTACTTTATTCGGCGGCTGGTGTCACTCCCAGATCAAAACACCCTTCCTTGGCAATCTGATTTAAAATCGAGTGCAAAATCTATTCCTTCCATGTTTCACGTCCTTTCAAGACGTAGGCGATCACGGGTCTTCACAACTTTCCCTATCTTGTGGCTCTTAGCAGTTTTTTTTTTCGCTTTGCATTTTCACAAGCGAGTCAGGTAAGTGGCTTGCTGTCTTCCTATATATCTCTTACCTTCAATATGCTCCGTGAGGATTACTTTTTCCAAGCCCTCTTTGCACATTATGCGTCCAAGGAATTTCCTCTGTCTTTTCCTGATTCTGAGTAGAAGTGTTCTTTCTTTTATCATTTTCTCTAAGTCTTCGTTATTGCTTAATCGATCCGTCCATAAAATGTTCAATATCCTTCTGTAGAACCACATTTCTGCTGTTTTTTCTTCATCCATGGGGAGATTGTCTAACATTCACTGCCATATAAGAGGGTGGATATCACATTCAGAACTCTTTTCTTTGTTTCTAACGAGATTTGTTTCCCGTTTCTCACCTCATTGCTTAGCTTTTGGAATGTTTATTTAGCTAGTCTAATGCATACTTCGGATTTCGGTGTCACATTTTCCATCCTCTGTTAAAAAACTTCCCAGGTATTTAAACTTCTGAATTTGCTTGATTTTAATATCTCCAATTTATAACTCTCATCTTGGTCTTTTTCACTTGCTGAGGACAATACTTTCTGTCTTCTTGCAGTTGATGGTTAGTCCTCTCTCTCTCTCTCTCTCTCTCTCTCTCTCTCTCTCTCTCTCTGAAGTCTTGTAGTTTTCTCAGTTGGTCATCTGCATATCTTATATTAAGATTACGCCCACCAATAATAAATCCTGGTAGTATCTCCCTATCCCATAGGATATCGTTGTTGTAGAGGTTGACTAAATCTGGAGAGAAGACACATCCTTCTTTCACAACTCTTTCTATTTTTGTGTATCTACTCAATTTGTCTGGGTCATTCTAAGATCTTTCTGAATCTATCAGTATCCTTGATAAAGCTGCACTCTTCTTGTCCTATTTCCAATCTAATTCTGCTTTGTGCTCTATTCATTATTCATTCTAACATACTGTTGTTATCAGGGAAAAATAAACAACTAGAACGCTTAAATTCATGTAGTCGGGGCACCAGGGAAAAAAGCCCATCAGAGTAGTTGCCATTAAAATATTTGTAAAAAATGACAGTGAAATCACATCACATTCAGCGAGAAAATGACAGAAGTCTGGATTGATTACATTACACATCCTTCTTTGGATATTGCAAGAAATCACGAGATGCACAGTAGGATCATCAGACCATATGTGGCAACAATATTCAATGCACAGTCGAATGGTAAATTTACAAATATGCAAGATAGATTCTGACAATAAAATTTTCTGGCACGACACAGTAACCCAATTATCCTTGCAATAGATGAAGCAATTGATTCTATTTAGTCATACCGCTTCATGTCAGTGGAAAACGTGAGCCCAAGAGGGTGTAGTGAGTTGCTCTCTTGGATTTTAGCATCAGCAATGCTTGTGGCAACCAGAAAAAGGTAAATTTCCTCATCATTTTTTGAGAGGTCGATAATCACTTATTTACATCCCCTGAGGAAGGCAAAAGGGAAAAAATTATCCTCTTCTTAAATATTAAGGAATTTAACATCCAACTTAAAATATCAAATGTAGACCTGGGTATGACGATAAACGACATCCGGCAGTGTGAAACCACCTACCATGACCCAAAGTGGAAGTACTTGCTAGGGTCTCAGCTATCGGAAAATAGTGAACCCCAAACAAAAACAAAACATTATGAAAGTATAAAAATACATATTTATGGTAAGAAATACCAGCAATATATTTTTATATGAAAAAAATTACCAACAATATCTATTTTATAATAGAATATCCAGAATTACATTTTATAGTAGAATTAGCAACGTTACATGTTATAGTAGAATATCCAGTAGTACATTTTTATAGTAGAATTACCAATGATACATTTTATAGTACAATTACCAAAGATACAGTTTTATGGCAGAATTACCAATGATACATTTTTATAGTAGAATTACCAATGATACATTTTATAATAGAATATCCAGTAGTACATTTTATAGTAGAATTACCAATGATACATTTTATAGTACAATTACTAAAGATACATTTTATAGTAGAATATCCAGTAATGCATTTTTATATTAGAATTACCAAAGATACATTTTATAGTAGAATATCCAGTAATACATTTTTATAGTAGAATTACCAAAGATACATTTTATAGTAGAATATCCAGTAATACATTTTTATAGTAGAATTACCAAAGATACATTTTATAGTAGAATTACCAAAGATACATTTTATAGTAGAATATCCAGTAATACATTTTTATAGTAGAATTACCAATGATACATTTTATAGTAGAATTACCAAAGATACATTTTATAGTAGAATATCCAGTAATACATTTTATAGTAGAATTACCAAAGATACATTTTATAGTAGAATATCCAGTAGTACATTTTTATAGTAGAATTACCAATGATACATTTTATAGTAGAATTACCAAAGATACATTTTATAGTAGAATATCCAGTAGTACATTTTTATAGTAGAATTATCAATAATACATTTTATAGTACAATTACCAAAAATACATTTGTATAGCAGAATTACCAACGATGCATTTTTATAGTAGAATTACGAACGATATATTTTATAACAAAATGACCAACAATAAATTTTATCTGAAGTTGAAGCCATACAATTAGGTTCAAATATTTAGATTTCGGCATGACTGTTTCTATTGGTAAATGTTCGGACGAGCTTCATTCTGTAGTTCCATCAAGTCAAACCGGCTGTGTTTTTTGGAGTCGAACCACACCTTCCCCCGTATTACAACTGCATAATGGAAGTTCACTTAAAACAGCTTTTTCTTCCAAGTACCACTGCTTTGTGGAACAGATTCCCGTTTGCATAATAAGAATAAAAATTGGTGACATATGTCCGATTGTAAATAATAAAATTTCCTTTTATCTTCTCCAAATTGCTTCTTTTTGTCGTCAAAGTATATTCTCTAAGGTACATTGAATTATCTCCCCTTACTACACACGTAGAATTATCTTCCCTTAATGCGCACGCATATTTTTATGTCAGTGGGAAGCAGGTTACATCTTAATCGCTTACCGCACATTTGTCACCTTCGGCGCTTACTCTTGCAAAAATTAGCGACGTCAAACCAACAGCCACTATTGATTTTAGTAGCGTAATGAACCAGAAACTAATTATACAAGACAGTTCCTCGCTTTAAAAAAAATGCGTTCATTTATAATCTTTTCAAATTGAGTAATTGGCCGCCATATTGATATTACTGATAAAAGCGGTCTGGAAAGTTTAACGACGCCCATAAAAGGTTTATTTGTATTAATTAGCGAAGTCCGATTTATGCGTGGGCGAATCTTATTGACGTGACTTGTATACAATGCTGCTTAGAATAATTCACAATAGACGTTGTCGTGTGTTTAAACAAACAATCTATTTGTTTCTTCAAAACATCTCGCCATTACTATAATCTAAAAACTGTTGATTTAATATTGATAACGAACAACTAACTACACACTATGTACAGATTTTATTTATCCACACCTCTGCCTACCTTCTCGGATCAGATTTAAATGCATACCACGATATTTGCCTACCTTCCTCAAAAGGAGACTAAACTACGTCTCATGATGAGCTATATCTACGTCTCACAATGAGATTTACCTAAACTACCCCGACGATGAAATATACTTACCGCATCCGAAAATATACTTACTATACCCTCACGATGAGCACTCAAAATGAAATTGACCTACCCATACCAAGGTGAAAATTTACATATACACACGATGAGATTTATCTATGTCCCCACGATGAGAATGGTATACACCAGACTTACTTACACCCGACGGTGACATTTACCTAACGCAATGGTCTCTTCTCGGACTAACCCTCTTTCTGATTTACATAAATGATCTACCTAAGAATTTGATAGAATGAAACGACGTATTGCATCTCGCAAGTTTGATTCTAAAGATTATTGACGGCTCTGCAAGAGTGTACTGAACAACAGCAAATCCACAATCCCTCCTCTATTCAATCAATTCGATGTCCTAACTTCTTCAACTGATAAGACTGAATGCTTCGCTCGAAAATTTTCATCCAACTCAACACATGACTCACCCGAAGTACTCACACCTGATTTCCCCACTAGAACTGAGTCTATGCTAAGTGAGATGAGTGTTGGGACCAAGTAATAGTTAAGAAATAACAAAACAAGAGGTTACAGATAAATTGTATATTGAACAGAAGAGAATTACACGACTTGCGAGTGTGTGTCGGTTGACCAGCGTTCAGTCTATACTACTGTTGATATTTAGTACCCCCCCACGAGGGTACATGTGGCACAAGGCCGAGTTTAACGTGGGTCATTCAAGCTCGTAGGCTCGGCCAAAAAATCCCCGTGGAACCCTCATAAACAAGTTCGGGTCTGTCTACCTTCCGGATGAGACTCTGCCCTTCGGCAAGTCCTCGTTAGGGTTCCTCTCTGCCCAGAGCAGATAGTTCGACAGGAGCTGCGAACAGTCACAGCCTCGGTGGAACAGTCTATATTACTGTTAATATTTAACAGTCCCTCCCCCAAGAGAGGTGTATGTGACATAAGGCCGAGTTTACCCTGGGTTCTCCGAGCCCGTAGGCTCGGACAAAAATATTGTCTAGCTCCCCGGACGAAACTTTGCTCTTCGGCAAAGCCTCGTCTGGGTTCCTCTTTGCCCCAAGCTGAGAGTTCGACAGGAGCTGCGAACAGTCACAGCCTCGGTAGAACAGTCTATATTACTGTTCTTCCGAGGCTTACTTTCCTACTACTTTATAGTATGTGGAAGAGTCCATAATAGTCAAATATTCAAATGTAATGTCAATCGACATGATGCCTTGATTTTGATGCTCGTCATTCTCTTTATCCTTTCCTCAAACAACTCTCTTTATTCCTACTTTCACTCTCTATAACAAGTGGCACTCCCGCCTTGCTTGGGATGAAATTTTTTAAAAAAATACTCAGATATTTGTAAACATCTATGCCGATGATACGACAATATACGGGTGTACCTATAAAACTCTTGACGATCAGAGATTGGGAGATGACTTGCCTTCTGATCTAGCACTAACTTCCCAGTGGGGAAAAACTGGCTGGTTACATTCAATGCCTCGAAAACCAAACTGGCTACAATCCATCACCGGCGATTAGATCCGGAACTACCGCCAGTCACGATGAACGGATTTCCCCTCGAGCAAGCCCCTTTCATTGATAAGATATTGGGCCTCGAACTTACACCCGACCTTAACTGGAACACGTATATACGCTCCAGCGCTAACCCCTTTCTGGTTTACATAAATGATTTGCCCAAGAATTTACTCAGGTCATTTGTAAATATCTATGTGATGATACAACGATATAAGAGTGTACCTCTAAAACTCTTGACGATCAGAGAATGGGAGCTGACTTCCCTTCGGATCTAGCACTAACTTCCCAGTGGGGAAAAAACTGGCTGGTTACATTCAATGTCTCTAAAACCAAACTGGTTATATTCCATCATTGCCAATTTGATCCTGCTAGTCAGGTTGAACGGATGTCCCCACCCCCGTGAAGGCACCGTACCTTGAGAGAATATTGGGCTTCAGACTCACACCTGACCTCAAGTGGAACTCAGGCATATGATTCATCGCTAAAGATGGAGGTAAAATTATTAGCTCCCTGTACCACTCCAGTTAGTACCTAACTCCTCATATTGCCCTCTACCTTTAAAAGAGACAGATCAGACCTAAAATGAAGTACTGTTGCCATATTTGGGCGAGAGCTACCCGGTCCAGACTTTCCAGTTTTGATAGAGTTCAAAAGCATCTAGAAATCCTTGTCGGAGAAGAATTATTTTCCACTCTCCAACCTCTCTCTCACAGGCAGTATGTGTAGATAAATCTCATCGCGAGAGAGGTAGGTAAATCTCATCGAGAGAGAGAGAGGTGAGTAAATCTCATCGAGAGAGAGAGGTAGGTAAATCTCATCGGGAGAGAGGTACGTAAATCTCATTACGGGAAAGGTAGATAAATCGGAAGTGGTAGGTAAATCTCTCTAGCGATGAGATTTACCTACCTCTCTCTAGCTCTCACCCAAATATGAGGAGATTTACCTACCTGTCTTGCGATGAGATTTACCTACCTCCTTCGCGATGAGATTTACCTTTCTCTCCCGCGATGTGATATACCTGTCTCCCCAGGATGATTTACCTACCCCCACCATGGGATTTACCGACCATCCCACGATGAGACTTACCTTTCATCCCAAGATTAGAATTACCTACATCTTCCTTTCAGTTTTACTTACCCTCCTACGACGGGGTTTAACTATTCACTAGGGTGAGGTTTACCAAACCCAAACCAAAATGAGCTGTACTATGATATTTAACAACCATCCCAACGATGAGATTTACCATTTCACATCAAAACCAGTGTTTACTACACTCCTAGCAATCCAAGGTGAGATTCACTTACGTCTCACTATGAGATTTATTTACCTTCTCCAACGATGAGGTTTATCCGAGTTCCCCATACTCTGAGGTTTTTCTTCTTTTTTTTTTTTCTCTCCAAGGGTGTCAAATGATCATCTGGGTGTAATTTGGATCCTCCTCCTCCTCTTAAATGCAAAGAACAAAGGGAGTTGTCTGAATTTGAATTCCGGTCAACTTGCGCTCCATCCCCAACCCTGCAAAAAAAAAAAAAAAAAAGAAAAAAAGTGAAATGTCAACACTAGAAATAGCAATTAAAAAAGGCTCCCTTGGGGCATCTTCGATAATTTGATGGCGGAAAAAATTGGCAGACAATTTTATACGCCATATCCATACAAGACGTGAATAATGATACCTCTTCGCATCCTCCTATCCTATGTAGCTCTAAATAAAGTCTGTTACTTGCTATCTCTCCCAGTCACTGTCCTGCCATCCATCTACACAAGCTTTCCAAGTAGCGTGATCATGGCTCTCCGCAACTTCCTATCCTTTGTAGCTCTAAGCAATTTTCGTCCCCTTACTATCTCTCCCGGTCACTGTTCTGCCATTCATTTACACAAGCTTGCCAAATAGGTTGATCATGGCTCTCCACAACTTCCTATCCTTGGTAGCTCTAAGCAATTTTCGTCCTCTTACTATCTCTCCCAGTCACTGTTCTGCCATTCATTTACACAAGCTTGCCAAATAGGTTGATCATGGCTCTCCACAACTTCCTATCCTTGGTAGCTCTAAGCAATTTTCGTCCTCTTACTATCTCTCCCAGTCACTGTTCTGCCATTCATTTACACAAGCTTGCCAAATAGGTTGATCATGGCTCTCCACAACTTCCTATCCTTGGTAGCTCTAAGCAATTTTCGTCCTCTTACTACCTCTCCCAGTCACTGTTCTGCCATTCATTTACACAAGCTTGCCAAATAGGTTGATCATGGCTCTCCACAACAAAAATACTAAAAAAAAATGAATGATTATTAGTAGTATTAATTTGTAGATTACTAATACAGCAGATAAAATGAAAATTTTTTTTTATTAATGACTACAAACGTTAATAAAAAATACTGAATTTTATATAGAGTACTAACTTATACTAAAAAATTAGTAGATTAGTACTAAATAAGAAATCAGTATTTTGAGTGTCGCTTAGTATTTTTTTAGGCACAGTATTTTGACTAAAAAAAACCCTTAGTATTTTTAATGAAAAAATCATTCATTCATTTAGTAGGGGAGTATGGGGAGTAAATGGAGAAATACATAAAAGCCGGGGGGGCAATGATGGAGGAAAGGTTGAGAATGGCTGGCCTAGGAGTTCCTTCAGTTTACTTTTGCGACACCATTCGAGCCGAAATTGTGAGTTTTGTAACGACGTTCTCCGATTATTCGTCCTCTCACTGCACCTGAGGGTGAGTTTATTTGCATATGCACTCAACTCGTTATGTGCACAGGTTTGTCTTCTTGGCCGTGATCGCTTTCAACAAAGAAAAAAAAATGAAGACAATTGTTTTCCATGACTCCTACTAGTCCTTCTGTCACTGACCGCTGGGCAGCTTCAACTTATCTGGTCACCACTTCCACATTGTGTTTCCTTTTTCTTTTATTTCTATGGCGATTTCTCTTTCTGCCATTAATGAATTGAATTCGAGTTCAATAGTGTAACTCATTGTTGATTAAACTAATGCGCGATTTATGTAATGGTTAAAAAATTCGGAACACTTCTCTTGCATTCGATTACCAATGGCTATTATTCTACATATCTGAGATTAAACATTCTTCTCTCACACAGATTTACAGTAATAATCATCCTCTCACCTAGTGTTTCTCAACCCCCTTTTTACTCCAGGGTGGACTTGTGGGGCACAATTTTAAATTAAAAAAAATAATCATGAAATTTAAAAATAAGGCAATAATAAAAAGTCTTCTGGAATAAGCATTTATTTTTAAGGTCTTACATTGTATATTAAAGCGGAACAGTTTTCATTTAAACCCTTTCCCGCCCCCCCCCCAAAAAAAATGTTTTATTTTCAGATGATATTTTTTTATTTGTTTTTAATATACTAAGAAACTGAGACACCTTGAAGTACCTGAGCGGTGGCAAACACCTCTACAAGACTTATGAGTTGACAATTGGACTCGTTTCAACTTCAGAAAGGCAGTAAAAAGAATCAAGATCAACATGTAAACACATCTGTAGCTGATTTTTTAACGTGTTTATTCGTCCGTGTCGGAGAAAAGCACTTTTTGTAAAAACATATATATATATATATATATATATATATATATAATGACGTAATAATGTCGTTTTTTGACGTTAAAAATACGTCAAAAAACGACATTATTACGTCATTATTTTTGCACCAACCTAATATATATATATACAGGGTGTAACCTCAAAATTGTCCAAATCGTGTAACAGCATGGGATAAGTGTCCATTTCTCAAAATATTTAAAACCCTAAAAAAAAAAACTAAACTAATTGAGATACTTTTTTTCCAGGTTTTCCGATAAGACGTTTAGCAATCGTAACATCATTTGTCGTACGGATCACTGAAAAACCCTTTGAGTTATTCTGCTAGAAAGAGAACAGGTTAAAATCATTTTGTGTTAGTCTCACTGTCTTCCCAACTGAGCAATGGTGAGACGAAAAAGATCATTCAGGTCTTCAGTAACGGTACCAACATTCATGCTCTGGCTTCCATCTTCAAAGTCCATTCAAGAACCATCAAGAGAATAGAGAATAAGTTTAAAAAAGAGGGAACAGTAGAGAGGAAACCTGGATCAGGAGGTCACAATAGATCAAAGTAGAGTCCAGTAGTGTTATAAAAACCTCGAAGAATTCCAGTAAGATATCTTTAATCATTTCTAATATAACACGGTTCAAAGCTTAATCTAACAATTGGATAATTTTGCTGTTACACAATTTGGACAATTTTGCTGTTACATCCAGTATAGTGCTGGTAGCCTAGGAGTTAGAATCTCCGACTGATGCCAAATCAGTCGTGTTTCGGTCCCAGTTTGAACCGATCGGATGTCTAGCCCCACTGATTAACTGTGATACAGCGAAACAGTCTGTCTGTAGATGACGATATATATATATATATATATATATATATATATATATATATATATATATATATATATATATGTATGTATGTATATATGTAAGTCCGAACGATCTAAATAGTGTAAATAAATATGTATCGTCCTCAGAAAGAGTAACACCAGCAAATACCAGCTGCGAATTCGATATGTCAAAAGCAAGAAATTCGACTATCTGGGTAATGTTGTAAAAGATGAGGGAAAATGTGGCACCGAAATCCGAAGGTACACTGGAACGGCAAAAGAACTTTCCAAAAGCTAATAAAGGTATTAAAAAAAAGTAAAATCCCGTTGGAAACAAAGAAAAGAACACTGAACTGTAATGTAATATCGATCCTCTGATATGGCAGAGAATGCTGGACAATTTCCTCTCAGAGGAAGAAGCGACCAAACAAGAGATGGTGGTTCTACAGAAGGATACCAGAGCCAGAACATGTGAGCAATGCGGAAGCTTTAGGAAAAATGGAAACGAAAAGGACAATTTTACTTAGAGAAATAGGGGGTGGTAATTTTGGGAACACTTAGCGAGGACAGAAGATTTAATGAATATGACGTTCGCAGGATATACTGAAGGCAAGAGGAATATTGAAGGCAGGAGGAATATTGAAGGCAAGAGGAATATTGAAGGCAGGAGGAATATTGAAGGCAGGAGAAATATTGAAGGCAAGAGGAATATTGAAGGCAGGAGGAATATTGAAGGCAGGAGGAATATTGAAGACAAGAGGAATATTGAAGACAAGAGGAATATTGAAGGCAGGAGGAACATTGAAGGCAGGAGGAATATTGAAGGCAGGATATACTGAAGGCAAGAGGAATATTGAAGGCAGGAGGAATATTGAAGGCAGGAGGAATATTGAAGGCAGGAGGAATATTGAAGGCAAGAGGAATATTGAAGGCAGGAGGAATATTGAAGGCAGGAGAAATATTGAAGGCAAGAGGAATATTGAAGGCAGGAGGAATATTGAAGGCAGGAGAAATATTGAAGGCAAGAGGAATATTGAAGGCAGGAGGAATATTGAAGGCAAGAGGAATATTGAAGGCAGGAGGAATATTGAAGGCAGGAGAAATATTGAAGGCAAGAGGAATATTGAAGGCAGGAGGAATATTGAAGGCAGGAGAAATATTGAAGGCAAGAGGAATATTGAAGGCAGGAGGAATATTGAAGGCAAGAGGAATATTGAAGGCAGGAGGAATATTGAAGGCAGGAGGAATATTGAAGACAAGAGGAATATTGAAGGCAAGAGGAATATTGAAGGCAGGAGGAATATTGAAGGCAGGAGAAATATTGAAGGCAAGAGGAATATTGAAGGCAGGAGGAATATTGAAGGCAGGAGGAATATTGAAGGCAGGAGGAATATTGAAGACAAGAGGAATATTGAAGGCAGGAGGAATATTGAAGACAAGAGGAATATTGAAGGCAGGAGGAACATTGAAGGCAGGAGGAATATTGAAGGCAGGATATACTGACGGCAAGAGGAATATTGAAGGCAGGAGGAATATTGAAGGCAGGAGAAATATTGAAGGCAAGAGGAATATTGAAGGCAGGAGGAATATTGAAGGCAGGAGGAATATTGAAGGCAGGAGGAATATTGAAGACAAGTGGAATATTGAAGGCAGGAGGAATATTGAAGACAAGAGGAATATTGAAGGCAGGAGGAATATTGAAGGCAGGAGGAACATTGAAGGCAGGAGGAATATTGAAGGCAGGAGGAATATTGAAGGCAGGAGGAAAATTGAAGGCAGGAGGAATATTGAAGGTAGGATATACTGAAGGCAAGAGGAATATTGAAGACAGAAGGAATATTGAAGGCAAGAGGAATATTGAAGGTAGCAGGAATATTGAAGGTAAGAGGAATATTGAAGGCAGGAGGAATATTGAAGGCAAGAGGAATATTGAAGGCAAGAGGAATATTGAAGGCAGGAGGAATATTGAAGGCAGGAGGAATATTGAAGACAAGAGGAATATTGAAGGCAGGAGGAATATTGAAGACAAGAGGAATATTGAAGGCAGGAGGAATATTGAAGGCAGGAGGAACATTGAAGGCAGGAGGAATATTGAAGGCAGGAGGAATATTGAAGGCAGGAGGAAAATTGAAGGCAGGAGGAATATTGAAGGCAGGAGGAATATTGAAGGCAGGATATACTGAAGGCAAGAGGAATATTGAAGACAAAAGGAATATTGAAGGCAAGAGGAATATTGAAGGTAGCAGGAATATTGAAGGTAAGAGGAATATTGAAGGCAGGAGGAATATTGAAGGCAGGATATACTGAAGGCAAGAGGAATATTGAAGGTAGCAGGAATATTGAAGGTAAGAGGAATATTGAAGGCAAGAGGAATATTGAAGGCAGGATATACTGAAGGCAAGAGGAATATTGAAGACAGAAGGAATATTGAAGGCAAGAGGAATATTGAAGGTAGCAGGAATATTGAAGGTAAGAGGAATATTGAAGGCAGGAGGAATATTGAAGGCAGGAAGAATATTGAAGACAGAAGGAATATTGAAGGCAAGAGGAATATTGAAGGCAAGAGGAATATTGAAGGCAGGAGGAATATTGAAGACAGAAGGAATATTGAAGGCAAGAGGAATATTGAAGGCAGGAGGAATATTGAAGACAAGAGGAATAGTGAAGGCAGGAGGAATATTGAAGGCAGGGGGAATATTGACGGAAGGAGGAATATTGAAGGCAGGAGGAATATTTAAGGCAGGATGAATATTGAAGGCAGGAGGAATATTGAAGGCAGGATATACTGAAGGCAAGAGGAATATTGAAGGCAAGAGGAATATTGAAGTCAGGAGGAATATTGAAGTCAGGAAGAATATTGAAGACAGAAGGAATATTGAAGGCAAGAGGAATATTGAAGGCAAGAGGAATATTGAAGGCAGGAGGAATATTGAAGGTAAGGGGAATATTGAAGGCAGGAGGAATATTGAAGGCAAGAGGAATATTGAAGGCAAGAGGAATATTGAAGACAGAAGGAATATTGAAGGTAAGAGGAATATTGAAGGCAGGAGGAATATTGAAGGCAAGAGCAATATTGAAAGCAAGTAGGAATATCGAAGGCAAGAGGTATATTGAAGGCATGAGGAATATTGAAGGCAGGAGGAATATTGAATGCAAGAGGAATATTGAAGGCAAGAGGAATATTGAAGTCAAGATTAATATTGAAGGCAAGATTAATATTGAAGGCAGGATATACTGAAGGCAAGAGGAATATTGAAGACAGAAGGAATATTGAAGGCAAGAGGAATATTGACGGAAGGAGGAATATTGAAGGCAGGAGGAATATTGAAGGCAGGATATACTGAAGGCAAGAGGAATATTGAGGACAGAAGGAATATTGAAGGCAAGAGGAATATTGAAGGTAGCAGGAATATTGAAGGTAAGAGGAATATTGAAGGCAAGAGGAATATTCAAGGCAGGAGGAATATTGAAGGCCAGAGGAATATTTAAGGCAGGAGGAATATTGAAGGCAAGAGGAATATTGAAAGCGGGAGGAATATTGAAGGCAAGAGGAATATTGAAAGCGGGAGGAATATTGAAGGCAGGAGGAATATTGAAGGCAAGAGCAATATTGAAAGCAAGTAGGAATATCGAAGGCAAGAGGTATATTGAAGGCATGAGGAATATTGAAGGCAGGAGGAATATTGAATGCAAGAGGAATATTGAAGGCAAGAGGAATATTGAAGTCAAGATTAATATTGAAGGCAAGATTAATATTGAAGGCAGGATATACTGAAGGTAAGAGGAATATTGAAGGCAAGAGGAATATTCAAGGCAGGAGGAATATTGAAGGCCAGAGGAATATTTAAGGCAGGAGGAATATTGAAGGCAAGAGGAATATTGAAAGCGGGAGGAATATTGAAGGCAAGAGGAATATTGAAAGCTGGAGGAATATTGAAGGCAGGAGGAATATTGAAGGCAAGAGGAATATAGGGAAACATCGGATAACTTTTCTAACGAGCTTGGGTAATTTGGATAGCAGAACTGAGAGGCAAAAAAAAGTTAACTCTCTATATTTCTGAGATTAGTTATTATGTACACTATTTACATTATTCGGACTATTGTCCTCATCTTTGTCACCATATTTATTACAACGGTAAGGCCGTTGTACGCTCCGGCCTTCAGGTGGTTGAAATGTCGCTGAAACCTTTATTTCGCTCACTGGGGTAGACTGTTCTAGTTCCACGTGCCATGCTTAATGGATGTCAGTTATCAGTTATCTCCTGTTAATTTCCCTCTGAAAGTTCTCCACTGCCTTAACCGGGTATTGAACTCACACTCTTTGGGTACTGTCACTGGATCTAACTAACGCCTTTATCCACTGTGCCATGTATCTTCAGTTCGACATTCCAACCACCTGAAGAAGGCAGGAGCGTAAAACAGCCGAAACATTGTAATAAATATGGCGACAAAGATGAGGACAATAGTCTGAATAATATAAATAGTGTGAAACGTTGTTAAAAATTACAAAGTACAGGAAGTCCTGGAGAGCTATATTCTGAAGGGACACAGTACATGAGAAAAGAACGATTCAGTATGGAGTCCAGATCTGGAAATAAGCTTTGAACTCTATAAATACCGCCCGAGGCTTTAACAACTATGCTCTATACACTGTGTTAAGACCAACGAATCCTATTGACAAAATCCCTGAGTAGATTATAATCTTTTTTACATGACACAGCCGCAAATCAATGTCATCACGTTTCTGTGTGTTTGCCTGTTTAGTAAAACTGACAAGCTAAAAAAAAGTACGTTAGTAAAAAGAAAAGAAAAGAAAAATACGTGTTAAAATTTATCATGACTGTTATAGAAATGTTAATGGCGGACAAACGTTTGATTTTTTTTTTATTTTTAGAAAAGCCTTTGTTATCTCCCCTTATGATCACCATAATTCATTGTAGGCTATTAAACTCCGGCGCAACTATTGTAGATTATGGCGTATTCGATTGCGCAGTGGCTTACCTATTGTCCCAACCAGCCAACGATTGTAAATTACCGCGAGTTCAACAAATCTGACCGTGTTTAACCAAATTTCTTTTAAACGAATAAATATTTTATCTCGGTGCATCATTTCTTACGCAGTTTAATGACGACTAAAAATGTTTATACGCAGATTCTATATTTTGCTAATAGTAACACTAAACCATTTTTAACCGACGGACATATTTTTATGGTTGCTGTTTGCAGGATCAACTAGTGCTTTACTGTGTCGTGTCCACTAAAATATCAAATACAATATTTATAAACTAATCAGACTCAAGAAAACACTTACATCTTAAAACACACCAATAAAATCATAGAATATAAATCAAAAAGTTTGTTGTATTAGTCATTTGTTTTTAGGTAGATGCCGACCAAATATCGTGGGGACGTAGTAGTAGACATACCATGTGCTCTTTTCGGGTCAATTAGGAATAAATAAATAATTTAATTCTGGAGCCGATTTTGTTACGAAAAAGTGTATAAAAACATACGAAATCCGTTCCCAAACAGGATACACAACTGTCACCAAGCTCCACGCAACTCTCCCTTATGATCTTCATGACTTCATGCTAAAAGCGATAGCGTTGACAAACTTCAGACTACGGCAACACCGCTAAAAGTAAGAAATAATTTCTATCTCTTGTATCCGCTTTTACTATGAATCACGCACACACATGTTGACTTTTTCATATAAACACACATATCACAACATTTTCTTGTTTCTCATATACGTACACAAAGTTTATATTTTATTTCAGAGCTTTATCAACCCAAACAAAAAGACATTACTGTCCAATCTATCATCAACTGCTTGTATTCTTGTCGTTATATTAAATTAATGTTTATTTGTTGAAACTACGTTGTCTTTTCTACTGAATTTTATTCCTTCAATGGATATCGTGTGATTATTCTAGATGGTCAAATTACTCGCAACCCTTTAACCATATTTTGTTAATGTATCGAATCCCGACATTTTAAATTTTAACATTCAACAAAAAAACGAGTAGAAGGATTTCTACAACTGTAGACATTCTGATAGACTCTTAAATAATTTGTCAATTTTAGAATGTTTCCTGAATTACATCTGTCAATCACTAACGAATGCCCTCTTTTTCCCACTTTCAATCAACCCGTCACTATCGAAATTTCTTGATTGCTATTATGCAAATGGTAATATTAGCCGGAATTTATAGAAATATTCGGCATTCATTGGCTGAGTAGTTAGCGTTAATGTCCGTTGGAATATATAAATCTTTGTTTCGAGCCATCCTAATTTTTTTTTCTAAATGTTTGGGAAGATATCTGTACTGATTGCAGATACTGACGAGGCTGCCGACGTAAATTTGGTAAGTCCAAAACAGCCATTTTTATTGTTTAGAAAACTGCTTATTTAAAACTCAACATCTTAAAACAAACAATATTGCTTCAATTTACGACTAAAACATGGGGATCTTTTTATTTTCTTTTAATTAACACAAGCTCTGATTAATAGATTTTGTATATGTAGCAATTTTTGTACTTCAATCATCGAATATCAAATGAAGAAAGCTATTTTGCTCAATTAACAAGATTCAAGAATCAATCGCCAGTTGAACCAGCGATGACTACTACGCAAATGATATTTATTTATCAATCAGCCTGCGTTTGTTCTAAACCTTGTTTTGAATTCATCAAAATGTTATGAATAACATCTATCACAGGCATATTCATTGGTTCCTCGTAGGCAGAAGCCCGATCAAATATACTCATCAGTAATGCGGCCATTTTTCGTGAATATTTCAAATGAATATAGACATAGATAAATAGATAGATAGATAAGAACAGACTGAAATAGATATCAATAGACTGAAAAGGACAGATAGATTGAAAGATGTGAACAAATTGAAATAGATATGCACAGGCGGAAATAGATAGATAGATAGATAGTTAGTTTGTTTTGTTTTACGGCATATCAACCTAAATGGGTTATTTAATGCCGACAAAATTTTTATTGCTGGTAGTATTTTCTTTTGTCAAAAATCTATTTCTGGTAATAATTTTTTTTTCAGAAATGTGTTCCTGGTAATAATTTTTTTCAAAAAACGTATTTCTGGTAATATTTTTTTCAAAAAATATATTGCTAGTAATAGTTCTTTATTTTTTCTTCAAAAATTTATTGATTGATATAATTTTTTACTAAGTATTTCTGGTATTGATATGTCCCAGAAAGGGATATATTTGAACGAAGTATCTAAGTGGTTTTGGCTACTATAACCAAGTAGAATACGGTAGCAGTAATCGACTGGTACGCGTCGTAGTCGCAGGTAAGAAGTGTAGATCAATGGCCTAGTCCAATAGGCGTCGTTATAGACTTAGCTCTCAGACTAAGGCTCTTCTCTGACTCTCCTACACGTCCGTCGATATTTATGACGGACACCAGCCAATCATATTTCAGTGAGGGGCAACACAGGTGTACGCATATTCCATTATATCAGGTATGAAAACCTATTTTTACATTTTCATAGTGTGTTTTTTACCCCAGTTTCCGGGTTAACTATTTGCCCAGAGTTGGGACCCTAACAGGTGCTACCACCCCGGGTCAGGGTGGACCTGGGAACGCCAGCAATTAAGAGGTTGTTCTATGCTCCTCAAAACCTCCTGATCAGAGGCCTTGCAGTTGGACGTAGTTTATCGTCTTACCCAGGACGCGGATGTAGTTTATCGTCATGCTCAGGACGGCTGGCTCTTGAAACGGTAGAGTATAGAACGAGATGTAGGTAGCATCTTTATTCTATGTACCAAGAAGTAAGTAAATACTGTATTAAAGCAAACTATAATGTTTATGATACTTATCCAAATGGTGTTTTTTACGATGCTAGCTGTGGCAAGGATGGTGGTGTGGACGTCGCGAAATGAAGAAATTTTGCCGGATGAACTCTACTCGCATCAAGATCTGGTTGTTTTCTTTAGGCATCAGCTTAGGGTTCGGATCAGATCTAATAGAAAGCGTTTGATTTCGACAGATTTCAGCGAAAGGTGGGTGACTGAGGTGAGCCTGGTTCATGTGTGCGGGGCTAGTCCCGATTTTCTCTTTTAAATCCCCTTGATGCAACGGAACGGTTTCCTGTGAACCCTCCCCATTGTTAGACAATACTATGTTTTCCTAGTAAATGTGAATAAGTGTTGTGCCCGGCCTGTTCCCGGCATTCTCTTTGGTTATGACCCATGTTGTGATTCCTAACCTCCCCTAGTTTGTTTTTGTCCCCCATTTTTAATCCCGACTGGGTCAGCCTTTGATTTTCTCCTTTCCTTCATTTATTTTTACCCTTCCCATTCCATTAGTGAGTGTGCTTCTTGATTCTGTCTATCGACAGCATACAGCGGCCACTCATTGTTTTGAAGGGATGGACGGGTCCCACTAACATTATTTTGTTCTAGTTTTATCTTTGTGTTTCATTTTTAGTTTGTTTTTCTGGTTTCATCCTCCCACCGCATCATTTAATAAATCATGAAATTTTCATATAAAAGGACTTTATGGACAATGAAATGAAAATTTTACATCATGGGATATTTTGTAGACCCCCTCTCTCCCGTGAATATGCGGTATTATGGTATATGCTGGATTGATTGGTGATGGATGAGTTCTTGTGGTGAATGAGCAAATTGTAATGGATGAATGGTTCGTGATTCTGATTAACTAGAACTAGGATAGCTAATGAAGACCAGAGATGCATGCCCTCTACCGTAAAAATCGTATGCATAATTAGTTATATAGGAATAAAGTGTCGCTGCCGACACTTCAGTTTGAACATAGATCGCCAGTGAGCAAACACAGGCGATCCCATTATTGAATTAAATAGATCACGTGACCTTAGAGGAAACGCATATATGGGCAGTATCGTGATGTTTATATTGATCTGCAATTCTAGTCTATCCTCTATACGTATCTGCACTTCTTTACTCTATTAACTATAGTATTTCTCTATTCCAATCGCTATACGGATTACTATTCAAGTGAGTATTATCGAGCAAGTACTATTAGTGCGAGTGCTATTTGAAGGCGTCTGACACCAGTATTGTTCAACGGCGTATTATAGTTTTATCTGCGATTACAAAGTCTCTAGTACAACGAGCATTATGAAAGTGACAACGAGTATTCGTTCGTATCACAAAATGGCAACGAGTGTTCGTTGACATCACAAAAATTACTGACTAATATTATATTACTAATTATGTGTATTACGTAATTTATTGTTTAGTTAAGCATTTTTCATAAAATATTCCATTAGCCATATTTGCTACCTCCATAAATTTTAATTTTTCTTTTCAGTCGTCCGATACTCGTCACCCACCCAGTCCAGTCATCATCATTATCATCATTATCATCATCAAACTTTATTCAAGATGTCAAGCCATTCCCAAAACAGTCTTGATACATTCTCTTATGTCTGTAGTCTATTTACCACCAAAGCTCAGTAGCGTGTTATCACAATTGAAATCAAGAAGATCTGCCAGTTGTGCTTTGTATGCCCTTTCGGGGGATCATGATAAGAGTCGGACGCCATATATCAGCTTGTTCCAATAGCCTAAGGGATTGACTTAATAAAAGGAAGCGAGTTTGGTGTACCTATGATACGGAGAGAACGAAAGGATCTTTTCAAGGGATTTCTATGTGATTAATGTAAGTGGGTTTTTTCAGTTAAGACCAAGTGTAAGGCAGTGTATCCCAACTTAGAATTGACCAGTACCAGACGACGATGATAATCTGCCTGGCCCCCTACTACCGGAGAATGAACTTTAAATGACTGTCGAAGAGGTACTTTGTGAGGAAACTACTCGTGATGTTGGAACAACCATAGTTTTTGTTCTTGAAAATTAAGACGAACCACAGAAATTTTCTCAAGGAGGGTTAAATGATTTCTTTAGGGAATTGTCGTTATCAAAGACTAAAACTGATCTTTCAGCATCTCGCCTCAAAGAAAAGTACCTGCTTAAGGTTAATGTCTGTATTAATCATTTCAGAAAGAGAAATAAAGATCTGATTTCTTTCCTCTCTGTAGATGGACAGCTTTGTTTCTGTAATAACAATGATGAGTTATTTCATGGTTTGTGCCAAGAACATGTTCCATGTGAATGGAACTTATTCATTGCTTCATCTAAGTCTTAAGGCAGTACTACTACACAATGGCAATAAAAAACCATCCATTTCCATTGAACATTCAGTGCACATGAAGGAGTGTTATGATCATATGCAGGTATTCATTGAGGCCTTAAAGTATTCAGAATACCATTGAAATATATAAAGACTTAAAGATGATTGAAATGTTAATGGGAATGCAGCCTGGATTCCCAAAATATTGCTACTTTTTATGCCATTAGACAGTTATGCAACGGCCAAGAACTCCATGCAATCAGAGTAGCCCCAGCAAGAAGCATACAAACCAAGAGTATCTAACATCCAGAGTAAGCCATTAGTAAAGCCAGAAAATGTTCTTCACCTTCTTTGTATAAAGCTTGGACTCATGAAACAATATGCGAAGATAATTGCCAGGAAGCACTCAGAAGGCTTTGAATATGTGAAGGCCAAGTACCCAAAATCCTCAATGAGATTGAACTTAAAGCCTGGAAATCCTTTAAGTGGATCTGTAAAAATTTTCTGGGTAACAAGAGATCTCAAGATTTTAAAAATGGAGTAAAATGTCTTTTAGAGTCTTTTGTCACTGAAAATCCATTTCCTTAATTCACATCTGAGTTTTTTTTTTTTTTTTTTTTTTTTTCGCAGAGAACCTTGGGGCAGTGTCTGAGATCAAGGGGAACACTTTCTCCAAGACATGTCATAAATGGAGCAACAATATCAAGGATTTTATAATTAAGGAATGCTAACTGACTACTCTTGGATGTTATACGCAGATGAACTAGAGAATAAGCACCAGAGAAAGTCTAAATCCCAAAGATTGTAAGTTCTAATTCAATAGATAGTATTATAGCTTTATTTTAAACGTAATAGTTTTGATTTTGTACAATAAATGGCTACAAAAAAGTCATATCTTGTATTTATTATACCTTATACCTACATGAACTACGTAACCAAACGTGAAAATTACAGGTATCGCTAGCATAAAAATGTGACCTGATAGAGAATAACTGGCTTCAGATTCGTAATCAGCATGAAAAATTGACTCGTAATCTTTCAACTGTGGAGCGGGATTCTGTAAGTCTGAGAGAAAGAGTGAGAGCCTGTATTCTACTCTGTTAAGGTGGCTGCAGGAACAGACGTTGACTAGGAGATATGTTGTGCAGTGGTTCGGCTGATTGTCTTGACTTAAGTATCTTTACCATGGGTTCATAGCCGCGGAGTGGATGACGAGTGTCAATTTGCTGCTTCAACTTCTCTCTGGGTCTTCCATTGTCCTAAAAAATGTCATAAACCTCACCTAATGGAAACCAAATGATTTACTATATCAGCGCTTCCTAAATATTAGGTAGGTGCAAAAATAATTTCGTTTTTTAACATATGTTACTATGTGAGAAAACGAAATTATTTTTGCACCAACCTAATATTTTCTACCTTCAAAGTCACATCGGTAGTACTCCTCTCCCACGTCAATACGCAGACACTTTATTTTGGCATTAGGTAGGCTGCAAATTCAAAACAACTAACCTAACACTTAAAAACCTCGTGCATCTGATCCTGCAGATGTCAGTTGTATGATATTCTTGGCGTGTGACGCGTCCTGTTCAGATAACATCAGCAAGGCACAAACACTCAAATTTTTAACTTCGGACAACGAAATAAAATAAAATCTTGCGTTCGTGTATAATTAGTGTGTTAGTTTTATTCTTTGTAAAGCACAATGGTTAGAAATGGCTTCAAGTGAGTAAAGATTGTGGATCTCGGAGAAGACCCTATTTCGAATGTTGTGGACAGAATCACAAAGAACTGTGCCAAATAACAGAAACAACACAAGGATTTTCAGCAGCAACAGTGGCTTAAATGGATAGCACATGTAATTCGAAGAGAAAATAAAGACCTTATGAAGATGTTGACGTTCCACAAGTTATCGAATAAAAGTTTAGGAACGATGGTTTGGTTTGGTTTGTTTTATAGCATATCGACCTCAATGGGTTATTTAATGCCGACAAGATTTGTATTGCTGTCAAATGTATTGCTGGTAGTAAAACCTATTTTTACACTTTTATAGTGCTTTGACCACAGTTTGGGGGTTAACTATTTGCCTAACTAGGACCCTAACAGATGCTACTTCCCCGGGTCAGGGTAGAACTGGGAACACCAGCAATTAAGAGGTGATTCGACGCTCCTCAATACCGCCTGATCAGAGACCTTGCTGCCGATGTAGTTTATCGTCTTACCCAGAACGGTGTTTAGGAAGGAAACCCTATCAATACTAGAAAGAAAGATAACACTGGACTTTAGAGAGCTATTTTCCTGAAAAATGGTTTTAAGAGAAAGATTTTATAAATTTCAACTGATAGCAGCACTGGTTTTTCCATCAATGAATACCGAATGTTTCCTTATAAGGAAACGGTTAATATTGCCATTACTATTTATTGGAAGTGACTTAGATTTTGTCATATAGATGTTGTAAAAAATGACTTGCTTCTAATACCAACCTGCTGGCTCCTCCCACCCCTTTTCTAATCGGCCAACTACCCCTTTTTATTTCTCACCGCCGCCCCCTGGATCTTTACATGACCCGGCTTATGGCCAAATCGCATTGAAACACCGGTTGTCGTACGATCAATGAAGCAATTTCTCAATTCTCACTTTTAAAGACCTTCTTCTTCTTCTCCTTCTTCTTCTTCTTCTTCTTCTTCTTCTTCTTCTTCTTCTTTTCGAGCTTACTGACATATCACGTTGAAACACCGCTTCTCGTACGATCACCGAAGTTAAGTAGCGTCGATCCTGGTCAGTACTTAAATGGTAACCACTTGGGAATAGTATGTTCTGTAAGCTTGGATGTGCGGGTGGTGTAATGCATAATGGCTCGGATTTAGAAATTGGAGAGCCGAATGCCAGTCGTTATATTATTCTCTTACGCAAAAACACCCTTTGAAAAAGGTTGTGAATCCACCGCTTTTCCCCCATCTATGGGTTAATTAGTAGAACTTGCATCAGAGAATTATTTCCAGAAATTCTTACATTCTTTAAAACAATAATTTCTGGCTTTTAATAACCTGCAAAAAGTTGATAAACTGTAAAAAACAAATTATTCAATCTTTACATCACCCCTTTGGGATTCATTCTATTATGGGATAATTTGATATTTTTTATATGAAATAAATACACGAAAAAGAGATAAGTAAACTTTTAAAAAGTTAAAAAGTTGCCCACACTCTGATATTCTATTCTTACATGGGATAACCTATAAATGTTGACATTTATGTGAATATCAAAGGATACTAAGATGAATGGAGATGTTTCTTTTTTTATTACTATTATTCAACTTGTGATGTACTGGATATGAAAAAAGTTCAAAAGATAGATAAAAAGTTAATTCTTAAAGTTCAAGAGGGTAAATATCAAATTTTGGTGCACGAAAAAAAAAATCCAGACTATGAGGTTGATGTATCAAAAGTTTCTTTTCAAGTTGATTATGTGTATTTGTAAACATTTTTCTTTCTTTCTTTCTTTCTTTTTTCTTCTCGACCGTTTCCTTTATTTTTCTATTATCCCTTTTCCTTTCCTTCCTTTTTCTCCTTTCTTTTCTTTTCTCTTTTTACTTTTCCTGGTACTTTTTTCGTTCATTTTTTCTTTCTTTCTTTCTTTTTCTTCTTTCCTTTTCATTTTTTTCTTTTCAAGCTTCTTTTTCTTTCTTTCTTTCTTTCTTTCTTTCTTTCTTTCTTTCTTTGTTTTGTCTTTCTTTCTTTTCACACCTTTACTAATTTCTTCCTTCTTTTCACATTGTCTTGTATTTCTTTTTCTTCTTGTCCTTTTCCTTTATTTTTCCTTCCTTTCCACTTTCTTTCCTTTTTCCTTTCTTTTCACTTTTTCTACTATCTTTTTCTTTCACTATTTCTTTCTTTTTCTTCTTCTTTTTCTTTTATTTTCTTTTTTCTTTTCTTTTTCTTTCATTATTTCTTTCTTTTTTTCTTTTTCTTTTCTTCTTTTCTTTTTCTTTTCTTTTTTCATTCTTTCTTTCTTTTTCCTTCTTTTCTTCCATCTCTCTTTTTGAATTTTCTTTTCTCTTTGATTCTTTCTTTCTCTGTTCCCTTTCTTTTGTTTTCCTTCCTTCCTTCCTTCCTTCCTTCCTTCCTTTTTTCTTCGTACCCTTTCCTTTATTTATCATTTTTCTTTTCTTTCCACGTTTTTCCTTTTTCTTTCTTTTCTTTTCACTTTTTACTTTTTCTACGATCTTTTTCTTTTATTCTTTCTTCTTTTTTTTTGTAATGGGCTGGCAATTGGAGAGTCGAGTTCCAATTCCAGTCAGGTTTTATTCACTTACATGCAAATGCCCTAAGGAGGGGTATGAAATCCACCTCTTCTTCCCCAGCTATGGGTTAATTAGCAGGATTTTTATCAGTAAATAAATAAAAAAAAATCTTTCACTCTAAAAAGAAATTTCTGGCTTTAAATAACTTGCAAAAGTTTGATAATCCATAAAAACTAATTAATCAATCTTTACATCATACCTCCCACCGCCCAAGGGTACGGCACACCGCCTATTTTGACATGCATATAATGTGATAATTTCGGGTTCGTTCAATTCATTTAAATGCGCAAATACCCTTGCGAAAATATGAATGCACCTCTTCTCCCCCGGTTATGGGTTAATTAGTAGGACTGGTATCAGTAAATCATTATTATTTTAAAAAATCTTACGATCTAAGTTAATTTCTGGCCTTAAATAACCTGCGAAAGGTTGATAAACCGTAAAAAAAAAAAAAATCAATCAATCTTTACCTCACCCCGAAGGAAGCTGTACCGATTTGGGATTCGTTCTATTATTTAATGGAATAATTTGATTTTTAATAGGAAATAAATACAGGGAAAAAGAGATAAGTAAACATTCAAAAAGTTTAAAAAAACGTTGCCCACACTCTGAAATTCTATTCTTGCATAGGAAAAAAGCAGACCAATCGATCCATATTCTTCCTTTCTTTTTCACTTTCTTTTTCTCTTTCTTCCTTTCTTTCTTCCTTTCTTTCTTTTTCTCTTTCTTCCTTTCTTTTTCTCTTTCTTCCTTTCTTTCTTTTTCTCTTTCTTTCTTCCTTTCTTCTTCCCCGTCTTCCCTTGATCTTTCAACAGCTTCCATTTCCTGCCGAAACTTTCAATCTATTTCCGTTTTCGTGTCTATCTCTGTTGTGTAGTTTTAAAACTTTCTCGAACATGCAATTTTTTCATTGGACCGTAAATATGAATGACTTTTGGATTTGACAAACGGGTTCGCCATATTTAGTTTTCTCTCGTAACTCACTGTTATCAAATCGTAAATATGTTTCTTGTGTATGTCTCTCTTTTTTATTTTTTTCATATTTTTAAAGCTGTGTTTTGTTTTAACTTTTACTCATTTCTTTTCCCGTCAAAGTAAATGCGTTCATTTTACATACCTAAGAAATAATTTATTCAGGCATTGCTATGTCGATGCTTATTTTTGCAACCAGAAGTAACTAATCGAGCTTGGTTAAGATAGATCCGTGTTGACACTAGTGCAAGCGACGGATGTTCAAGCACAGATAAAAACACGCATTGTATACCATAAGCCGAAGCGTAATATAATTTTGCCTTGGATCGTACAGTTCCGGGACAAAAGACATGAATTAACTGTAGTCACAATGATAAAAAAAAGAAAATAATCGCCGTAAAAAGCAGGATTAAATTATGAATTTATGTATTTTTAATCTTTTTACAGCAAGCAAGGTGATAAACCCACTAAGACGCAAGAGGTTACTGATAGTGAGAGGTTTGGTTTGGTTTCGTTAGTTTTGTTTTACGGCATATCAGCCTCAATGGGTTATTTAATGCTGACAAGATTTTTATTACTGGTGATATTTGTTTTGCTTTCTTTCCAAAAGTGTATTGCTGGTAATATTTTTTTTCAAAAATGTATTGCTCATAGTATTTAGTTTTTTAGTTTTTTTTTCTCAAAAATGTTTTGCCGGTAATAATTTTTTTCCAAAAATATTTTGCAGGTAATATTTACATTTTTATTTTTTTAATGTATTGCTGGTATTATTTGTTTTTTGTTTTTCGTTTAAATGTATTGCTGGTAATATTTTTTTCCAAAAATGTATTGCGAGTAATATTTGTTTTGCATTTTTCCTCCAAAATATATTGCTGGTAATATTTATTTATTTATTATTTTCTAAATTGTTTTGCTGGTAATGTTTGTTTATTTTTATTTTTGTTTCTAAAAATGTATTACGGGTAATATTTGTGTTTTATCCAAAAATGTATTACGGGTAATATTTGTTTTTTCCCAAAAATGTATTACGGGTAATATTTGTTTTTTTCCCCAAAAATGTATTACGGGTAATATTTGTTTTTTTTTTCCCAAAAATGTATTACGGGTAATATTTGTTTTTTTTCCCAAAAATGTATTACGGGTAATATTTGTTTTTTTTCCCAAAAATGTATTACGGGTAATATTTGTTTTTTTTCCCAAAAATGTATTACGGGTAATATTTGTGTTTTATCCAAAAATGTATTACGGGTAATATTTGTTTTTTCCCAAAAATGTATTACGGGTAATATTTGTTTTTTTCCCCAAAAATGTATTACGGGTAATATTTGTTTGTTTTTTTTCCCAAAAATGTATTACGGGTAATATTTGTTTTTTTTCCCAAAAATGTATTACGGCTAATATTTGTTTTTTTTTCCCAAAAATGTATTACGGGTAATATTTGTTTTTTCCCAAAAATGTATTACGGGTAATATTTGTTTTTTTCCAAAAAATGTATTACGGGTAATATTTGTTTTTTTCCAAAAAATGTATTACGGGTAATATTTGTTTTTTCCAAAAAATGTATTACGGGTAATATTTGTGTTTTATCCAAAAATGTATTACGGGTATTATTTGTTTATTTAACAAAATGTATTACGGTTAATATTTCTTTTTTCCAAAAATATATTACGGGTAATATTTGCTTTTTTTCCAAAATGTATTACGGGTAATATTTGTTTTTGTTTTTTCCAAAAAATGTATTTCTGGTAATAATTTTAATGTATCGGTGGTAATATTTGTTGTTTTTTTTTTTGTTTTTTTGTTTTTTTTCAAGAATTTATTATTGGTAATACTTGAAAGCGGGAAAGAAATAGAAAAAAGTTGCTGAAAAGAAAGGAAAATAAAAAGAACAATATTCAAAGAAGCAGAAAATGACGATTGACGTTGCATTCAAATTTTTGAAGGTTGTACTTGAAGCTGGAAGAAAGTTCCACAGGGGAGAAGAAACTATTAGAATAGAACTTGCGGTTACACTTAGAATTATTATAATTCCAACGATATTCGGACTAAATTTCTTCTTGGTTTCATGACTAACTTTAACCCGATGTATTCTTTAGGTATTTTTTTTTTAATATCTGAAATACTTGCGACTGCAAAATAGTTCTCGGCACAATCTTCCTTTTTTTTCTTCTTGGCATCGGATTCCAGTTAAATCCATTCCTTTCACTTACGTGCTAATACTCTTGTTTGTTTTTATAGTGCTTTCCCAATGAAATCACCTCTTTCAATTAGATGTATTCCTGGACCTATTTCAGTTCTTCACCTACTGAGCAAAAAGAGCAAGATGAAGAATTAATGTTCTTTTAAGTTTAACATTTTTCTTTAGTTATAAAGCTAAAAGAAAAATAGTGTGTGTGTGAGTGTGTGTATTCGAGAGAGAGAGAGAGATTGCTGGGAGGAAATAGTTGAAAACATAGATAAATAACCACTTTTGCATAAGGAGTTGTTCTTTTCCTAGACTGGCTGCCAACCAATGCTAGAAAACTGCTAATGAGCGAAACTGGAAGGGAGAAGCGATCATTCCCGGATAGGTAAAGACCAGTTGTTTATATTTGAGTCCGCAAGCATTGACATGCTCTTTTTTTTTTAGGGATTTTGCTCCTCTGCAGGTAATGTAGACAGTGTATTCTAGGCCACTAGGACAGGCCATGAATGTATTGTCGGAAACTTTGTGATAAATCCAACAAAGATGAGAATATTAGTCTAAAGAAGTCATGGGATAATAATAATAACAATAATAATAATAATAATAATAATAATTACTCATCGATGATTTAAGACCACAAAATGACCAAAGAAGGCGTCGGCCGAAATGTAGAGATAAAAACAAACTATACGAAAATAAAACCGGACAATATGTTGGACGATGTGCTGAAAGTTCCCATCAGTCAGTCAGTTATGTGCCATGCACGATACAAGCTTAGGCGATCATGTATCTTTCGATACATGATTAACATGGCAGATTTTTTTTCCCGCGGTAGGTTGCCATTTCTTTCTGCGGTAGACTGGTTGCCATCCAAGGCTATAGAACCCGGTCTGTTCTGATATTTACCCATTGTTGGCGGGGAGGAGAAGAATGTTAGCACGTAAGTGAATTAGAAGGATTCGTCTGGAACTCGAACTCGGCTGTCCGATTCCTCAATCCGAGTCGCTATCCATTGCTCCAAATGGTCGACATGAAATGATTTGTGCAAGGCCTTTATTTCGCTGTGGACAGACAATGGCGGCTGATGATGATGATAATGATGGCCATGGTGATATCCATTTAGCATCGTATTAAACGCAACAGATATAATCGTCGTCCCTCTCTACCTGGAATGACTAAGCATTAAAAGTTAGGTATATCTATTGCAATATTGCAATCATAGTATCTCTCATATCTAGTCACAGGTACAGATTATCAATATATTGGATAAGTTAGTTCTGCATTCGTTAAGTTTCTAACAAAGTTAACGATCGATAAGTCGGAAAATATTGATTTGAACTTCTATTCTGGAGAATAAAGAAAAGACAAAGTAACATAGGAAAACAAATTCAAAATTGCTTATTAAAACCGTAATTAAAGCGCATTAGTCTTTTGTTTCTTTTCTTTCCTTTTTCTTTTCTCTGCTTCTCTATCAAAACAAACCGAACTAATTATACAAACTCCTGGATTCGAATTTGAAAAATAACCCACCGCGAAAATCTCTGCGTCCTTTAATAAGTCCATTTTGCATAGCCGCATCGCTACTTCCCAACTGCAACCAACAGCGATCAACGTTTGTACGTAAAGTTCTTCGTTTAAACCACGTCCTCGTCAAGCACCTCCCACCGATCCGGGCTTTATACGCCAGATCAGCAAACAATAAAGCAAAGATCAAGTAATCGAATATAGGCGTATTAGCGAGTTGAGCGCGGATCCACTTACTAGGCTGAGCTGACGTTTCCCCGTCCCGCATTTCTCTTGGAGATAAAATCATGCCGCTAAGTGATTTCCTCTTTCTAAGAACCTCTTCAAGAAGGCGACAGGACGATGTCAGATTGAACGGAGTTCGGAGTCTGGCTCGTTTCTGGTTGAATTTCATTTTATGCTTGACTTCATTCACTGTAAGGTAAATGGAATAATTAATTTTTTCCCCCCTCACTTTTCGAAATCTTATTCCTTGCTGTTATTTTCAAGAATTTGCGAAACGCAAATTGCAACTATAGCAACAAAGTTTGTTCCTCTTGTCCCACTCTTAAAGTCGCTCCCAAGGTGACTTTTGTGGTTAACCTCTATCGATGCAAATAGGAATCTATTTTTGCTACATAAGAGACAATAAAACAGTAGGATTATGGAAAATACCTCGAAACATTGAAGACATACCTTGCACATTTAAAATTTATATTTGTTTACGGGTTCCAAGCCCTCAAGTATTTAATGGCCATAGATATTTAAATGTGCATCATACGAGTCCCTTACCTTCACGAATCTTCCTATAGTAATTTCGATCCCATTAGTGCTCCCCACACTTGCAGCCTTGTGTCAGACTAAGCTAATCTTGGTAACTACTTATAATGTGTCAGTGCATTTTAGAAATTTCCTAGAGCGTCTTGTATGACTATTACTAGTGCTCGATTTTACCCCGACATATTCCCCTTTTATGTCCGTGTGCTTGACTTAACGTAATAAATAACTATGTAATCTGGTCATCCTCATTTGCAAGATACATGTCAGGCTAGTTCAACACTTATAGCTTAATCTCACTCTTGCGGCCTTGTGTCAGACTAAGCTTAGTAGTGTCTTCTTTGGAGTGATTTTATTTACCGATACCTCCGAAATGGCTAGGTCACAATTAATAAGTGGTGACAGAAACTAACCAGTTTTCTCAATAATTCTTTTTTATGGGTGCCTCAGGCAGCAAGGAAGTAACCATAATTCTTGTCTTTTGGCCCATATTCTTCTCTGTTTGAATTGTTTTATATATATATATATATATATATATATATATATATATATATATTATTAATGGAAATCTTATAAGTATAAGAAACTATACTCGCTCGGAAAAACTTCGTTGTTCTGATTTGCAAATAAACAGGCCAATACCAAAGGGAAAAAAAAGGTATAAAAAAAATGAAAGAACCAAGAAGATGTACTTTAACCGAAAATAATCGTCCAGTATGCGAGTTCAAGGCCCAAAGGGGGAAAAACCGATGCGAGTACCCAAAACAACTAAATAAAGTGCTCAATACAATGAGTGGAGCAGACCTAGTTAAACCATGCTGGCATTCCCTGACGATCCACTTAGGTGAAACCTTGATAGATTTGTCTGGCTCTCTAGGTTTAACTATCTATATCTATCTATCTATCTATCTATCTATCTATCTATCTATCTATCTATCTATCTATATATATATATATATATATATATATATATATTGTGTCCGTTTTGCTTAGTTCATATTTTCTTGATTTCAAATAAAAACTTGGAAATTGTCCAATATATTTCGGTGAAATTTTCACTTTCCAACATTATTGTTGATATATATATATATATATATATATATATATATATATATATATATATATAAAAGGGCATCGGTTTAGAATGACGCCGGGAGGGTATGGGTTAATTTGATTCCTTGTTTTTTTTCCGTATTGTCCATATTCAACCTCTTGAGTGACGCTGCCTTAAGGAAACTAGAGACGCTGCCAGGATCTATTATTGGTGGGCGTCATCTCAACAATATAAGATACGCAGATGACACTGTGTTTTGTAGCCGACTCGGAAAGGAAACGAACAGGAACATCTGGACAGGGTAGTAGAAGAAAACGAAAAAGAAAAGGACAAACCATCAACTGCAAGAATACAGAAGCTATGAACATCTGCAAGCGAAAAAGACCAAAATGGAGATGGCAACATCAAGAAGGTGCAGAGGTTGAAATATCTTGGAATCGTTTTAACAGACCGAAGATTGCCGAGAAAAGTGTTCCTGAATTCAAATATTTAACAAATAGAAATGTTATCATTGCAGATTTCATTTTGGAGTGGCTGAGTTTACGTTCAAATAATTACAACAGTCTGGGTCTCTATAACAAAAAAAAAAAAAGGCTTTTGCTGTTTACATGCTGGCATTTTAGTTTCTCTAAGATATAGACAATACTAAGACAATGGAAAGCATTCAAACAAAACTGGAAAAAAAATAATAAAAAATGAATCAGACAGACCCTTAGATGGATTTAATAAAATTGGTTTGATTGAAATGTTGGTGTCTAAATATAGATAAATATATGATAAAAAAAATATATTTTTAAGGTGTGGTGTATTTATAGATGAAAGTGCTCGATAGCAACGATAGATCATATGTCAATATAAAAACGGCCGCTCAAGTGAAATCTAAGCAGAGACATGTTGATATATATGGTCTGGTGAAAGGTCTTTTTATGTCGTGGTTCTCGACGAAATTCAAAGACAGATCTGCAATATGATAGGTGAAACTCACTTCCTCTTACTTGCTTCCCTGATAACTATAATCTTCAAGAATTCAAATGTAATGTCAATCGACATCTTCCGATGCCTTCATCATCGTTCTTCTTTTTATCCTTTCCTCAATTCCCGCTATACCCACCATTTTCCCTTACTTTCACTCTCCGGAGCCCCTTCAGTACTAGTGGCACTCCCGCCTTGCTTGGGGTGAAATGCTTTATATATATATATATATATATATATATATATATATATATATATATAAAATATTTAATTTAAAGAAAAACAGACCACTTTAAGGCTCCATTTGTAATAATTTATTTTACCAGAGAATTTTATTTTTCTCTGGATCTTCAGACTGCACTTTCAATATATATATCATTCGCAGACAGTACTGTTTCGCATATATATATATATATATATATATATATATATATATATATATATATATATATATATATATATATATATATATATATATTCTGAGTGTAATAGCAAAATTGTCTATTTGTTAGATTAAGATTTGAAACGTTGTAACTTAGAAATCATTAAAGACATATTATTGGACTATTAGACTCTACATTGAGCAATAAGAATGTACAATTACTCTCCAAGCTTAACAGAAGAATCGTGATGGAACCCACCATAAACGAATATGACATGTTCATCATTAATCATAGCTAATGATCGTAAGCTCATGAAGGATTGAAATAAAGTTCATATATATATATATATATATATATATATATATATATATATGTAGTTAAACCTGGAGAGGCTTAAGGTAACTAGAGACGCTGCCAGGATTTATTATTGGTGGCCGTCATCTCAACAATATAAGATACGCAGATGACACTGTGTTTTGTAGCCGACTCGGAAAGGAAACTAACAAGAACATCTGGACAGGGTAGTAGAAGAAAGCGAAAAGAAAAGGACAAAAGAAAGAGTTTTTTTTTGGGGGGGGCTTTCTCAGTTCGTGCCTGACGACTTGGAAAAACAATGAAACTTAGGTACGAGTATATCTATTAATATATACTTCTTAGCTGTATCTAACTAAATTGAGCACTGTTTTATTTACACCTTATATTAAGTAAATATTTATTCACTTATCTGTGTATACAAGCTAACGCATACATATACAGTTGCTAATATATAATTATTTGGCTTATATCCGCACTTCTATCTATCTATCTATCTATCTATCAAAATACGTTATCTATCTATCTATCTATCTATCTATCAAAATACGTTATCTATCTATCTATCTATCTATCTATCAAAATACGTTATCTATCTATCTATCTATCTATCAAAATACGTTATCTATCTATCTATCTATCTATCTATCAAAATACATTATCTATCTATCTATCTATCTATCTATCAAAATACATTATCTATCTATCTATCTATCTATCAAAATACATTATCTATCTATCTATCTATCAAAATACGTTATCTATCTATCTATCTATCAAAATACATTATCTATCTATCTATCTATCTATCAAAATACATTATCTATCTATCTATCTATCTATCAAAATACATTATCTATCTATCTATCTATCTATCTATCTATCAAAATACATTATCTATCTATCTATCTATCAAAATACATTATCTATCTATCTATCTATCTATCAAAATACATTATCTATCTATCTATCAAAATACGTTATCTATCTATCTATCTATCTATCAAAATACATTATCTATCTATCTATCTATCTATCAAAATACATTATCTATCTATCTATCTATCTATCAAAATACATTATCTATCTATCTATCTATCTATCTATCAAAATACATTATCTATCTATCTATCTATCTATCTATCTATCAAAATACATTATCTATCTATCTATCTATCTATCTATCTATCTATCTATCTATCTATCAAAATACATTATCTATCTATCTATCAGTGAGGTCCGTTTCACTCAGCTGAGCTTTTTGTCAAAACGGTTTCTGCAACATTCTGCAGATGGCTCCTTAACAACTGACAACTGATATCGCTACTGAGCAATTTATGATTTTTTTTGATTGATTGATTTGTTTTTTACGGTTTATCAACTTTTATGGGTTCTTTAAAACTGAAATATATTGTGAATCGTAAGAATAATTCTTTTTTTCCGACTTATTATTACGCTATCAATTCTTTAGAATATCAGTAAGTTTTCCAGGTACAAATCCTACTATTTAACCCATAGTCGGTGGAGGAGAGTATTTGCCCATAAATGAATGTAATTAAGCTGACTGAAATTCAAAAACGGCTAACTTATTTTTCATATGCATAATACCCACTCGCACATCCTGTGAAATTCTGGTTTGCAATCCGTGGCCGAGTGGTTAGAACGTTCGCATTCTGACCACGATATCCGGGTTCGAATCTCATCATGGTCGGTTTGTCAGGAAGGAGAGGTCGATCCCATGGTGTGGCACCTTTGGAAAGTGCTTGAAAACTATGCCACAGATTAACCTAAGCCTTGGGTGCCATCGATAGCTATGCTAGTACGAAGTCACAGTCATCGTGGCCGAGGGTTTGAGCGTGGTGGCCTTGTTCAAATTGTTGATCACGCTAGATAACGCGCTCTTTCCTAGAAACTATAACTATGGCCTGCTCAGCATAGTTGCAGTATAAACCACAGGTGGGCTCTGTGGTGTTGAATAAACACAAAATGCGCCCGAGCAAGCGTCTGCAATAGGGATTGGCTAGCCGCCCTAGTAAACGGGTATCCTCGAATACGAGTGGCCATCTGTACAATCCGTTCTCGCAAACGATTAGCACTGTAATAGATTCTTAATAAAAAGGATAAGTCTGTTTTGTCAAGTAAATATTGCACTAGTAACTTTTTTGAGCATGAGAATTTTCCAGATACACTATCTATAAGAAAAGATGGATTGATACCTTTCCTAAGGTTACTTGAGCATAAATAAATGTAGCGGAACCCGACTGGAATTCGAACGCGTTTCGCTTATTTTTCATGCCGATATATCCATTATGCCACCCACACTATAATAGGTTCGTGAGTATCTCACATTTTTAACCATCAGTCAGACTCAACTAATAAAGGGTGTTTCATTAAGACGGATCAAAGTCAGCAGTAAATAAATAAGCGTTATTATTTAAAAAATTATTTATTTCTCTATTGGATCATGTTATTTAAGTTATGGCAATTATGTGTGAAAAATAATATCGCCCAAATGTCCGCCAAGGCTTCGGCGGCACACCTCCACTCGATGGTCAAAATTTTTGATGACGTCCCTGCATAGTTGCTCCTCGATCTCACCAATATGACTTATTATCTCATCCTTCAGCTGTTGAATTGTTGCTGGCCTGTTGGCACAGACCTTACTTTTGAGATGACCCCCAAAGGAAGAAATCTAAAGGCGTCAAGTCGCACGATCGTGGTGGCCAATAAACTTGGCTGTTTTGAGAGATGATGCTACCTGGGAATTTCTCATTGCATTTCTTTTTGAACGTCCATTTTCGTAATAGGCTTCGATAACTTTAACACGTTGTTTGATTGTTAATCTTTCCTCGGTTGAATTTGCCAAAAACTTAAGTTGTTAAATCTGAAATAAAAAGAAAAACGAACCATTAGACGCTTAAACTTAATTCACACTTAAAATCGGTCCAAGTTATTGGAACACCATTTATTAGTAAATTTCGAGAGTAAATAATATAAAGCCGGAAAATAGCAGCAATACCTCATTAAATGTATTCATTTAATTATCGTTATCAATTCAGAGGGATGATGATGATGATGATGATGATGGGTAAGATGGGGTCTTGAGCAGCTTCTGAACAAGGATACCTCGAACGGCATCGATTTGAATTCAAAGTTTGTCTTATAGACCGACTGTCACCAAGGGTTAGTGAACGCAATCTGTTCGGCTATTTGACCCATATTCACAATTCTCGCCTGGCAACTGGGTATTAACCATGTTGTAAGGCTCCTTCTTAGTATTATCCAAACATTATTGTCCTACATGGAAGACCCATATTTCAAATACCAGAAGCCAACGAGATAAATGATTCGATCGGTTTGTGTTATGCGTGTGTGTAGACTAAAGAAAAAAACAATTGAACGCACGTCGGACAAGCCGGCTTATAATAAACGACATTCATATGTACTCTTAGAGCAACAGAAAAGTGGCCACATCCTATAAAAAGAAGGAAATATCACATTATACATTAGGTTCACTGTAAGAGATACCAAAATAAGTTTTTGTACTCGGTGTCACCTCAGAAAATCAAAATACCTAGGAACCCCAAGAAGGTTTCCACAAAGCTTCTAAGTGCATAATCGGACTTCGATTCGTGCACCAATAGAAACAATAATTTGAGCCCAGAAAAACATAAGATTTACACGAACAATTCAACTGGATAACAGGAAGTTATATAAACGCCCGACCTACGAGGAGACACCCTCATACGAAGAAGTTCGACCATTCGACGAAAAACCTGGATCCAAGTACCCTCGATTCGACCGACTTTAATTTGACGGTTTCCAGAAGTGAATAAGCAATGACGTAAGAAACATTAAGTCACGTGATCTTGTCTAACAACTAAATTAAAGAAAAGCGAAAACAACGTAAAAAAAAAGTGCGAAATAAAAATTTAAGCTGGAGGATTGCAATGTTGCTTTTTACTTTGGAACTCGGTATAATTTTTGAAGTTGCAGTTTGGCAATATGCTGTAACCTAGGGAAGATTATTGAATAGAATAATCACACGAAAGTTGGTAATGAATGATAATACTTAGGACACAAACAACACATATAAGATTCGCCAGCGGCGCGTAGAAGTAGTAGTCAACTGATAGAAGTGAGTCAAGTGAATTCCACAATGAATCTCCAACTGTAGGATATCTACCAACCGCCCCACGCGGTCAGATGTGGCACAAGGCCGCATTTAATGTGGAGTATCCGAGCCCTAAAACGGGGTCGGGTAGCTCTTTCCCGAGATGAGACTCTGCTCTTCGACATAGCCTGGGGATTCTCTGTGCCCGGAGGCAGAAAGTTTGACCAGTACAGCTGGAGACGAATCTCCAATTGCAGACCAATATACAGTATTTAGTACTGTATTTATGTGAATGGGGATATGCCCATTATCGTCCGTAGATATGCTACAACAAAATATTTATCAAAATAAAAATTTCGGCGAATCAGCAGAGAAAGAAAAAAAAAAGAATTAAGGAAAAATCCTCTACTCGAGGAAAAACAGAAAACTTGAAGTAGATATCAAAACTTTTAAATCGCGCAACAACTTTTAGAGAAATAACTCTACGTTAATCTCGGATTACGCTCTCAAAAATCATGATTGGATGTGAAGAATGTCGAGCAAAATATAAAGTAAGAAAAACATTTGATAATTTGTAGTTAAGATGCTTGATCGAAGGCCGATGTTATTATTTCGAATAAATAACAACGGAAGCATTTTTGTCGATTTAATGATGTGATCAATTATTCGCTTTTAAAGCAACATCAAGTGTTTAGTTAATTTTCGAGGAAATACTGGTAAGATTTATCCTACGCGTATATACATCACTGGTGAATGTGAATGTTTGTATCTATGATTTTCAATTTATGGATGTGTAGCACATTAATCAATATTAACCTTCTCTGTTCATATCTATCTATCTATCTATCTATCTATCTATCTATCTATCTATCTATCAGAGTTTTTTCGTATCTATCTATCTATCTATCTATCACTGTCTGTTCGTATCTATCTATCACAGTTTGTTCGTATCTATCTATCTATCTATCTATCTATCACTGTCTATTCGTATCTATCTATCACTATCTATGCCAGTTCATATGTATCTCATTATGTTCATATCTAAGTAACTAACTGGCTATCTATCTATCTATCTATCTATCTATCTATCTATCTATCTCTCTCTCTCTCTCTCTCTCTCTATATATATATATATATATATATATATATATATATATATATACAGAGGACATCATCAAATGTTGATTGTTGACATCAATGTCCACTTTTATATTTACATTCGCCCTACTCCTGATATTGACACATACTATAAAACTATATACACACAGAGACACACACAGAGACACACACACAAACACAGGGTGCGATGGATAAATTGTCGTCTAAATTACGCAAAAATGAAAATAACACTGACATCACATTTTAACAAATATATTTACCGAAATTGCACAAAATTAACTTGAAATAGTAAAGAATAAAATTGTCATTGATTTCAACGACAACCTCCAGACAACCTCCAGACAACTTCGGAATCTGCATCTGTTCATCTTTGGTGTTACAAGGATTTTTATGGGCCTCTCGCTTAACTTCCCCCACATATAATAATCAAGGGGAGTGCTGTCTGGGGAGCTAGGTGGCCAGATTTCAGGGGTGATGTGGTCGTAGAAATTGTTTCATAGCCATGACTGGGTTCTCCTGCTTGTGTGGCATGGTGCTTAACATAGGATCTTCCAGCAGCCACCCTCTTGACCCAGGACAGCACTTGATGTAGGCCTCTGTGTTGAGTCTTGGAGTTCTTTTCTTATCAGAACAATCAGAGTGAGTTTTCTGAGATGCCGTATGCCGTATCTTAGTAATCAACATTAGACTCATCCAAGTCTTTCTGAATCCTTTGCACTACCCACAGACTGACGCCCAAACACTCTGAAATGTTTGTATTGGATCTTCCGGCGCGAATGCCAAGCAGTACAACAAATTTCTGGTGTGGCGAATTGCGTCATGATGCTCTTTTTTCTCACAGACTGCACCCTAATATACTGAGCAGTCGATAAAATAAACAAAAAGGTGCATGCGTGAAATTAAAATATAAAATGGCGACAATTAACCCATTGCGCACACACGCCCCCATCTATATATATATATATATATATATATATATATATATATATATATATATATATATATATATATATATATATATATATATATATATATATATATATATATATACACACACACACACACACACACACGTTTATATGGGACTACTCAACTTTGCTTGATCGTCGACGCACTTCGGATCTCATAACGGTTACTCCAGCGCCAAGGAGGACGCAGGTTCGAATCCTGCCGAATAGCGCATGTTATATTTTAGTGAGATTTTTTGAATATTAAAGCTGATAGAGGAAAATAAATAAATATACTGTTTAACAAATAAACCAATCGTCTACTCAAATATGGGTATCCACTAAAAATAAGGTTTAAGTCATAAAATCTGTCGGATTAATAAATGCAAAATCCATCACTTCTTTAGAAATTGCTTTGTTTACGTTAGGATACGAAACTGAGCAGATATGAATGTTTTGGGAGACCGAGAAAGATTTGCATTTATGAGGCACTATTCAATTCTGCTTGATTGTCGACGCACTTCGTAGCCGAGACGGTATCAACCACGTCGGATCTAACGATGTCATGACGCCATTTCTGACCTTAGGTCTCCTGGCCGGACCCGGAAAGAAATGTGTACACACCGGAAATCAAATGAAATAAAATAATAATAATAATAATAATAATAATAATAATAATTTGTCATGTACCTTATTATGTATATGAAACATTTTTGGACGTTTTTCAAAGTTGTACAAAAATAAAATCAATTTATGAAATAGATATATTTTTTCGTTCTCAGAGGAAAAATATTTTCCCACGCGTATCACACAGTTGTTCAACAACTTTATATATTTGTAATTTTTCTAAAAAAAAAAAAAAACTCCGTATTGTATTTGTCGCGTAATATGGAACAATAAATCACTGAAATGTCTTTTTCTTATTCTAATGTTTATCTATTACCTATCTCGAGAGACACTTAAGATGGATAGTCACTATTTGTTATGGTGAATGACGGTGTGTGACTCACAGTCAAGACGAGGTCAACAAGCAATATACAAGAAGGGCAACTCTGAATTAAAAAAAAAAAAACGCATGTGCCCCTTATTAAGGTGCATTCAATATTGTTGCAATATAAATCACAGGTTGGATTTAAAAGAAACTCAAACGAGTTAAAGCAGATGGGCATAGTTGGAAAGGAGCAGCCATACTGAAGATGAAAAATCACATTGATTTACAGACGTGCCTTTAAATCGAAATAACTCTGACAACGATGAGGGACAATAATATATTTGTAGCCGGATGGTGACTAAAAGGCATTTATTTATTGGTATGTCCTACTAGTACCATCGGTGTTAAAACCCAGGTGTAATTTCATGTTAGTAACGTCTGATAAGAATAAGAGCCAATTCTTTTCTAAGTACGGTAATTCCCCATGTATAATACGCATTTTTTTCTAAAAAAATTATAAGCAAATTCAGGGGTGCGTATTATGCACAGCTACAAAATTTTTTAAAAAAAATTGCAGTTAAATAAAATAAGAATTATCATAAAACTAAATTAGAATAATATTATTCTATGTTTAAAAACTTTTTTTTTAAATAAGAATAAGAAATGCTGGCCGTAATGAAATTCGTGGAGTACAATTTATAGGGTTTGATTGCCAAACAAGGAGTGCGTATTATGTATGAGTAGAAGCATTTTCCCACACTTTCAGCATAATTTTAGGGGTGCGTATTATGGATGAAGGCGTATTATACATAGGGAATTACGGTAATTGTTTATTCACTTGTAGACTTCATCAAGTTAACGTCGGTTTAATCGGGGGTATGCGGTTTCGGTTTTTTCTTCGAACGTTCAACTCACAAGAATAGATGAGAATCGAAAAGTATCAATTCTTGGAAAAAAGCTATCCGAGTTGAACTCTCTTCTTATATTTTGAGTACGGGGGAAACAAGAGCGATTCAACTACGTGAAAGTAGCATCTGGTATTACAGATATTAATCATTGTATTTTTGTAATTTTTCTCAAAAAAATAAGTACCTCCGAATTGTATTTGTTGATTATATGAAACAATAAATCACTGAAATATATTTTTCTTATACTAATGTTTACATAATACCTATCTTATACTAATGTTTACCTAATATCTAACTCAGGAGACAGTTAAAATAGATGATCGCTATTATAATTTTATGGTGAATGACGCGTGCGATATGTAAAAAAGGAGGTCGCAGGAAATAAAATTTATGAGGATAAGGAGGATAGGTAAATATTGACTATTGCTTGAAGAGTTTAAGATAGCAGTATCAAAATGTAAATCAGAACACTCTCCTTATATCGCCCTCTCGCCTCTCTAGTTGTCAAGACGCGCAACACCCGCGGCTGGTTGCTGAAGCGACCGCTTCAATCCAGATCTCACCTTATCCCACGTTGTGCTTTTAGATCATAAGGCGGTCAAGATCGAATCGTCGTCGGGGTTTATAATATTTATTTTGGTTATTTCAACAGCAGTTGGTTTATCGTTTAAAAGTTCTCATGCAACAATTCTCGGCCCAACCCGCTTCTAGTCGGAAGTGACACTTTGATGATTTTGGCAAAGTTTGTTTTCCCGGTTTAGCGAAGTTTGTTTTTATGTCTTCGTGTAGTTTGCCACAAGGCTGGTGTCGGAGGTTCTCGTTGTCGGCAGGCAATAACGGATCCTTCAAAGAGCTCTTCGGTCGCTTCTTGAACGTACTGTCCAGACGAACTTTTTTCTCGACTTGAAGCATTTGTATTTATTGACGTACTCCCAAATCGATGTGGGGCACAGCGCGGTTGGAGAATTCAGTATTTCCTCTCCCCTGTAATCTTCATTATTTTAAATCCTGAGAATTAAATTACTTTATAATTTTGGGGAATTCCCTTCTTTCAAGAGTGATGGTCACAGGCATTGCTACTTTCTCTTATTACCATCTCCCACTAGTGCCCCTGTGAGCGTGAATAACTCCTCCACCTTCCTTGGTGTCTCATCTGCGTCCGCCACTTCGGCTACTTTCCAATTAAGGGTTGTCGATTATCTCGGGGCGAAGACAAAAGAAAGACTAATTCTAAAAAAAAAATTTCCACGTCATTCCACGTGTCCAAAACTGACACACAGTCCCAGCCGGCTGTCTACGCCTTCAGGGGTTATCAGGAGTTACACTGCAAGAAAATTCTCATCTTCGAATTAGTATTTTAAATCCCATTCGATTTTTCCGTTTAATTTCACAGATCGTGTTTTTAGCTGTCATCAGCAGATTTTGCCCTATGACCTATGCCATTCTCTCTGCCAGACATCTGTTTCTTGGTCCATTCTGAGAATCAAAATCTTCCATTTTTCTCACCAGATTTATTCCTTAACCCTTCCTGTTTATCAATGAACTATCGGTATATCGTTCAGGCTACTTATTAACCCTTGTTTATTACTTATCAGTATAAACAGTGTCACACTTATATCAAAATATAAGGAGAATGTTCAACTCATATGGATTTTTCCCAATAACTGATACTTTTTGGCACAAAATCCCTCACGGATTCTTCCATAAACACTGTAATCTTAACTTCTTCAACTCAATGGCCAATCTTAACCTCTTCAAGTCAATGACCATTCAAATCACTCTTCATAAGCCAATTCCACCTCGTGTGTTGATTTTTCTTGGAACAGAAATACATTTACATTTTTTCATTCCATCTATTTTCATTTTCATCATTATTAATGTTTTTTGCATTTCTCCTTTTTCCAAGAATGTTAATAGTAACGGTAATATTAGCCGTTTCCTTACAGGGCTGACCAACCTTTTTCTTTTCAAATGTGTCAAGTTAGGAATTTAAGGATATTCACCAGGAAACAAAAGTATATGATATAAATATGCTTTTAAAATGTTCAAAACGTGAATATCAAATTTTAATAATAAATATATATATAATTACAAAAATACTGTATATTAACAATAAAAAAAAGAAATTATACATAGACAAGATAAAATAAATTCAATGTGATTTTTAACATTGCTTTCCTTTTATAATATTGTCAATATCTGCTTTTACGGTCCTAGTCTTTATTCTAAGAATGTTAGTTAAAGGGGAATCACTAAATATATTTCTTTCAACAGTTTTGATGGTTTTCATGAACAAAAAGAAATTCTCACAGCAGTATGTACTGCCCTACGTGCATAACAGTTTTCTAGATAAGCTAAATCATTTTTATTTAGCTCTGGCTCCTGGCCCACGCACCAGCCGGTGTGTCTTGGCAAAAGCCTTTGGCCCTTTGCCCTTTGCCCTTTTAGAAGAAATGAGGGAGTGAACCCACTAGCACAATTTAACAATAATTTTCTCAACATACATTACTAGAGTAAGTGAAAATAAACCTAAATATTTTAGGGTGCAATGCGTTGAACTTCCCTGCCTTATGACCTTCACTGAGCGATCATTTAGGTTTCTTGTCGGTTGGAATTTCTAAAATCTTTCTTATAAAACAGTTTTTCAGGAATATAGGTTTCCCAAATCCAGTTGTTGTTAAAGCCCTTTCCAGTATTGACAGATATTTTCTTCCTTGCTTTTTGTTTGGGGTAGTGTGGAATGTTAGCATATTGATTATATCATTATACGCTCTTCGAGTTAGTATTAACTTTACCAAATTTCTTAGCCCTGGGTTCTGCTACATATTCTGTGTACCAAGACTAATTTCTTCTGTATTCCCAAAGTTTTCACAACTTATGCGTCATCAACCCACTTTTCTTTTTGACAAATACAATCGCTCAATATAAGTATTTGGATGAAACACGCCACGCATTGTCAACATTTTTCTTGTCGTCCTATCCAGCACCTGCAATTCATTCTTCTGCCTGTCAAGTATGGCTGCACCATATCTCAACGATGCAACTATCACCTTCAGATATCATCTTCCTTGAGTGGCTCTTGAGCCGGTCAGTATACCTGCACTATATCTCTACGCAGCTGTTCGTAACCCTCTACATTCAGTCGCTCTTGGGCCTTCCTAATCTTCACTATATCTCATCAGTTAAACTATCAAGTGTGCCTGCGTAATATCACAACAATGCGACTGTTCATCGCCATCAGTAGCCTTCTACCTTGAGTGGCTCTTGTGGGCTTGTAAGTATGCCTGCGCTATATTTCATCAATGTAACTGTCTACCGTCTTCAGTAACCCTCTACCTTCAGCGGCTCTTCAAGTGTGCCTGCGTAATATCTCAACAATGCGAATGTTCATCTCCATCGGTAGCCTTCTACCTTGAGTGGCTCTTGGGGGCCTGTCAAGTATTCCTGCTCTATATCTCAACGATGCAACGGTTCGCCTTCTTCAGTAACCCTCTACCTTCAGTGGCTCTTGGGCCTTTCTAGTATGCTTGTACTATATCTCATCAATTAAGCTATCAAGTGTGCCTGCGTAATATCTCAATAATGCGACTGTTATCACCATCAGTAGCCTTCTGCCTTGAGTGGCTCTTGGAGGCCTGTCAAGTATGCCTGCGCTATATTTCAACAATCTAACTGTTCTTATAAGAATCGCCAGAATTTCGTTCCTCCTCTTCTGCGTTGATCCTAGAACAAGCCTGACGTCATTGAACATGATCATGGGTAAAGGCCGTTTTCATTTCCGCCTCTACATATCCACCCCAATATATTCACATTCGCTTCTATTTTCTTTATTGTTTCCTCTGACGGCAATTCACTGACTCCCGCGCACTCCTTTTCAAAATCGAAACTGCACACTTGAGACCAATTTCAATTCTAATCTCTGAACTGAAGCAATGCATTATATAAACCAATAAACTGATCTTGGCTTCAATCTTATCATATAGCTTTGGATCATCCATAAGAAACCGATTGTTAATCCTCTGCTGTGTCTTTTTGTTTTAAATCATAGCCAGATTTCATATACCATAGGATTAATAACAAGGAAATCCCACATAGAACATACAGGAAAAGGGATAAGCTATTTTCACGAAAAATCTTAACTTTTAACATTGACGGTTTCCTTCCACATAATGTCAAATGAGTTTTTCAGCTTCTTACAATTCAACTCAAAATATTGCCAACGTTCTGAGCTCTCCCAAACAAAATTGGGTATTCAGTGATCCACACGTGCCGTATCATACGCTTTTCGGCAATCTAGCCATTCGTTATCTATATGTGTCGTGCCACTTCAGGACCTAGGCGGTCATGGCTCTCCGCAATTTCCTTAATAAATTTTGTCTCTTTGTTAAATCTCCTATACCTTGTTCCGCCATCTATTTACTCAAGCTCATTAAATATTCTGTCTACTTACAGTTAATCCATAATCCTTTCTTCTCACTGGCCTTTCAGTAGGAATAAATGTAGTTTCGTTTCTGTGTCTGCTATCAATATTGTTCCATCTGCATATCACTTTGTTATCATTTCACCCCAAGCAAGGTAATAGAGCGACTAAGATTCAAGGGATTACTGAGTGCTAGAGAGTATGAGAAGAGAGAAAGAAAAGTAATATTACGGAGAGAGAATAATAAAAGAATAAGAATTAACAAGACAGAAAATAACGATTGACATTGCAAATAAATTTATGACGATCAAAGTTGATTGGGAAACAAGAATCCGGAAGAGCGTTCCACAAGCGAGAAGTGGCTGAGAAGAAACTGTTAGCGTAGAACTTACGGTTATATCTAGCTTTTTCAACATCAAAATGATGAGATCTTATTGACAATAGAGCACAACACTTAGATTAATAAAGTCTAGGTACCATAGCGATAAGAGAAATAAAAGATATAAAACGATTGGCATTGCATTTTAATTTACGAAGGTCAAAGTTGACTGGGAAACAAGAGGGTTCCACAAGCGAGAGGTGCGATAAAAGAAACTGTTAGCATAGAAGTTACGGTTGCATCGCGCCATTTCAACTGTAAAACGATGGGAATTTGCCACCAGGAATTTAGCCATTCTTCTTCTATATGTGTCGTGCCTCTTCATGACGTAGGCGGTCATGGCTCTCCGCAATATCCTTAATAAATTTTGTTTTTTTATCATTTCTCCTATACCTTGTTCCGCCATCCATTTACCCAAGCTCATTAAATATTCTGTCTACTTACAGTTAATCCATAATCCTTTCTTCTCACTGTCCTTTCAGTAGGAATAAATGTAGTTTCGTTTCTGTGTCTGCTATCAATATTGTTCCATCTGTATATCACTTTGTTATCATTTCACCCCAAGCAAGGTAATAGAGCGACTAAGATTCAAGGGATTACTGAGTGCTAGAGAGTATGAGAAGAGAGAAAGAAAGGAAATTACAATTAAGGTGGGGGGGAGAAAAATAAAAGAATAAGAATTAATAAGACACAAAATAACGATTGACATTGCATTTAAATTTTTGAAGATCAAATCTGACTGGGAAGCAAGAAGCTGGAAGAGAGTCCCACAAGCGAGAGGTGCGATAGAAGAAACTGTTAACATAGAACTTATGATTACATTTAGTCATTTGAACTGTAAAATGATGAGACCTAGTCGCTAATCAAGTACTATGCTTAAATTCATAGTCTAGGTACCATAGAGGAGAGTTCATCAGAACTATTACTATGAAAGTATTTATTATAGAAAAGGCACAGCAAAGTTACATTACAATGGTGGGAAAATGACTGAAGTCTAGATGCCAGGTTAGGACCAATAACATTGCAGATTATTCTTTGTATTTTATCAAGAATCTTTGTTTTATATTAGATGGTTGGGATCATGTATTGGTACTCAAAAGGTGCTACTCAAATACTTTGAGAAATTTAACCATTTAAAAAACAGCTTACTTTCCTTAATGTCTACTTTCCACCATTTCCTTTGAAGTAGCCCCTTGAGAGCTCTTTGCACACTGGTTCATAAAGAACTTAATACTCATAGGGTACATTGAAGGCAAGACAACAGGTAATCAATTGATAAGTATGAGCAAATGGATCTAGGAATGAGTATCACAAAAATAAATGAGGGTCATAAAGTTGCAAAACACTGTTAAGGAGAGAGAACAATAAAAGAATTAATAAGACATTAGATAACGATTGATACTGCATTTAAATTTTTGAAGATCAAATTTGATTGGGAAGCTAGCCGGAAGAGAGTTCTACAAGCGATAAATGCGATAGAAGAAACTGTTACCATAGAACTTGCAACGGTTACATGTAGCTATTTCAACTGTAAAATGATGAGACCTTTCCGCCAATTCAGTACTGCATTTAAATTCATAAAGTCGCGATACCATAGAGGAAAGTTCATAATATTAATATTATGGCCGCCAATAATTGTTGTGGGCCCAGAATAGGTCCGAAAGAAAACTCGAACTCAGCAATTTAGTGAAAACATATTATTAAACAAAGAACGAATACCAAAGTGTTGCACGTCCGACTGACAGTAGTCAACTCGTCAACTGTAGACAGCGATATTTAATTACCCCCCCACACACACACACACAAGGCCGGGTTTAACGTGGGATCTCCGAGCCAAAAATATTTCCTCTTTGAACCCGCATAAACGGGTTCAGGGGCAGTCAACCTCCCCGAACGAGACTCTGCCCTTTGGCGGAGCCTCGTCCGGGTTCCTCTCCACCGAAGGCAGAGAGTTCGACTGTTTAGCTGGAACAGGTCAACTGTAGACAGCAATATTTAACAGTCCACCTACGAGGAATGTATGTGGCGCAAGGCCGAGTTTAACGTGGGTTTCTCCGAGCACTTAGGCTCGGCCAAAAATATACCCTTTGAACCTGCCTAGACGGGTTCAGGGTCTGTCTACCTCCCCGGACGAAACTTTGCCCTTCTTCAAAGCCTCGTCCGGGTTCCTCTCCACCGAAGGCAGAGAGTTCGACTGTTTAGCTGGAACAGGTCAACTGTAGACAGCAATATTTAACAGTCCACCTACGAGGAATGTATGTGGCGCAAGGCCGAGTTTAACGTGGGTTTCTCCGATCCCTTAGGCTCGGCCAAAAATATACCCTTTGAACCTGCCTAGACGGGTTCAGGGTCTGTCTACCTCCCCGGACGAAACTTTGCCCTTCTTCAAAGCCTCGTCCGGGTTCCTCTCTGCTAAAGCAGAGAGTTCGATAGAAGTCGCACACAGTCAGAGACTGCGGGTCAACGGTAGACAGCTCCCTTGAGAGGCATAATCTCCCCGTATATATATTAATAGGACGAGTCCATTTAGTCCAGAAAGGTAGGTCCCATAACAATAATGAATCCTGGCAATTCACTCAGGATTACTTCACTGAAAACGTTGAAAAAATCAGACGAAAAGACACATCCTTGTCTTACCTTTCTATTTTGGGTTATTGCTTCTATTTCTACGTAAGCTGTCATGACTTGCCACAATTTTCTTTGTTAGCTCTTAATAAATGTTGCCTTTTTGCTATCTCTCCTAAACCTTGTTTCGCCATCTATTTACTCAAGCTCGCTATGTATGTTAGGCGTTGTTTTCCACCTCTGTATCAAATTTTCCAACGCTTTTCCCCAATATGCGCGCTATCAACTGTTTCTATTTTCTCTAAAACCTTTCGTCGTTGGTCGGTCATCATCAGCAACAACATTTCTATTGCTTCAAGTCTCTTCTTTATCTTTGAGAAGATTGTCCAGCACTCATAGCCGTGTAGGACAGATATCACGTAACAGTTCAGTATTCTTCTTTGTTTCTAACAATTATTATTTCTGTTTCTTAATTCTTTGCTTAGCTTTTGGAAGGTACTTTGGCTATCCCAAAGCGTCTTCACATTTCAGTGTCGCACTTTCAATCCTCTGTTAAAACACTTCTCAGATATTTAAATTTTTGTGCTTGTTTGGTTTTCTAATTTGTCTCTTTACTGAATCCATTTTCTGTCCTCATGCAGGTGATCTTTTAGTCGGTATGAAACTGTCTATTTTGTCTGTAACTTTTTCACGTAAGTGAATGTAATGAATTCCAGTCGAATCCACTACATTCACTTACGTTTTAATACCCTTGGGAAAGGTATGAATCCTCTTCTTCTTCCCCCAGCTATGGGTAAATAGCAGGACAGATCTGGTTCTATAGCCTTGGATGGCAACTGGTCTACTGCAGAAAGAACGTACTGTGGGGAAAAAATCAATGACTGACGAGGCAGATTTTTTTTCCCGAAATCGAAAGATATATGATCGCCTAAGCATGTACCACACATGACGCATAATTGTCATATTTCTTTGCTTTCCCGCTCTTCGATACTATGTGATGTTTTAGTTCTATGACCAGAGGCCGTACGTTTTACGTCTGCCCCATGAAAGTTGTCACACTTTTATATATAGGGTGAGGTAAAAGTCGCGCACCATAGTTGTTAATTAATTACCGTATTTTCCGGCTAACAAGACGCTGCGGATGGAAGACGCACCCTAATATTGGAAAGAAATTTCTAAGAAAAAAGTCATTCTCATACAACAACACATTCACCATGCGTCCCTCACATACTGGTATTGTCTACATTAACCACTCGTCCGATTTTGTTTGTATGGCAATGACATACTAGTCAAGAGCAGAAAGGCTCCCGCCGCTGCTAGTAAACAGAACATGTTTAAGCTTGTGGCTCGGCTCCAGGAAGGTCTATAATCTTGAAAATACTTGAAACAGCTTAGTACTGAGGTTACATCATATAAAAGGATGAATTAGATAGCTAACATTATAATGCAATTACTCAACATACAAATTCACGTCTCTATCAGTCAAGCCAATTAGATGACCGTCCAAGTTTATTTGAGCCTTGGTGTTGCTTTACATTCGTCTTGGAAGAAGCACACGTATTTTTCAGGGTACTTTTAGCGGAAAAAATGTGTCTATTAAGCCGGAAAATACCGTAATCATGTTTTTAATGTTCTAATTTGTCTTGTTATTTTATTTTGTGGAGCCATTTAAAATCAGTTGTTTATTAGACGTGTCCAAGAAACATTAAGGAACTTTCAGAAAGAATTCAATATGAATTCTGTAAAATGACAGCGGAAACTCTCCGATGTTTCAATGAATCAAACAGGCACAGAATTGAAATGTTTTTTGAAAAAGAAGGAAGACATTTTGAACAGCAAATATAACAAATAACTAAAAAAATAAAATATGTAATTATACTTTTAATAAATTATCCATATGGTGGGCTACTTTTGCCTCATCCTAAATATTTTATACACTAAGTGAAACAACAGTTATCGGACATAGTATTTTGATTTTATAATATATTCAATAAGTTTAATATTAAAAATTATTTTTTTTTAAATCAACATTAGACTTTATGCTTAGTCCATTCTTCTTGCTTTCCTTTACTACCGTGTCTAGGGGTTCCTGAAAATCTTGTTTCTGTGTGTGCCATCAATAAGATGTCATATCTGTATCTTAAGAATTCTGCTCATAAAGAATTTTAAGGTAAAAAAAAAACGTTTCAGAACATTTTTATTTAATGTTTTTTTTCATTGACTAGAATTTTTTGCAGCACGCGTGTTGAAATCCTCACATTATTTAGTATTATTGAAGTTATCGCCAATATTTTTGTCAAGATTTACGAACTCTAAGTTTAGTTCAATTTCGCAAATCAATCGATAAAATTTGAATAAACTGATTTGCTTGGAAAAATACTTTGGCAAAAATCCTACTTCGCGGTTTAATAATTAATTTAATTTAATTTTATGAGACTTCATGGTAAACAATATTTTTTAAGAATATTTTTTCCTTTTTAATAGTGAAGAATAAACTCTTAGGATTTCTTACTCTTGAGCATGCAGCATACTACTGGCCATGCGTAAATATTTCTTTCTGGAGCTAAATTCCAACTTTTTGAAGCGTTTTACCTTGTGACTTGTTTATAGTTCTCTCAAATGCAGTGCAATCTGGAAACTGGATTCTTGTATATATATAAAAAATTTAAAAAAAAATATATACAAAAACAATATTGCATTTTTACTAAATAAATATTTTTTATTTTAATCATTAAATTGTTTTTGAAATACTGGGAGCATTTTGCATGTTAAATAATAAAACTTTTAATTTTTTTCAAAAACATTGATGAAAATGTATTAAGCTACGCACCCTAGTAAAACCAACTGTACTTTGTATCCCCTTACTTGTTTGCACTTCTCCCCAAAATTTGCTTTTGATCGGTCGCAGTATGGCTATTTTACAGAGTGTGATAAACAGATGGACGGACTAACAGAAGTCACAGAATTTTATATATAGATTTAAGTCCTGAATGCAACTGATCACTAACAGAAAATACGGAACTATTTCATCCAAGAAATAGGCAGCAGTATAAATGGTAAAGATCTTCTTCTAGTTGCCGTATGCAGCCAGGGCGATTATGGCTCTCCGTAATTTCCTATCTCATGTAACCCTTAGCAACGTTTGTCCCTTTGCTAATCCTCCCTCCCCTGTTCCGCTGTTTATTCACACATGATCGTTAGAAAGATAGCCCGCTGTCATCTCCGGTGCTATTTGCCTCCGATACGCCCTTTGAGTATCACATTCTCCAAACCCTTCTATTATATCGTGTATCCAAGAGATTTCAGCCTCTCTCTGATTCTTTGTGTAAGCGTCCTTTTTGTTACCATTTCCCTTAAAACCTCTTCATTATTCATACGCTCCGTATATGGCTTCATCCTTATCCTGTATAACCAAATTTCGGTTCCCTAAGTTTTCTCTTCATCTCTGAAAAGATTGTTCAGTATTCACTGCAACGCTAGAAGACTGATAAGAAATAACACTTCAGCACACTTTCTTTCTTTCGAGCGAAATTTTCCTGTTTCTTAACATTTTTCTTAGCATTTGGAAGGAATCAAACCGTGCATTGAAAGTCGTTCTCAACGGATTCTCCTCCAGCTCCTATCCCACGAACACAGGTGTTCCCCAAGGCTCTATCCTAGGCCCTACTCTGTTCCTTATCTTCATTAAAGATCTTCCTGATGTCATAGATTCCCAAGTAGGCATCTATATGGACGACACTACTATTTACTCCTGCCTTAAAAAGAAATCTAGTGTCGCTGACAAAATTAACCAGGCCGTTTGTCTCGAAAAGAACCTTCAATCGTTTGTGGACTGGGGCAGGAATTGGCTGGTTAACTTTAATGTCTCAAAAACAAAACTGCTCTCTATTACTTACTAGAGAGAACCATCCCTGCCTCCCATTAGAATGCCTGACGCTCAACTCCATGAGAGCACCTCTTTGCGACTGCTCGGTCTCACATTGTCTGCTGATCTGAGAGGGAACGAATACATTGAGTCAATTGCTTCGTCCACCTCAAGGAAAGTTGGCTTCCTCTGCCGCACCAGGAAATTTTTCTCGCCGGAGTCAATCCTTAAAATCTACAAATCAACCATTCGCCCTTGCATGAAGTATTGCTGCCATATATGGTCTGGGGGCCCCTTTTGTTTGTCCTTGATAAAATCCAGACGGATATGCAATGTAATTGGCCCTGATCTGGCATCTCGTCTGTAGTCACTCTCTCACAGACGTACCGTTGTCTCCCTCTGTCTTTTTTTACAAATACTTTCATGGTAACTGCTCCAACAAGGTGCTTTCGCTGGTTCCCAGACTTCATGAATTTAAGCATTCAAATAGGCTGGCATCACGCTCTCACCCTTTCACTGTCGAAACTGTTAAATGTAGCCGTCTCTTCTTCTCCAATAGCTTCATGTCTCGCACTTCTCGCCTGTGGAAGTCCCTCCCCATTTCTTGTTTTCCTGATAACTATAATCTCCAACTATTCGAATGTAATATCAATCGACGTCTGCCCTGGTCTATCCCCTAACCTTCTCTTCAGCCTTTCCTCTATCAATCCTCTTTGCTCTCGTAACCCCTTGCGTTCTCGTGGCTTCCTGCATAGCTTGGGGTGGAATGCTTTTAAAAAAATCTTTTGCTATAAAAGCGCGTCGTCAGATTTCAGTGTCGCATTTTTGACTTTTTAATACTATCTAATCTTTTTCTCTTAGTGAACATTCATTGATTTTATTTAAAAAAAAAAAAAAAATGTTTCATGTCCATATATACTACGAAAAAATACAAGATTTGCAAACGGATTCGTCTACAACAAAGGAAGTGTGAGTCTGATGGGCATATAATTAGACTGTTACCAGGAGCAACGAACAATAATCAAATTAGTAAGTAGACTACGAACTGAAAAAGCCCCGGATATAATGTCGTGTGCAAAAGTGCCAGTGAAGGAATTACAAACGAAAAGAAATCGTGTGTGTTCTTTGGTTTTTTGCTTCTTTTAAAAAAATAATAATAATTTTCGACAATACTAATTTTTAAAATGAAATAAAATTTACGCATTTAATTAACACAGTTATTTTTAAATCTTTATTACGTTCTTTAATTTTCTTAAAGTGGTTGATTAAATCATACGTGCCATAACAGACGGTACAGATTTTAATGAAATAATTGAATGGTTAACAAATTATTGTTATGGCAACTTTCTAAGCGTAGCTTAGATGTGGTACAAGGCCGAAAGTATGGGTCACCCAGTAAGGATCGAACTCAATATTCAATCGTAATTGATCGAGCTAAACAAGTTTGCTAATCATTTATATCTCGTCGAAGTGCCCCTTAATTTTGCAAGCGTAGCTTTGATGTGGCACAAGGCCGAAAGTATGGGTCACCCAGTGAGGATCGAACTCATTATTCAATCGTAATTGATCGAGCTAAACAAGTTTGCTAATCATTTAAATCTCGTCGAAGTGCCCATTGATTTTCCAAACGTAGCTTAGATGTGGGACAAGGCCGAAAGTATGGGCCACCCAGCGAGGATCGAACTCATTATTCGATCGTACTTGATCTAGCTACCATGACATCTCGTCGAAGTGCTCAAAATGATTTTCTAGGTGTATCTTAGATGCGGCATAAGGCCGAATGTATGGATCACCCAGTGAGGATCGATCTCACTATTCCGTCGTTAATGGATCTAACGAAACAAGCTCGCTAAACATTACACCATGTCGAAATACCTAAGAAATTATCGTTATGTCCAGAAATAAAATGTTTATTCGTTTATTTTGTTTACACTTTGGTAAAGGCCGACATTTTACGCCTGCCACGTGATTTAAGCTTCTCTTCCAATAATAAGAGATCTAAAGTTTAAATACGGAAGCAAATTAGGTTTTGCACTAAGCCTTATCATATTTTCAACTCGGCTTAAATACAAAGTCATTGAAAACGAGAAGCATTGGCCAAATATAAAGATACTTAATTATTGCCAAAAAGATATTTGATCGAAGGTCGGTATTGACATTTAGAATACATAAGAACGGATCATTTTTATTTCTGATTTAATATCATGAAATTATTTCGTTCTTAAAGCAAATGACGAAATTAATTTTCAAGGGAATGACTTGACATGCCAACTGTTATACAAATACACACACACACACGCGCACACACACACACGCGCGCACACACACACGGCAAGACTAAAATACCTACACAAATGTATACAGTTAATTGAATGAAGATAGCAATATCAGAATATAAACGATGATATAAATAGAATGACACTGTTTCTTCATATCTATTTAGATATGAAGAAACAGATACGAGCAGACTTAGATAGATAGATAGATAGATAGATTATAAACATACTATGATAGATAGATAGATAGATAGATAGATAGATAGATAGATAGATAGATAGATTATAAACATACTATGATAGATAGATAGATAGATAGATAGATAGATAGATTATAAACATACTATGATAGATAGATAGATAGATAGATAGATAGATAGATTATAAACATACTATGATAGATAGATAGATAGATAGATAGATAGATAGATAGATAGATTATAAACATACTATGATAGATAGATAGATAGATAGATAGATAGATAGATAGATAGATAGATAGATAGATAGATAGATAGATAGATTATAAACATACTATGATAGACAGATAGATAGATAGATAGATAGATAGATAGATAGATAGATAGATTATAAACATACTATGATAGATAGATAGATAGATAGATAGATAGATAGATTATAAACATACTATGATAGATAGATAGATAGATAGATAGATAGATATATAGATAGATAGATTATAAACATACTATGATAGATAGATAGGTAGATAGATAGATAGATAGATAGATAGATAGATAGATAGATAGATAGATAGATAGATAGATTATAAACATACTATGATAGATAGATAGATAGATAGATTATAAACATACTATGATAGATAGATAGATAGATAGATAGATTATAAACATACTATGATAGATAGATAGATAGATAGATAGATAGATAGATCATAAACATACTATGATAGATAGATAGATAGATAGATAGATAGATAGATAGATAGATAGATAGCATATTGTGATACATAATGAGCATATTGTGATAGATAGATAGATAGATAGATAGATAGATAGATAGATAGATAGATAGATAGATAGATAATTAATATATTGTGACTTATAGGCAGAGAGAGAAAGAGATTGAGAGATTTGTTTATTTAACGGCATATCCACTCCTGGGCTACTTAATGTCGAAATATAATTTGCTCGGGAGCTTTAAAGTAAAAGAATATATGTTGTTATGCTTTCACAATTGAATATATGGTAGATGATACTCAGCTTTTGGGTATAAACATGTTTGTGTGGATATATTTAATTACTAGTGGCGGTGATCTGTACGTTTTATATTATAGCTTTGTTGAAGTTATATTTTGAAATACACTTTGACTTCTTTAAGAAGTTGTATAATGTTAAATGGATTAATGTAATGAAAGAGTTCTTTCATGTTGTTTGGTTGATTTTATTTTATTTAGCGGAATATATATAAAGAAGAAGAAAATTTTTCTTCTTTTTCTTTTATGGGGCGCATACTTTTCATGATCATTCTTAAAAAATCGAAGTCAATCCAGTTCAAATCACGCCCGTTTACAAACTTCAAATTTGGCGGGTTTTTAACAAAATATGAGTTGTAAAATTTTCCCTCAGAATGTTTGAAACCGTCTGGATTCATCTTGACGTGTTGGTAATATCATTTACGTAATTAGTTTGTCATACAATTTGTTTTGTTTTTTTACGCTATCTGTCTATATTTATGTGACGAGGTATTGTATCTTTACACTGTTTACACTGTTCGTATTGTTGTCCTCATCTTTATAGTAATAAAAGCGTTGGTTGAAGTAATCCAGTGACTTGACTCAAAAAGTTGTGAGTTCAATAGCTGGCCACGGCAGAGCTGAAGAAAAACTTGGAGAGTTGAGTTACTAAAATGGAAATAACTGATACTGAGTAATCCGGATATAACAGAAGTCGTCTGTATTTATACAATCGAACTTAGCCGAGGACATGAAAGGGTAAAACAGGCAAAATGAAGACCCACTTCAGACTACAATTATTAAGGAGTTTTTGAAAATTCAGTTTGACAGTGTGCTACCGGGGATTTAAAAGAGTATACAAGAAGAAGGAAATTACAGGAAAGTAATTGAAACTCACCTGAAGCGAGCTGAATGTGTAATGCTCCTCATGCCAATGACACTTCCACCAAGCTTCTCTACGGCATATGACTTCACTGAATTTTGATGTGTTCCTCTCGAATTTATATTTAAACTGGGATCATCAGGAGAGAATGTGCACCGTTTCGGGGCCTTCCTCTCAACGGTTTCAGTTGCACACCGGCCCCTCTCACTGATGTGAGGCCCCATTATAACGATATACAAGTGTTGTAGATAAACTAGTTCAAATGTCTAACGGTGAAATTAGATTTACGAAAATTCCGAAAAACGGCAAACCTCGCGTTCTGAGAATGCAACGTGAACCTCATTACGCATTCACGATCAGTCATGTCATGCCGTCATGTTCGCTGAAACACTCCACGGAATATTTCTTTTTTTTTCCATATCCACATTTAGAAAGCAATTGTTAAGTTTGATGAAAATTGGTTGAAAGATCAACGAAAAATAAGAAAGAAAACAATAAAAATCGCCGTTTTTCGCTATTTACGCGGGTTTTCACTATATGACTGGACTTTGTTATCAAGTTAAATGACTGTTAAACAATCAACTTATCGTTGGCTACAGTTGAGTGAAGTTTTTATTAGATTGCCTGGAAACTGAGGGAGTTTTTAGTTTAAAATTTCTGTTGAAATCGATTTGTGCTGAAATTGATTTTTCATTTTTCGTGGTTTTTCACTAAACGCAGTGATGTAGTAATAAAAATGAGGTATCGTTAAGCTCGTTATGATGTAAGTAACTTATATACCGAGTTTGAACGAAAATCGGATAGACAAAATTGAATTTATCGATTTTTGACCGGCTTTATTGATTATTGATTTTTTTTTTAATTTTCGATTTTTTTTTTTTTGCTAAGAACCTATGTTTTATATTATACAATGTATATTCCAAGTTTGGTCAAAATCGGTTGGATTGATCTCGAGTGAAAAGGTATCCTACAGCCAGAGAAACAGACACACAGACATCCTCTGTGTATATATATATATATATATATATATATATATATATATATATATATATATATATATATATATATATGAGAAGATGGTGAATATATATGTATATATATTTGTGTGTGTGTGTGTGTCTGTGTGCGTGCGTGTGTGTGTTATGGTAACCTATCTAAATTACAATGAACCCTTCCTTCTTCATAAATACTAACCTGCGAGACTTCCTTGGGAGGCAGTCGGGACGCAGTGTAACCTGACAGTTCGGACAGACACTTCTATCTGCTGACTAATAACACTTTTATTTTGTATATGTGTTATGTTATTTCTTATTTCAATACACTTGTTCAACCTACCTTCTTCTTTCCGCGTCTTTCCTTCTGGCCCCTAACATGCCACAACAATATATATATATATATATATATTTATATATGAATGAATAAAGACAAAAAGAAAATCTTAGCTGACGCGTTTCATCATGAGAGCAACTTTGTCAAGGCACATGCAAAAAAAAAATATTTCGTCTGTTTAATTAGCTTTGATAAAGTCCCTCAAAGGATGAAACGCATCAGCTAAGATGTTTCCTCTTGTCTCTATTCATATGGTCTTTTTACACATATACTCTCTCTGAAATTTGCACACACACACACACACACACAAATACTTGTGTTAAGACATGTTTCATTGAATAATTTAGACAAGGTTTGTCTACTTCTTTTCAATTGGATCCTTTCATATTCCTATTCACGGACAAGCTTCTTTTTAAATACTTAAAACAAAACAAAAAAACATTCAGATACCACATAACTTTTTTACCTTCCCTGACAATTTACATTACAGTTAAATAGTATAGTCCATAACCTCAGCGTTTTTCACTTCACCAGTAAAAAATAACTTTAACTTTCAGATGAATACAATTTTGTCTTAGAAAAATGATGAACAACAATATTTGACTTAAAAAGAATAGCACTCTGATGATGACATTGTGCTAATGTCGAAAGTACTCAAAATAAATGAATATATACCAACACGGTAATTCTCTTTCTTTCTTTTAATAATGAGACCAAGAAGCTTACCCGTGAATGAAAATTGAAAACAAGTAGACAAAACATCTCTAAATTATTTAATGAATCATGTCTCATTGAAAACATGCTGCCAAAATATACACAATATATATATATATATATATATATATATATATATATATATATATATATATATATGTGTGTGTGTGTGTGTGTGCGCGCGTGTGTGTGTATAATAATAATAATAATAATAATAATAATAATGGACTCTCCCGTCGGTTTCGATGTATGAGAATCTGACAGCTTAGTTGATTCAGTTCTGAAAGTTTGTGCGCTAATCTTAAGTTGCATTTAAGACCTGCTAGTGATTTACAAAGGAGACCACATATGGAGCAAGAGTGAAGATTGTGAGATGAGATCACTGTTAGATTGGCTGACTTTTTAGATCTTGTTCTCGCTTCTTGAAGATGATTAGGACAAGCAGATTGAAAATTTCTGAGTCCACTAAAACATATTGATCTCCATTCTACCCGCTCCAAAGCTAAGCGCTCAAAGGTGTTATGTGGTATATTGACAGCTGACAAGTTGCTTTTCAGCTTGTCTTTGTATCTTAGCCATGGGCGTCCTACATTCCTGTAGCCCTGATCTAACTGGCTGTACATTAGGATCTTGGGTAGTATATATATATATATATATATATATATATATATATATAGTTTATGAAAAACTAGGTAATCTTTATGAGTAAATCCAAGGAGGATAAAATCCAGACAGCTCAATTTAAATCCAGAGCAAATGATTTAAATAAAACAGACCACTTTAAGGTTCCATGTTAAAGTGGTCTGTTTTCATTTAAATTATATATATATGGTCTGTTTTTTATTTAAATTATATATATATATTATTTAAATATATATATATGATCTGTTTTTATTTAAATTATATATATATTATTTAAATATATATATGGTCTGTTTTTATTTAATATATATATGGTCTGTTTTTATTTAAATTATATATATATATATATATATATATATATATATATATATATATATGCGTGTGTGTGTGTGTGTGAGAGAGAGAGAGAGAGAGAGAGAGAGAGAGAGAGAGAAAAGGTTTTGAATAGTTTTCAACCTAACAAAGACACCTTTGTAAGAAAAATGTCTCATTTGTTCATTTAGACAGATGATTTTGAGAAAGGGGTCGCTCTAAGCATTTCGTTTTTAATTTATGTATACATGTTAATGTATAATATGACCGCGTAGCGGAATGGTTTCAGCATTCGCTTTTCGACAATGAAACCCGAGTTCGGATCTCGTCATGGTCGATTCGTCAGGAAGGCGACTTCTTGATGCTATCGGTCAGTGGGGGTGGAGGCGATCCCAGCCTTCGCCACCTTTGGAAACTGCCTGAAAACAATACCACCTGTTGAGCGAAGACGTCATTGGTTGCGCCAGCTCAAAGTCTCAAGTCTTCAAGGGTTTGAGTGTACTGGTGTTATTCAAGCTGCTAAGCATGAGGGATTTATGCGCTGTCACAGTTGAAGTACAAACCTCAGGCGAACTCTGTGGGTGTTGAACAAACACAAAAGGTACCTGAGCAGATGCCTGCGACGAGGATTGGCTAGCCGCCCTAGTAGACGAGTGTACTCGGAAGATGTAACCGAATATTTTAATGTATATATACACAGGAAGCCAGTATTAAAATAGGTATGTAGACGTTAATAGATTAGAGGAGACTGACTGACTGAGCGGTCTTCATAGAAGCAACCTAAATCTAAAAATTGTTTGCACCACTTGTGCGTGTATCTATTCGTGCTCAACTGCATCTTTCTTGTTAGTTTCTTGATTGCCGCCGGCAAGAAACGATTAAATATAACATTTGTAAAGACAAATTAGAAAGCATCTATTTTCAGACGCCTCTCTATTCCCGAAATACAATCAGATCCAAAATGTACATATTTGTTAGGCTTCTGAGATTTTGGGGGAGGGATGCAAATGAAAATACATGAATGGACAGCATAAATATTTGATCAATGCTCTGCGTTTGCTTTTTAACCGATACACGAGAAATGAAAGCCAGCAGCTGTAGCAGCTTCGGTAGATGATTTATTTGTCGGCTGAACCACGTAATACTCTGCTTCGTTATCCGCCATCTTCTTTTCTTTTTTACTGATTCACCATTTTCAAAAGTTGGCTTACAAGATGGACAGTGCAACACCCGCTTGATGTGAGAGTAAAAAAAAAAAAAAAAAAAAAATCGAAAATCGGTTTCAAATCCTAACAACGGAATGTTATCATATTAAAGCGTTTGTCGCGGACCGTGGGTTTAATACACGCTGTAAATGAAACACGTATAGAACTGAAATAAAAAGGCCACTACAAAAATATGGCGGACTTACGCGTTATGATATGAAGACGTGTGGTCTCCTGAAATAAAGTCAACTACAAACATGGCGGACTCATGATGAGTCCATGCAAAAGAAATGTAAAAGAAAACAAGCAAGACAGTATATATATATATATATATATATATATATATATATATATATATATATATATATGAACAATTATATGTGTATTAGCAAATAAACAGATACAAATTACTAAAACAATGATGTGTATGTGTAACAAATAATTGTGTAAAGCTTGTGTTCCAAGAAATGCGTGAGTGAATGTTCGTACGTGTGTGTGTGTGTGTGTAATGTCCATGGCGTCTTCCCACAAGTGGGAACGTGTTATCTTCTGCGAGAGCTTACATGGTCGTAGTTCACGGAAAAATGAGAGAGAGAGAGAGAGAGAGAGAAAGAATTATTCTCAAGTATATATAATTTAGGGATAGCTCCACCAAGTGGTGGTGTCAGAATTTAGGAGGAGATAACTCTGACACGTTCACAGAAGATGGGAACGAGATTTTTCACGAGTCCAGTCTTTTGGCCAACTACCTTGAGCTTTTACTTGTTAATCTATTAAACAGCATAGAGAAACCAAATATATGGGCGTGGAACTGTGGAAGCCTCGATAAAGACTTAGTCTTAAAAAACGCGAAGACTTTATAGTCGATATTAGTGTTAGTAAGAGCAATAATTTTTTTGAATTTTCTTAGATTAAACATAGTTATTTTGGGGCTGATATTTACGATAGTATGAAACTGAGATACGATAGAAGGAATAAGAAATGAAAAATGAATAGGAATTAACACTGGAAGGATCAGTCACTTTATGAATTTCATTACTAATATTTTTATCGATGTGCTCTTTTGGCTTTTTCCCATGTATGTTATATTTTACTACACTGGTGTGAAGTTGAGATAGTTGTCATGGGATGAAAATCTTGTTTTCGTGAGAAAATTTAATTTGAAAGACACAAAGAGAAGTTCCACTGAATTTAGTGAAAAAAGAAAACTGGGTGATGATAATGAAAGAACTGGTGTAAAATATGCTTGATGAAGGCCGAAAAATATATCGAGAAAAGTATCTATGCCTATGTTCACAGGATCTATCTATCTGTCTATCTATCTATCTCAGTCTGTTCATATCTATCTATCCATCTATCTATCTCAGTCTGTTTATATCTATCTATCTGTTATGGTCCAGGTTAGGACCAAGGAAGAACAACACGAACACAAGAGTAGAAATAACGAAGGTATATTACACGAAATAATAATACAAGATGTGGAAGGTGTTAGTATGACTGTCAGTCTGGTTTGGAGTGAACTACTATCGGCTCGACTCGAGTTGACTCTCTCTTGAGAGGCATAGTATACATAGTGTTAGGAAGAGTTCATTCTGTAGTTATAGGTAAGGACCCATGACACTATCTATCTATCTATCTATCTATCTATCTATCTATCTATCTATCTATCTATCACAATATGTTCATTAACTATCTATCTATCTATCTATCTATCTATCTAGCTAATATATTTCGGTATTTGAACACACTGCCCTATTGGGTTGTCTCAAGTTTCCAGTATCTCGCCAAACATTTCAAACGACTTTTGAAAACATTCCCCTTCGAAGGAAAAAAAACTCGTTTCCTAACAACTGTTTTTTTCTATTTCTTTTCGTTATTCCCTTGAAAGTTTGGGTAGCACCTCGTAATTAACTATGACAGCTGGTGATAACGAGATGCTATATGAACGTGGCTGAGAGAAGGTTAAAGTGCGATACATGTCAAAAAATCAGCGGATATTACCTTTGACACTTAACTCTTACACGAACGAGAAACACTTAACAATAAATCAGAATAAAGAAAAGTCAGTTTGGCTTTGTGTTGTAATACGTTTAGCAGATCCCAAGGTCAGATCATTCAACGCTATTGGATAAATTCTTCCTCTTCATACTTGATATCTATCTATCTATCTATCTATCTATCTATCTATCTATCTATCTATCTATCTATCCAATATACATCTGGCAGAAAGGCCTCTTATCGGGAGAGTGAAGGATCTGAGGAGCGTGGAACCACCTCTTAACAGCTGTTGTTTCCAGGTCCACTCTGACACGGGGTGGTTGCAATTTTTACGGTCCCAGCTATGGATAAATTATATATATATATATATATATATAACAGTTATTGGTCAGGGTGGAGTTGAACCAGCAAACAGTTGCATTAAAGTGCACAATATATATATAAAGAAAAGAAAATTTAACGTGCAGAGCTTATAAATATATAGAGAGTTTGTCTGACGATCGCAAGGCCGTGAAACCCAGGGTCACAAACTCACTTCACTTGAACTATATATGTTAGCTCTATCACTGATATTGACCGCTTTCCAATAAGTACCGCGCAGATATAGTATGTAATGATATATATATATATATATATATATATATATATATATATTTATATATAAATTTCAGTTTTAGTCGTGATTCATCATTTAACCCCTCTGTATATATTCTGGTTTTGCTCTGTGAATTTGTATATATATATTTGTTTCATTTTCTTTATCTAAGAAGGTGCCAACGTATTCTTCTGAAGAAATGTTGGCCGAAAAACGATCCTTTAAAGAATGCGTTTTTGTATATTTAAAGCAATATACAAATTCTGTGGTGATAAACTATTGTTTATATATATATATATTTATATATATATATATATATATATAATTTTTTTTGTTTAAAAATATGATTCCTTCGCTACATAAGAGTTCTCATGTTTCAAAAACGAGAGCCGAAACCATCCAAATAATTATTAAAATTAAGTTGAATTTAGGTGTTTAGTCCCGTTTCATCTTCAACCGAAATTTTAGGAAATTTCGAAAAAGAGCCTATTGTTGGAGCTCGCATGGCAGGAGCCTCAATCACTAAGGTTGCTGAACTGTCTTGCTTTTAGAGAGCTACCATATCAAGAACATTGATGCAATTTGAGAAACAGGGCAAGACCTCTAGCAACCGTAGCAATTCGGGCCGGACTTGCAAACTTACTGACAGGGACTGACGTGCATTGAAACGGAATGTGGCAAAAAATCATCGGACAAATGCGGCCAAAGTGACTGCTGAGTTGAATAACCATCTGAATAGTTCAGTTTTTACTAAAACTCTTCACCGTGAGCTCCATAAGGCTCCATATCATGAAAGAGCCACTGTGAGGAAACCTCTTCTCTCCACTCGCAACATTCAAAAGAGGCTGAAGTGCTGCAGAGATCATAATGCCTGGTTTGCAGACCAATGGAAGCAAGTCATATTCTCAAACAAGTCCAGTTTTTCTCTTTTCCCAACTTCAGGGTGAGTTTATGTGTGGAGGCAGCCCAAAGAAGCTTACAACCCTGACTGCCTTCTTCCAACAGTGAAGCATGGAGGTGGATAGTCCAATAGTTGCCCTGCATGGTAGAATCAACAGCAAAGATTACCTGAACATTTTGGGAGATCATGTTCATCCAATGGCCAAGACTTTATTCCCTGATGGTGACTGCATCTTCCAAGACGATAATGCTCCAATACATACTGCTTGAGTGGTTAAGAATTGGTATGAAGAGCATAAAAGTGAACTAGAACACATGGAATGGCCTCCCCAATATCAAGATATCAATATTATTGAACATTTGTGGTGCATTTTGGAGCAACAAGTTAGGAGCCGCTATCCTCCACCGTTGGGTCGTAAAGAGCTGGAGAAGGTTTTAATGGAAGAATGACTGAAACTTCCTCTGGATGAAGTCAGGAAGCTGTATGATTCCATTCCTAGACATTCGGTTGGCAAGGTCGAATTTACTGCTTATAAACTTCGATCTTGCCAAATAAAAGATCCTTTGTGGCCGAGCGGTAAGGCACGTCAAGCTATATGACGGTTCCGTATAGGATACAGGTTCTAATCCTGTCGAAGGGCGAATATTTTCTATGAAAATTTCTCGGACATTCAGACCGGTAAATGTTATTTAATACTGTTTATCAAAAAAAGAGCATTTACTAAAATACTTGTATCTATTAAAAGAATGTTAAACATAAAAATGTCTTTAAATAATTCTCGGACTTTGTCCATTTCACAATATATATATATATTAGGTTGGTGCAAAAATAATGTCGTTTTCTCACATATGTTACTATGTGAGAAAACGACATTATTTTTGCACCAACCTTATATATATATATATATATATATATATATATATATATATATATATATATATATATATATATATATATATATATATATATATATATATATATATATATATATATATATATATATATATATCACACTCTGTTTATTTCTCTGGCATTTTCTGTTGATTTGTCTTACAGTTTATTCATACAGATATAGACATCTGAATTTAATGTTTATAAATATACATAACTGTCTGCTGATTCTTTTTCCGATCATATTTATGTAAATTTAATATAAGCATCTACCTAAACTCTGTATACTCGTCCCCTGAACGTTCATATCTATATGTGAATTAATTATTAGAAGAAAAAAAGAGACAGAAAAATCTCATTAGCTTAAATTAGTCTGTAATCATCGTTTCTCGGTCGATAACTAAAATATTGTCAGACCTGATGAGTATTTCGTGGATGACTGGGGACATCAGGTATTGTCATCAGTTTTCTTTCTTTTTTTTTTTTCTTTTTTTTACTTCTCGCTTTTGGGTTTCTGCGCCGAAGAGCGACAATTAGCAATCAACTACTGCTACTCCGATGACTGTATTCAATCCTTACTAGGTATTCCACAATTTCTGACCATGTTTTCGTAAATAAACTATGGTCTGACCCAGTGCGGGTCGATTTTGGAACCGTAATATTGCACTCAATTTGAAAATTGGGGTTTGATATAATAAATAAGGACAAAATATGTTTCCAAATCGTTACCCTTTTTTGAGGAAACGTTTAAACACTAAGCTTAGGTTCAAAATCGTAGCATTTGAATTTCATTCCCGTGATCACATGTAGCACAACTTTATAAATAAATATAAATATGAATATAAATTTATATATAGCACAACTTTATAAATATATATAAATATAAATTTATATATAGCACAACTTTATAGATATATATATATACATATACATATAAATTTATATATCACACAACTTTATGAATAAATATAACTATAAATTTATATATAGCACAACATAATAAATAAATATAAATATAAATTTATATATAGCACAACTTTATAGATATATATATATAAATATACATATAAATTTATATATAACACAACTTTATAAATAAATATAAATATAAATATAAATTTATATATAGCACAACTTTATAGATACATATATTTAAATATACATATAAATTTATATATAACACAACTTTTCCTCCACCAGACCCCTACGACTCGTAGTGTGGTCCTTAATCTCTATCTTAACCGAATGTCATCTGGAATTTATCAAAGAGATTTTCGTCAAGCGTCAAATGGGTGGTCAACCGAACGTCTTCGCACCCTGTCGCCAATTATCTATCCCGGTAACAAACTGTTATCCAGGTCTGGACATAAAACAGGTGTCTTTTCCCAAAACCAAATGATATCTCCGAAAGATAGTTAATGGTTTATTGTTTCCCTTTTTCTCTTTTCCCTTCCCCCTTTTTTTTCTTTGGGGGTGGTCTAAACTGATCTTTTTTCTCGGTCGCATCATTGACCTGATTACGGTTATCTTCCAGCATTTCGTTTTGTAGGCCACTTGACCAATTTGAAATTTTCATTATTACCATGGGCAGATTGCTATCTTTTATTCGCCGCGTCGTAGCATAAATTAATTCCGACAGATCCGAGATCTTGTGAATTTCCTATCTTCTGCGAAAAAAATACTTTTCTTCGCAAATGAAAATAAAAACTTTAGCACTTTTCTTTTGTTAAAAAAAATTAACATCGCTCAGTACGTCTTTCGTGATAGCTTCTTCTCGCCTTAATTATTTCTCGGTTTTAATTTTCACGCAACCGCTAAATAGTGTCACAATCTTTCGCAAATCTTAGTTTTCACTTATCGAATACAGTAAGAAATTGTATATTTTGCTTGTGCTGATTCATAAATAGAATTCTGGATTGAATATATTTTCCATTCAAAAGACATCAACTTTATTTGGATTTTTTCTTGAAATAGTAAAATTTTGAAGCTATTTTGTAAACAAAAACATGCGTAAATTAGTTATCACTGTATATTTTTTTGCAGACGATATTTAAAACGAAATGCTCAAAATTAATAAAATCTATGAATAAATCTATGAATAAATCTATGAATCTAATTTTTGGCGTCACTACAAACACCACCTTTAGCACAGAGTGCAATGGTGATTTTCTAAAGAAAAAAAAAAGAAAGAAAAATCAACCTGCCCTACTGCCTCATGTAGTGAACTATTTCTTACTTGTACCAGAGTTAAATGTTTGATCCAAAATTTCGAATACTACTTTATTAGGAAGGTAAACCCTTAAGACCTGTTACTTTGTAGACTATATATTCATCGTGCCAATTTCGGTTCGTACTTATATTTAAAGTGATAATTACGAAAAGAACAGGACTCACTGCCTAGCTAGCTAGCTAGTTAGTTAGATAGATAGATAGATAGATAGATAGATAGATAGATAGATAGATAGATAGATAGATAGATAGATAGACAGAGTTGGAGACATCGCTATGGACATACCCATAGGAAGAAATGAATAGGCTCAGATGGATAGATAGATAGATAGATAGATAGATAGATAGATAGATAGATATGAATAGAATACGATCGATAGATATAAGATAGATAGAAAGAAAATGAATGGCTAGACAAGAAAAGGTTGATAGATAGATAGATAGATAGATAGATAGATAGATAGATAGATAGATAGATAGATAGATAGAGTTGGAGATATCGCTATGGACATACCCACAGGAAGAAATTAACAGGCAGATAGATAGATAGATAGATAGATAGATAGATAGATAGATAGATAGATAGATAGATAGATAGATAGATAGATGCAATGCCTGACAGTCGGATGGCCCTGTGAAAGCAAAATTTGCTTATCTGGTCACTGCCGTCACCTTGAAAGTACTCCCCTTCTGAAAAGATACACTTCTTCAGACAATTGTTCCATTCTGGGAAACATTCTTGGAACTAGTTTTCTGGAACAATTATCAGTAAATATAGTCACATGTTACTGGATGTCAGCAAATCTTAGTCCTTCCTGGATATTTTTCAGTTTTGTAAATAGCCAAAAACCCACTGGTAAGTAAGTTTAGTGAATAATATAAATGGTCCATTTTCCTAATGGATTTCTTGAACAGGAAATCGTAAAGTCCTCACACATCACGTGCAGAAGTATTGTCAAAGTTGAGAATCTACTTGTTAAGCCTGAGGTTTCTTTTTCTTCTGAATAGATTCTTATAAGCCTTTCATCGCTCCCAAATAAATATTTGCATATGTCCTTTGTGTTTTTGACTATCCACTTCTTGCGTCATCGTGCGCATCTATTCGTCATTCCTTGAATCACATGTGCCACTCAAAACCACTCAAGTTCTTCATAAACGTTTTCGCCATAAGCCATTATTGATAAAGCTAATGTTTCACTGGTACCTTTACAAATCTTCACATATAGCCGGCTGTTAACGCGGTACTCTAGATTTCACTCATTTTCGCCAACAGTATAACCTAAACACGTACAACTTCCTTTACTGATCGGCAATGAAGGAATCCTCTGATCTGTACCTCAAGGAATCAAAATTTGGAACATGTCCTACCGTGCTCGATTACAAATATTTACTTATTTTATCCTAGAGACAGGTTGCGTTAATTCAGAGAATTAGATTTTCCCATCACGTACTTTTAATTATTTTTATCACATTTGTCAAGTTGATTAAAGTAGCCATCTTGTAGAAAAATATGATTTTGATCCGGCAACTCTGCCTTCAATTTGGTTATGTTAATTTACAGCAACAGACGGCACTGCATCACAATTTGGTAAAAAGACAAACGAAAAAACAAAAAAAAAGATATATAAATTTGGCAGACGGCTATCAAAGTAAAAGAAATAATGGCTATATCAAGAAAAATAACTATTATAGTTTCTTTGTGCTTAATGAAAGATATTCTTGATGAGTATAAATGAAGTCTTTGGGGTTGGTTATTTTAACGAAATTTACAGCGTTATTTGACAATCATATCGTGACTGATTCGTGTCCAATTTTCTGTGAATGTGAGAGACAAATAAAAAAAAAAGCAATATCATTTCCATTATTGGTTGACATACTGTCATATAAAATTTCCCTTGTAATATTTTCTCTTTTTATAACTGTTTGTCACTTTGTAATTTATTCGCTAGAGTTAATATGTCAAATTATTTTTCACGAGATTTATAATGTCATATATTGTTTCAGTAAATGTTTATGTCATATTTCATTACTAAAGTCAGTATGTTGTATTTTTCTTTAGAAAGTCTATTTCATCAGGAGAAGTACTATAGTATGTATTCCTTCAATAAATATATGATATGCAGGGTGTCCATAAGGTTAGTGTGCACTTTAAAAAATTTATAACCTTATTTGTATTTGCGATAGAAATAATTTTTAAAAAGGATTAGAAAGAAGTAAATCTATATTTTTAAGGTTTCCACATGTCCTCAATTTAGCAATACAAAGGGTAATACGATTTTGCAGTTCACGGAAAACATTTGCCAACTGATTTACAGCAATGCCTGAAATCACATTAGTTATTTTAGCTATACTTAAAACTAGGTACATTAAACTTTATAACATTTTTTACAGATTATTTCTATCGCAAATACAAATAAAGTTATACATTTTTTGAAAGTGCACACGAACTTTATGGACACACTGTATATATTTTTTGTTAAACATACTACGCTATTAAAATTTACCAAACTGTTCTTCATATTTCCTTACTAATTTTTTCCTATTTTTCTTTTAATCATTCAGCCAAAGCAAGGCGATAAAGTCATTAAGACGCAAGGAGGGTACTGAGAGTAATTGTAAGAGAAAAAATGTTGCTGAGGAGAACAGGCAATAAAAGAATAGAATTCAAAAAGACAGAAGATGGTGACTGATGTTGCATTTAAATTTTAGGAAGATCGTAGTTGACAAAAACCAAGTAACCGGGAGAGAGTTCCACAGTCGAGAAGTGTGAGAGAAGAAACTATTAGAATAGAACTTACTGTAAAATCTAGCTATTTCAGAAGTAAAATGATGAGACCTACTTGCCAATCTAGCAGTACGTTTGAATTTCTGAGCACGAAATAAAATTTCAAAACTCTCTCGTTTTCATTGTAAGTATACCCATCATTGTATTTTCCTGTTTTCTTTAAAACTTCCTCATTGCTCACATATTCTACCTACAACATTCTCAACTTAATACCTCAAAACAGGTTCCAAAATAATGTGTATATCAGCAATATTCCCATCCAATATTAATACACTGTATATTCTCTTTCAATGTTCATATAAGCCTGTACTTTTGCATGCATACTATCGTACAAATACAGATACTATGGAATACATTATTCCAATTCTCTTGGATCGGTTGATGCAAAACAGTGTTATAGGTGGGCTAATTGAATGAGTCAGGTGTCGTGCCACCTTGTCGCAGACATGTTCATTGACAATATATATGGCAATTGTGTGGACAAGGGAATTAATATTATTTTGAGTGATCACTACACATTTTTAGGATAATTAGCCATGCTTAAATATCATTGGAAGAAATGCCCAACAAACAAACTTGACAAAGTTTCCAATAAACAATCACAAAAGACAGAAAAGAACAGGGCACAAATAATACTAAGCAGACAATATACATATACATATATATATATATATATATATATATATATATATATATATATATATATATATATAATATAATATATAAAAATAATACTAAGCATAATACTATATATATATATATAAATAATACTATATATATATATTTATATATATATATATATATATATATATATATAATACTAAGCAGATCATATATATATATATATATATATATATATATATATATATATATTAATCCTCTCAAATTCACGAATTAATATCTTAATTTTCTTATTAAATTCATTAAAGGAGGTGCCTTAGTTTCACGACAGCAACATTATCGAGGAGACTTACATTATATATGTTCTATTCATGAATCACCCCAAGCAAAATATTCATTTTTTACTGTATTTAATAAGTAAAAACTTAAAAAATTGTGAAAGATTATAAAAAGGCTAATCAGTGAAGAAGGTCATAATTAATAAAAACAAAAAATAGATAAAATTTTATATAACAACATAATAGTGCTAGTCGGAAATTATAAGATAAAATGTTTGACATTTGAATTGTTTATTGATAATCGAATTAAAATAACTGCACTGTACTACATCATAATATAGCTAAAGTTTTCAGTATAATTCCCCTTTCAACAGAATGAACGTTTTATTCAATGGCAGAAGTATTTAGTAATAAATGCTTGCTTCTTGTCTCCAATTTAAGAAGCTTCAGTACTTAATTTAACTGCTCTTTTCACACCTGGTGTACGTGCTGCTAAACTCGACAACTTCAACGTCCTATCATTCATTAAAACCTCTTGCAATTCGTTATTTGAAAACCTTATGCAAACTCCGTTTTAAGAGAAGTTAATTAAATCTGACCAGAGTGTCTCTTCAAAATTGATGAATGTAATTTTTTAATCTCTTCATTGATGAGTCGCTACTTCTGAAACAAAAAAAATATTTTGATTGGAAAAAATTTATCCATACTTGGCTATATTTATGTGATATAATTTGAATTAAATTTTTAAATTAGTCTTGTAAAATGAAATAATTAATTATGAATAAATGGTTACTTATCTAACAGAAAAATTTTTAAAGCCTCTTCTCTCACCTCTAACTTCAACATTTAAATTTTGTAATGCAACTTTCTGCATTTTGGTCGACTGATGTTTTATTCTCCAAACCATGTTGAAAATATACAGTTGTCGATTAGGGAATTTATTATCCCTTTTTAATATCAAACCAACTAACTTTATATAATTTAATTAGATATTTTATAAGGGTGTGTTATAAGGCTTTCACTGATCACTCGAATTAAATTACAATCCTCCTCTTTTGAACCTGAATTAATATTTAATCTCGTTTCCTCAAAAAATGGTTTCAATTTGGAAAAAAATATTCTGTTCTTATTTATCACGTAAAAGCAAAACTTTCGAAATTAGTGCAATACCAGTTAGTTATGTGCCATGCGTGATACACGTTTAGGCGATTATGTATCTTTCGATACATGACTTTTTTCCCGAAGTAGGTTGCTATTTCTTTCTGCGGTAGACCAGTTGCCATCCAAGCTATCCTGCTATTTACTCATAGCTGGGGGAAGAAGAAGATTCATTCATACTCTTCCTAAGTGTCCTCTTCTTCTCTCTATAGCAGTAAATAGCAGGATAGACCGTGTTCAATAGCCTTGGATGGCAACTGGTCTACTGCACGTAAGTGAATGTAATGGATTCGACTGGAATTCGAACTTGGCTCTCTGATTCCTTAATTAGAGCCACTATCCATTACTCCGCCGTCCCTCTGAACAATACCACCAATCCCAAATGGACCTGCCCTACTGAACATGCATGGCACTAATACCGTTTTCTCTAGAAACTCCAAAGACTAGTGTGGGTTTATGACTTATGACACCCTACACCATGATACCAGGCGTTGGGCTAGCGTATCGTGCGCAAATGCACACTAGAAGCCTCCCCAAGTATACATCACACAAGCAAACAACCATCATTTACAAGCAGAGTCTATTCATACTAAATACTACAGGGCTTCATTCTATCCCCAAGATGACATACACAGCGGTGTACTGTCAACGTAATTCTTGGTAGAGACGTGGTCTTGCTCCAAATAAATGATTCCCAAAGGTCCACATTGATACTCCTGAAGCAATATTTGCTCTGAACTTTATTGCGAACACTGTGCGGTCTGCCACTTTGTTGTGGAGATGAACACACCTCTCCAGAAGAGGACTTGAACTCGTCCAAATACATATAGACTGACTCCGAGAATCCTCATTAGAAGGAGAGAAAGAGTAGAGAGAGAGTTCTAGCTTATCTGCATACTACTGATTTCAGCAAGACTACATCGGCTGCAAGCGACATTCTCCATCTTGATTATGTTATCTTCATTCAATGCAATAAAGACATAACACACTTCTTCCTTCACAACACATCGATATCTGCAAGTGTTTGTACTATATGGCTGTGCAGAACTTGCTCAACGTCTAAGCATCATCAAACACGTCCCATTCAACCTATGTCATCCTTACAATGCTTTAGTCTTTGGAAAGAGTTTGTATATTGTAGCTGTTCAAAACCTGGCCTACGGAGGTAAAAAAATTCATTTGATGCTTTGTTGCCAACATCAAAGCATCAATCATGTGTCACATTCAACGTCTTATCTTTACATTACTTTAATCTCATCAAGATTCTGTACTATATGGCTGCGTCCAGAACCTGGTTTACAGGTGTAAAGATTTTCAATAAACTACTGTTGCCAACATAAAAGCATTAACCAAATTATCCCTTATTCTTCCGTGTCGTGTCCATTTAGGGTGTATGGCTCTCCACGACTTTCTGTTCTACGTAGATCTTAAATTTTGTCTTTTTGTTATTACTCCTAAACCTTGTTCCGCCACTCATTAAATTCACTATGTATGTTATGCTTTGTTTTCCTCTGTACCTCGTGACTTCAATCTTTTCTGAGAGTATTAGATTTTCCAAGCCCTTTTTCCTCATTATCCCAAGAAATTTCAATTATCTCTTCCTAATGTTAAGTATAAGAGTCATTTTTGTTTCCATTTTCACCAAAATTTCGTTGATCCATGGTGTCCTCACCATCCTCCTGTAGAACTACATTTCTGTTGCTTCAAGTCTCTTGTTCATCTGTGAGGCGATTGTCTAGCATTCACTGCCATATAAGAGGACTGATATCACCTAACAGATCAGTATTCTTTTCTTTGTTTTTGATGATTTTTTGTTTCTTATATATTACTGTTGTGACCAAGTGATTGGTTAAGAAATAGCAAACCAAGTGGTTGCAGATAAATAGTGTATTGAAGAGTAAATACAACAGAAGTGGGTTACACGACTTAAGAGTGTGTGTCGGTTGGCCAGCGTTCAGTCTACATCACCGTTTTCCGTCTTTTAGGAGAGGAGTTTCAGGTTTATTTTCAGTCATGTTATATATTTGGTCGTTAAAATAGTGTAATTTTTCATGAAATTGTTATTATATAGTTTGTCGTGATGTTAAAGCTTTTTTGTATATTTCTTCGAAATTTTATTGATTTTGTTTATTTAATGCTGATATCTAAATATTTTGGGCGTAGTTTCGCAGGGAGGCACGGTGGCGTAATGGATAGCGGCTCGGATTGAGGAAACGGAATACTGAGTTCGAATTCCAGTCGAATCCATTACATTCGCATATGTGCTAATAGCCTTGGGAATGGTATGATTCCTCTTCTTCTCTCCATTTTTATGTTTATACATTCTTTTTATAGATACAAATATTATGGGGAAAAACAGGGCAGTTTGGATGGCAACTGGTCTACCGCAGAAAGAAATAGCAACCTACTGCGGGGAAAAATCTGCCTTGTCAGTTATGTATCGAAAGATACATAATCGCCTACTCGTGTATCACGCATAGCACATAACTAACTAGTATTGCACTAGTTTCGAAAGTTTTGGTTTTACGTGATAAGGATGTAGAATATTTTTTCCAAATTGAAATGAATCCTCTTCTTCTCTCTATAGCAGTAAATAGCAGGATAGACCGTGTTCAATAGCATTGGATGGCAACTGGTCTACTGCAGAAAAAATGGCAACCTACTGTAGAAAAAAATCTGAAACGTCAGTCATGTATCGAGAGATACATGATCGCCTAAGCGTTTATCCCGCTTAGCACATGACTGAACTAACGCAATTTTATGCCTTCAACTACAGATTTTCTACGTAATTCTATACTTTCAAAGTAAACGTATGTTTGTTACATATATACTTTGTAGATAAAATGTACTGTTGATAATTGTATTATAAAAAATAGACTGGATTTTTATTTTGGGGTTGACTATTTGCATATACCTGGGACTCTAATATGAGCTACCACACGGGGTCTAAGTAAACCTGGGAACAACAGCAATTAAGAGGAAGTTACACGCTTCTCCAATCTCCCAATTAGAGACCTTGCTGCCGAATGTAGTATATCGTCAAACCCAGGACGGTATTTCTTCGATAAACTTAATATGTTATATATTGCTTTCCTGAAAGTTATGGTTTTGTATAGCTTTAGTTATTTTGTTATGAACTTATTCTTGAAAATTTTTTCTCTCTTATATTTTTCTGTTAAAGCTATTATGTTACATCAATGGTCGATTTTTTGCTCTTTTTTTTTTCGCCAAACGATCTCTAGTGTTGCAGGAACGGTTTATCCAGGTTCCAGCATTCCGTAATAAATAATGTCCATTGAATCCTGCAGAACATAAGCAAGAACGGTTATTCCCCAATAGACTTCGCTTAAATTGCTTTCTTGTAGTCTTTCCCGCATCTCTTAAATTTCTCTTTTTTTGTGCACACTCGTAATAAATCTATTCTTCTTCTTGTCGCAGTTATATTTCTCGATTAGGAACGTTTAAATTTTTACTGCTGTTCTTTCTATAATATTATAGAAAGACAACATCGCAGTTGATCTCTACTCTGGCCGAACTCTAACAGCTCAGAGAGTGGAGGGGAAAAATTGGCTTGTAACGTTCAATATCTAGAGCCATTTCAACATCAATGAACAGTCTCTTACGCTCTCAAAGGGTCGCCATGAGTGACTAATGGATCTCATGTTTATTAATAAATAATAAAACTTGTTTAGAAGAACACGTGTTACTTTATTATATTAAACTAGCAGCATGGCTCGGCGTTGCCCGTGCTTGATTCAAAAATCGTACGACTCATACAGCAATCGTTATCACTTGACTTAAAATATTTTTGCCCTTCCTTGCCTTTAAAGGAGTACCCTTTGCCGTGCTGATGTTGCTACATGCCTTACTTCTTGCCGATCTCACAATGGGAATTTTTTCTAAACTCTATACTAAACATTAAATCTGTTACGAAAAAAGAACTAAACAAAATGAACACAAAACGATCGGCTTTAAAAAAGGAGTCGTAACTGGAAAAACCAAATGAAAAAAGAATGTCAACAACAAATACTTTTTCACGCCCAACCCAGTTCTGCGGAATCATAATCAACGTTGAGTTTAAGCAAGCGAATGAGACAATTGGCGTAAAGTGCCATGCAGATTTAAATTTTTCCCACTTGTGACGAATGCAGCTATCGATTGTTTTTGTATGCTAGCATGCTAGTTAACATTCGTGTCAGTCAGCTGTTGGCTCTCACGCTGGCCAATAGAATCTTCCTGCCTATTCGTTGCTGCCAGCTTTTGGCTCTCACTCTGGTCAGTAGAAAATGGCCACAAACTACATGAAAACTGCCGTAGAAGCATGAAAAACCAATTCTTTCCACTATCGATGGGAGTTGGGAATGCAAAGTCGGTCTTGGCCTTTCTGCTAACTTGGAGCATGTGCATGTAAATTTTGGTGCAAATCCGTCGGAAATTGCGGCCGTGCATTCGTTACACACGCACGCACACATCCTGCCTTTTTTAGATAGAGATGAGGAATTGTTGTATAAAAATTATAATAAGAAGAATATATATTATGAAATATAATATATTTAATATATATATATATATATATATATATATATATATTTGGTTGGATAGATGTGAGTTTGTGACCCAGGGTCACAAATTCACATCAATCCAACCAAATATGTTAGCTCTATCTCTGATATTGAGCGCTTTCTAATAAGTACCGCGCATATAATATATAAATAATTATATATTTATATATTTATTTATATTTATATACTCACACTTTTCACACACACACACACACACACACACACACACACATATATATATATATATATATATATATAATAATAATAATAATATATTATGAAATGCACAAAGTCCGACAATTATTTTTAAGACATTTTTATATTTATACATTCTTTTTATAGATACAAATATTTAACTAAATGCTCTGTTTTATGATAAACAGTATTCAGGCCAGTAAATGTTATAAATATTGTTTATTATAAAAACAGAGCATTTACTTAAATATATGTATCTATAAAAAGAATGTATAAACAAAAAGATCAGCTTTAAAAAAGGACTCGTAACTGGAAAAACCGAATGAAAGAAGAATGTTAACAACAAATACTTTTTCACACCCAACCCAGTTCTGCGGAATCAGAATCAACGTTGAGTTTAAGCAAGCGAATGAGACAATTGGAGTAAAGTGCCATGCAGATTTAAATTTTTCTCCACTTGTGACGAATGAAGCTACCGATTTTTTTTTGCATGCTATCATGGTAGTTAACATTCATGTCAGTCAGCTGTTGGCTCTCACTCTGGCCAATAGAATCTTCCTGCCTATTCGTGACAGCCAGCTATAGGCTCTCACTCTGGCCAGTAGAAAATGGACGCAAACTACATGAAAACCGCCGTAGAAGCATGAAAAAATCGATTATTTCCACAATCGATGGCAGTTGGGAAATGCAAATATCGGTCTTGGCCTTTCTTCTAACTTGGAGCATGAGCATGTAAATTTTGGTGCAAATCCGTCGAAAATTGCGGCCGTGCATTCGTTACAAACACACATACACGTCCTGCCTTTTATCGATAGATAGATATATATTTGTATGCATCTATATATATAGTTGTACGTGTGTGTCATTTTACAGATCCATTTAATTACAGGCATGGCCAATCGACAAAACAAAACGAAATTAAATTTCCCAATAGAATTAAAAATAATATTTTACAGTATATATTTATCTTCTCCTTAAAGTGTGGATGCAGCGTCCATTAATATTTTGACTCTAAAACATTATAAACGAAGCCTTCATTGATATTACGATAATGAAACTTTTAGCTAATTGGTCACGTCAGTTGTATTAATTGCCTCATGTAAGATGATGGAATTATAGATGACAGACATGATAAGTAGGCGTATAATAATATTGATTCAAATCTTACTAATTACTACTGCGCATATTCGGAGCGCTAAATCTATGTATATGTTGATATTGAGGCCTGCTAACCAGAATAGCATTCTGGGATCGGCGCGATGAAAGTATGGTCAGTAATCATCGCGCTTGTCGATTCGAGAAGGCTTGGGCTGAGAGCAAATGAAAGATGCTCAAACCGGTGACATTTACAGCCTGGACGAAAAACATTCCCTGGTCCAGCCAAGGCAAACATTCTAGCGCTCGGACAAACAGCATTCCCTGGTCATGCCAAAGCAAATCTTCTAGTTATCGGACGAACTACCTTCTCTGGTCCTGCCAAGGCAAACCTTCTAGTGCCGGACGAAATACAAACTCCGGCGGCGCCAAGGAAAACCTTCTAGTGCTCGAACAAACTGCATTCCCTGGTCATGCCAAAGCAAACCTTCTAGTGCTCGGACGAACTACCTTCTCTGGTCCCGCCAAGGCAAACCTTCTAGTGCCGGACGGAATACGTACTCCGGCCCCGCCAAGGCAAACCTTCTAGTGCTCTGATTAACTACATACTCCGGTCCCGCCAAAGCAAACCTTCTTTTGCTCGGACGAACTGCATTCCTTGGTTCCGCCAAGGCAAACCTTCTACTACTCGGACGAACTACCTTCTCTGGTCCCGCCAAGGCAAACATTCTAGTCCTAATTAAGAAGAACAAAAGAAGAGTAATCAGAAGGACAGTAGATAGCGATAGACATTGCATTTATATTTTACAGATTATTGGAAAGCAAGGAGTCGGAAGGGAGCTCCACCAGCGAGAAGTGCGAGAATCTAAACTGTCAGCATAGAATTTACG
>OZ010604.1:56160000-56185000 GCA_963932145.1 Acanthosepion lycidas
TCAGCTATCTGCGAGGCTTGCCTCAACCGGAGACTGACTCTGGGAACTGCTGGGTCTCGACTCATTTCTGCTCGTTGTGGCTTCGTTTATATGGGCGCCGACCAAAACCGGGGTGAGTTTGTCGGCGCCGGGGGGTTCCTCGACAATTCTAAATACATATCCACCTCTCTGGTTAGGAATTTCCACCTTTTTCCATTTTTGGGAACCTTTCCTCACTCCCACCTTCTCATCATACTTCAGAGGGGCGTGAACTGCCCGCCCCACATCTTCGTGGCAACCTCTCTTACTCATCCTCCAGATGGGCGGCAACAGCCTCCCTCGTGCATCACGTGTTTACCACTCGACCAATGATGTCTTAGTCGGGCGTGGACGAATCTGCGGCTTTGTTTCAGGAAGAGAAAAAAATATCTTGCTTAAAAAAAAAAATTATCTCTTCCCTTTTCTTCCCCTTAATGGTTTATCATTTCTCCAGCCGGGAACGGGACAATATGACAATGGCGGTCATAACTCTTGTTCTACACGTGGTTTACGTCAGGTATTTTATCGCTAATTATCAGAATGTGTCGTCTTCTCGACATGGTCTCAAAAAGGAACATCTCCAAAGTTCCAGTCGGTCTGTCGCCTCGAGGAAAGAAAAAAAAAACACATTCATTTTCTTTCGGCACAATTCCTGATAACAAAATTTTATTATCGCAGGCCAAGGATGTTCGTGGGTGTTTTTTTTTAATTTTTCATATCTGTCTAAGTCTTTTTAATTGTCTGTTTTTCGTCACTTAACGAAATAACATTTTCATTTGAATTTTTCCCTCTTTCTCTGGCCAGTCGGTCTGTAGTTGATAATAAGATGTCTTCCCGTACCAATAGTTTGTTTTCATACCCTTAGATAACACGGCCGATGCCAAAGCATATCTGATTCTTTCCTTCCTTCCCTTTCTTTTTACTCAGAATTTCCCTGTCATTGTAATGACACTCTTTCGCCATTTGTTACTTATCAAAATATCCTTTTATCCATTGTCTCTTAGCTGTGTCTGTGTTCTTGCTTAACACTCACGATTCGGTTCTTAGCCTCTCTTTTTCTTCTTTTCTTTCTTTTCCTTTTCTGCCTCGTTAAATGGTGCCACAATTGTGTTATTTGTTATTCCTGTGTTATTTATCATAGTACATTTGATATCATGTCCCTTCTCCAAAACACTGTACAGCTTTCTGGCCCGCTCTATCTAAAAGATTACTAACCCCTGCTCTAGAGGATCAGAGCCTGACAGATGATCTCTTATATGATTTAGCTTTAACAGTGTTTTAGGGAAAATAACTGGCTGGTCATATTCAAGACCACAAAATCCAAACAAGTGACAATCTATCATCACTGAGCAGATCCTGAATTTTCATCTATCGCAATGAATGGGTGTTATTTGAAGGAGGTTCCTTAACTTGAATGCCTATGGAGACTTAAGCTCTCCTCAAACCTGAAATGGAATTCGTATATACGATCCATCGCTAAAGATGCTAGAAAAATGGTCAGTTTCCTATACCATTCCATTAAATAGACTCCTTCTGCATTTCAATGGGGTAAAAGTGGCTAGAAAACCCTGAATTATAATCAACTAAAATCGGCGTTAATTGACTTTAAGGTTAATTAAATCAAAATTTGATTCCAAATCCATTGCTGACTTCTACAATAAATGTTTTGCCAAGCAGAAAATATAAAAGCCTATTGAATAATGCAAAAATGATGATGTCATTATTTGGAAGTATGTACGCTTGTGAACAACTTTTTTTAGAAAATGACATATAATAAAAGTCATTTAAGAACAAGGTTGGGTGATGTTTTGCTCCTGTCATTGACAAATATTTCACTTGATGTGGAGAAATTATTGAACAATAAGCAATTTTCTCATTAATTAATTCACTATTTCTAACTGCATTTAGTTTTTAGTAAGAAATTTTCATTTTTTTGTTGTCCTGTTATTCCCGCAGTAAAATAAGGAACCTTGTTTAAATAATATAACATTAACTTCATTGTTTTTTTTCTCTTCAAACCTCCAGACCAAGGTAATCTTCTAAATGTAGCTGTCTATGATTGAGACAATTTATTATAGTACATTTGATAACATGGCCCTGGTTCGACACACTTCAAAATGTACTAAACTAACAGTTTCCTCATCATGAGGAGATAAGACATTTTCCTAGAGAAAAACTTTAGACACTTTATACATAGAATGAAGAGAACTAGAGTAAAACTGTTGTTAGTGAATCTTATTTTTAAGTGAATTGGTAAATTACATGTTGATTTTTTTTGAAAAGGTCAAGAAAAGAAAATACGTATCCTAAAGATGAAGTCATCCATTTCCATTTGGTGTCATTATTTGGAAGGATCTATGCTTATGAAGAATTATTTTTCAAAAATGTCATTTAAGAAGAAGGTTGACAGTGATGACCATCTTGATGATGTTTTGTTCTTGTCATTGACAAATATTTCGATGTGGAGAAGTTATTGAACAATAAACAGAAACACGCATCTCATTAAATTATTTGACATTTCTAACTGTATTTATTTTATAGTAAGAAATTTGCATTTTCTTTTGTTGATTGTTACTTGTTATCCTGTTACGGTAAAATAAAGAACCTTATTTAAATAATATAACATAACTTCGTTGTTTTTTTCTTCTTTAAACCTCCAGACGAAGCGGTCAGAGCTCGAGACAATTAATTATAAAACATTTGATATCATGGCCCTCCTCTGAGACACTGCATAGCTGTCTGGCTCGCTCTCTTCAAAAGGTTGCTGACCCGTCTAAACATTTTGTGATCATCCTGCATATATCCAGATAAGATATAATTATAATAAATAAATAATGATACATGAATATAATATATATAATTTTATGTATATAATATATAATTTTATGTATATTATATTCATAATAATTTTATGTATATTTTAATATATATAATATTATTATATAGATTTTTAATATATATATATATATATACATATATATGTATATATATATATATACACACAGATACATACATACATACATATATATATATATATATATATATATATATATATATATATATATATATATATATCCAATGTGATATTTGAATATTATTTAATATCATATCTTAATATGCTAAAATCAATGAAAATTATTTGTTTGATTTTCATCGGTTATATTAAAATTATATTAATATTAAAACCGTAATTAACGCCATGTTTTATGCTTAAAAAACATCGTGAGCTGCCGAATTTAATTTGCTCGATTGGACTTGAAATTTCATTTAGATTTTAGCAAATTTGGCTTAACCCTTCAGTTTATAAACTCAGAGCCCATGCGTACTACTCTTGACCCCCTCGATCTAGGGGGGAGTCTAATTGGGGAGCCCCGAGAAGTGGTTTGTGACCCTCGCTATCATATCACCATCTCACCTACATTTATGTAGATTACAAATTAAACTAAGTATAAAAGGATTAAAATGTTCGCCGATTTTGATGTTATTCTGGTTTTTGGATATATTTTTTTTCCAAATTCGTAAATTTGTTTTGTTCATGCTAAGTCTTGAAATACAAAACTATATAAAATTCACCATTTTTTATCCTTAATGTCAAATGTGTTAAAATTATTCAACGTTTAACAAGAATAATCCCCCCCCAAAAAAAACTACCGCACAACATTATTGATTTAAGATGGAATAATCTCTCTAATTTGTATTTAGATATATTCCATTTATCTAAATTTTTTCTAGTTGAATTGTTCACTTACATTGCATATGATTCATTATTGTACATAATTAGATTACAAATAAATTTGTATTTTATACGAACACTACCTCATGAAAATTGAGATGTAGTAGAGTGGGGGTCCGGTATCAGAGATGGGGGTGCTATCATAGATTAGTGGGTACGAGGCCCTGTATAAACTCCTAAATTATGGTTAAAACGAAATCGGAGTAATGTACTGCCAGATCTAATAAACAGTAGCGACCAAATCAAAACCTTCCACAAATTGGGATTTGCCGGACCAGAGAATGCCGGACGTGGGTATATAAATGTAATCATTTGAAACGAGGCATTTTGAAGAAAACTATAAACTGTGTCTCATATATCACGACCTGTGTATAGTGGATTCAGTTCTTACTGGGTGCCCCACATTTGCGATTTTATACAAGACTAAAAATAGACATAAATAATAATATTAATACAAAAAATTAAATTAAAGTAAAATTAAAAATAAACATAAATAATAATATAAATAAAAATAAATATAAATAATAATATAAATAAAAAATAAATATAAATAATGATATAAATAAAAAAATAAATATAAATAATGATGTAAATAAAAAATAAATATAAATAATGATATAAATAAATAAATAAATATAAATAATGATATAAATAAAAATAAATATAAATAATGATATAAATAAAAAAATAAATATAAATAATGATATAAATAAAAAAAATAAATATAAATAATGATATAAATAAAAAAATAAATATAAATAATGATATAAATAAAAAAAATAAATATAAATAATGATATAAATAAAAAAAATAAATATAAATAATGATATAAGTATATTTGTTTTATCCTGTGGAGCAGTAACATGGAGAAACTTTTAATTGGTCATAGATAAGTATAATGAAGTTTTTGTTTAATGACAATAATAAGTAATGCTCTAGTGATCGACTGAGCACTTATTGGCAGAATTATCCTCGCCTTGACATGCGTTAATTTTAGCTATTTCAATAAGTGTTGTTATTATTATTATTATTATTATTATTATTATTATTATTATTATAATTCTGATTGTCCGTCTCTTAATTAGTTTGCACGACCGTTACACCCTGCCAATACCTCATAAGTAATGGATTATTCTGTTTTGACCGTGTGAAAACTCGGAAATACCATATGTATACTACTTGGTTTCATTGAGAAAAAGAAGGAAAGAAAGAGATAACGAAAGAAAGGTTTAACGTCTCCTGCCAATACCTCGTAAATAATGGACTGTTGCATTTTGATTGCATGGAAACACATATCAAAGACGGTACTTGGAAGTAAGAAAGAGGAGACGAGAAGAGACGAGATGGGAAGAGATGAGAAGAGAAGAGAAGAAAAAAAAGGAGAAAAGAGAAAAGAAGAAGAAAAAAGAAAAGAGAAGAGAAAAGACGAGAAGAGAAGAGAAGAGAAGAGAAAAAACAAGATAGAAGTGTTTAAAGTCTGTTTCATTTAAATAGAAAACGTTATCAATTTCAAATCTCTTATGACTGTTATGCAATATTTTGTTAAAGTTGTGAAGCTAAAATATTTAATGATGCGACAGGGGAATTTCTACGGATACATTATTGTCGGAAACATCGCCATGGGCTTATTCAATCATTAACTTAATAATTAAGATTCATCAGAAAACAAAATAGGAGAACCATGAATTGTTCTTGAATTAAAATTGCTTATTATTATTAAAGCACGTAAAGAAAAACATGATTTAAAAAAAAAGAAAACGAAAAGACAGAGTTTAACAATGCTTAAGATTGTGTAACAATATTTCGACAGTATGTCTGTCTTCTTCAAGTAATGTTTAAAAATTGCATACAAAAATTAAAACAGATTTTTTTTAAAATACAAGTCTTTATACAAACATCTCTTGTCTTGAGAGAAATAGTTGTCCTGGTAATCAATGCGACCAAGCGAATGCGACGATAAGTGACAAATTTATCACGAACGACTGTAACATCTTAAGGTACCCATTCTGAAAAAATATCCAGAATCCATCGACCTTTCAACCCTTAAAATGCATGAAGATAATTACATATGCAAGCTACTAACGTCTCAAATCGAGGGTATGCAAAATAATGACAAGTGCGTTCCATACTATTTGCTTAATTGCCCTTACTGTCTAATCAACTAACGGAAAATATCAAGATAAGCACGATTACCATCATGTTATTCACCTTTAGGTTGTATTCCTTTTACGCTCGATGCGTTTCATCCGCTTCTTCACGTTGATTACCAGTACATCCGTTTCTCTCAAGACAAGCGATTTTTGTACAAGGACTTGTATTTTTATATATATATATATTTTTAGATAGGGTTGGTCAAAACATTTGTTTGCTTATTAAGTAGGACATTTACTAAATAAGCGGATCGAATTTTGGGGCCAAACCAATACTTGTATGCAATTTTAAAACATAACTTGATAGAAGACATACTGTTGAAACATTGTTAAACATTGTATCTTTTTTTTTTCTTGTTCTTTTCTTAAATTACTTCTCTTAAGTGTTGCAAGGAGGCACGGCATAGTAATGGATAGCGGTTTGGATTGAGAAATTGGAGAACACAGTTCGAAATCCAGTTGAGTTCATTGCATTCATTTACTTGAATGGAAAAGGTATAAATCCATCTCCACCCACCCACGAACAAGCTATAAATAAGTAGCAGGACAGACCGGGCCATATAGCCTTGATATGCAACCAGTCTAAGAGAAGGAAAACCCTGAATTCAAACCACCGTGTAGATCCTGACTCTGTTAGCAAAGTCTAGAAGAAGGTAACTTCAAAAAATAAATCCACCTTGCATAGCATCTCAAAAAAAGATGCTGATACCCCCCCCCCCCAGAAAGTAATGAACTCCTCGGGCTTACTGGCTCGAACAAACACAAGACTGGGATACGGCAGGATGCCGTGGACCGTTTTGATTCTGGACCTTTCTCCCATGGGTATATTACCTTGGACACTTTAATCCACGACGAAGTATTGCAAATAATGGAAGTTGCGTCAGTCATAGGTTTTATTATTATTATTATTATTATTATTATTATTATTATTATTATTATTATTATTATTATCCTAATATAATTGTGCTTGTTCCTGCCTTATTTAATTCTCACGACCATTACGCCCTGCCAATAGGTCATGAATAATGGATTATTCCGTTTTGAAAGCGTGGAAAAGGGGGAAAAGACACTACTTGGTTTCAGTGAGAAAATAGATGAAAGAAAGAAAGAAGGGAAGATAGAAGTATTTAACGGCTGAAATGAAAAAAAAAGTTTTCAATTTCAAATCTTTTCATTTGTACACACGTCTTAAACTAACGGCCAGCATTCATATTTATGGCCATTATCTAAGCTTGGCATAAGGCCAAAAGTATGAAGACCCAGTGAGAATCGAACTCACTAGTAATTGTTCTACTGAGCAAGCACGCTAAACATTACACCATGTGGAGGTGCCCAAAAATGTTTTTCCAACCGTAGATGTGTCACAAGGGCGGAAGTGTGGATCATCTTTTACGCCACGCCCAATGTACATATTTATCATTGTGGTTGCAATATTTTGTTAAAGTTTTTAAGCTCAAATATTTAGCGTAATTTAATTATTTTCTCGTTATGCCTCTTAATTCATTGGGGAACATAGGTCAACAAACACACCTCTCCAAAGGACGCCATTCCAGGTAATCCTCTTCAGCTCGGCCCATATCATACCGGTTGCCTTCCCGGGGGATTTTCAACGGCACGCATCATACGCTTCACTTTCGAGGACTCTTCCTCAGCCATGTCGTTGTTTGAGGTTTCTGTAACAAGCTAGTTTTTTTTTTTTTTTTTTTTTTAATGAATAACTGCGAAACCCCCAACCTGGAGGGCCAGGGTGTGTCTTTCGTCTGGCTCCTACCCGACAGATTTGTTGAGCTTGGCTGAACCTGTTAAGAGCCGAAGCTCCCGGCCATATAGCTTTGGCGGTCGTTGAAGCACGCAAGCCATCCTACCACGTCATGGCGACACACCATCAGGACGGTTAGCATAATTTAGGGTAATTTCTACGGATATTTTATTGTCGTAGAAATCGACATAAGCTTACTCAATCCTTAATTGAGAAGAATGAAGATTCATCAGAATATTAAAAGAGGAAAAACCGTGAAATGTCCATGTGTTAAAAACCAATTATTATAAATATGAATAAATGTAAACAACAATATTCAGTCGGAAAGTGATGCTGTTTTGCGGTAATGGTTAACGAGCTACTCATGCAGATCAGGCTGGGAAGCAAGTTCATTTATTAGTGAACGTCTCGTAATTGTGGCCTTGTGCCAAAATAATCTAAGCTCAGTAAATAACTATATCGAATCAAAACGATCAAAGTGAGTTTTCCCAGCTGCCTTCGTAATCACCATTAGACTCATCCAATTCTTTCCGGGTCCTCTGCACTGTCCTCAGATTGACACCCAAACTCTCTGAAATGTTTGTATTGCAGCTTCCGGTGCGAATGCTAAGCAGTACAGCATATAGTTTCCAAATTTCTGGTGGAGTGAATTTCGTCATGATGCTCTTTTTCTCATAGTCGGTGCCCAACTGACCCTACTGTACTGTGCAGTCGACAAATTCAGAAACGAACAACGCACATGTGCGAAATAACTATATTCCCTTGGAAATTCATCTTCTTAGCCGTTGCCAGCGATAGACAGGTGTATTTTTAAAATGTGACTTACTGGTGCGCATGCGTGCCTCGCGTTTAGGCAGCTTCTTCTTCTTTATCTTTTTCTTCACCACAAATCGGCAAATATAAAGAGATGATAAAAATATCCTATCCTATTAACGTTGGCACCGGTTCTCAGCGTCAACTGGCTACTTGAACTGTCCTAACAGGTGGGAAGTCTTACAGAGACACACTTATCTAGTCCAGCTCTGTTTACAAAGCGACCGCCATTTTACGGCACTATACTTATAACCGAGAGCTGATATCTTCACCGTCATCTCACTACACACATTAGAAGCGTAATTAACAGTACGAATTTAGCAAGTTTTGCCTTTTCAGAATGAAATAACTGGTTCTACTTTAATAGCTATTTTTTTCACAAATGAATCAAAATTCAATTGCAACCAATAAACGTACATTTGTCCTGTAAATGTTCATTTTCACTCTATCGTCTGAATTACTAGAATGAAACATCTTGACTTGATTTTTTTCATATTATTTTTGCTGATTATTAGTTGTAGTGAAATCTGAAGGCGCATTGAAATAGCGAAAATTGCCTTCCAAAAGCTAAGCAAAGTATTAAGAAACAGGAAAATTTCGTTAGAAACAAAGAAATGAGTACTGAACTATTACGTAATATCATTCTGCCTATATAGCAATGAATACTGAACAATATCCTCACAGATTAAGAAGAGACTTGAAGCAATAGAAATGTGGTTCTACAGAAGGATGCTGAGAATACTTTAGATTGAACATGTGAGCAACGACGAAGTTTTAAAGAAAATAAGGCACTTACACTTAAGATCAGAAATAGACAGCTGAAATTTCTCGGACATATAATGAGGAAAGAAGGCTTGGAAAAATTGATACTCACAGGATACATTGAAGGCAAGAGGAAAGCAACGCACGAGCTACCTAATGAGATTGTGTGAATGGTTGGAAAAACAGATATTAGGAGAGACAGCAATTGCGTAAAATTTACGAAGCGTTACAAAAGTTAAGAAATTGTGGAGAGCCACGATCACCAACATCCAAAGAGGACACAGCACGTCGAAAAAGAAGTAGCTAGATAAGGACTTATTTAACCTTTACAGTGGGACGATCCAGGCAGAACGAGAAGCCTTACCTGGAGTTATTACTGGCGGGCTTAATGCTAACAATATAAGATATGCAGATGACACAGTGTTGATAGCAGGCGCAGAAATAACTATCGCTAACCCTAATCGATAGGTACTAAATTCACTCATCAAATGGATATAGAGGATGGTCGCGTGCGTAGAGCCCGGTTAAAATTTGTAGCAAAAAAATCAATAGATTTCAGTAGTATAACTAAAATCTCAATTCTGCGCAAAAGATCACACGAATGTCAGTTATATGTCATTTGTAGTTGTCGAGTTTATATTAGGTTGGTGCAAAAATAATGTCGCAATAATGTCGTTTTTGACGTGTATTTTAACGTCATTACGTCATTACTTTTGCACCAACCTAATAATAACAGGTGTAATAGTTTTATTTTGTTTGGATTTCTCAGATGAAGCATTTTCAGCATGTCATTCGAAAGAAAAAATACACAGACAATACAACCCTATCAAATTACGTATGGAATCACAAAGAAAAACAAAAAATCCCACGAAAATCAAATGAGAAATTATAAAAGATCAACCCCATACTGCATTAACAGCAAAAGTTGTAAATTACGCATAGAGGAAAAATTAGTCAAAATTCGTTTTAAAACCCAAAATAAACACTTAAAGAGGAAAACTGAAGTAATGGATAAATGTAGGCATAGAAATATTAGGTTGGTGCAAAAATAATCACGTAATAATGACGTAATTATGTCGTTTTTTGACGTTAAAAAATACGTCAAAAAACGACATTATTACGTCATTATTTTTGTACCAACCTAATAAATATTTACTTTGCCATCTTAGCATTAACTAACCCTAACCCTTCTAGAGATCCGATAGAAGGTCGTAAAGGAAAGCAAGAAGAAAGGACTAAAATTCAGTTACAAGCAGACATAGTGTATGATTGTCAAGTAGAGGAACAGCCCTAGAGGTGAACTAGGAATTGGATAGCAAGTACAAAAATTGAATTGTTTCAACAGAGAACAGAAAATATGACACCGAAATCTGAAGGAGCAATAGAATAGCGAAAGGTACCTTCCAGAAGTTAAGCAATGTATTAAGAAACAGGAAAATTTCGTTGGAATTCTGTGATGAAACAGTTTTATTGCTATGAATCTTTTACTAGTTTCTTTTTCACTGTATTTACATTGCTTCTTTTAACATAATACAGAGGTAATAGCCTGAAATAGTTTGAATTTCTTAGTTGTAAGCATTTTCAATTTTAAGGGTGTAATAGTCGCATGGTGTCTGTTATTTTTTATCTAGTTTATCTTTCATCGTATTTTTGTTGCTTTTTTTCACCTATTAATAATAACAGATGTAATAGTTTTAATTTGTTTGGATTTCTCAGATGAAGCATTTTCACCATTTATATTTGTCTAGTTTATCTTTCATCGTATTTTTGTTGCTTTTTTCCACCTATTAATAATAACAGATGTAATAGTTTTAATTTGTTTGGATTTCTCAGATGAAGCATTTTCACCATTTATATTTGTCTAGTTTATCTTTCATCGTATTTTTGTTGCCTTTTAGGTAACTATTAATAGTAATAGATATAATAGTTTTAAGCTGTTTGGATTTCTTAGTTGAAGCATTCATATTGTTTATTTCTGTCTAGTTTATCTTTTATCGGATTTTTATTGCATTTGCATCTGTTAATAAAATACAGACGTGATATTTATCGGTGTAGAAATGGACTCAGTGAACCGGGTTCAAATCATAACCGAAACCGTTTATTTTCTGATTCTTGGAAAAAACCTGAATCCATCTTTTTTACCTGCAGTTATAAATTCCGTAGCAGGATAGACTGAGCACTTTATAACTGGTAAGTCAACCAGCTTAAGAGAAATACAAACCTCTGGAAACTCAGGCAATATTGTTTCATAAACGTCTTTCTTGGCGTTAACGACAGCAAGAAAAAACGTCACGAGGTTAAAATGGATATTTTAAATGTCGTGCTACTTATCTATGCAGGTCAGTCTCTTTATGGCCAGTTAAAACCAACCATTGATTTGTTTTAAAAAAAGAATTCGCAGATGTCTTAATTGCTTAATCATTGACATTTATTATCGATTGCAATTAAGAAAATAATTGGTATTAATAGAAAGAGCAATATTTTAAAATCTTTATTACAGGGAAACAGTTACGACGCCATTATTGTTTATCTGCTTCGGTCTCCATATAGCATCTCTCGTGTTTGAATACTTTTATTGAGTTTAAAATAAATTAAATCAGTCAAAACGATGGCTTAGGTCACTTTGATCGGCTTTGAAATTTATTCACTGAATGTGTATATACATCTCTCTTCGTTATTAACATGCTTACGTTTTTTTTTTATATTTCTTTGACATTCTTTCTATCGCTCTCGCTCCACAGACACACACACACACACACACACACATATATATATATATATATATATATATATATATATATATATATATATATATAGTGGGGAGAACGAATATATATATATATATAGTGGGGAGAACAAATATTCGTACGCATAGAAATTTTTAATTTATTGTGTTTCCAACTAATGAATAAATATACTTTTCATATAATTAACTGTACACAGATACATAATAACTAAATATGCATAGAAAACAGAAACAATTCTTATTTAATAGAAATAACTGTAACTTCAGTAACAAAGAAAATTTCCCACTTAACAATAAGTGCTTTACCAATATCATAATATACAAACCCTTCGTAAACTAAAATTTACATAGGTGTCACAGAAAAACTTATAAAGAAAGTTATTATAGCCACAAAATGTCATACGAAAGAAAAAATACACAGACAATACAACCCTATCAAATTACGTATGGAGTCACAAAGAAAACAATATCCCCACCAAAATCAAATGAGAAATTATAAAAGAGCAATACCATACTGCATTAACATCAACAGTTGTAAATTACGCTTAGAGAAACAATTAGCAAAAATTCGTTTTAAAACCCAAATTTAACACTTAAGAAAGAAAACTGAAGTAATGAGTAAATGCAGGCATAGAAATAAATATTTACTTTGCCATCTTAGCATTAACTAAAAATAAATAAATGAATATAAATAAAATAAATATGAACTTTAAATAAATAAAGAATAGAAAAAATATAATATAAACTTAATTTATTAATAAATGAACAAATATTAAAGTTCACACCAATACGCGCGTCTGTACATATCCATGCGGACATGTACACACACAAACACCAAAAAGTAAACGAACATAACACTCATAATTAATAACTCAATATACAACACAAAGGCAAAAAAATAAACTACTAACCATTAAATAAAAATAAATGAAACTGTAAATAAACAATAACCTGTAGAAATAAGCATACACTTATTTCAATTACATATACACTATTTAACAATTATATATACGTGCGTGTGTGAAGCGTGCGTGCGGCACATACCTAAGTGTGCGAGTGTGTGTAATATATATATATATATATATAAGCTATGAAGAACTTGGTAATCCGTATGGGTAATCCCAAGAAGGATGAAATCCTGAGAGCTCAATGCAAATCCAGAGCTAATATTTAAAAGAAAAAAAAAACACTTTAAGGTACCATTATAATAATTTATTTCACCAGGGTCCTTTTAAAAGACACCGGATCATCAGATAACACTTCCAAAAATGAAATGAAACGGAAAAAAAATCTTTTAAAGTTAAATATTATATATATATATATATATATATATATATATATATATATATATATATATATATATATGAGTGTGTGTGTGTGTGTGTGTGTGTGTATAAATATATATATTTGTCTGACGATCCCAAAAGCGTTAAACCCAGTGTCACAAACTCACAACAATCCAACTAAATATATATATATATATATAAACCCTAATATTTGAAAATTAAATAATTTCACTATTTAAACATGTTAAGTGTACATGTACCGGTGTAAGTGTACATATGTACGCATACGTATACCTATATAAGCACGAAAATAGATGTGTGCGTGTGTTATACATAAGCGTATAAATACAGACATATGTACATATATTCTAACAATAATAAATCAATGTAATTATTAATCTAAACTCCTACAATTTATACTTATAACGCCACCAAACCTAATTAAAAACGAAATAATAGCCCAGTAAACATATAAATATGTATATTTGTGTATGTATGTAGGTGTGTATATATGTGTGTGTATACATATATGTATGCGTGTTCATGTGTATATATAAGTATTTACCATGTAAGCATTAATATCATTAGTATCATATATATATATATATATATATATATATATATATATATATATATATATATAATAAAAAGGCTTAAACACTAATATTCCATGGTCATAATTTATTCCATTGGAATCGTAAATACGATCCAATTCATCAGACCTACAAATTCAAAAAGAAAACAGAAAAAACAACTCCGGAAATAAAAATAGAATTTAGAGAGAGTGTAAGTATGAGAGTGTGGGACAAATGTTAGATCTAAAGGGAGGGGTAACAGACGAGAGAAGGTGGGAGATTAAAACTTAACAGAAAGAAGTTTTAGAGAGGTCAGTTGAAGACGGTTTAAGTGAGAGAAATATGAATGTTGTCGGATGTCTAATATATTAAAGATGTAACCGGAAAGGATACATTTTGTGGTGACATACGCACACAATAGACGATCTAATCTTAAAGATCAGAAGAGGGAGGGAGAGGAAAAGAAAAAGGGGTGGGGGAGAGAGATGGGGCAGGAGGAAACTAAAACTGAAAGCATTTACTGAAAGGGCTGCTGTGTAATTAAGAAAAATCGACAAAAATAATATCGACTACAGGTTACAAATCAAATATAAACATATTATAAATATTACGAATATTATCAATATTATCAATATCTATCTATATATATATATATATATATATATATATATATATATATATATATATATATATCATATATGTATGTATGTATGTATGTATGTATGTATATATATAATATTTATTACCTAAGCATTAATATCAAGTATTTATATAAACATTACCAATAAACGAAATACAACTTCCCTAGCAGAATAAATAAAATCCCCCTAAATAAAAAATAAAAAATATATAAATAAAAATAGGTTACATGTTACCAACAGATGAAAAAAAGAAGAGAAAGGCTAAATAAAAATGTGTTGAAAAATATACGAAGAAAAGGGCAAAATGAATACCACGCACATCCGTGCAGATCGGAGAACGCACAAACGCAGAACGAGAGCATGACCGCACGCAGACAAGCGCGCGCACACAGAGAATACCGAAAAAAAAACTTACACCAGTGTTAAATGTGCATAAAAAGGAAAAATTTAAAATTTAAATATATATATATATTAGAAATATAAAAAATGATAATCAGATATTGTTATCCTCTTGTGTACACCCATTTTTTTATATTGGTGTCCTACAATCTTCAGTCAGTCTGAGTGACAAGATACTCAATTCTATCTTATATAGAATTCTATATTATATGAATACGCGTATCTTATATAGATTATATTATATAGATTTCTGTGAGTTTTCCAAGATGCCATACCTTCGTAATCACCATTAGACTCATCCAATTCTTTCCAAATCCTCTGCACTGTCCTCAGTTTAACACCCAGCCTCTCTGAAATGTTTGTATTGCAGCTTCCGGCGCGAATGCCAAGCAGTACAGTACTTCTGGCGCAGTGAATTGCGTCATGGTGCTCTTTTTCTCACAGTCGGTGCCCAACTGACCGTACTGTACTGTGCAGTCGACAAAATCAGAAACGAACAATGCGCATGTGCGAAATTAAAAATACAAGAATTTACCTATCGCACCCTGTATATATAGTGCACTAAGCTTCCTCATTTCTCTATAAGACATAATGAACGCCTTAACATGACGGCATTCAATCTTACACAGATGAAAAGGAAACGTGTGCTCATAGCTTCATGTGTAACCACAGCGTTTCGTTGATAGCCAGCTTCTTGTGATTTACCGGGTGAACAAAATAAAAAAGCTTGTTGATCGTTAAGTAAACCATGAAAGAACCCGCCAATTTCACGTCATCTATGTTTAGCCATTGGTGTCATATTATACCCCGCCATTTCTTCCTGTGGGGTATAATTTTCAATGCAACCATCTAGTGAGTTTAGTACCTCGATTGGTGCTAAACTCACTCATCAAATGGATATAGAGGATGGTCGCATGCGTAGAACCCGGTTAAAATTTGTAGAAAAAATCAATAGATTTCAGTAGTATAACAAAAATCTCAATTTTATGCAAAAGTAGGATCACATGAATATCAAATTAAAATTTCCACATTAGCATTTATTGACCAATCAGTGAGTTTGCTTCAGATGCGGCTCAAAAGCTTTGAAAAAGCAGAAAACTGTCTCCCCTCCTCAGAAAAAAAAACTTATTCAGTGTTAAAGTTTCTTTTGTAAATTATTACTTGCTTCAAAAGTATTTTCAGAAACCAGTTTGCATCCCTTATATTTAAACGGAGCCATCTTCAGCTGACATTTAAGAGCTGGAGACAGCTGGGTTCAGACCAGCTTGAAGTAGACTATACTCAAGTTGAGGGAATTATGGTTTTTGCTGTAAAAAATATATATTCTTTATTATAATAAAACCATCGAGCTCTCTGTAGATCAGTTTTAATATTTGTTATTACTAGGATCCACCTGGATTATATACCAATGGATCTATTACCTATACTATATATATATATATATATATATATATATATATATATATATATATATATATGACCCAATTAAAAATTGTAGAAAAAATCAATAGATTTCAGTAGTATAACTAAGATCTCAATTCTGGGCAAAAGTAAGATCATACGAATGTCAAATTAAAATTTCCACATTAGCATGTATTAACCAATCAGCGACGTTGTTTCAGACGCAGCTCAAAAGCTTTGTAAATCATAACCATTTCTTTGTCGTATGCTCAAAAAATGAAGGCTATCATCCAGTACAATGATTAACAATCTTTTCCCTTCTAAAAATAAATATTAGACATTGGAAAATATATATTTATTAATCAATAAAACTTTTAAATTTACTAAATCTATCATTTAACTTCCTGTGATCCGAAATCGCTCCTCTATATACTAAAACAATTCATTTTTTTTTTTGTGTTGTAAAAAAATTATTTTCCGAAACCCAAGTCTGAGAACCAACTGAACAAAGAACGTTAATTATCTATTTTCTTTCCACTTAAAAGAAAACAAGAATTATTTTACACGCAATTATAAAATTATTTATTGAATTGGTAGACATGTGTTTGAAGATTATTTCTTTTCTTCGCTTTTTACATAATTTACTACTCTACACATTTATTCCAGCAGGACTATTCTCTCTCTTACACGGCCCATGAGACACAGAAGTGATTCACCGATAGGTTTCATGATCATATCACCTATAGCCACTCACGTGATATGAATCATCTGGGGCGTCGTTGAGTGGAGATGAACTAGTGGTTCCACAATACCAAGCATTCGTCGATGGTGGCCTTGATGCCAACATGGACAAGAATCCCAATACCACGGCTTACGACTCGCTTCTGAGATCGCTTCTACACTGTCCTTGAAGTTGATTTATTTCTGTTTTCTAAATTGAGCATTTTCACAATTGTATTTGAAATTAGAATGATTTGTTCTGAAGAATTTATAATCTCCGTAATTTCTAACAACATTACAATATCTATATATATATATATATATATATATATATATATACGCAAACAAGCACACACACGTATATATATATATATATATATATATATATATATATATATATATATATATATGGCTCTATACATTATTTTTGGAAATTAATCATGAAATGTCTTCCTTAAAAATTAAAAAAAAGGCAAAATTGAAAGAACAGTAACACTGAGTGACAACAATCCGGAAAAAAATGAAACAGACTGTCGCCATTCAGCAATTTCCTCGGCGTCCATTCTTATATTTATACACGCTCAAGGATATATATATATATCTTACATATATATATATATATATATATATATATATATAATTATTTATTTAAAAATATGATTCCAAAACGCTACAGAAGAGGTCTCATGTTTCAAAACAAGAGCCGAAAACTTTAATATAATTATTTGAATTAAATTGAATTAAAGTAAGCTCTGTTCCATCTTCAAGCGAAATTTTTGTTGGGATCCAAAAGAATTTCACTTGAAGATGGAACAGAGCTTACTTCAACTCATTTTAATTCAAATAATTATATTGAAGTTTTCGGCTCTTGTTTTGAAACATGAAACCTCTTCTGTAGCGTGTTGAAATCATATTTTTAAATAAATAATTATATTTATGCTCTACTTTTGTATCGAGCACTATTTTTTTAAAATAATAACAAAAATACTAAAGAACTTTGGATTATTTACCTAACCAGTTCTTTCCTATTTTCTATATATTTTCACACACACACACATAGACATATATATAAATGTGCGTGTGTGCGCGCGTGCCTGTGCGTGCGTGCGTGTGTGTGTGCTTAATCTTGTGTTACTGTTTTGAATGAGGGTCGAACTAAGGAACATCGAAGAAAAATCCTTCCAGCAGTCCATAGAAGCGTGACAGACAAGGATGGAAAAGTGTATTAGACTTGAGGGGGGGGGTACTTTGAAAGAGGGGGGGGGGCATGTAGTTTGTCGTTTTTAATTGAAATAAATTGTTTGCGGCACCAGTCCTGTTATTTTTCAGACAGATCTCGTATATAATTCTTTTCTTTCTAAGATGTCAATGAATGCATTTATAAATAAAGTATCCCGTCAATAATATACATTAAATCTTTTTTTAATGCTTTCTATTTTTTCCTTTGATGAATTTATTTCTTTACTTATTTATTTACTCATTTGTTTTAGTCGTACATCAACTAAACAAAGTATCGTCAACCTGTAGTCTTTGTTCGTTCGAATCGCAGCATTTTTATTCAAAATAACGTATGCTTATTTCACAATATACCATTCGTTGAACGACAAATAACAAAATGGAAGACTTCTTCGACACAGGAATTTGTAGCCTCATAATGATTTTTAAAAAAAGAAAGAATGTTAAAAAACAAAGAAAATCAAAGTAACCGGACTCTTGGCGAATACAGCGACCCTCTACAAAATCGGCCAATTCTAAATATACCCTTTCATTTCTGAGAAATAAATCAGTGTTATTTGCTCAAGAGATAGATAGATTAAAAGTGAGTGAGAGAGAGAGAGAGGGGGTGAGAGAGACATAGAATGAGTGAGAGAGAGAATGATTGAGTGAATGAGGGAGTGAGAGTGAGGGAGCGGGAGTTAGGGAGAGGGAGTGAGGGAGAGGGAGTGAGGGAGAGGGAGAAAGGGGGGTGAGTGATTGAGAGTAAGTGAGCGGGTGAGTGAGAGTGAAAGAGAAAGTGAGTGAGAGTAAGTCAGTGAGTAAGTGAGAGAGAAAGTCAGTGAGTGAGTGCGAGAGAGTGAAAGAGAAAGAGAGAGTGAATGAGTGAGTGAGAGTGAATGAGGAAGTGAGTGAGAGAGAAAATGAGAGAGCGAGTGAGTGAGAGAGAGAGAAAGTGACTGAGTGAGTGAGTCAGTGCGTGAGAAGAGTGAGTGAGTGAGTAAGAATGAAAGAGGAAATGAGTGATAGTGAAACAAGAAGTGAGTGAAAGAAAGAGAGTAAGTGAGTGAGTGAGTGAGTGAGTGAGTGAGAGAAAAGAGTGAGTGTGTGAGTGAGTGAGAGAAAAGAGTGAGTGAGTGAGAGAAAGAGAGTGAGTGAGTGAGTGAGTGAGTGAGAGTAGTGGATCTCAATAGGCATTTTTCACAATTTAAACAAAATAACAATTCTCAGATTATCATTTTCTTAAAGGCAAATTATGTTTATTTCTTGACCCAACCCCATTTTTAAATGCAGGGTGCGGCAAAAGTAACGCCCTTTTTATTTATTAACTCTTCATTGAACAAAAAGGAATGACAGTACTTTAAGAAAAGTTTTTGCCACATCAAAACAATATGAATTGTTATGATTAATAAACTATTTAACATGTTCAAGGTGCTCCCCTTCATGTTTAACGCGACTCTGAGAACTCACTCACTCACTCACTCACTTTCTCTCTCACTTACTCACTCACTCTCACTCACTCACTTTCTCTTCCACTCTTACTCACCCGCTCACTCACTCTCAATCACTCACTCCCCATCCCTTTCTCTCCCTCACTCCCTCTCCCTCACTCTCACTCCCAATCAGCAACACTTCTACAAAACATTTGACTCATTTCGGCATTAATTTCAGAAAAAAAAAATCTATGAGAAATTGCTAGTTGAAATTCAGGAATTGCTTTCGGTTTGAACCTGTAAACAAGATCTTTCAGTACACACCACAAAAATGTCTGGTGGTGTTAGATCTGGCGGCCATTCAATTGCTCCACAACGTCCTGTTCACTTCAAATTCGAAATTAAGATTTAAGCATTCCTGATTATGTAAGCCACAGTTAATCTTAAACCATCTTAAACTATTGTAATTTCTTTCTGTTCGATGACATACACGCATGCGTGGTGTAATAGTTAGCAAGCATGTCTCGCTGGAACAGTTACGACTGAGTAATGAGTTCGATCCTCACTGGGTGTCCCATACTTTCGGCCTTGTGGCGCATCTAAGCTATGCTTGGAAAATCACTATACACATCCTGTTTATTTTATAAGAACGGTACAAGATATGCAGATAACACAGTGTTTATAGCAGATTCTTCTTCTTTTATGTGCCTTCAGGACGTAGACGATCATGGCCCTCCACATTTCCCTGTCCCTTGTAGCTTTTAATAAGCTTTGGCTTTTTTCTATTTTCCCCAAACCCTGTTCTAATATTCATTTGGCCAAGCTCATCAACTATGTTACGCGGCGATTTTCTCTGTCACTCAATCTGTCACAGGAGTATCGTTTTTTCCAAGGCCACCTTGCTCATTACGTGCCCCATAAATTTCAACTGCCTCTTCTTGATATTAAGTATATGTTTCCTTTTTGTATCTATCTTCTCCAAATCCCCATCGTTGTTGACATGTTCGGTCCATGATATCCTCAGTATCTTTCTGTAGAACCACATTTCTGTTGCTTCAAGTCTCTTCATCTTTGAAGAGATTGCTCAGCATTTGCTGCCATACAAACGAAAACATATCACATAAGAGTTCACTTTTCCTTGTTTCTAATGAAATTTTCCTGTCTCTTAATACTCTGCTTAGCTTTTGGAATGCATCTTCGCCCATCCCAATACGTCTTCTGATCTCAGTGTCGCACTTTCCGTCCGCTGTTAGAACACTTCCCAGATATTTAAATTTCTGTTCCTGCTTGATTTTAGTATCCCCGATTTGTAATTTGCATTTTTTGCTCATCCTTTTGCTGATAAAAATGCATTCTGCCTTCTTGACACAAAAAGGAAACTATAGGGACACATACAGATGGAAGTAAAAGAAAGCGAGAAGAAAGGACTAACTATCAATTGTAAGAAGACAGAAAGTATGGTTGTCAGCCAAAGGAACAGACCAATTACAATGCGAATTACAAATTGGAGGTGGTAAAAGAAAGCGAGAAGAAAGGACTAACCATCAATTGTAAGAAATCAGAATGTATGGTTGTCATCAAAAGGAACAGACCAATTACAATGCGAATTACAAATTGGAGGTGGTAAAAGAAAGCGAGAAGAAAGGACTAACCATCAATTGTAAGAAATCAGAATGTATGGTGTCATCAAAAGGAACAGACCAATTACAATGCGAATTACAAATTGGAGGGGGTAAAAGAAAGCGAGAAGAAAGGACTAACCATCAATTGTAAGAAATCAGAATGTATAGTTGTCATCAAAAGGAACAGACCAATTACAATGCGAATTACAAATTGGAGGGAGTAAAAGAAAGCGAGAAAAAAGGACTAACCATCAATTGTAAGAAATCAGAATGTATGGTTGTCATCAAAAGGAACAGACCAATTACAATGCGAATTACAAATTGGAGGGGGTAAAAGAAAGCGAGAAGAAAGGACTAACCATCAATTGTAAGAAATCAGAATGTATGGTTATCATCAAAAGGAACAGACCAATTACAATGCGAATTACAAATTGGAGGGGGTAAAAGAAAGCGAGAAGAAAGGACTAACCATCCATTGTAAGAAATCAGAATGTATGGTTGTCATCAAAAGGAACAGACCAATTACAATGCGAATTAAAAATTGGAGGGGGTAAAAGAAAGCGAGAAGAAAGGACTAACCATCAATTGTAAGAAATCAGAATGTATGGTTGTCATCAAAAGGAACAGACCAATTACAATGCGAATTACAAATTGGAGGGGGTAAAAGAAAGCGAGAAGAAAGGACTAACCATCAATTGTAAGAAATCAGAATGTATAGTTGTCATCAAAAGGAACAGACCAATTACAATGCGAATTACAAATTGGAGGGGGTAAAAGAAAGCGAGAAGAAAGGACTAACTATCAATTGTAAGAAATCAGAATGTATGGTTGTCATCAAAAGGAACAGACCAATTACAATGCGAATTACAAATTGGAGGGGGTAAAAGAAAGCGAGAAGAAAGGACTAACCATCAATTGTAAGAAATCAGAATGTATGGTTGTCATCAAAAGGAACAGACCAATTACAATGCGAATTACAAATTGGAGGGGGTAAAAGAAAGCGAGAAGAAAGGACTAACCATCAATTGTAAGAAATCAGAATGTATGGTTGTCATCAAAAGGAACAGAGCAATTACAATGCGAATTACAAATTGGAGGGGGTAAAAGAAAGCGAGAAGAAAGGACTAACTATCAATTGTAAGAAATCAGAATGTATAGTTGTCATCAAAAGGAACAGACCAATTACAATGCGAATTACAAATTGGAGGGGGTAAAAGAAAGCGAGAAGAAAGGACTAACCATCAATTGTAAGAAATCAGAATGTATGGTTGTCATCAAAAGGAACAGACCAATTACAATGCGAATTACAAATTGGAGGGGGTAAAAGAAAGCGAGAAGAAAGGACTAACCATCAATTGTAAGAAATCAGAATGTATGGTTGTCATCAAAAGGAACAGACCAATTACAATGCGAATTACAAATTGGAGGGAGTAAAAGAAAGCGAGAAGAAAGGACTAACCATCTATTGTAAGAAATCAGAATGTATGATTATCATCAAAAGGAACAGAGCAATTACAATGTGAATTACAAATTGGAGTGAGTAAAAGAAAGCGAGAAGAAAGGACTAACCATCAATTGTAAGAAATCAGAATGTATAGTTGTCATCAAAAGGAACAGACCAATTACAATGCGAATTACAAATTGGAGGGGGTAAAAGAAAGCGAGAAGAAAGGACTAACTATCAATTGTAAGAAATCAGAATGTATGGTTGTCATCAAAAGGAACAGACCAATTACAATGCGAATTAAAAATTGGAGGGGGTAAAAGAAAGCGAGAAGAAAGGACTAACCATCAATTGTAAGAAATTAGAATGTATGGTTGTCATCAAAAGGAACAGACCAATTACAATGCGAATTACAAATTGGAGGGGGTAAAAGAAAGCGAGAAGAAAGGACTAACCATCAATTGTAAGAAATCAGAATGTATGGCTGTCAGCAAGAGGAGTAGTCTGAGATGTGAACTACAAATTGTAGATACCAAAATCAAGCAATTACAAGAATTTTAATATTTATGAAATGTGTTTAACTTACCGCGTATAATGCGACACTGAACTCTGAACAAAATATTAAGAAACAGGAACATTTCGCATAAAAAAATAAAACAGTGACGAACTTTTTATGTAATATCGCCCCTCTTATATGGTAGTTAATGCTGGATAATCTCCTCACAGATGAAGAAGAGATTTTGAACAAGAGAAATATTGTTCTACAGAAGGATGCCAAGAATTCCATGGACTGAACATTGTAAACAGTATGGCTACTTATACTTAACACCAGAAAGACATTTGAAATTTCTAGGGCAGATAATGAGGGAATGGAGGATTTGACACTCACAGGATACACTGAAGACAAGAAAGACAGTAAGAAACCTACCTAACCGGGTTTTGTGAACGGTTGACAGAACAGCGATTGGAAGACACAGCAAAAAGATTAACCTAAGAGTTACAAATGACTAGAAGCTGTAGGGAGACATGGTCACCCGGGTTCTGAAGGGACACACCACATAAAAGACATATATATATATATATATATATATATATATATATATATATATATATATATATATATATATAGTAATAATCCGTTGGTATATAACCCAAGTGAATCCTAATAATATAAGATATTAAATCTTATCACAAAAAGAGCTCAATGTATTTATTATAACAGATCAGACAAATAAAATAGAAATCCAAATTTAACTCATTCGAATAGGTATTTCTGCCAATAGGATTCATTGGCTTTGTCAACTCACACCACTGAATTGACAAAACCGACAAATCTTGTTGACAGAAATAGCTATTCGAATGAGTTAAATTTGGATTTCTATTTTATGTAATATATATATATACATATATATATATATATATATATATATACACACACACATATATATATATATATTGGCTGAAAAATCAATTTCAGTTGAGCTCTCTGGGGAAAGAGGTGTGGGTTTGTAAACAGTGACTATTATAGCTGATATAGCGAGACTCTTCGGCAAAAGCGAATTGAGTCACTGTCGGTCACTGTGTGTGTTTATCTAAAAATAAATACTCTAAAAATCACCTTCGTCCCTGCTGTTCGCCGACGGCTTAGTGGTAGAATCTCCGACTAACATCAATTCAGTCGGGTCTCGATCCTGGCTACAGGCAACCGGATGTCTAGCCACACTGAAGAGCTGCGAAACAGTCTCTCTGTGGATGACTATATATATATATATATATAAAGTGCTCTTTTTGATGCTGTTACTGTTCAGCGAATGGTATGTTATTATAAAAAAAATCAAGAGTTCATATGATTAACGTGAATCGCGTGTTGTCTCGCTAATGTAGATTTACCTGATAAAAAAGATGTTATGTTTCTTCCATTCCGTCATTATTCTAATCTAAATTTAAGCTCGGGATGTTAAAATTGGATATCTCGAAAACGTTTGACGGAGTTTGTCATACTAGTCTTCTCCACAAGTTGAAAGGCTACGGTCCTTCTGGACAAGGTTTTAATTAATCCAACTTTTCTTATATAAATTGCGAAATGAAAGCGGTCCAGAATGGCGACTCTTCTACATCTATTGGTATTAATGCACATCTCTCCTGGGGCTCTATCATTAGACCTACTTTGTTCTTAAATTTTCATCAACGACCTTCCTGATGGTATCAGTCTCCAAATTAGTATCTATGCTGGCGTCACGTGTATTTATTCTTGTCTCGATAATAAGTCTGATCAGTTCGATA
>OZ010604.1:56187500-56192500 GCA_963932145.1 Acanthosepion lycidas
ATTATTGGTCCTGATGTAGTGACTCGGCTTCAATCAGTTTTCCGCCGCCGTAAGCTTGCTTCTCTTTGTCTTTTCTATAAGTACTTTCATGGTAATTGTTCGGATGACCTCTTCGCTATGGTACCTAGACTTTTTGAATTTAAGCGCAGTACTAGACTGGCGTCGAGATCTCATCAATTTGCAGTTGAACTAGTTAGATGCAGCCGTAAGTTATATGCTAGCAGTTTCCTTTCTCGCACTTCTCGCTTGTGGAACTCCCTTCCGGCTATATGCTTTCCAACCTACATTTTAAAAATTTAAATCGAATGTTCATCACTATCTACTGTCCTGATTCTCTTTTCTTTTCCTGTTCATTATTAAAGTTTCTATTCGTAATTCTTCCACACCCAGTAACCCCCTGAGTCTTAGCGGCTTTACTGCCTTGCTTGGGGTGACACCGAAAAATGTCCGCGTGCTAGAGCAGCGTTAAAAGGAATTAATAATGCGGGAAACCCAGGAACTGTCAACGAACGTGTGGCACAAAACTGGTTTAGACATTTCAAAGAATGTAACACCAGCTTCGATGACAAACCCAGGTCAGGGTGATCTGTTGTAGTAAATGAGGCCTTGCTTGAATTGGTTGAACAGCCAAGCACAAGCAGTCGTATACTGTCGGCAGAACTACCATCGATCGGCCACTCTATAAGCTTGGCCTTGCGAACAGACGCTACCAAACGTTCTTCGTCAATTGACCAGGTTCTACGGCGTGTGAACATTTGCAAACAACTGCTCGTAAATCCTCAAGATTTCCGTTTTTAGCATCGAATTGTAACTGGGGATGAAAAATGGATTCCTTTTGTAATCCTCAAACATTTATCATTATTATTATTATTATTATTATTATTATTATTATTATTATTATTATTATTATCTCTACAATACTTTTGTTTCCTTTTGAAGTGTTTCACTGTTCTCACCCCTTGATAGACCACCCATTTTGTGATGTGCCGTCATTCCCATTTGTATTCTGACAATCTAATAATATTTTCTGGCTTTAAATAACCTATAAAAGGTTGATAGCCGGTAAAATCTAATCATTCGATATTCGTATTAGGTTGGTGCAAAAATAATGACGTAATAATGTCGTTTTTTGACGTATTTTTAACGTCAAAAAACGACATTATTTTTGCACCAACCTAATATATATATATATATATATATCCATGGCCGGAATTCCTTACCTTCCAGCTAATTGGCACTTGATCCCGAAAGTTTTAATTTATTTATTCATTTGCTTCAAGTCCTTTCTTCCTACTCATGGGCAACTGTTTGCTCCTTTGAAGCTTTTTTTTTAGTCTTCTTTGTTTGTCATAAAACACCAGACCCTGGGTCTCATTGAGTCAAAAGAATTATTGCAAAAACTGTCTGAAAACTTAGATTAGCAAAACAAAAGCAAGATTAAATACTGGAGTTATGCAGTTTAATAACACGTTGTAGATTCTGTTTTCCTGCGAGTCATGAATAATAATTCGATCAGCAAAGATCGTCCACAGTTCGGGCCAGAAACGTCCAATTGAATAAATGAAAATTGAATTACCACCCTTGAATTGTCACGTGACCATGGATAGAGACAAACGCGAATACACCGATATCAAGTTGAGAATATATATTTGTAGTCGACTGACCGGTTACATTATTAAGAATGTGATATTTCTGTTGGCAATCAGTTGAACCATTTCCCCTCAGTCGCAGTATAATGTAGTGTTACTGACTCACGGGACGTAGTATGCCCTCAACTGACTTATGGGTAATAGCTGCTTATGAGTCAGTTCATTTCCCTGTACCGAAGAATTTTTTTATCTCCCTATTTTTAGTGGTACTTCTGGGAGCTTTTTTTGCTCTCACTATCTTCCTCCCACCTCCTAAAAGATGGTCTAGATATAGGAGATCGTGATCTTCTTCTTTTTCGTTCTTCATAGGAGTGTTCCTCCAACGATCTTTCATCTTCAGAGTCTATATTGCTCTCGATTTCACTGTCTAGTTCGTCTTGCCTTGACGTGACACTTTCGTCTTCATTACCTTCAGGCTCACTATACATTTCTTCATCGCTATCGTGTTGCAATCTAACTTGGTCTCCATACGATAATATCCCTTCCCATATTTTTCTATTATCACAATGTTCTGTCCATTTTGTATTATGAATCTTGCCTCTTGTAGATTAGATTCACTATTCTTTTCATACCCTAGTTTTTCGTTGGCATCATAGGATATGGTCAGTAGGGTTCTAATTTGTTTACCCATGAGGGTAGACTGGCTTTTCAATTTTCCAGCATTTAGTATTGTCCTTTAGCTTAGCAACAATCTAGAAAGAAATGTTTCTCACTTTTCTTTCCGTTGTGCACATATATTCAATCCGTTTTTTTATATTTTGCACCATTCTTTCTGCTATTCCGTTTGATTGCAGAGGCTACAGTGCAATTTTACATCATTTGCATGCATTTTTGTTCAACTTTTGGCGTAGTTACTCGTCACAGAACTCTGGGACGTTGTCAGATATTGGCATTTTCGGAATTCCGTTTCTTGAAAATGTGATTCTTAACGCTTGTTTCACAGTTAAACTTCTTTTGCTGGACACCTGTATCACTTCTGGTCAGTCTGAATACGAATCTACCAATGTTAGAAATAATCCCACTCCATTACCCTGGGCATGATCCTCTGTCACAAGGTTAGGTATGTATTTTTGTCTGTCTAAAGTTTCTCTTTTCATTGCACATTTTACACATTTTTATGTATCCTTCTACATATGTAGAATAGCCTGGCCACCATGCCTCTAACCCTAATTTCCTTTGTGTAAACGTTATTCCGCAATGAACATCGTCATATATGATTTTTCATAAATTTGCTCCTTTACGTTGCTGGAGGAACCACTTTGTCTCCATTACAAATTACACCCTTTTCTACGTTTAACTTGTGTCTGACATCTTTAAAACGCCTTTCTTCCCGTGAACAATTACTCCTCATTATTTTTTTTATTCTGAATAATATATTATTCAATATCGACAAAATGTCAGTTTCGACCCAGTTTAAGAAAGTATCATTGAATTTTTCTTCCTTTTTCACACTTTCAGAAGTAATGAACCTTAGTCTCGACAAAGTGTCTACATGCTGAATGGTATTGACTTTCACATACTCAATATCAAAGTCAAACGCCATTAACATTAAGGCCCATTTTAGAATTCTAGAAGACGTTACCTGAGGAAGGTCCTCCCTAGGTTGGACCTTAATAGGAATTTTTTTCCAATCAAAAACTAAGGAGCCCAATTTATCATTCATATTATAGCCAGCGTTTCTTTCTCAATATTTGAGTTGTTTACTTCGGCTTTCGACAAGTTTCTCGAAAGATACATAATTGGATAACCTTACGTTGGAGTAATGGATAGCGGCGCGGATTGAGGAATCGGAGATCCGAGTTCGAATTCCAGTCGAATCCATTACATTCACTTACGTGCTAATACCCTCGGGAAAGATATGAATCCTCTTCTTCTCCCCTAGCTATGGGCAAATAGCCTTGGATGGCAACTGGTCTACCGCAGAAAGAAATAGCGGGAAAAATATGCCTAGTCAGTCATGTATGGAAAGATACATGATCATCTAAGCGTTTATCACGCATGACACATAACTGACTGGCTTCTGAGCTAATATTGCCGAAATTGAGTGTTCACTTGCGTCAGATGTTACTACTATTTCATTTATAGAGTCGAATATTTTTAATACTGGCTTCTTTGCCAGAACAGCTTTTAAATTTTCAAATGTCACTTGTTCTTTTGTCCATATAAATTCTACATTCTTTTTTTCTTAAAGGTTCACTCAATTCGGAGTATCACTCCGTAGAAATCTACATGTATAACCTGTAGAAATTTACAAGTCCCAAGAAAGATTCCAATACTTTTTTGTTCTTGGGTACTTCAACTGGGAATATTTTGTCAATTAACGATTTGTCTGGTGATATGCATTTGTTAGATATGTAATACAGTGTAACCAGGATATAAGAGAGTTGTCGGGACCGGAGACGAAGTCTCTTATATCCCGGTTTCTCTTATATCCGGGTTTCTCATATATCCGAGTTTGGTCTATTTTGTTTAGGTAAGTATGGCTCTAATTTGGGACCAGAGAAAATCTCTCTTATATTCCGGTTTCTCTTATATCCGGGTTTCTCATATATCCGAGTTTGGTCTATTTTGTTTAGGTAAGTATGGCTCTAATTTGGGACCAGAGAAAATCTCTCTTATATTCGGGTTTCTCTTATATCTGGGTCTCTTATATCCGGGTTACACTGTATCCCCAAAATGATATTTCTTTAGTGCTGTGCACACATTGTTTTCGTAATCGTTAATCCATTTTAGGTTATTTAAAACCAAACTGGTTTTCCATTTTAATTCTAGTTCGTTAATAGCACCAACATAAATGTCATCCTTGTCGCATATTGTATTTTTTATATCGCTACCAATAAATTTCTCTATAGCCCTCTAAAAAATTGCACTTGCGGTTTTAATTCTGTACAGCATTCTTTTCCATCTTAATAAGTCTATTGGCGTGTTTGTTGTTGTGATTCTTTAAAGTCTTCATCAGTAGGTATGTGATGGTATTCCAAATTTAGATCAGTTTTAGAGAATGTTTTCATAGCTGCAAGGGAGTTCAAATCCCATTCTACATTGGGGATAGGATATGAGTCTTCAGATATTTTGTGGTTTACACCTATTTTGTAGTCACCACAAATGTTCAGATCCCCAACCTTCTTTCTTAAAATTACTAACAAGAGAACCCCATTTGCTCCTTCCTGGCCGTAGATCTTGTTCTAGTAAATGTTTTAGATTTTCCACAACTATTCACATGGACTGGCTATTTTTGTGCTTGAAAATATGAGGGAAGGACATTTTCCTTTAGTCTTCACCATGCTTCATAGTTTTTTTTAATATTCCAGTTTTTTCTGCCTTGACTTTGTTTACTAATTTTGTTGAATT
>OZ010604.1:56197500-56402500 GCA_963932145.1 Acanthosepion lycidas
ACCTGTATCCGATACGAAACCGTCATATAGCTTTACGTGCCTTAACCGATTGGGCCACAGAGAATCGTTTGATTAACAAAGTTGATTTTACTGCTTTTAAGGTACGTCAGTCTATATGATGGTTCCGTATAGGATACAGGTTCGATTTCTGTCGGAGGACGAATATTTGGGGCAGTTTGTATCTTCAAATATGTGGTTGACTCTGCACAAAGCCTTCGCCACTATGATCAAATCAAATGAGCAGGTGTCTGGCTGTCGGCTGCTATTGTCTGGATGATTTGCTGCGTAATCTGTTATATTTCTGTTAGTTGTTATTATACTGTTATATTCTTCTTCTTTTTTCTCTTTTTCATGTTTTCTCTTTCCTTTTTTTAAATCTTTCTCTGTACTTCTTTCTTTATTCTTTAAAATTTAAAATTTTTAAGCTACTATTTTATTTTGTTTCTTCACTCTTTGGTGTTGATAATCCTGCAATGAAACTCTTGCAGGTTGAAATAGCTATTCAAATGGGGTAATTTTGAATTTCTTTTCTATGTAATTTATATATATATATATATATATATATATATATATATATATATATATATATATATATATATATATATATATAGAGAGAGAGAGAGAGAGAGAGAGAGAGAGAGAGAGAAAGAAATAATACCTTGCAGTAAATGCTGATGATAATGAAACAGTGCTCGATGGAAAATAACACCTAAAATTGTAACTAATAATAAATATTTTTATTACTTCAAACGTTAATTGTAGTGGATACCGGTATTTGAGTAGATGCTCCATTTAATCTGAAATGTATTTCGTCTGCCGGTCTACGTACTCGAGAAAACTTAATAAAGAAAATGTGCCGTCAGATGGGACTCGTAACTACGTCTATCTTTGCAGGAGAAACCACTGTCTGATCCGGCGTGCTTCTACCGCTCAGCTACGGGGAGCTTCCCGATAAAATCAGGTTCTATTTTACCTTTTAAAGCACGTTGACTCCTTCAGATTTCTCCGAAATACATGTCTGTATGTATTCAAAACCTAACCAAAGTAATTTCTAAAGAATTAATGGATTTTAATTTATAATCCGACTGAGACTAGTCCCGAGGGTCCCGAGAAAAACAAGAGCCTAAAGGAAATAAAGAGAAGCATTCAAACGGTGTCATTATGGCTCCTTAAATACTTAGAGGAATGCTGGGGTACCGATGAGACATGTTGTCACTTAACCTCCAATTTAAGCTACTATTTACTAATGATGGGAACACTTAATAAAATAATACCAATCAAGGACGACCGCAGTCAAGATGAGTTATTACGAACCCCACAATCATTTCATTAGCTGCATACTATCGGTTTTTGAATTCAGGGTTGTCTTTTTCCTAGACTGGTTGCCAACCAAGGCTGAAGAGCCTGGTAAGTCGAAGAGAGGATAATGGCATAATCAAAATGCTGACGTTATATTCTATCACAAACTAAACGCAAAATTATGTTTCGGGTAGAATTGCTCTCTCAGACTTCGTCTCGCATCTCGTGGTCACTTCCAACCGATACCGTCTCCCCTCCAAATAAAGAATAACAAATACTCAGTTTTAACGCGGAAAAAATCTTTGATACATTCTGAACGGGCAGTGTATTTCAAGAACTTAAGTCAATTGATGCTATTTTAGCCAAAGAAGTCAGTTCACCCAATTAGGCCATGCAACGTGAAGTAATTTTTGTATGTTAACATTAAACCGACTGCAGTCGGTATTATTGTCATTGTAAAGTCTATGACCGTTTCCTTAGCTGCATATAGCACGTTCTTTAAAAGGCCTACACATACAGTTTTTTTTTTTTTTAATTCAGTGTTGTCCTTCTCCTAGACGAGTTGCCAACTAAGGTTGTGGAGCCTCGTCTCCTACTATTTATTCCTATTCCGATTTTTGAAAGTGAATCGCCATTTTTTTTTTTTTTTACTTTTTTGTAATTATCATCTGATTTATTTTACACTGATTTTCAGCAAAAGCTACATGAGGTAGAGGCTTACAGAGTAAGAGACACCACCGGTAATGCCATCAAGATGCAAGGGGACGCAGGGAGTGAAAGAGAAACGGAAATCCAGTCCTAAACAGGAAACAAGGTATAAACCTCTACTCCTGTTCAAAAGATCGGGGAGGTATGAGAACCAGACGATAGGCGAACCTCTCTGCTGCTATTGAGAAAAACAGAAGAAAAAAAATTAAAAATAATTAGTAAGTTTCCAGAGTTCCGGCGGAGACGTTAGAAGTGCATACTTCAGGTTTATTCTGATACAAGGCTGAAATAAAATGATATCCAATGCTGACTGAACATATATAGACGAATGGCTTGTGAGTTTGTTTTACTAAATAGTAAGTGTGCTAATGTATTTGGAAAACTAATAAATGGTTATCTGGCAATCATTATGGATTGCGATGTCCTGTATCTTTTGATATTCATGCGTGTATTTATGTAAAAATTGATTGTAACAAGGAAGATTTAAAGAGGTTTTTTTTTTCCTGGCAAGTTTCCTACTGTATTTTTGCTTGGACAAGAAAAGAAAAAGAAAAACATAGATAGAAAAAAGAAGAAAGGAATAAAAAAAGAAAAGAAAATCATGCTACAATCACGTGATCTTAGTTATTTTTTTTAACAGGAGAGGATTTTTATCCCTACTATCCTGTTTAAGGACTTGTAGTCAATTCTAATAGAACTGGAAATCCTACCAGAATTCATCATTAGCAAGCACAATCTTAATATATGATACCCAGATGACACAATGTTGATAGCAGACATGGAAAGAAAACTACAAAACCTCCTACGGAAGGTAGCGAAGGAGAGCGAGAAGAAGGGACTAAGCATAAACTACAAGAAGACAAAATACATGGCCATCAGCAAAAAGAAGAACCCAAAATACAATTTACATGTTGGGGATGCTAAAACCCAGCAGGTACAGAAATTTAGATATCTGGGAAGTGTTCTAACAGAGGACGGAAAGTGCGACACTGAGATCCGAAGACGTATTGGGATGGCCAAAGACGCATTCCAAATGCTTGGCATGAAAAGACAGGAAAAATTCACGGAAAACAAAGAAAAGTGTACTGAACTGTTATGTGATATCTGTTCCCCTGTATGGCAGCGAACACTGGACAATCTCCTCAAAAATGAAGAAGAGACTCGAATCAACAGAGGTTCTACAGAAGGATGCTAAGGATACCATGGATTGAATGTGAACAACGACGAGGTTTTGGAGAGAATGGAAACAAAGAGGAAACTTATACTTAACATCAGGAAGAGGCAGCTGAAATTTCTGGGACACGTAATGAGAAAGGAGAGCTTGGAAAATCTGATCCTGATACTCACAGGACGGATAGAGGGAGAGAAAGACAGGGGAAACCAACGTGTGACATAATGGGCTTAAGCAAATAGCAGAACAGTGTTTAGGAGAAATAACAGAGACACAAAACTTATTAAGAGCTACAAGGGACAGGAGGATGTGGAGGGCCATGATCGCCTACGTCCTGAAGGAAAACGGCACATAAAAGAATACTGGGTGGACATTAGTGAAAAAAAGAAGAAAAAATTTAGAGTCAATATCGTCTCTCTCTTTAAAGACGCCATTTTCCAGCTACTTCATTCAAAGCCGTAACAGCTGATCGATGGCAGCCTTCTTATTTATGTGGCCAGAATGCGCTTTCCCTTAAGGCAACGAAACAAATAATTATTTATGTGCAGGTATTGATTACTTACCTCTGACCGAGGATCCAATCCATAAAATTTGAATAGCCTACCGCCGAATGTTTATGTTGGGTAGAGAGGTGGAGGCTTTTATCGCATATTTTTACTTCAGTTTATTCCCAACGCCCTCAACAAATAAGAGGGTGGCTGAAAAAATATCTATCATTCGTTAGTCAAACTCCCAAAGGCGACATTAAAACACTATCTCGCGTGCAGTTATGCAAGTACAGTAAAGATATGCATACATGAACAATAGATATGTACCTATGCTTCTAGATGCACACAACGTATGACACACGGGATAGATAGATAGATAGATAGATAGATAGATAGATAGACAGCGAGAGAAAGAGATGAAGATATTCGGATAGATAGATAGATAGATAGATATGGAGACACTGACATAGATATAGAAACAAACATAGATAGATAGATAGATAGATAGATAGATAGACAGTGAGAGAAAGAGATGAAGATATTCGCATAGATAGATAGGTAGATATGAAGACACTGACATAGATAAAGAATCAAACATAGATAGATAGATAGATAGATAGATAGAATCCATCGCAATCCAATCCACACAGGCGCTCTCACACACACATATATATATGTGTGTGTATGCATATATGTGTGTGTATATATATATATATATATATATATATATATATATATATATGTGTGTGTGTGTGTATATGTATATATGTATGTGTATATGTGTGTGTGTGCGTTTGTGTGTGTGTGTGTATACTGAAATTATTGGGGGAATTTGAATACAAATCCAATTGATTCATCGAGTCTAGAAGAATCCTCAACAGAATGCGCGGCACGGCCGTTTCGTCCTATTTGGGACTCATCAGCAGTTTGCATCCACTACCGAGAATCGAACCCGGACAGTTACGATACGGCACAAGTGACCTACCAACTGTACTAACGGACCTCGGTGACAAAGAGGTGACAAACTAGACTCGATATAGCGCTGCTCTCACTTTCCATGGTGTAACTCATCCGAGAATACGTTTCTCATAGGACTGTGGCCCCAACTCCCAAATCGATTTCTTCTTTCCCCCATCCGCTCACTCTCAGAGGATTAGAAGCTGGTCCAAGCATTGATATATATATATATATGTGTGTGTGTGTGTGTGTGCGTCTGTGCGTGCGTGCTTGTGTGTGTGAATGAGTAGGTACTGAATCCTTCTCAGCCTGCCTGGATGTTATTTTTAACTGGTGTTGGAAAGAGTATTCCGTTATAGTCCGTTATAGTGTAAAGTGGCGTTTTGCAGGATTCGTGCACCTTGTCATTCACTGAACCATTTGTACATATCTCGAAAGCCTTTAGCAGCGTTTTACATACAGTTCTTCTTCACGAGTTGAAATGTTGCGGTGTCTCCGGGCAAATTTTTCAACTGATCCAGTCTTTCTTGCCAAATCTTGAAATGGAAGTTATCCTGAACGTCCATTCTACCAGGCATTTTCGTACTAATGCAAATGTACCCCAAGGCTCTATCGTTGGTCTTTCATTGTTTTAAATTTTCAATTACCATTTAATGACATCAACTCTCAATTTGGTATCTATGTTGATAACACAATTATATACTCCTGTCTTGATAGTAAGTTTGATTAGTTAGACAAGGTCAAATTGGCATGTGATCTTACAAACGACCTTCAGGAAGCAAAGAAGGTCTTGTTAATTTTAACGACCCCAAAACTAAACTACTCTCTATTAATCATATGAGAAACCCCTTTCCGCCTTCAGCATGGCTGATGCTAATCTTCAGGAGAGTGACATGTTACGCCTTCTCGGGCTAACGTTCTCGTGTGTCATGAAATGGAAAGACTATTGAATCCATTGCTAGGTCAGCTACTAAGAAAGTTGGTTCAATGTGTCGTCCGAGACAATTTTTTCTCCAGAAACTATCTTACATATCTATAAGGCTACCGTTCGCCCATGCTTAGAAAATTGCTGTCACATATGGTCCGGTGCTCCTTCTATATATCTAAAGATTCTTGATAAAAATCCAAAGAAGAATCAGCAATATTATTGGTCCTGATCTGGCGGTTCGTCTTCAGTCACTTTCCCACCGCCGCAAGGTTGTCTCTCTGTGTCTTTTCTCTAAATACTTTGATGATAATTGTTCAGATGAGCTATTCGCTATGGTATCTAGACTTTATGAATATAAACTCAGTATTAGATGGGCGGTGAGATCTCATCAATTTACAGTTGAGTTGGCTAGATGTCACCGTAAGTTTTAGGCTAATAGTTTCTTTACTCGCACTTCTCGCTTGTGGGATTCCCTTCTGGCTCCATACCTTCCAGCCAAACTTAATCTTCAAAAATTTAAATTCAATGTCAACAGTTTACGCGTAAGTGAATGTAATGAACTCGACTGGAACTCGGTACTTCAGTTTCTCAACCCGATTCGCTATCTATTACACCATCCTCGCATCCCTGTGGATTGTGGTCATAGCATCTCCACGCTGAACAAAACATCATCACACGCTTCTCTCCTTATTACTCTTCTGGATTCGCTCCTTACTAAGGTTTCTGTTTTCTAATTCATACCATACTCTGTAACCCCTTCTGCCATAGTGTCTTTACCGGCTTGCTTGGGGTGAACTTGGTTTAAAAAGAAAACAAAAATAAAATACGGCATCCTTGCACTTGTATATATACACGTGCAACAAAATGAATCCTTTTACCTCTGGCAAAGTCCCTCAGAGGACGAAACGCGTCTGCTAAGCATAGCTTTTCCTCTTGTGTTTTTATTCATTCTGATCCTTTAGAGATATACTCTATCTGAAAATAATTTACACGCACACACACACAAACATATATATATATATATATATATATATATATATATATATATATATATATATATATATATATACAGTTCTTCGGTAGTGGATGCGCACTGCTGATGAGTCCCAAATATAGGACGAAACGGCAGTGCTTCCTGAGGTTTCTATCAGACTCGATGAATCAATTTATATATATATATATATATATATATATATATATATATATGAGGTTAATGGTCACAGTTGAATCAGACTAGGAAACAGTAATATAAAAAGTGCTCAATACACGTGTAAAAAAATAAAGGTAAAAATAATATGGAAACCTATAAACTTTAAAAATTAAGAGGTCAGAGAGAATATGCGACCTTGGTTTCGGCCACACGGTCTCCTCAGGCTAATTTTATCAACTGACCATCCATCGCCTTATTTTTTTTTTTTTTTAAAGCACAAAGAATGCTACCTTATTATTTTCAAATACAAATAAACAAACGCACGACGGTCAAACGCATAACGTTGAGTGTAATAGAAATAAGGGGCTAAAGAGGAGGAAGAGGAAAAAGAAGAAGAAGGCTAAAGAGAACAAGAGAAGAAGAAAGCAAGTGTATTGTAAATACATAAAGAAAAGAAGTAGAAAAGAAAAGCAAGTGTAAGCTAAATTTAAGGAAGGGTGTCTTGTATAGGAAAGGATGTTGGGCGCGAGAAACTAACGTATTGTAAGAAATAACATTGAGGTTTTAAATTATTTTTTTTTATCCGGCCTCCTATTCACTTTATAGCGTTTTTCTCATGGTGTCATTAGTTTTTCTATTGTTTGGTGCTATCATCAGGCCGTCATCCCTATATATTCCGTGATTGTCTATATGAACGATCTTATTAATTTCATATAAAATATCTAGGCCTATTAATTCAGAAATCTCAGCACCATCAAACGAACCCTGTGGTACATTAAATCCGTCTGTTTTTGATTTTTTTTTAATCCAGGTTGCTACATTAGGGAATAAAATGGATTTGCGTCAATGTTATTTCCATCTAGCCAGGTGTTATGTTTACAAAGGTTTACGCGAAATGTAAAGCCTCTATTTCGCCAAAGATAATAAGATCGTGCATATGGACAACCACGGTCTATATAGGGATGACGGCCTGATGATAGCACCAAACAATAGAAGAACTAATGATATCATTAGAAAATCGCTTTTCAAGCTCTTTAAAAGCATCTGCCTAAAAATATAAGTCGATATAAATAAATAAAAAATCGTTAAATATCTGAATGTAGAATTGAACATTCATACTGGCAGTGTCTCCCTGTACATGAAACCTAACGCAAAGTTAAAATATGTAAATATTAGATCCAACCACTTTCCAAATATAATTAAACATATCCCCAATGGAATAGAGTCTAGGTTAGGTTGTTGGATGAATTTTGAAAAAGACAAAAAGAATATTAGAAGAATTTAAAGGTTTGGGGCCACAAAATCAAACTAGAATTTAAGCCTCACTAAATTAAACATCATACGAAGAACTTTTCAAGAAAAAGATAAAATATTATTTGGTTTAACCCCTCCCTTTTAATTTACAGGTAAAATATAAAATAGGTAAATTGTTTTTCAAGTTGCTTAATTTTTCATATAAAATTCAGAGTTACATAAAGATATTCAATAAAAATAGAGTTAAATTAAGCTACAGTTTCACTAGTAATTTAGATACAATAATATATAGACAAAATACCAGAAATCTCAAAACTAACATGCAGCAATATAACAACTGCAGAAATAAGTTTAAATGCCCATTACATGGAGCTTGTAAGACAGAAGTCTTAATTTATAAAGCAGAAGTATTAATGGTCAAAATAAAACGTATATAGCTTCTTTTAAGCGTAGATGGTATAATCATAGATCTTCTTTTAAGCTAGCAAATCTTTGATACTCCACCAAACTTGCCAGCCATATGTAGAATCCAAAAGAAATGAACAATAGGGACCCGTTCGTAAGGTGGAAATTTTAAAAAAGGTAAAAGGATACAACAATCATAACTGCATTTGCTACCTTTGTCAACATGAGAAATTATCGATAATGACATTTCCAGACCCCCAAAAAACTTTTAAACCAGAGATCTGAAATCTTAAATCCTTGCCTTCATATAAAAAATTATTAAGTGAATATGAGTCCAGATAAAAAAATGTATAATACGTTAGCTTCCCCCGCCACATCCTTCCCTAAAGATAACCTTCCTTAATTTTACGTAACACTTGCTTTTTTTGTTTATTAGGTTGGTGCAAAATTAATGTCGTTTTCTCACATATGTTACTATGTGAGAAAACGACATTATTTTTGCACCAACCTAATACTTCTTTTCGTTTCTGCTTCTTTTCATTTCTGCTTCTTTTCGTTTCTGCTTTTTTTTTTTTCTTTCCTGCTTCTTTTCTTTTCTCCTTCTTTTCTATATACATTTACGATACACTTGCTTTCTTCTTTTCTCTTGTTCTCTTCATACTTCTTCTTTTTCTTCTTCCTCCTCTTCACCCCTCCTTTCTATTACACTCAACATTATACGTTTGAGCGTCGTGCATTGGTTTATTTATTTTTGAAAAATAATAATGTAGTGTCCTTTGTGATTTTTTTAATAAAGCGTTGGGTGGTCTGTTGATAGAATTAGCCTGATGAGACCTTGAGGTTGTAACCAATGTCGCGTATTCTATCTGACCTCCTAATTTTTTAAGTTGATATATATATATATATAATAAATTTATTGATTTAAAATATGGTTTTTCCGCTTTACAGTTCTAACCATGTTTCAAAAATGGAAGGTCCGAATTTAATTTTGTAATTAAATTAAAGACATTAGTTCCATTTCATCCTCAAGCGAACTAGAACTCAATAGAACTGTGTCGCGGAAAAACCATATTTTAAATCAATTAATTTATAATATTAATGCTCTGTAAATTTACATTGAGCACTATTTTGTAAAAAAAAATATGTATAAGAACACCGGATTATATATCTTACTGTTCTTTCTTTATATATATATATATATATATATATATATATATATATATATATATATATATATATATATATGTGTATGTGTGTTGCTCTGGACGTTCTTTTTCGCTGGATCTGGAAGGAGCATTCCTTTATAGTGTAAAGTGTTATTTTGTAGGATTCTTACACACTGTTTTTCACTGAACTATTTCAAAACAAAATAGGGAATTTTCAAGTGCTGAACCCAAGGAAATCATTAAAATCACAAATGAAATCAACGATAGCATTTATTCAAACATTGGATGAGAAGTTCCTGTCACATTTAGCTGTGAAGAAGCTGTTTGATAAATTACAGCATAGGATATCTTGAGACTCATGCTACAGCTTGACTTTCGGATGGCCTCAATAATTCTAACTCCTTAAATTCTTCATAATGTTCTTGATTAAGCTTTGTCCGATCAACCAAGCTCACAAAAAATACTGAGACACTAGATATCTTGATTTGGTTTATAATTCACGGACCTTTTGTTAGGCAGAAGCTGTCAGCCAATTAGCTGCCATCTTGTTTGTATGCTGACCTGAAAAGACATCAAGTGGACACCGTCACTTTGGCAACATTTTCATTCATCTTGTGATATTTTTTTCTTAAACAACTTGGTCATTGTTGATGGAAAATGTTTCTACTATTATTGAATTATACAGGGGTCAAGAAACTTATGAAACAAAGTCAGCAAAACGACTTTGTTTTGGCCACAGTTTTTTCTTTTCTATTTTGTTTTGTTTTTTTTTTGCATCAAGAAAGTATTCTCATGATCTATAGAAGAGCCAAACAGTATAGAATGCTCATCTAAATTTCTAATTCCTTAGTAGTTCTGTATGCAGAAGCTGTCATCCAAGTTGGTGTCAAAATGTTTGAATGCTAACCAGAAACAATATATGACTTTTGCAGCATTTTTCACCACCCTCACTATAATATTTTTGGGAACAACTTGTCACTGCTGATGAAATATGATTATTCCTTGATAATCTGGAGAGAAAACAAGAATCCATGCAGAGGTAAAATCTGGCTAGTCAACATCTAAAGAAATTCAAGATTTTAAAGTCAATAGGAAAAGTCATGGTTAGGTTTTGTTTTGTTTTTTAATATTAGAAAAGTATTCTGATGGATAACTGTCCCCAGAAAATCCAGACAGTTAATGAATAATACTAGCTTTACTGTCATTGGTTGGTTGTTTTTGTTTAATGGTATATCAACACCTCAATGGGTTATTTAATGCCGAAACTTAAATATTTTGTAGGGAATTTTCTTTTCTTTTTTTTTTTTTTTTTTTTTGAGATAATAATGTTTTAGTCATAAAGATCTTACTATTTAATTAACCCATAGCTTAGAGGGGAAAAGAAGTGTATTTATACTTTTCCCAAGGGTATTTGTGCGTAAGTGAATACAGGAATACCTCGATTAGCGCGGATAATTTGTACATCGGTAACTAAAAAAATCAATTTTCAATTACTATGCTTAAAATGAAGAATGTTTTACCGCACTAATCGAGTATTATGTATGCACTAATCGAATTTTGGTATATAAAAATTTTAGCGCACTAATCGAAAACGCATTAATCGAAGGATGTCTGTATAACGAACCCAACTGGAATTGGAACTCAGCTCTCCGATTAACAATCCTAGTCATGATCTATTACACCACCTGCACATCCAAGCTTACAGCACCTAGTATTACGTAGGTAGTGAACAGGCTCGGTATTGCTTAACTTCGATACCACGACTGTGCCAATTAAAGAAGGTATTGAAAGAAAAATGTGATAAGGGAGTGATTGATTTGTTTTTTATGGTTTATCAACCCTTTGTGGGTTATTTAAAGCTAAAACATTTTGGGTTGCAAAAATAATATTTTTATTGTAAGAATACATTTTTGTAAGTGACTATTTTATTAACATATTTTAAAGAATAATGATGGTTCCAGATACAACTCTTACTATGTAACCCATAGCAGGGGGGAAATGAAATGCATTTATACATTTCCTGTTGCTGAGATGCCAGAGATGGCCAGTGAATGTATTAGGTTTTTAATTCTTTGGCAGCTTGTTATGCGTCCTGGGTATAACGATAAATTACATCCGGCAGCAAGACCTCTGAACACGAGGTTTTGAGGAGCGTGGAACCATCTCTTAATTGCTGTTGTTCTCAGGTCCACCCTAACTTAGGGTGGTAGCACTAGTTAGGGTCCCATCTATGGCGAAATAATGAACTCACAAACTGGGGTCAAAATACTATGAACATATAAATATAGATTTTTATATTCAAAATACCAGCAATACATTTTTAGGAAAAAAAATATTACCAGCTACAAATTTGACTCTCTACAAAAACTCTCTTTACAAAAATATGTCATGAAACCTGATCTACAATCTGATTTCTTACAAAGAATACATATTCTATTCAGATGAAACTATCCTAAAAATCTTGTCAGCATTAAATATTGAGGTGTTGATACGGCATAAAACAAAGTAAACCAAACCAAACCAGACGCTCTACAAAAACCACTTTAAAAAATATGTCAATGAAATTTGATCTACAAGCAGATACATATTCTATTCATACGAATCTATTTTAAAAATCTTGTCGGCATTAAATAACCAATTGAGGTTGATATGCCGTAAAACAAAATAAACGAAACCAAACTAAACCAAAGAATACATATTCTATTCATATGAACCTATCCTAAAACCCTTGTCGGCATTAAATAACCCATTGAGGTTGATATGTCGTAAAACAAAGTAAACCAAACCAAACTAAACCAAAGAATACATATTCTATTCATATGAATCTATCCTAAAAAAATCTCGTCGGAATTAAATAACCCATCGAGGTATTGATATGCCGTAAAACAAAATAAACCAAAAAACCAAACCAGCTCGTTCTGAAGAAGCAGTCAGAAAAGTGAGTGCTAAAATATTTGAATGCTGACCAGAAACCGAGTGGATCTCTTCGGATTTATTGGGCGCCATTTTCCCTGATCGAGTAATACTTTTTTTAAACAGTTCGCCATTGATGATTAAACTATGATCTGGAGAGCAAACAACAGTTCATGCAGTGGCCGTACTCGACTTTCATCATTTTTGTCTGAATTTCTCGGATGAGGAGTTCTCATTATTTGTACTGTTTATATTTGGACTATTAACTTCAACTTTCTTGTTATCCTACAAGACAATGGCCTAATGGATAAAAGCGTTGGTTTTTGAATTTGGTCATATAGTGATTTCAATCCCTGGTTCGGGCGCTGTGTGCTTGCACTCAGTGGAAACAGGCGAGCAATAGCTGGACAGTACTAATTAAAATAAGGATACGATATCCTTAGAGATGAGCTGTGAAACAAGAACAGTCTACTCCAGAAATTAAATAAGGGATTCATGTCAGAATTCCCTGTAGTTTACCCACATCGCTATACATCTGAGGAAGGCCAGGGGCGCAAAAACCGAAACTTGATAACATCAACAATGATAATAATATTAATTAAAACAGTCTACCTCCGGAAATAAAATAAAGGGTGCATTTCAGAATTCCATGTAGTTTACCCAGAACGATATACACCTGTGAAAGGCCGGGAGGCACAACGACGGAAACGTGATAACATCCACAATAATAATAATAATAATAATGAACGGTGCCTCCTTATTGATATGGCAGTCCCTGCAGACTGCAATGTATCTTTGAAGATATTCAAAAAGCTGTCAAAATACAAGGAACTTGAAATCGAAATCTCAAAAATGTGGCATATGGGAACATCAACAATCCCTTTTGTAGTTGGAGCCCTAGGACTGGTTGGAAAAGATTCCAGTAGACTAATTGAAGGGATTCCTGGAAGTCCATGCCTCAAAGAGATACAAAAAATTGTTCTGACAAGTACAGCCCACACCTTAAGAAGGGATTTATCTACGTAATTTTTCTTTTTTGTCAGTGGAAAGTGTCATGATGCCATTTCTAACCTTAGGTCCCTGGGCGGGACCCGGAAAGAAATGTGTAAACGCCAGAAATCAAATAATAATAATAATAATAATAATAATAATAATAATAATGACAATAATGAGACATTTACTTAAAGATATTTCATCATGATCATTGTCACCATCAACATCAGTCCTATGAACGCGTGTGGTCGTAGAGACCCTCGGCTGTTGAAAACCTGACTAGATCTCTCTATAAATCTGGGTTGAAACCTGAAGATATTAATTCGAGTTGCGTGTCTTAGATAAACAGACCAGATAGAGCCCATCTCTCTACCCGGTCAATGTCTTCGCGTGGTCGTTGATTCCATTGAGAAGACCTTCTGCCCTGCCCATTGATTTCAGTCTACGAAGCACTCCGATGCCATGCGATACTATGTCAACACCGTACAGGTTATATAATATAGTCATGGAGCCCACTTTACTCCATTGTGATAGCCGATGACGATACGTCTCCTCTTTGGCAGGTTTTTCTTTTTAATCCCACTGGCTGTCTAGCCAGCCTCCTCACCAGAAAAACTTGGCGGGGGAACTGATTTAGTCGTCGATGATTCGACCACGCGGGTGATAGTACTGAGTTGCCGAATAACAATGGCATTCTTTGAGTAACATGACATATAAGATATTCCAGATGTGTCAAGAGTTAATGCAAAAATATTACTATAGGAAGCATTGAAAGAAAAATAGGCTTCCGGCCATATCACGTTGAAACACCAGCTCACGTACGACCACCGAATTTAAGCAACGTCGGTCAATACCTAGAAGGGTGCCCGCTTGAGAATACCAACTTGTGAGTTTCTAGATGCGCGTGGTGCAATGGGGTAACGGCCCTGAATTTGAAATAGGAGAGTTGAGTTCCAATTTCAGTCTGGTTCGTTATATTCACTTACGTGTAAATACCCTTTGGAAAGGCATGAATCCACATCTTCTCGCTCCATTTATGGGTTAATTAGTATAACTTGTATCAGTAAAAATCAATCTGATCTCCCCAAATTTTTTCAATCTAAAAATATTTTCTGACTTTATATAACCTGAAAAGGGTTGATAAACCGTGAAAACAAATCAGAACAGAAAGAAAAACAACGAAGGAAACTTCGGAAAGGTATTCACTTTTGGTTGGATAAAGCACCTCGCTCTCGCTTTATCTGACTACTACTTGGCCCGGCGTTGCGCGTGCTTGATTCAAAAATCGTACGACTCATAGAGCAATCGCTATCGCTTGACTTAAAATATTTTTGCCCTTCCTTGCCTTTAAAGGAGTGCCTTTTTCCGTGCTGATGTTGCAACATGCCTTACTTATTGCCTATCTCACACTGCGAATTTTTTCCAAGCTCTATACTAAACATTAAATCTGTTACGAAAAAAGAACTAAACAAAATGAACACAAAACGATCAGCTTTAAAAAAGGACTCGTAACTGGAAAAACCGAATGAAAAAAGAATGTTAACAACAAATACTTTTTCACACCCAACCCAGTTCTACGGAATCAGAATCAACGTTGAGTTTAAGCAAGCGAATGTGCCATGCAGATTTAAATTTTTCCCACTTGTGACGAATGCAGCTATCGATTTTTTTTGCATGCTAGTTAACATTCATGCCAGTCAGCTGTTGGCTCCCACGCTGGCCAATAGAATCTTCCTGCCTATTCGTGGCAGCCAGCTATAGACTCTCACTCTGGCCAGTACAAAATGGCCACAAACTACATGAAAAGTGCCGTAGAAGCATGAAAAAAATCGATTATTTCCACTATCGATGGGAGTTGGGAATGCAAAGTCGGTCTTGGCCTTTCCGCTAACTTGCTAACTTGGAGCATGTGCATGTAAATTTTGGTGCAAATCCGTCGAAAATTGCGGCCGTGCATTCGTTACACACACACATCCTGCCTTTTATAGATAGTGATATACTGAAAGAAGATTAAAATGTCCGAATGATTTGGAAATGATAGCAATAGAAATTGGGAGAAAATTTTAATCAGTTAGGTGCCAAACGTGGTACACGTTTGGGAGATCATGTATAACGATGAAGAAAATTTCCTCGTAGGAGGCTGGTATTTTTTTTGTTTGTTTTTTTTTTTTTGTTGTTGTTTTTTTTTTTTTTTTTTTTTTTTCGGTAGACTTGTTGCGACCCGAGGCTATATAACCCAGTCTATTCTGTTATTCAACCCATGGTTTTGGGGAGTAGAGATGAATTCATACATTTCCCGAGGGGATTTATGCGTAAGTGAATTTATGGAAGCCAGCTGGAATTCGAACTCGGTTCTGCAGATTGCCATCATTCTGAACCGTTATCTATTACATCACGAGGCACATATCAGAACTTCGGGAGTTAAAAAACCTTAAGAAACGATGCAACACGTGGCGGAGTGAACGCGCGAAATAACACGTATGTCCCCTGGCTGGAGGCCAGTCATTCACAATTAAAAACCGTGAAGGGCCATATTGAATGCAGAAAATTAGCAATCTAGCCGCAAGCGCATGTTTTTTTTCAGTAAATTACTGAGTAGGAGGAAGATAAAAACAGATATATACAGAGTGATATGGACAGAACATCCTTTTTTTTTCTTTTTCTCGGAAAAACTGGAAATTATTAATCAGATACAAAAACAGTGAAATATTCGTTGAATAAAGTGATGCTTCCACAAAAAGAATTTATCGTATCGATCATCCGCTGAATTTATTCTGATGAACGCAAAAAATTTACTATTTTTAAAAGGCACCGATATTCACAGAACTTAAAGCGATTACTTGATTACTTATTTTATTGCATCATCTTGTAATTATTGAATTGTGACGCATAGAACAGACAGTTCATTATGTAAAGAAATTTGCTGTAAATAATCAACAGGGCCTTTTTTTTATAGCTATCTCCTACATATTATTGCTGTTTTTGCACATAGGTACCTCCACGAAATCGCAAAAAATCACCATACCGTGAAATGAAATGTTCACGACGTATTCACAAATGACTTAAATTACTTTTGAAATTTTTTATTAGAAAATATATTTTACGCGTTTTTCACCTCCTTACTCAATTTTATAAAAACTTGAGAAATTCAATTTTTAGTGATTATATTAGTTAAAAGCAGAATTTTTTTGGTAAAATCGGACCCCGTCTTACCAAAAATCTGTGCTATTTAATTTGAGTTTTCAATTGCTTTTATGAATAATATATATTAAAGACAATATTATCGGAAGAAAAAAATCGATGAAAAATGAATTTTTACAAGATTTGGTTTCATTTTTGTACAATTTTGAATAATTTATAAAGTTTTTAAATCTTTTAAAATTCCGTTTCAGCGGGGTAACTCTTACAAAACTTTGTTATTACGTAAAACTATATTTATTAATCATATATTGTAAAGCATATTACAATCTGACGACTCCAAATATTTTTTAAAAAGAATTTCGATATAATTTCGTCCTAATTTTTCTAAGTATGCGAGTTCGTACAAGACATTATCATTATAATAAAAATCCTCATATACTATGTATCGTCTATCATAATAAATTCTGCTTTACCATACGTAACTTGTCAACTCGTTAGGCTATTGATAAATTGGCCAGCACATCAGAAAGCCAAGATCCTGTGGTTAAGAAATGGTTGTATACAATATTTTATGCTACAAGTAATATTTGTTTCAAATCAGATTAATTTAACTTTAAATTTGCTAAATTTCTTCAAATAACGTTTCAGAAATATATTCTATTTTTGCAAGATTTTTAAAACCAAGAATTAACTTTTGTTTACAAATGTGTAAAAATGGACGATTCCATCGATTTTACAGAAAAAATTGATTTCGATTGAAATACATCACAGAGTATTTTACTTAATGGAAATAATAATTTTTTAATCATTTAGCTTTCAATCAAAGCTAAAATGAAAACTTCAAGAAAGCTTTTTGTTCTAGATTCCGGGATGAAATCCGGTCTCAAATGAATGACAAACGCAGGAATGAAATATAGCAAATAAATGTATTGACGTAATAATACAATTGGTAATACGGTTAGTAGATCCAGAAATGCGGTTAGTAGCAATAATAATATATATGCAGTCTGGGAAATTCAGTATCGAAGTATAAAGAAGTCATACGTGCTCGCAACTGTGACTCCTACAAAGCGGTTACCTCACACTCTCACTCTCTCTCACTCTCTCACTTCCGGATATTAACCGGCAGCAGTACAGGTACACACTGGGCGAGTCCACTTGTATCAAAAGGGGTGGACCCCTTAACACTTTTTTATTTCTAAAAATTCATTTTAAACCTTAGGTATACCGAATTAGTGGAGGCACCTACATAAGTAGCGGAGTAAGTATTCTAAATAACGCCGTTAATCGATATAAGTGTTGAGTAATTTGCTGTGTTTTTAACCACTTCCCACGGGTCACACTAGGCGTTCTCACGAATCACATACGGCACGTGGGCCATAATTTGTCCAGGCCTAGTGGATACTATTCCCTTTTGGATCAGACTAAATACTTTTTAGCTTCCCCTTGTATAATTTAAGGGGATGATGGGGTATTTACTCCACATACTTCCCTTTATTTATTGGTAATCAAAATAATTTTTTTAAAAATATATATATTATAATAAATAAAATTGAAATTTCACAAAAAGGTTTATATTTTATTTTACTTGCCAATTTTTTGGCAGGAGCGAGTAACTAACTTTTAGGGAACCGCCAAATCTTTGTTTTAAAAAAACCGTAAACAGAATCGTTTTATGCGTGTGAGAATTTTTTAATTCCTGAAAACGAGTGACCATCCTTAAAATAATGTCGCCAGCATTCATGATGAGGTGAAAGATTCATTTTTATGGAGATTGTAATCGTTCGTCTACGATATTGACAATAAGTGAAAGATTAAGCTTATAGACAGGCAGAGGATTAATACAAATTATTTACGGTTCTGTTCTACATAGAGTACAAGTACTATGACGCATAACGGACAGCGGTTCAGACTGAAAAAATCTGAGAGACGAATGTGAATATTAGTCGGGTTCGTATCCATTCGTTAAATAACTTTAGGAAAGGTATGAATTTATCCCTACCACTCCACTCAATCAGAGTTATATAGCAGGACAGAATGGAGTGTATAGCCTTGCTTGGTAACCAGTCTTTAAACCAGTCTAAGTTTAAAGTTAAGACAGAAGATGACCATCCTCTCCCCCTTTCCCCATTTTGGCCTTGTGCCACATTTGTACATAGTACAATAAATAATTACAAGGAAACAGAAGAAGGCAGCCATGTTGGCAGGTAAGTCACTTGACTTCTACACCAGTCAACTTTGATTTTCAAAAAATTAAATGCAATGCCTATCCTTTTCTTCTGTATTCTTAATTCTTGTTTTTTTTTTCTACGCCCCTTAATAGTGGTTTTCTCATATTCTCTAACACTCAGTAAAACCTTGTGTCTTAGCGGCTTTATTGCCTTGCTTGGGAGTGAAATGACTTTAAAAAAGCTTATATTCCAAAACAATGGTTAGCAAGATTTTCACCATGAAGAGGTATTAGAAAACACTTCATTGTTTATATTTTTTGAGAAACCACCAAGACAAAAATGTTGTCAAATATTTTGATACTTGTTTCAAACAATTGCAGATTAGTGGCTACTAGTTTTTGACAGTTGTAAGATTAGTAACCCACGTTGGGCACCATTTAATGATAGCGAGTATATCAACACTTTCACTGTTGCATTTTTATAGCATCGTCGCCAGGTAAAACTGGCTCGTTTGGGGCAAAATAAGAAATTGCCATTTACTGGAATTAAATGACTATAAAGACTATGATTGTGATTTCTCATGGGCGCCGCCATTTGCTTTCGTGTCGATACTCCGCAGTATAGACGAAGCTAAACAACACTCCCAAGTCGCAATGTAATAAAAAAACAGGTCGATTTGTTACTATATGTCTACGCTGGTTTGAAAATAGCACCAAACATTGATTAGTTTATCACAGAAATACTAAGGACCGAAATTTCACGCTGTCATTTAAACTTATGTCGACAGAAAGCAATTAAAATTTAATAAAAACTTATAACTATCTCCACAGCAGCGGAAGTGCTAACGAATTATGAGTAGAATGTTCTCATTTTCTTATTGATGAACTGCAAACGGAAAAGGTCCAAGAAAAACACTTGTTAACATAAAAGTCTTTGAAATTAAAATAAAGTTCTTTTTTAACAAGATATTCATAATGATCTTGAAAAAATATTTCTAAATTGATTGAGCTCCAATTTCATGAGAAAATAGACATTAAGAGCATTCAATTGATTGTTTTGTTTTTTACGGTTTGTCAACCTCTTGCAGGTTATTTGAAGCCAGAAAATAATTTTAAATTCTAAGAATCTTGGGGCGATAATAACGATAAAATTGAACTAATTAATTAACCCATAGCGGGGAGGACGTGAATATAATGTACCTGACTGAAATTGGAATGCGGCTCTCCGATTTCTAATTCCGTGCTGCTTTCCATTATACGATCTGCATATCAGGGGTTACAACACCTAAGCAGTCACCCATCTAGTGACTGACCACGCACGACGTTGCTTAACTTCGGTGATTGTACGAGAACCGGAGTTTCAACGTGATCTGGCCGTACGCCCAAATCCTTTAAAAGTAATTATGGACCATCACAGAGACAACTACATAACTATTTTCATTTAAGTTTTATTATACTTAACATCAGGAAGAGGCAGCTGGGACACGTAATGAGAAAGGAGGGCCTGGAGAATCTGATACTCACAAGTCAAATAGAAGGAAAGAGAGACAAGGGAAAGCAACGCATGACATACCTGGCGGGATTAAACAAGTGGATGACAGAACGTGGTCTGGGGGAGGTGGCAGAGGGACGAAGATTGAGAGCTACAAGGCATAGGGGAAAGTGGAGAGCCATGATCGCCTACGTCCTGAAAGGAAACGTTGCATAAAAAGAAAGAAAAAGTTCAAGTCATCTGAAAAAACTGCTAAATTCATTAAGTATGCCAAAATCGTGTAGTATGCAACTCGAAAACGATGATATCAGAATCTGCTTTACACTCAGTGTGACGTTAGAGAAGTCGGGTGGATCAGCGTGTTGACCATGGGGATGTCCTCCTATACATCAAATGCAGATCCGCGCCTCACAGGATATTAGTTACTGGCGTCGACAGATAAACACGCAATCGACATGATGCACCAACCAAGTACGAATATGAAAAAAAAAAAGCGATCTAAGTCAAATATATAAAGACACATCCATGCAGAGATTTTGATACTCGTTCGGAGAAGGACCTAAAATCAAATACACACTGACTGACATTGACCGACTAATTAATTTTCTGTTGTATTTTATGTCATTTTTATTTCTGGAGTATTGTTGCTATATCAGAGCGGGGTCTGCCCAAAATCTCTTTCAAAATGTAACAAGTTTCAAAAGAGTCTATGCGACCTTCTGGGTGAGGAATCATTTTGAAACCTGCAACCCCATTCCCACTGACAAAATGTTTCAAGCTTATCGCTACTCTATCACTATTTCCATGGCAAATGTTCAGAGGAACTACATTTCTTATTTCCACCAGTTCAGACCTTCACAGCTAAGCATCACTTTAATCTATCGCCATTTCCATGGCAAATGTTCAGAGCAAATATATCCCTTAGTTCCACCAGTTCAGACCTTCACAGCTAAGCATCTCTATACGCTATAGCTATTTCCATGGCAAATGTTCAGGAGAGCTGCATTCCTTAGTTCCACCAGTTCAGACCTTCACAGCTAAGCATCTCTATACACTATCGCTATTTCAACGGCAAATGTTCAGAGGAGCTACATTTCTTAGTTCCACCTTTTCAGACCTTCACACCTAAGCATCCCTCTACTCCAGTGACTCTCAAATAATGCGCCTGAGCGCACTGGTACGCCCTGGAAGATATCTAGTTGCGCCGCGGCATTGCAAAAAATATGTGTACACATATAAGAAATAAATATACTTATTATATTATTGGGTTGCTGCAAAGATAATGACGTTTTTGACGTATTTTTTAACGTCAAAAAACGTCATTATTTTTGCACCAACCTAATATGTTGTAGTACCCGTCTCGTGGCGGATACCCCTCGAAGAAAGCTTCAATGATAGGAAGCTTTTGTTTTGCTGTATTGAACTGGTAGGAGTTGCTGGTCAGTCCTCCATACCTAGTTCGAGAAAGTTGATTACTAAAAGATGTTTTATGTAACATAAAATGATGACGAGGATTATGATTATTTATTTAAAAGTTGTTTTATTTATACTTTTATAGTAATTTATCATTTATAATTTATCACTTATTTTTTTATAAGCAAATGTAATAAATTAGCTACTTTATCCTAAACACGTCAATCGGGATTACTTATTCTATCAAGTGGGTGCACTCCAATGTTATTTCTGAATTAAAAATGCGACAGATTTAACTCTGTGCTAAACCATTCTTTTCTTTTTTCATTCAAAGAAAACATTTAAAATCTGACTCAGCAACTGAGCAGATTTCTGCCAACCAACCATTAAATGTCACTGAAGCACTTCTTTCTGATTTTCTAGGGAATTCCATGGTAAAACTTTAGAAGCATTTAAATTGGCAACGCTTAATCAGACTGTCGTAGTAAATCATTTAATTATAAAAACAGTTCAATTAGCATAACTACATTCTTATTTTGTGTTTTTTCAAATGCTTTTATTTTTAGTGAGGGTTTTGTTTTGTTCAATTTATCCTCCACACACCCACATATATAAAAATAACATTATAGTATTTATTTAAATTCAAATATGGCGCATTTCCTCGGAAATTTGTATAGCTCTGCCAGCCAAGCATGCGCCAGTGTGGCTCTAACAGGCGTTAAAAGTGGAAGTATTCTGAATACTCCTTATTTTCAGATCAATAGACCAATACAAAATGGATAGGTTTCTTAAAAAGAAGCGTGATGTTGAAGAATCTGATTCTGGAAGTGAGCAAATTATAAGCACAACTAAGAAAGCAAAACCGCGGATTACTCGCATAGAAATTGAAAGTTATTTAAGCTTTGCTTTTACTTGGACCGAAAGTGGGGCACCTCGACATGGTGTAATGGTTAGAAAGCATGTTTTGCAAGATCTGTTACGACTGAGTAGTGAGTTCGATCCTCACTGGGTGCCCCATACTTTCGGCTTTGTGCCACATCTAAGCTGTGCTTAGAAATCACTATATCATACGTACCTAGCTCAGGGATCCGTCCCTGTGCTGGTGGTATCACGGCTACGACCGGCTCTGACAAGCCATGACTAGCTTAGACCAGCTTGAACAAGCTATGGTCAGCTAAGACTAGCTTGGACCAGCGGCCCGAGTGAAAACACTGGAGTCCCCACGTTACAAACTGACCTTGTGTCACAACCTGATTCAGTGCGAGGTCAAGTAAATCTCTACTTGAACCGAAAGTGAAGATAAGCCTTTGCCTCTATGTTTATTATGTAGATGTAAAATGGCAAATCAATCATTGCTTCCTCGTAAATTGAGTAAACAGTTAAAAGCCAAACACTCTCACTTACAACATACATCAACAAGTTATTTCAAGAGATTGTCTGAACCTCAAACAAAAGCTGCAAATTCTTTTCAAAGTATAATTGTTTTTCAGAAAGCTGAAATCGTTTCTTATTGATAGCACAAAATATGAAAGCTCATACTTTAGGTGAGTTCTTTATTTTGCCTGCATGCAAAAAAAAAATGAGTTATGTCGTTGCCTGGTAATGAAACAACAATGAAAATAAGCAGGATTCCTCCCTTCAACGAGGCGTATTGTAGAAATGTCTTCCGATATCGAGAAAAATGTATGCAGTAATAAACTTCAGTATTCAAATTTGGCATTGCAAATTGATGAGTCAACAGACATTACTAGCAAGGCGTAACTATTAGCATTCATTGGTTTTATTAATGAACACCAAATAGTAAATCAGTTTCTTTTTTGTAAAGAATTAAATGTGACTACAAAAGGTGAGGACATTTTCAACATTCTAAATAACTATCTTGATGTATGTCAGTTATCATGGAAGTCGTGTGTAGGCATTTGTACAGATGGGACTCTTTCCATAGTAGATTGTATTAAGGGCGTTATGTTATCGTGAATCACTGTTTTCTTCAGATGGAGGCCTTGATGGCAAAAACGTTGGGAGAAAAATTAAGAGAAGTTTTAGATCAAGTTTTTCAGATGGTAAATTTTATTAAAACAAGACTTGTCAAATCCCGTTTATTCGAACAACTTTGTATTGAAATGGATTGTAAACAAAGACGGTTTCTTTTACACATCGAGATGGGGTGGCTGTCAAGCGGGAAAAAGTACTTACTAGTGTTCACTTGTTACGACAAGAACTTATTGCGTTATTTGAAGAAATGAAACAATTACATTATCGCGACCTCCTTCGGTAGGAATTTTGGATTGCCAGGTTACAGTATTTAGCCAATATATTTCAACAGCTCAATATTTTGAATATTAGCAAGCAAGGAAAAGAAGAAAATATTCTCAAATCTACTAACAAGATAAAAGCCTTTCAGAGAAAAAAAAATACAGATTTGGAAAAGAAATGCTTTAAAGATGATTTGGAAATATTTCCATTGATAAGTAAAACTTGCATAAATGAAATACTTCCAATAATTGTTGAACATTTAACAAATTTGGAAGAAAAACTGAGTTCTTATTTTCCATCACTTAACACTGAACACGATTGGATTAGAAAGCCATTCATGGAAACTTCAAGTGATTTTGGTTTAATATTAACTAAAGAACTGACAACTATATCCATTGATCATGGGTTGATGATTAAACATAATCTTGAAGTCTCTTGAAGCTTTTTTGGATTTCTATAAAAAAAAAAGTATGTGTCAATATCTAAAAAAGCTCTGGCCATTTTATTACAGTTTGCAACAACATATTTATGTGAATTAGGCTTTTCTGCTCTCACTACAATTAAGTGCAAAAAGAGAGGAACTCTTCAATGTATTGACGAGAAAAAGGGAGTTTACATATACGCCCAAGCATTGAAGAATTCGCTAAGACTCATCACGCTCATGTTTCTCATAAACACAAGAATGAATAAACTTAGGGTATGTTTCATTTTATATTTTTATTGCATTCTTTCTTTTCTGCAATATTTGACTTCATTATAACATATTTTTCCGAAAATTGAATATAGTGCGCCATAATTATTGGTAGGATATCAGGTGCGCCTTGATTCAAAAAGTTTGATAGCCATTTTTCTACTCTATCGCTATTTCCATGGAAAATATTCAGGGGAGCTACATTTCTTAGTTTAACCAATTCAGACCTTTTCAGTTAAACATATCTCTACACTACGCTATTTCCATGGCAAACGTTCAGAGGAGCTACATTCAGAGCCAGAGCTTCTTTAGATATTGACACATTCTTTTTTATAGAAATCCAAAACTCTTCAAGAGACAATTCATTATGTTTAATCATCGACCCACGATCAGTGGATATAGTTGCCAGTTCTTCAGTCAATATTCCATCAGCTCAGACCTTCACAGCGAAGCATCTCTCTATCCTGGCGCCATTTCCATGGCAGATGTTCAGAGGAGCTACAGTCCTTAGTTCCACCAGTTCAAACCTTCACAGCTAAGCATCTCTTTAATCTATCGCTATATCCATGGCAAATGTTCAGAGGAACTACATTCTTTAGTTCCACCTGTTCAGGCCTTCAGATAATCTACATTGCTTAGTTCCTTCAGTTCAGACGTTTACTCCTAAGCATCTCTCTAATCTGTCGCTATTTCCAATGCAAATGTTCAGAGGAGCTACATTCCTTAGTTCCACCAGTTCAAACCTTCACAGCTAAGCATTTCAATCTATCGCCATATCCATGACAAATGTTCAGAGTGGGGTCAAAACACTTTGAAAGAATAAAAATAGGTTTTAATGGTAGCAATACATTTTATATTGCCGGCAATACATTTTTGAAGAAAAAATATTACCAGCAACACATTTTTGAAAAAAAAAATTTTACCAGCAATACATTAAAAAATATATTATCAGCAACAAAAATCTTGTCGCCATTAAATAACCCATTGAGGCTGATATGCCGTAAAACAAAACAAAACAAGCCAAAGCAGGACTCAAACCTTTCCAAAACATAAACTATGATCTTGAATTAGAATGAAAACAGTGATAGCATCTACACTGAATTCGTCATAGAAATTACAATGCCGAAGTAGTAAAGATTAAACACTTCAAATACCTTGGTGTATGGATCGCTTATAACAAATTTAGCATAAAAGATAAGAAAATGGAACATACAATCGGTTGTACTAGAGGTAGTTTGAACTGTAAAATGTTGAGACATTGTCTTGTTGTATAGATCAATTATAACACATTTAGCAGCGAACAAAATTTAAGATAGAATAGGTTGCACTGGTGGTACTTTAACCATTCAGAAGTAAACTTTCATATTAGATGTCATGCATGCCGACAAAAATATCTAAACTGCCAGATGTAAGCAACCACTTTCTCAGATCAATGGTCAAATATAGCATTCTCAGATCACTGGTCAAAAATAGCTTTCTCAGATCAATAGTTAAAATAGCTTTCTCAGATCAATGGTCAAAAATAGCTTTCTCAGATCAATGGTTAAAAATAGCATTCTCAGACCAATGGTCAAAAATAACTTTCTCAGATCAATGGTTAAAATAGCATTCTCAGATCAATAGTCAAAAATAGCTTTCTCAAATCAATAATTAAAATAGCATTCTCAGATCAATAGTCAAAAATAGCTTTCCCGGATCAATGGTTAAAAACAGCATTCTCAATCAATGTTTAAAAATAGCTTTCTCAGATCAATGGTTAAAAATATTAGGTTGGTGCAAAAATAATATCGTTTTCTCACATATGTTACCATGTGAGAAAACGACATTATTTTGCACCAACCTAATAGCATTCTCGGATCAATGGTCAAAAATAGCTTTCTTAGATCAATGGTTAAACATATCTTTCTCATATCAATGGTTAAAATAGATTTGAGTGAGTGAAGTCTGTAGATCTTGGCGAAGATCATACTTCTTCGAATCTCGTAGAATGACACTACAAAATCACAAAGGAGTGTACTAAATAAAAGAAACCACATCACTTAAGGACCTTCACCAGCAGTAACAACTAAAATGGATAGCACATGCAACTCGAAGAGAAAAAGAAAAATCAAAAAATAATCAAGATGTTGACAATCCACAATATTACAAACAAAAGGTTAGGAAGGAAATCAGTACTGGAAAGAGCATTAACAGTTACTGAACTAAAGAAACCTATTTTCCTGGAAAATTGTTTTAAATGAAAAAATGTATAAATTTCCACCGACAGTAGCACCGGTTGCTCGGTTAATGAATGCTAAGGAAACGGCTAATATTACCTTTACTGTTAGAGAAGAGATACTACACTTTAATGTCGATCAAATGGCCAGGTAGTGGAGAAAAGCGTAAAAAGTTACACTGGCTGCTCGGTCAGTGAAGGCCGAATGTTTACATATAAAAAAAAATAGCAAATAATACCATTACCACTAATGATGAGGTGAACAGGTATTATAATTTGATCCCGCAGAGCATATATATATATATATATATATATATATATATATATATATATATATATATATATAAAAGTGAGCATTGAAGTCAACAATCAGAGGTGACAGGCTGTTTCATGCTGGACGCAATCGGCAGGCCGCTGATGGCGTCCAGCATGAAACAACCTGTCGCCTCCGAGTGTTGACTTCAATGTTCACTTTTAGATTTAGATTTACACACGCTCTGTCTCTGATATTGAGCTCTTTATTCCATAAATATAACACACCTTAAGAGTATATCTCTTAATTCATATATATATATATATATATATATATATATATATATATATATATATATATATTCATTCAACTCTCGCGTCGTATTCGACGTATGAGTGTCAAGCAGCTCAGTTCATAGGAATAAATCATATGTGCAGATTGTCTGGCTGTCGGTTGCCTGACCCTGATACGTCGTAAAAGGGTCCCCGGTAGCCGCGGATCAACAGTCCGTGTCCATCAACAACGGAAGAGTCCACGATGTTAAACCAGTAGACTTCATATGAAATATAGGACGACAGCCTCATCACATTAGGCGTTTCTGTTGTGGTTTCTCTAACAAATATTTTTTCACTAAACGGAGTTGCTAACTCAACTAATTTTGAATTCACAATTGTCTTCCTGCTAAAGCTAGAGAGACCAGTCTTCCCATAGGTAGTACCGAGAAGAGATGGATTCATGCCTTTACCAAGAGTAAATTGTGCAAAATCATAGGCAACAGATCAGCTGGAATTTCGAGTTGACACGCGATTCCCACTTTCAGCGCTGGTAATCGCTACGCGCACAGACAAAGGATATTGGTAAATCTAAATTAAAAATGGGTTCGAGCGAATGAAGGCTACACCTCTTAGACATGGACATCCTTTCCCGAAGCTCGTAAACTGGCGCTACACAATCACAAACAAATAACTGAACCAACTAAGAAAATCCACATCACTTGAGAACTTTTAACAACAGCAACAATTAAAATGGATAGCACATGAAACTCGAAGAGAAAATAATGAAATACTCAGGATGTTGACATTCCACACTACTTCAAACAAAAGGTTAGGAAGGAAAGTCCTTATCAATACGGGAAAGAGCAATAATAGTGGCCTGGAGAGACCTATTTTCTTGAAAATTTGTTTTATGAGAAAGATTTTATAAATACCAACCGACAGTAGCTCTGGCTACTCGATCAATGAACGCGGAATTTTTTTTTTTAGACCCCTATTTTCCTAATACCAGACTACTTGAATCGTATACAATACAGTCAGTCTCCAATTATTTTGACAGCTGTTAGCCATTGGCTTAAATCTGTTTATATAAGAGTATATATCGTCCTGCGCAGATCTATGCGTGGCTATAAATAATCGCGCAGATGCAAGCAGATTTCCAGAAATTAAAGGAGGGGCCACCTTATCCAACCGTACCACAAGTGGGAAGCCATCATTTCGATGCGAAAATTGATTCTATGTTATCTGCTAAACTAGCTGTTATTGATTGATTTTGATTGATTCCTTTGTTGAACGGCATATCAAATTCTTACGGGTCATTTAATACCAAAATTAATTTTTCTAGGGAGCTTTGAAGTAATAACATATGATATATGTTATTCTGCTTTCGCAATTAAATACATGGTAGATGATACTCAGATTTTTTGCATATACATTTTAGTGTGGATATAATTAATACAGGCGGTGATATGAATGTTTTATATTGTACTTACGTTGAAGTTATATTTTGGAATACAATTTGATTTCGGAAATTGTCGGATATTTTATGGATTAATGTCATGAAAGAGTTCTTTCATGTTGGTTGGCTGGTTTATGTTTGGTGGCATATCAACCTCTGCGGATTATTTAATACCGAAATTTAAATAATTTGAATAAATTCGTATGCTGCCAACTAAATATATTTCGAAAGCACTTGTAAACTTACAACTACAGTTAAAATGTATTGCTAGTTATTTTGCTTTAAAATGTATTGTTGGTCATTTTACTATAGATATGTATTGTTGCTCTCTTCAATATCTGTCTATATTTCTGAGATGAGGTATTATGTACATTATTTACATTATTCGGACTATTGTCCTCATCTTTGTCGCCATATTTATTACAACGTTTCGGCCGTTTTACGCTCCGGACTTCTTCAGGTGGTTGCAATGTTGAACTGAACCCTTTATTTCGCTCACTGGGGTAGACTGTTCTAGTTCCATGTGCCATGTTTAATGGATGTCAGTTATCAGTTATCTCCTGTTAATTTTCTCTCTGAAAGTTCTCCACTGTCTTAACCGGGTATTGAACTCACACTCTTTGAGTTGTTGCTCTCTTATATAAAAATGTATTGCTGATATTTTTACTATAAAAATGTATCGATATATTTTCATAATGTTTTGTTTTGTGGTTCGTTATTTGTCTATAGCTGGGTCCTAACTGGTGTTACTAGCCCAGATCAGGATGGACCTGGGAACAACAATATTTAAGAGGTTGGTCGATGCTCCTCAAAACCTCCAATCTCATGATCATATGCCTTTAGGTGTTATTGCTCGAATTTTTAGTGAGCATTGAAATATGAGAACTGCTAAACTTCGTAACGTTAACCTTGTATTATATCGTGAGTGAAATATATGAGGTACTTGCAAATGAATTATCTAAACGTTAGACTGAACTTTCAAAAATAATTTATATGACAAGTGATGGTACCTCTAGCGTAACAGGTAGAGAAAAGTTTGATAATCACTGTTCTACTCCCTCACTATTTCCATGGAAAATATTCAGGGGAGCTACATTCCTTACTTTAACCAATTCAGACCTTTAGAGTTAAACATATCTCTACAGTACGCTATTTCCATGGCAAACGTTCAGAGGAGCTACATTCCATAGTTCGTGATGGGGCCTCTAGGGTGACTGGTAGAGAAAGAGATTTTGTAAATTTGGTTGCAAAATAGGTTAGCTATTCTCACATAGCTTCTCATTGAATTATCAGGTCATCCCATAAGTTCTGTCCGAATTTTGAATAAAGAAAACAAGTGATCAAATGTTACATTTAATTACAGATTCAATCAACAATGTATTTTCCCTGATTATCTATGACTTCCTTCCATCTATTAACAAGCTTACTAATTCCATTACTGTAAAATTCTTTTGGCTTTGATTCGGAGAACTCACAAATGTCAGTTTTAACCTCTTCCTGTGTTACAAAAGTCGTTTCTTCCAAATGATTCTGTAAGCTACGAAACAAATGGTAGTCTGAAGGAGCAAGATCGGGAGAATAAGGTGGATGAGGAATTTTCTCTCAACCAAGTTCTTCGATCTTTTGTGATTTGATTCTTGCTGTGTGGGGTCGTGCATTGTCCTGATGAAACATCACCTTTTTCGATTCACTAGAGCAGGTTTTTTTTCCTCAAAGCTTGGTTCAAACGCTCTAATTGCTGACAGTATATTTGAGCATTAATTGTTGTATTAGATGGTAAGAATTCAAAGTGGATTATTCCTTGGCGATCCTACCAGATTGAAAGAAGAACCTTTTGCCCATGAATTTCCCTTCTTGGCTGTGGCTGGGGTCCTTCCCCTTTACCAAGCCACTGTCTACGACGCTTAACATTTCGATAAAAGATCCATTTTTCGTCGCCACTCACAAGTCTATCCAAAAAAGGTGAAACAAGTTGGCGAGAATGGAGATAAGAGCAGATGTCAACTTGGGATTTGAGGTTGTTTTCAGACAATTCATGAGGTACCCATTTTCCAAGTTTAGGAACTTTTCCAAGTTGTTTAAGATGACGATGAACATTTGTATGGTTTGAACTGAGAACCACTACCAATTCCTCAACTGATAAAGCAGGATTTTCTTCAAGGGCTGCTTCAAGAAGCTTTTCATCAAACTCAACTGGACGTCCGGTTTGATCTTCAACTTCAAGGGTGAAATCTCCACCTCTGAATTTTGCAAACCAACTTCTGCAAGTTCTTTCATTCACACATTCTTTTCCATAAACTGAGTGAATGTTTCTAGCCGCTTCGGCTGCTGAGTTTCCTTTCTTGAACTCATAAAGCATTATGTGCCTCAAATGATTCTTGGGTACTTCCATGTTAGCAGGGTTTTAATCAAAGAAAATTTAATTTTATTGTTCTCTGAAATAAAATTTGATCAGTTTAAATGCATCTAAACATAAAAATAATGTTCAGCACCATATAGACTGTTGTGGATTCCGAGATGAATTCGGTCTCCAAGGAATGACAAACGCAATACTTAAATATAAGAAATAAAATGTATTTACACAATCATACAAAGAGTAAAAATGTTAGTAAGTCCAGGAACGTGGTTAGTAGCAAATACAGATAGATATATACAGTCTCGAAGTAGGACTTCCTTAGAGTCTACGTGCTTGTAACTGACTTCTACAAGAGGTTACCTCACACTATCTCCGTTCATATATTCTTTGACTCTCCGACTACCGACTAGTATTTAGTCACCCCACCACGAGGGTATCATGTGGCACAAGGCCGGTTTAACGTGGGACCTCCGAGCCCGTGGGCTCGGCCAAAAATATGCCCATTGAACCCGTATAAACGGGTTCAGGGTCGGTTTACCTCCCCGAAAGAGAATCCGCCCTTCGGCGTAGCCTCTTTCGGGTTCCTTCCCGCCCGAAGGCTGAGAGTTCAACCGTTCAGCCGGTCGTCCGACATCTACTGACATCCGACTACCCTTACTGACTGTAACTCTGGGTATTTAACGGCAGCAGTCCAGGTACACTTGGTAGAGTCAACTTATATGCAAATTCGGTGGACCCCATAACACAGACATTATAAAATACTCTTTAAATTTCGTTCATTTTAACAAAAAGTTCAAATTCGGACAGAACTTACGGGATGACCTGATATATACGAGGAGGATTTGTGCGTGTAAAATCAAGCTAGTGAATTTAGTGTCTGAGACCAATTCCAAATTTTCTATACAGGGGGTACGCAGAACTACTTGTGTACCGTGATATCTGTTCGCTCATTTGTGGTTTTATCTTAGAACGATTTGCTGGCCGTTGGGATGGAATTCGGTTGTTTTGAATTAATTAAAACGGTCCGGCAATTACCTGATGTTGTGTGTTATTGTAGGATATTTTTCCAGATTTCTCTTTACATTTAAATGAATTGCGAATCAGTTAACAAGGATATAGGAAAATGCTTAATAATATGTTTGATAACAAAAAAAATCAAAATTATTGTTTTTCAACAAAATTTCAACGATGCCACTTTGAAATATTTCCGAAACCTCACTTCCTCTACAGTTTGATGAAGAAACAAATATACAGAACATTCGGAAGTAATTATCGAGCGTCAGAGAATCAACAACGGAACAATTTTATTTAGATTTTACGAAATATACGTTATTTGAAAAAAAATTTAAAAAAAACATTGCATTGAATTTTGCCACAATCTGAATTGGAAAAAGTTCCAGTGAATTGATTTGGATAATTTTGAGATACAATACATTGATTTACAAAGCAGCACACTTTGAAGACAAACATTTGTATACTTCTGAGATGAATTAGAAAACATTGAAAGAGTTGGGTTCGTGACGGAGATAGGTTAATGATAGAAAGCATTGAGAGAGATAGGTTGGTGATAGATAACATTGGAACAGATAGGTACATATGATCCGGTGCCCTGCTATTTACCTTGAGTTCCTTGGTAATATCCATGGAAGAATCAGCAATATTATCGGTCCTGATCTGGCGGCTCGGCTGCAGCCACTTTCCCATCGCTGTAAGGTTGCCTCCTGTGTCTTTTCTATAAATACTTTTATAGTAATTATTCGGATGAGCTCTTCGCTATGGCACCTAGACTTTTTGAATTTGACACTGGCGTCGAGATCTCATCAATTTATACTTGAGCTGGCTAGATGTAACCATAAATTCAATGCTAACAGTTTCTTTTCTCGCACTTCTCGCTTCCGTCTTCATTCTTTCCAGCCAATTTTAATCTGCAAAAATTTAAATGCAATGTCCTCCTAATTCTTCCACACCCTGTAACCCTTTGTGTCTTAGTGGCTTTACTGCCTTGCATAGTGTGGTACCGATTTAAAAAAAAGGTACGTGACAGAGATTGGTTAGTGGCAGAAAACATTAAAAAATGTTCGTGATGTAGACAGGTTACTGATAGAAAACATTAATAGACGTCCGTGACAGAGATAGATTAGTGAGAGAAAACATTAATAGAGACATTGAAACACGTTCGTGACAGAGATAGATTAGTGAGAGAAAACATTAAAAGGGATAGGTTAGTGGCAGGAAACATTGAAAAAGGTTCGATACGGTAATAGTTTAGTGATAGAGAACATTGAAAGAGATTCGTGACGAACAGTGGTTAGTGATAGAAAACATTGAAATGGGTTCGTGAAAAAAGTAGTTTAGTAACAAAAATCATTGAAATAAGTTCGTGACGGAAATAGTTTTTTATATACATCTATACACTTTCAAATTAAATTATATATATATATATATATATATATATATGTGTGTGTGTGTGTGTGTGTGTGTGTGTGTGTGTGTGTGTGTGTGTGTGTGTGATTAAATTATGTCTGCTTATTTTTAATAAAATCCGTCCATACTCACGGATAAGCTGTTCCTCCTGCTTCCGTATGTTGAAAGTTATAATTTAAATGTGGCCTTGTGAAAAGGCAGATTGAAGTAACTAATAATAATAATATTTAATCAGACATGCCTAAAAGAGAATTTGCTGCCTAAATACACACACACACACACACACATATATATATATATATATATATATATATATATATATATATATATATAAAGAAATATAGTCTTAAGGTGTGCTATATTTATGGAATAAAGTGCTCAATATCAGAGATAGAGCGTGTGTAAATATAAAAGTGAACATAGAAGTCAACACTTAGAGGCGACAGTTTGTTTCATGATATATGCAATCGTCAGGCCACATATGCTGTTATTTTTCTCGGCTATTTATATATATACGGGTTAGTGGTGCATTGTGGGTATTCTGTTATGGCGGTTATTTCACCGGAAGTCGTTTGTTTATCTATTTAGGTCAAATTATATTGCTTGTTTTTATTTTTTTGTTTCTTATTTTATTTATTTATTTATTAACGTAGTAAAAATTTGTTTATATCACTTATTTAACAGTTTTGTTTTGGTTTGGGAATTTAATTAAAGCTATTTGTTCAGTTTTGGGGTTGATTGTTGTAGTTCATTCTAAGTATTATTTTGGCGGGAACAGTTTTTAATTGATTATCTTTATTTGGGATTGGTTTGTTTATTTATTTACTTGGATGAATTTAGGTTAATTTATTTTACTTGTATATTTTCTCTTTTCGGTTTTCGATTTTTAAGTAACATAGTATTTATTTATGTTTTATTTCTATTTTTTTATTGGTATTTGGTTTATTAGTATATTTATTTGTTTTTATTTTATTTTTTCCGTTTTTAATTTTTTAGGTTACGTAGTAAAAATTTATTTTCATGTCTGCATTTTGAGATGAGCTCGGATCTTTTGTTTAATAATTTATTTTGGTCGGGGAAAGTAATGATAGCTATTTTTTCCTCCGAGCAAAGTTTGCAAGTTTTTGATTGGTTATTGTAGGCTGATGATTTTTTCCTTATCTTCCAAGATATTTTTGGTGTGATGTTCGTTTTGTTTTTAATTTCCCATATATACTTAGAAAGCATTGTACTGTTTGCATATTTACTATTTGTGAAAGATGTTTTGTGTGTATAATTTCTTTGTTTCCAGGGTCCTTCAGTTACTCCTATGTATACTTTTTCTTCATTATCTGGTGATTTTATCGTGGCTTGGTATATTACGTTGTTTTGTAAACAATTTCCGTTTAAGGGACATTCGTTCTTTATTCTGCAGTTGCACGTGGGTTTAATTTGTTCGTGTGGTTTGTTGATAATTTTCCTATTGTGCTTTTTTATTATTTGTGCCATGCTCTCGGTGCAGCTGTAGCTGATTTTTACTGTGTTTTTGTTGAATATCTTGTGTAAGGTGCTTGATTCTGGGAAATGTTTGTGTAAGAGTTTGAAGAATATTTTTCCTACGTTTGTTTTTACGTTCTTGCTGTACGGTGGGTTGAACCATATGATATTTCTTCTTCTGTTGGCCTTTTTTGTATTCTGTGGCGAGTATGTGAGTATTGCTGGGAATCCGCTATCTTTTAGGGCTGTTTCATAGTCTTTCTTAGCTTTGTTAAATAGGGATTCATTGGAGGAATTGTCAGAGAGCCTGCGGTTAATCGATTTTGGTATCTGTTTGATTATAGAAGGTGGATGGTTGGAAGATGTGTGTATGTAGAGTGGTTTGTCATTAGGTTTTCTATATGGTTTATGTGTGCCTTCTCTTAGGTTGAAGGTAACATCTAGAAAATCTACTTCGTTTAGGTTAGTTTTTATATCTATGTCGAATCCGTTATTTTTAAAAATCTTTATTATTGCTTTTCTAGTTTTGCCTGTGTTTTTTTAGTTTCTTAAGATTATGAGACCATCGTCCCTGTAGAGTCCTGTGTCATTTCTATCTATTATTTTGCTCAGTTCGTTTAGTAAGTAAATGCCTATGATTTCGCATGTCTGTACCGTCAAAGCTTCCCATTGTAGTGTCAAATATCCCATCTTTCTTTATCCATGCTTCTTCATTGTGGAATAATAATGATTTACGGGAGTGCTTAATGATGTTGATTTCACTTGGTTGTATTATTATTTGTTCCTGAGCTAAGTTGATGGCCTTATCTACCATACATTCTGTTATGGATGGGTAAAATTCTTTTATGTCTAATTGTAAGAATTGTCAGTTTTGTTTGTTATTTATGCTGTGGAACCAGTCAATAGTTGTTTTCGTATTTTTCCACTGGTTTACTCCTAATTTCTTCCTAAGTTCAGAATTAATTCTTTCTAGTATTGTTTTACTTATTTTACCTAGTTCGCTTTTGGCTGGGTTTATGAGTCGACATGCAGGATTGGTTTTGAAATTTTCTTTATGGTCTTTTAGTGTGATAAAGGCTTGTGCCTTGCTAATACAACTTATTCGGTCATCCAGGTCTAATTTTGGGGCGATTGTTTTAGCTTCCTTATTGATATCGTGTTCTGTTGTTTGGGGTGCCTTTTTGTATGTTTTGGTTATGTTGTTCTTGAGTAATTTATTGTGTGTAGGAGGACTTAGTTTGTATAAATTTCTCGTTTTGTCAGCAGCGATAAATACACTTGCTGAATTGTTTATTTTAGTTATATCTGCTTTTAGTTTTTTTGGAATGCATCTTGTTTTTTGTGGAATTTTATGTTTCTAACTAGGTCAGTTAAGTCTTTCTCGAAATCGTCTAATTCTTTTTGTTGTGGGGGGCATCTTTTTGTTTTGAAGCCGTATTTTTCCTTTAAAATAACCGACCTCTGAGTTAACAACTGGACTCGTTTCAATCTCAGAAAAGCATAAAAAGAATCAAGATCGTCGTACAAACACGTCTGTCACTGGACTTTGAACGTTACATATGGGATGTGTTTATTTGTCCGTGTTTGAAAAAGAGACATTTTCGGTAAAAACGTATATACACGTCGCCACCGAGGAAGGGGTTAAATGACCCATAAGGAGTTGATATAGCGTTAAACAAAGAAAACAAAATCTACCCATTTTCCCGAGCAGATTATAATGTAACGCCCTCAACTCAAAATAATAAATAAAATAAAATAGAATAAAAATAGATAAGTAAATTAAAAACAGAAACGAACTGGATGAATCAGAGAGCAACAATAGAATACTGGTCACAGCTGTAGCCAAAGTCTTTCTTCGGTGCTGCCTGATTTACTTACCGGAATTTCCCGAACACGTTATCGACTGAATCTTGTTAAATTAAATCGTGGCTTTGTACAGCATAAGTCCGAAAGGGAGAAAAAAAAAGAGAGGTTGCGTTATGTTAATCATTTATTTAAATGAACATTAGAATAACGTCTTAGCTTCAGTCGCTTTCTGTACCGACAAAGTCAATATTTGTCGTTGCAGGGGAAACGCTTGATGATTAATCACGTGTCCGCCATTTTTTTTTTTTTTTTTTTTTTTTAACTTAAGATTTCTTTTTTCTTACCAAATTTTTGTGCCTAAGACGTATGGTGATCATTGAAAAAAAAGGAGAAAAACAGCAAAAGACTTTTGTCAATAGTCAGTAGACAGTACAAACATTACTAACAGAAGAGACAAATATTCATGAACAAACGAAATATTTCTGCTTTTAACGTCTTCATTTAAATGCCAATATATATTTAATATAAATTCACACATTCTAGGTTTAAATAGGAATTTAAATATTTAGGTATACTGAATAAATACAGTTTCTACAAAAAGCCTTCTACAAACCCGGTACAACTTCAATCGTAGGGTACAACTAATCCAAAACTGCGAAAAATAATCAGTAATATATAACACATGCGAAAAAAATCCCCCTCCCCAAAATGACCCACTTTATTTTTTATCTCCATGTTGAGAAAGGACATAAGCGTATTTGAAAATTTCGATTTCTAACATTTTCTTCTTGCTTCCATTTGGTCAAAAATCCTACTAATAAACAATAAATATAATATGTTTCATTATCAATATTAGTACGTGGGTGTAGGCTTTAAGAAAGCTTTATTTAACTGAGAATACTAAGTACACATATAGTGTCCTTTTATAGTCCCAGTAAACAGAAATAGCTCTCTTAAAGAGTAAAAAGGGGAGACCACTCTTGATTATTCATAACAATTATTTTTATTGTTTTTATCTCACGAATTTCTTTGAACGGTTTACTATCTATCTATCTATCTATATCTATATATATATATATATATATATATATATATATATATATATATATATATATATATATATATGACGAAGTGGAAAAAAGTTTTTGTGTGACGCGTTTCGTTAATTAAGACTTCATCGGTCTAAATTTGTTATGTTGGTGCGACTACACATTCTCATGAACGAGGGAAGGTGGAAATTTAAAATTTTATTCTATATGATCTAGCCGATTTCCTTTATATTCTTTTTAGAAAGAATAAAAATGAAGAAAAAAACAACACTAAATAATATCAGCTATGAACACGGCCAAAATGTACTGACCGTGTTTGGAAAATAAAACTTTCCTATAACTCTAGATATATCGATAAAACAATCCGTACATTCAGTTAAAAGTAAAAAAAATAAATAAAATAAAATCATCCTTGATAATCGCTAAAAGTATAGCAGAAAGCGCTTCGGACATGCAGAACATTCGTACAATTTCTGCAAAATTTATGTCCAGAAAAGAAGAAAATTCTAAGAACACAAGACAGAATAAACAGAAAATTTAACCATAGTACCTTGTTAGTCGTTTTTATTGAAACTTGTATAAAAGAGGGATTGCTGCCCAAATACACAATTGAAGGTAACATCAATCAGCTAAGTGAAACCTTTTACTCACATTAATCATATGTGTGTGTGTGTGTGTGTAATTAAATGTCGCTTAAGTCCAAAGGTAAATGTCAGAGTGTGGTTGACTTCAGCAAAAGTCTATGAACCTTTCTTCATTAATGGAAATATTACAGGTGAAAACTACTTGAACGGATTTTTGCCGTTGTTTTTTTTTTTGTTTTTTTTTTCCACAGCTCTCCAGAGGGAAACAATGATCTTTCAGGTAGACATAGCACCTGCTCATTACTCACGTGTCATCAGAGCGATCTTTTTAAAGCGAATTACCAAATCGATGACGTCGAAGAGCAGTGTCCCTGATGTATTAGGTTGGTGCAAAAATAATGTCGTTTTCTCACATAGTAACATATGTGAGAAAACGACATTATTTTTGCACCAACCTAATAGAAAGCAAAGTTCTCTGACATCACTTTTCCAGAGATTCCTTTGTGTCATTGCGATGCTGATAACGTCAAGGCCGTTCATAAAACGAAATAGCTACAAGCATTTCAGAATTTAAAGAATATATTGAAAATCAGAAAGAAAGAATTTCTCATTGAAAAAAAAAAATAACAAAGAAAATATATTGCAAATCAGAATGTAAGGTATTGTTAGGGGTCAGGAATCAATGCAAACAATACTGACAAAATAAAGCGTCTGTACACATAATGCAATTACACTTGTAATAATTTTGACACATAAATACTTTAAAAATATTGAAAACCTGGATAGCTAGGGGTCAAAAAGTAGCGCGACTATTACTTTTTCTTCTACGTACCGTCTCTCCTCAGAACATTCGCGATCATGGCTCTCCACAATTTCTTGCCCTTTGTAGCGCTTAATAAACTTTACCTGTTTGTTACTTTTCTAAAACTTGTTCCACCATCTGTTTATTCAATCTCACTAAGTAGGTTATGCGTTGTTTTCCTCTTTCCTTCTTCCTTTCAATATGTCCTGTGGGCATCAAGTTTTCCAAGTCCTCTTTCCTCGTTATGTGCCCTAGAAATTTCAATTGCCTCTTCCTGATGTTAAGTTTAAGTGTCCTTTTTGTTTCCATTTTCACTAAATCGTTTAGATAGATAGATAGATAGATAGATAGATATGAAAAGGAAAATATAGATAGAAAGATATGAAAAGGAAGAGATAGATAGATAGATAGATAGATAGATAGATAGATAGATAGATAGATAGATAGATAGATAGATAGATAGGAATAGACTGGAGATAGATAGCTAGATAGCTAGCTAGCTAGCTAGCTAGCTAGATAGATAGATAGATAGATAGATAGATAGATAGATAGATAGATAGATAGATAAGAATAGACTGGAGATAGATAGATAGATAGATAGATAGATAGATAGATAGATAGATAGATACGCCGGTGCCAAACTGTAGTAGACTCTACCTTCCGCGTGGACAATATCGGTGGTATGGAGAGGAGAGACGTGCTGCATGAGCAACCAGCGATCTCTCCTAAAACTCTGCCCAGGCGTGTGCCCTGGAGAGAACACTCCAGCGTCGCCTCACCGCGATGGCAAAACACGGGAATCAAGTCTACTGATGGGTGGGTTCCGAAGGTCCTCCTGTACGGGGGAACTGGCCACCCTCAAGAAGGTACGACGGTGACCGCTTCGTCGCCTCAAGTACGTCTACAAAAGTGACTTGAGGCCGATGGACATATACATTGAGAAGTTGGAAGACGTCGCCAACGATCACGCACGCTTGAGACGCGATTTTACACCGAGAACTGGAGCGAGGAGAGAAGAGACGGAGGCTTGCCACCGGAGTGAAGCGCGCTCGAAGGAAAGAAAACAACACAGCGGCATCGGAGGAGAGTACTTCACGTACATTGATTGCAATCACTGCTGTATGGGGCTGTACAGCCATAACAAATGTAAGTGTGTTTATATTTTTCAGGATAAGATTAGCTGTTTTATTTTCTACAAAAGACAACTGTACGTCAACTATAGACAGAATGAATCTTGACTTAGAAATATCATAAAGAAAAGCACTAAACCAATGGACCCGAACGAAGAAATTAAATTATCTACTACAAAGAATTTAAAACAGCTAACCTTATAAATAACAACAAACTACAAAGAACAAACATTATTTACGAGTTGAAACGCCCCTTAAGGAACTTTCACATTGGTCACACTACTACATGCCTATCCAGACGACTTACGTTACATCTATCCGACCACAGCTCCATCAGAATCCATTTAAATACATACAACTTTACCATACTCCATCCGAAATATACTAGTAGAAAATACAAACATAATAACCTCATTCACATATAAAAAAAAAAAAAATTAAAAGTAATGGAAGCCTTGATAAAAAAGAAAATATCAACACTCAATAATATTGACTACGAACACGGCCACAATGTGCTGTGTTCGGAAAATAAAACATCCCTATAACTCAAGAAACATACACACAACCCATGCATACACTTAAGAAGTAAAAATACAACCATTCTTGATAATAGCTAAAAGTATAGCCGAAAGCGCTTGGAATTAAAGAACATTTGAACAGTTTCTACACACTCTGTGTCAAGAAAAGAAAAACTTGTTTGAACAGAATAAAAATCAAATAAAAACTTAATCGCAGTAACTTGCCTGTCGTCTTTAATGAAACATGTATAAATGAGGGATTGCTGCCTAAATACACAATATATATATATATATATATATATATATATATATATATATATATATATATATTAAAGACATTTTTTATGTTTAACGTTCTTTTTATAGATACAAGTATTTAAGTAAATGCTCTGTTTATAATAAACAGTATTAAATAACATTTATTAAATGTCTTTAATAAATAAATTGTCGGACTTTGTCCATTTCTTAATGTATGACGTCATTTGTTTACATTTGATACGCCATGAGCAGTTATGAATGTACGAGATTCATGGAAGATTGAAGTTTATAAGCAGTAAATTCGACCTTGCCAACCGAACGCTCCTTTGTGGCCGAATCGGTTAGGCACGCCGGCTATATGGCGGTTCCGTATAGGATGCAGGTTCGAATCCTGTCAAAGGACGAATATTTTCTATGAAAATTTCTCGGACATTCAGGCCGGTAAATGTTATTTAATACTGTTTATTATAAACAGAGCATTTACTTAAATACTTGTATCTATAAAAAGAACGTTAAACATAAAAAATGTCTTTAATAAATAAATTGTCGGACTTTGTCCATTTCTTAATATATATATAAATTGTGACACTATTTGTTACTGGTAACCATAAGAAGGTTTTCTTTGAATAGAAAGAACGACATACTGACAGGCCCCTGATAAATAAGAACGGTTAATGACTTTATTCTCATGTAGACAGTCGTGTGAATTGTGTGGGGAGTTTTTGTTTTTTTAACAATGAAACACATAGGATTGACGCGGATTTGAAGTGCGACAGGTAAATAGCAACAATGATTGACACAGCTAAAATACGAGCTATGAATGGGAAACTTTTTTTCGTAAACACCGAACTTAGAATTAATCGTTACTGGTCGGAGGGTGGTTGAGGTAGCGGGCACAGATGAGTCACCAAGGAAGGTGGAAGAGCCACCCACACCCACTGGGGAGGATTAGTGGGAGATGATAATGAGGAAGAGGAAGTTATGAGTAATGCCTGTAACCATCACCCGTGGGAGAAGGGAATTCCCCAAAATTATGAAGTAATTTAATTCTCAGGATCTAAAGCAACGAAGATGACAGTAGGAGAAAACACCAAATTCTCAAACTGCGCCATACCCCACGCCGGTTTAGGCGAACGTCAATAAATAGGAATGCCTCGAAGCGAGATAGTCAGACAAGTTCGTTTCAGCTACCGGACGCGAGACACCCTACGTGATTATCTGCCGACAAGAACCTCCGACATCAGCTTTGTGCCGAACTTTACCAAATCAGTAAAAGAAACTAAGTTAACAAAGTATCACGCCCGAGTTAGAAGGGGGTTGGAACGATAATTGTCTGCATGCGAATTCTTGGATTAACCAGTTACTGTACGAAGGACTTGATGTAAAAATAGTATCATTTTTTTAAAACAAAAAAAATTATTCGAGTGTTTTTTTTTTTCTTTCTTTGCGTCTTCACCCTCCTTGGACGAACCCAATACGAAGATAGCTGACGACGATTCAATCTTGGCCGCCTTATGATCTAAGCAAATTATAACGTGGATAAAGCAGGACCTGGACCGAAGCGATCATTTCATCGATCAACGCGGTATTTGACGTCTTGGACGACCAGGGATGGTGTAGGGTGACATAATAAGTAAAGACAATATTTTTAAGGATTTTTTTTATTATTATTATTATCATTATATTGCTCTGTTACTTACACTGAGCTCTCTTTGGATTAATATTCTCCTTGGTATTATCCCAACCAATTATGAATTGGTATTATATATATATATATATATATATATATATATATATATATATATATATATATATATATATAAGACATTTTTTTATGTTTATACATTCTTTTTATAGATACAAATATTTAACTAAATGCTCTGTTTATAATAAACAGTATTAATAACATTTACCGGCCTGAAAGTCCGAGAAATTTTCAAAGAAAATATGCGTACTCCGATAGGAATAAAACCGGTATCCTATAAATATTAGTATTTATAAAAAGTAAGTATAAACATAAAAAAATGTCTTAAATAATTGTCGGACTTTGTCCATTTCATAATATATATATATATATATATATATATATATCGATATAGATATACACCCGACTCTCCCGTCGAATTCGACGTATGAGGGTCAAGCAGATTGGTTCCTAGTAAACCGACAGCCCGACAACAGCACCTGAGATTTGATTATAGTGGTCAAGGTTTCGTGCAGGACCATCCACACTTTTTGCAGGACCGCATACAGAGACCTAGTGTACAACGCGCCACAATTTCCCCAAATGACCCTCCGTAGGTTTTGAATTCAGAGTTGTCCTTCTCCTAGACCAGTTGCCATCCAAGGCGATAGAACCCCGTCTATCCTGCTATTTGCCCATAGCTGGAGTGAGAAGAAGAGGATTCATACCTTTCCCAAGGGTATTAGCACGTAAGTGAATGTAATGGATTCGACTGGAAATCGAAAATCGGCTTTCCGATTCCTCAATCCAAGCTGATATCCATTAAGCCACCGTACCTCATATATATATATATATATATATATATATATATATATATATATCCGAGTATATTTTTTTGAAGTGGCCTACTCATGTACATTTGTGTTTGTTCAACACCCACAGAGCCCACCTGTGGTTTTTACTGCAATACTGCTAAACGGACCTTAATTACATTTTCTGGAAGAGAGTAGGATCAATATTTAACAAGACCAATACGTTCTGATCATCGCACACTATGACTTGTAACTTACGTACTGGCACAACCATTGATAAATACAATACCGCCTACCCACTTTCAGTGACAAAGCTTGAGTGGACTTGTGGTATGGTTTTCAGAATCTTTCCCAAGTGAGGTCATCTTCGCAGACCGATAGAACAAATCAACCTGGGATTCATGGTCTGAAAGCGAACATTCCATCCACTCCGCCACGCATATAATGCCTCAAGTGTAAATTCCATGAGTATTTACCTACATAGACTCAAGTATAAACCCGATCTATGTTTTCCTACGTAGACTCAAATATAAACCCGATGAGTATTTGCCTGCATAGACTCAAGTATAAACCCGATGAGTTCAGTATTTACCTATATAGACTCTAGTATAAACATGTTCAACGCTCATAAAAAGAGGGAACAGTAGAGAGGAAAACTGGATCGGGAAGTTACAACAGCAAGAGGGATCTTTTCAACTTAGAGCTAAATATATTGTTATTGTTCGAATTAGAGTCCAATAGTCTTATAAAAAACCTCGTAGAATTCCAGTTAGATAGCTTTAATCATTTCTAAAATACAGCGGTTCAAAGTTTAATCTAACAATTGGACAATTTTGTTGTTACACGATTTGGACAATTTTGCTGTTACACCCGGTATGTGTGTATGTGTGTGTGTGTGTGTGTGTGTGTGTGTGTGTGCGAGAGAGAGAGAGAACTTGAACTTGGTAATTCTCTTGCTAGTAACTAAATCTTGCAGCTAAGGCAATAGATTTGTTTTTTAATTAATTTAATGTGATTAATTTTACTCAAAAGACGGAACGCTGATAATAGAAAAAAGAAAAAATACTTCAAAGACGGAATGAAAATATTGGCGAACTCTTCCATGGCTAAAAATCTACAAAAGACAAAAATAACCCAAAATATGAAAGAAACAGAAATATTAATGTCCGAAGTAAAAATAGCAATGGACAAATTGAACAGCAACAAGTCAACAGGATGTGTGTTGTGGTGTAATGGATATCCGGTCCGAATCGAGGAGCCGAGTTCGAATTCCAGTCGAGTTCATTACATTCACTTATGTGTAAATACCCTTGGGAAAGGTATTAATTCATCTCTTCTACCTACAGCTATGGGTTGAATAGCAGGACATTCTGGGTTCTGTAGCCTTGGTTGGCAACCAGTCTACCTTTCTGCGAAAAAGTCTTCAGAGGCTCTCTTCCAACATGCTTTGAGCCAGCATGGAAGAGTAGGCAAATAAAATTAACATGCAAATAATATCTCATTGTCGATGTGCAATCTGCAACAAGCAGCGGAGTAAGGGTTTGTTTTTTTTTAACAGGGCCAGATAAAATTGGAATGGAGATGCTGGAAGTTTAAAATGATTTCGACATGGGCAAAATTGCAGATTTTTTAAATGACATATGCAACAGTGGTGATATACCGGAAGATCTAAGTATATTTTCATTATGCTACTCAAGAAGCCCGGTGAAAACGAATGCGAACTTCATCGGCAGTCAGCCTAATGGGACACATAAGAAAACAATAGAACTGGATTATGATGAATATATCGCGTACTAGAATTAGACAAGAAATATATATATATATATATATATATATATATATATATATATATATATATATATATATATATAGAGAGAGAGAGAGAGAGAGAGGGGGGAGAGTAGAGAGAGAGGGAGAAAGAAAAACAAGAACAAACAAACTGAGATATATGTCCATGTGTCTGGGGTTTTTTGGGGTTTTTTTTAAATTTTGTTTAGCGGCATATCAATCTCCATACGTTATTTAATGCTGAAATCTAAGTATTTTCAACGCAGTTGCATGCCTTCAGCTACAGATAAAACATATTTTTCGCCATATATTGTTGATAATTCTATTATAAAATGTTTTGTAGGTTAATTTGTTATAAAATATATTGTTGATAATTCTATTATAGAATGTTTTGTTAGTCATTTTGCAGTAAAATATATTGTTGATAATTCTATTATAAAATGTTTTGTTGGTCATTTTGCTATAAAATATATTGTTGGTAATTCTATTATAAAATATATTGTTGATAATACTATTATAAAATTTATTGTTAGCCATTTTCTATAAAAATCTATTTATTTTTATACTTTCAGCGTGTTCTGTTTGGGAGTTCACTATTTTCCCATAGCTGGGACCCTAACAGTTGCTACCACTCAGGGTCAGAGTGGACCCATGACGAACAGCAATTAAGAGATGGTTCCGTGCTCCTCAAAAGGGCCATTCTCCTGATCAGACGCCTTGTTACCGGATGTAGTGCCAGTGCACTCCTTCCGCGAATACAAATAAATTTATCCTGTGCTTTTGAAATATGCTTTTATACCTGATTACGCATTGTTTCTTTTTATATATTTGCTCTGATACTATCTTTGGAGATATTAATTCGATAAATTTCATATGAAAATATTCTTTCTTTATTTCTTCAAAATTCCAAACTGCTACCATCTTTATACTCGTTAGCTTTTTAAAACTCATAATTTGATTGGCGCCATTTTCTCGGCCTCACTGATATATTCTCGATAAGCTGAAAACTGGCTAACTGATACACGCTTCCTCAACGGATGACTGTATTGAAACCATTCGATATATAATCAATGGCTTCCACTTTTTTTTTTTTTTTTGTATTGTTTTATTAAACTGAACTTTTATAAAGGTCACGCTATACAGATGCTGCCTCAAACATGTGAGATAACATTCAATGTTTAAGTTGTGATAATAGAGTATTATTCAAATTCCGTTGCAGACAGTTGGATTGACTTGGCATTATGTCCTTCGTAAAATCATGAATCTACTGTATTTTTCGGAATGTAAGATGCACCGGGCGGTAAAATGCACATTTATTGTGAAGACAATTTCTTAAAAACTACAGAGTGTCCCTAAATACTGGACACAGGCGAAAATGCATATTTTCAAGAAATTAAATTTTCAACATTTTATTGAATTGGAATATTATCAAATAACGATATGATTTCCAGCATTTGTGATGCAAAAGTTGATCCGCTTTGCAAGATCCACGGGAACTCGATGCAATAACTTCACATTGCCGTCAATTTTAACACATTCACTCTTTATGCGTTCAATAGAGTCTGTTGCGTCTGTGATTTTGCAGAAAATAAGTCAATTCTTTATTCTTTTGACAAAACCAGGTTTTAGCTATAGAGGTAAAAAACAAAAATGAAAATTCCTGTGTCCGGACTTTATGGACACCGTGTACAATACAATGCATTTTAGATCTGATATTACTGTATACTCATACATAAGTCGATCGCACATGGTAAACCCTTAGCATTTAGCTAAGACATCTTTCGTCCCCGGTTTTAAATATATTATAAACAAATCTCTCCTACCTGCCACCTAGATATGAATCCATTGCAAATGCATTGCATACGGCTAAAGTATGAATTTCTTCTCTGTTCCATAATTTTAGAGGTTGTAGAATATACAGGATGTCCCTAAAGTCTGGACACGTAGGCAAAAATTTTCAGCATTTTATTAAATTGAAATATTGACAAATAACATCTTCAATATGATTTCAATCATTGCCAAGTTTGATGCGATTTGCAAGGACTCGATACAAAAACTGCAGAATGCCATCAATTTTAGCACAGTCACTCTTTATGCGTTCAATCAAGCGTGTTGCGTCTGGGATTTTCATTCGGTACACCTTCTCTTTAGCATACCCCAGAAAAAGAAGTCAACTATTTCTACTTTCAAGAAAATCATGTTTAATCTATCGAGGTAAAAATATTTATATGAGATCCATCTTTAGGGATACTCTGTACTGAGGTATTCGAAATATTTTCTTTGGGTAAAAATATATAATGTTAATTATTACACAACACAAGGCTCAAGAAGCACTCAAGGTAGAGGGATACAACATGAGATGGGTGATATGAATGCAAATATAGGAAGATTATGAGGATGGAGAGGATAGGTAACGGTTGACATTTGCCTTGAAGAGTTTAACTTTGTTCTTAACAAAAACATGCTCAAAGCACTAAAGGAAGAAAATACTCGAAATAAAAACAAATGGTTTGATTCGAAACCTAAAATATCCTCATTACTTTCACTATGGCTTGGAAAAGAATCAGTCATTTCAGCATTCGTTCTAATATTCATCCTTGAAACATGTCTTACATATATATATATATACTTGTTTTAGTGAACTCAGCAGTTTTCAATCTGCTTGTCTGAATCATCTTCAAGAAGCGAGAGCAAGATCTAAAAGGTCAGCCAATCTAACTCACAATCCTCACTCTTGCTCCATATGTGGCCTCCTTTGTAAATCACTGGCGGGTCTTAAATGCCATTTAAGATTATCGCACAAAATTTCATAACTGAATCAACTAAGTTGTCAGATCCTCATACCTCGAAACCGACGGGAGAGTCCATTTTATAGATAGATAGATAGATAGATAGATAGATAGATAGATAGATAGATAGATAGATAGATAGACCTAGTGAGCCAGACAAACCTACCCAGGTTTCACCTAAACGGATTGTCAGGGAAAGCTGGCTTCTTTTTTTAAAACCTTTTTTCCCTCGAGATTGATTTGATTATTTGCAAATCAAAAATTCGAAGGTTTTTCGAAACGAGTATAGTTACCTATATATATATATATATATATATATATATATATATATATATATATATATATATAATGACAAACAAACACTTAAAAAAGCATAGGTGATATTTTATTTCATTGACGTCAATAAAACATGGCTTCAATGAAATAAAGTAATGTCTAAGTATCTCGACTTCAGAGAGTTCTTGAATTGCAAAGGAAAATATTTGTCGCAGATTACTTCCACAACGAAGAGAACAAATCACTGTAAGTTCAAATTTGAAGATCAAGGGCAGAAAGAAATGTCGAAATTTCGATTTGCAGGTACTAAGTCACAAATCAATGCCTGTAACCAGTCAGCAAAATATCTCGACCGCCGCGGTAGCTAAATACACAAATTTTATCTTTTTTTCTCTCCCCGATTCGAGAACACCAACTCCTTTTATCGATCGAGCAAATTTTTTTCATTCTTCGACAACTGAGAGAGGACGCACAATATTAGCATATCAAAATACTTATATGGCGACTCCTGCGACTGACTTGTTTCTAATTTGAATATACCGTCTTCGGCTTATCATTCAGAATACGTACCCTTTTTTTCAGCAGGTAACTTTCTTTTTCGCCACAGTTTCCATCGTAGGATACACGCGACACGTTATCGCTTGGTTTGACGAGGTAATTCGCCGTTTTCTTCGCTATACACTTTCACACCGATGTGACCTGGATTCCCTCTGTCTTTTCTACAAATATTTTTATGGCAACTGTTCTGACGATCCTTTTTGTCCCTGATGCCCCGACTACGTGAATTTAAGCGTGCTACTAGATTGGCATCTAGGTTCCACTGTTTTACTGTTGAAACAGCGAAATGCAACCGCCACTTCTACTCCAACAGTTTCTTTTCCGTTTCCTTGCTTCCCTGATAACTACAGTCTTTAAAATTTCAAATGCAGCCTCAATTGCCATATTCTGTCTTCTTGAACTATGTCCGTTTTTATTCCTTTCATCAATCCTCCTTATTCTCAATCTTCTTTTTCACTTTCATTCCCTGTAACTACATGCGTACTAGTGAAATAATTTTAAAAAAAAGTTACATCCTTGAGTATAATACAATCTCGTAATATGGCCATCCCTATGTAATTCATTTTTAAAGTTGCGCCATATTATCCATTAAAATCTAAATGTCGTATCCACGTAATTCATCGTAATATTTTGTGATTTAAAATTGTAAGAAGCAGTGTACACTGTTTATATCATGATATAATTATGTCGCTGCTGTTTACGTATCTATTTTGCATTGTTTTATTTTTTCTCCAATCGTTTGAAGCTCTCAAACTGGATAATTTACGTCAACAAACAGAGGAATATGAAACAACAACTTCACGACATGGGAATTATCACCTCCTTTATCACGCAGGGGAAAAAAAACTAAAAAGTACATAATTTATACAATAGTTAGGCCTTTGCTGTGATATTCATGTTATCAAAACATGACAAATCTTTTATTAATTTATTCATTTTTTTAAATCAATTTCGGTGAAATTCCTGTCTTTGAGACAAAAGATGTTCAATTACTCTGGTTCCCAAAGAACAAATATTGCCGATATATCAAATACCTTTTGTAAATTATTATCAACACCTGTCGACTTTGTGTTTTATTATCTATCGTTTTAACACAGTGTATTTGCAATATAGCTATTTTCAATAAGTGGATTTTCAAGATGAGTAAAAATTCCTGAAAACGTGTACTTGTGTATAATATAACCCCATTTTTCTGCTTTTAATTTTCGTTCCAATTATTTTCTACTGGCAGTGGTTCTCAATTTTTTTTCGGAATGAAAATTTGCTCGCGCCTCAATAAATTTTATGTGATAAAAATAAAGTTTAAATTAAAAATTTAAAGGGAGATAACCGCTGATTCAAAGTCAAAACATTATCATTGATAACTCTCTCCTCCAATTTGCGGATCCTAGTTACTATATTCTTAATACGTCATATAATATAAAAGTATCACAATAATATAATCGATCAACAATTGCTTATAACTATTTAATATGAAATTACAAGGAACCCATAGTAATATTTTAATTTTTTTTTAAACTGTTTCTAAATCTTTGATTGTCTTTCATTCATTCCGACTCATCTGCTATCCTCTTTCGCCGCACTAATGAGGCATGCCACACCGTCTGTGAGCGACTGTATTAGACAGAAGGAAGTACAGTAGATATCTTTGTGCGCATGCGTGTATTTTATCTTATTTTGCAATTCTTAAATGCATATCGCTGAAGTTTTCATTCTTTACATCACAACAGCTACCAAAGTTCAAATATTCAAAAGTGTATATATTGTTAAACAATACGAACCAACTTTCTTTCTCATTTGGCCTTCTCAAACAAAAACGACGAGACATTCAAGATCTTGTTATCAATCTTACAATTTCGAGTTTTGTACACACGCAAGATTCCGCTAATATTAATATCTTATTAACAAAGACTATGAAATGTTTAAAGAAGCGAACAAGTCTACGTATTTGTCTTGACATTTATAATGACGTGTCCTAGTAATATAAGCTCTTACGGATTCGTCCTGAAAATTATTGCACTGAAAAGGAAAGGATAATAAGCAATTTAGTTGCATTGATAGAATTACATATGTCACAGGTTGAAGAGCTGTTTGTTAAGATTTCAATAATAATGTCAAAGTTTCGAAAAGGCTTCTCTACCTCGGTGAATATATCAGTTGTGACTAATTTAATATAATAAAATTGAACACAAAATAGGCAGCTGAATGGACAGTTTTGCCCAACACAGCAAACTGATTGATTGATTCATGTTTTTACGGTTTATCAACCTATTATAAGTTATTTAAAACCAGAAAATTGTTTTAGAGTGTAAGGATTTTTTAGATAATAATAATAATTTAGGAGGGAGAAGGGTGAATTCCTACAGTTCCCAAAGGTATTCGCGCGTAACTGAATATAACGAACACGAAGGGAATTGGAATTCAGCTCTCCGATAAACTCCCATCAATACTGGAGAGAGCGATAACAGCTACTGGACTTGAGAAACGTGTTTTCCTAAAATCATGACATCATCAAGATGTTAACATTTCACACACTTTCACAATAAAAAGCTCCGGAATGAAACCCACAATCAATACTGAAAGAGCGATAACAGTTACTGGACTTGAGAAACTTGTTTTCCTAAAAGCATGACATAATCAAGATGTTAACATTTCACACTCTTTCACAATAAAAAGGTCCGGAAGGAAACCCGCCATCAATACTGGAAAGAGCGATAACAGCTACTGGACTTGAGAAACGTATTTTCCTAAAAGCATGACATAATCACGATGATGACATTTCACACTCTTTCACAATAAAAAGTTCCGGAATGAAAGCCACAATAAATACTGGAAAGAGCGATAACAGCTACTGGACGTGAGAATCGAGTTTTCCTAAAAGCATGACATAATCAAAATGTTAACATTTCTCACTCTTTCACAATAAAAAAGTTTGGAAGGAGACCCACAATCAATACTGGAAAGAGCGATAACAGCTACTGGACTTGAGAAACGTGTTTTCCTAAAAGCATGACATAATCACGATATAACATTTCACACACTTTCACAATAAAAAGGTCCGGAAGGAAACCCGCCATCAACATTGGAAAGAGGGATGACAGCTACTGGACTTGAGAAATGTGTTTTCCTAAAATAATGACATAATCAAGATGTTAACATTTCATATTCTTTCACAATAAAAAGGGCCGGAAGGAAACCCACAATCAATACTGGAAAGAGCGATAAGAGCTACTGGACTTGAGAAACGTGTTTTCCTAAAAGCATGACATAATCAAGATGTTAACATTTCACACTCTTTCTCAATAAAAAGGTCCAGATTGAAACCCACCATCAATACTGGAAAGAGCGATAACAGCTACTGGACTTGAGAAATGTGTTTTCCTAAAAGCATGACATAATCAAGATGTTAACATTTCACACTCTTTCACAATAAAATGTCCGGAAGGAAACCCACCATCAATACTGGAAAGATCGATAACAGCTACTGGTCTTGAGAAAAGCGTTTTCATAAAAGCATAACATAATCAAGATGTTAACATTTCACACTCATTCACAATGAAAGGTCCGGATGGAAACCCACCATCAATACTGGAAAGAGCGATAACAGCTTCTGGACTTGAGAAACGTGTTTTTTAAAAGCATGACATAATCAAGATGTTAACATTTCACACACTTTCACAATAAAAGGTCCGGAAGGTAAGCCACCATCAATACTGGAAAGAGCGATAACAGCTACTTTGATAAATTTCAAAAATATTGTATAAATTTCAAATAAAACATTGATTGCTTAGTCAATGAATGCCAAACAGTAATTGAAACTCAGCTCTCCGATTAACAATTCCGAGCCATTATCTATTACACAGTCCAAGCTTATAGTTTCGGTATTCCCAAGCTGTCACCCATCTGGGTTCTAACCAAGTTCGACGTTGCTAACCATTGGTGGTCGTACGGGAACATTCCGCAAATAAAACCCAAAACCTACTCATGTTCTGAAATAGCCTAAGTTAAATCAAGCTTTTCATGTTGATGTTATGCATGGCACCCAAAATATTCAGGAATATTTGAATTGTCTGCTGTATACTTCCGCTTTCTAAGATCAGTGATTAAAATTCTTATGAGTGGATAAATCCTGTGAATGTTGGTGAAGACCAACCTTTGTTAGAATACTGTGGACTGGTGCTTCATAACTTCACCAAATAAAAGAAATCGCATCATTTGAGAACTGTCAACAACACGAACAACTAAAATGGATATTATATGTAACTCGAGGGGAAAGCAATAACATAATCAATATGTTGACCCTCCACACTACTTCAAATAAAAGGTTAGGAAGGAAACTCCCATCGATACTGACACGAACTAGAACAGCTACTGGACTTGAGAAACCTGTTTCCCTGTAAAGTTGTTTTAAGACAAAGATTGTATAAATTTCAAATGAAAACAGTACTGACTGCTGGGTCAAAGAATGCGAAATGTTTACTTATGAGAAAACTGCTAATATTACCATTACGCTAATGTGTTCAGAGATAGATCTTTCGCTACATCAACAAACTTAGAATTTACATTTCTAATATATATATATATATATATATATATATATATATATATAAGAAATGTAAATTCTAAGTTTGTAAATTCTATATATATATATATAAATATATATATATATATATATACATATATATCCATATATATATATATATATATATATATATATGTATGTATATATATATATATATATATATATATATATATATATATATATATATTAAAAATTGTCTAAAGTGTTTGTACGTAAAACGTAAGGATGCTGGAAAAACTAAACAAAAAATTTATTAACTATTCCTTGTCTGTCATATTTCATGAAAGATGTTTATGAGAAAAGTTTCTGCCTAAATATACATTAATATGTATGTGTGTGTGTGGGTGTGTGTGTGTGTGTGTGTGTGTGTGTGTGTGTGTGTGTGTGTGTGTGTGTGTGTGTGTGTGTGTGTGTGTGCACGTGTGTGTGTGAGGGAGGGGAGGGAGGTAAACGCTTGCTAATATCGGCGTGGAGAGCCGATCTCAGCGTGCGCCATTTTGGAAAGTTCTTGAAAACCATCTCCCGAGGCTTGCTGATGTAAGTGGATGGACGCAACCGTTCGGTAGCCCTCCATAGTTGTGCTAGCACGAAATCCAGTCATCGTGACCGAGAGTTCGAGCGTGCTCGAATAACTGATCAGGCCAGGTTGTGTGCTCACTTCCAGAAATTCTAACTAATGTTTGCTCAATACATACATACATACATACATACATATATATATATATATATATATATATATATATATATATATATAATGGCAACTATACTGAGCCTGATGATGGCAATGCTGGGCGAAACTAGTGAGGAACCTAACTCAAATAATAAAGTAAAATATATTAATATACAATTCAATGTGTGTGAAATTATTTTTATTTATTAATATTTTTTATTTTTCAAAACATATATATATATATATATATATATATATATATATATATATATATATATATATATGTCCTGAAAAATATTTTGGCTAAAGAAATAACAATTATGATCTCAGAAGAGAGTGAATATAAGTCGTGACGTAAGATATTATCTTATTATTTTAAACATTGATCAATTTATTTCCATTTTCATGGAATCATTATCCAAGGATAGTTACATCATTATTTTGGGTAACTGTGTCTGGTTGGTGCTCATACCATCTCTCAGTGGTTTCGATTTTGTGCTTCTTGCAGATCTTCCAGTACACATATGTCACTACCTTGTTATGTCTCGGGGTATATTTTTTTGCCAGTTCCAGACAACCTGAGATAGTATGGTTGACAGTTTCATCATATTTTCCACAGATCCTGCTTTTCGGATTAGTTCCATCCTTGATTATGTGATAGTGATAGGATCTGGCTGCGAGGCTTTGGTCCTGAGCTACAATAATTAGGCCTTCTGTCTCAGCTTTCAACCCAGTGTTCCGTGACCACTGATCTGTTTGCTGTTTATCCACAGCTGCTTCACTCGTTCTTTTTACGTATTTGCCATGCAACGCCTTGTCTTTTCAAAGTTTTTTATTTTTATATATATAATTTCTTTTAACCCAGTTGTTTTGCTTCCTGTTCTATTCGTTTGGTGCAGATTGTATTCGCTTCGTTTTTTTGTTGGCGGGGTTTCAGGCATATTAAGCTGTTTCTTGAAGAGTGCAGCTTCTTTATTGATGGAGTAGATTTAGTGTTTTACTATTTGTAGGGTCATTGTTTTTTTGTGAGGTATGCTTCCAATCCGATGGTTGTAGTTTTTAGAGTTAGTTCAAGTTGGATTAGACCTCATCCTCCTAAAGCTCTTGGTACGTAAAGCCAATCAACATTCGATTTGGAGTGGTGCATCCTCAGTTGGGTAAGCATTTTTCTAGTCTTGGCTTCCAATCTTTTAATGTCATTCAACTTCCTTTTAATAATATTGAAGCTGTATATTCCTACGTGTATAGCTAAGGTGTTGATAGCTTTCATTTTATTGGCCCCATTAATTTCGCTTTCTAGTATCAAACGCACTCTCCTATAATATTCTTTTCGGGTCTTTTTCTTTCTAATTGAATGCTGTATTCTGTCTCGTTCATTAATTTCTAAGTATTTGTATGTACCATCTTGGTCTAGTTCCTTAATCTTCTTGTTGGTATCAAGATCTAAACCCGTAGTTTTCTTTAGTTTACCGCCTTTGAAGGGGGCTTTGGCACATTTATTATTAATATTATTGTTGTTGTTGTTGTTGTTGTTGTTGTTGTTACAGCAGTTAAGAGAATAACGGAATTTAAGAAAAGAAAAAGTAAAGAAAAGACAGTGTTTGACAATGTTAAACGATATTTCAATGTGTTTGTTTTTTTGTTTTTTTTTTCATTTTCTTTTCTTAAATCCCTCTCTTCTCTTAAGTGTTGAAAAATGTTGGAAGAGTTACGTCAATCATTTTGGTGGTGGTGGTGGTGGTGGTGGTGGTGGTGGTATGGGTGGTGCTGTTGGTGCTGGTGCTGCTGCCGCTGCTGCTGTTGTTGTTGTTGTTGTTTGTGGTATCAGCTTGCCAGAGAGTAATTACTATCTACTTACTCGGCCAATGTCGACTAAACTTTGTTGATAATATTAAGTTCCCCTTTCCTTATGTATTAAGTTCAATTTTAATCCCTTATAGAACATTTAAATAGTCTAAATTTGATATAATTTAAATTATAAATTTAATATTTGGATATTATTAATTTTATCTACTAATAATTTACTTACCAAATTTTACTGTAATTTTCACTATATAGTTAAATATATAATATTGAATAGATTACCAATATCTTTTTATGAATAAAAATTCTTTTTTACAATAAGTATATATAATAATATTAATTTTAAATGCTTGATTCCATTCAACAATCTTTTAAACTCCGCTATGGAATTCTTTAATGTTCCTTCTTATTCTTCGGACGTGTGTTGATATGTAAAATTTAGCTCAGCATTCATCTTCAATCGCCATTTTAACCTAGACCAATTCCACCATAACCACCTTAGTCTCTTTACCTCTTTATATCTCTGTAACGACCCACTCCCTTATATGTTGTTTATTTCTCTCTTCCCTCTGTTAATCTGCTGACTACCTTTTTTTTTATAATAAAAAATTCCCCCTTGTTTATCAATTTAAAATTTTATCACTTATAAATTTGTTATAATTTAAATTATAAATTTAATATTTGAATGTTATTAATTGTGCATTAAGGTACTTAGATTCAAAAGAATTTAATATATTAATAATAATTCACTTACACAATATTTTACTGTAATTTTTACGATATAATTAAAGATATGTTATTGAATGTGTACAGTTGACTCGATAAAAGCCAAGTCAGTCCGGTATTTATCAATCCACCCACGAGGACCGAATGTGGCACAAGGCCGGTTTAATGTGGGTATCTCCAAGCCCGTAGGCTCGGCCAAAAATATAGCCTTTGAACCCGCCTAGAAGGGTTCAGGGCCTGTCTACCTCCCCAAACGAAACCTTGCCCTTCAGCAAAGCCTCGTCCGGGTTCCTCTCTGCTAATGCAGAGAGTTCGACAGACGCCGACTCGGAAACTCGCAAAGGCAGCGTACGGTATTTATCAATCCACCAACGAGGACCGAATGTGGCACAAGGCCGGTTTAATGTGGGCATCTCCGAGCCCGTAGGCTCGGCCAAAAATATAGCCTTTGAACCCGCCTAGACGGATTCAGGCCCTGTCTACCTTCCCGAACGAAACCTTGCCCTTCGGCAAAGCCTCGTCCGGGTTCCTCTCTGCTAATGCAGAGAGTTCGACAGACGCCGACTCGGAAGCTCACAAAGACAGCGTATTACCCAAAAGCCAAGTCAGCCCGCTATTTATCAATCCACCCACGAGGACCGAATGTGGCACAAGGCCGGTTTAATGTGGGTATTTCCGAGCCCGTAGGCTCGGCACAAAAATATAGCCTTTGAACCCGCCTAGACGGGTTCAGGCCCTGTCTACTTCCCCGAACGAAACCTTGCCCTTCGGCAAAGCCTCGTCCGGGTTCCTCTCTGCTAATGCAGAGAGTTCGACAGACACCGACTCGGAAGCTCACAAAGACAGCGTACTACCCGAAAGGCAAGTCAGCCCTCCCTGACTCGATATTCTAACAGTATTTATACTGGCCCGAGGACTACCGGTGTTCTTTAATTGGCGTCCCCGTGTCAACGGTGTTCCTGTATCTCTACAGAATGGATTAATATTAATATCTTCTTATGAACAAAAATTCCTTTTTACAATAAGTATTTAATAGTATTAATTTTTAAATTCTTATTTCCACTCTAAAATTCTTTAAACTCTCCTCTGGAATTTTTTTTTAATAATCATTCTTTTATGTTCGTTCTTCCTTTTCAAACGTGTGTTGATAGGTTAAATTTAGGTCAGAGTTCATCCGTTTTTCTTTTCTGAACCAATTCCACCCTAACCACATTAGTCTCTTTATCTCTCTATATCTCTTTATAACTCCCTTGTCTATCATATGTTATTTATTCCTTACTCTTTCCTCATTTCTTCTTTCTATTTCCACTCCTTCCTTCCTTTACGTGTCAAATTTCTCTTGAAAAAACATAGGAATCCATTCCTTTTAACAAATGTATTTATATTGACAAACCCAGGTAAATAGTTTTTACAAAGGATTAAATGGCCATCTGTATGGGGTAATTTGTTTGGATCTCATTAATTGTAATTCACTTATATGCTCTGTAATAAAACATTATATTGAGCTCACTTTTGTAGATCAGCTTTAATATTTTATAATTAATAAGATCTACTTGGATTACTTATCCATGGCTTCCTTTACCCGTATATATATATATATATATATATATATATATATATATATATATATAGGATTGATGTATACGAAATAAATTCAAATAACCAACAAATATTATTCTTAAAAGAGTGCTCAATACAGGGTGAAATGGTAAAACACCGGATCCTACGGCACTATCGGGATTTCGACCGTTAGGTTTCGTCACGTGGGGGGGACAACAAGTGTCCCTTAGTGATGTGGTTAAGGAACTCTTGTTATTGTTGTTGTGTTGCCAGACAAGACCTAACGGTCGAAATCAGGAGAGGTAGGATTACCTTGTTTTACCTCTTTTTTATATTGACTTTCTGCTCTGTTTTCCAAGCTATTGCGTAATTTTTCCGGCATTTTCACATAGATTTTTGTGTTACATATATATATATATATATATATATATATATATATATATATATAATGCATTTGGGACCTAGCCTTATACATGCAAAGGTGAAATTACATATATACACGTCATATAATATATATATAATTAGGTAGCATATCATCATTCAAACATGTCTCATTGAATAATATAGACATATTGTTTACTTATTTTTAAACTGATCCTTTCCAGTTGTCTAATCAGTTTCTTGATGCTAAGATACAAATCATAAAGGGAGGTGATATAGTTTTTGTTAAACCAATTACTTTCGATTTTTCTAAGATCATCTTCAGGTGTAAACTATAAAGACAAACTTATTGTCATTGCGACAAAATCTTTATTCCGTTGAGATAGTAATTGTAAAAATACTCGTGGACGTGTCCAGTAAGTATTTTCAATTTTTAAATTTCTCCGTTGTAGTTAGGGAAAAGAAGAAGAAGAAGAAGAAGATAATCAGCCACTGTAAACATCTATTTAAATATATAAATGCATCTGTTTGTTAGAAATGGAAGTCGGTGATAGCACAGGCGTGTCCAAGGCATTCCTGCATAACACCTGTCAAAATCAGGTGCGGTTTTACACATGTATTTTTAGCTGAAATCACTGCTAGCAAACAATATTATGAAGACACACCTTCCAAAGAATCGAACTGCTATTTCTTAATCTGCACCTCTCTCTCTCTCTCTCTCTCTCTCTATCTCACACACACACACACACACACACACTCCATATCTATCTATCTATCAATTTTTCACTTCTATTTATGTTTTTCAGAACTGGCTTTCTTCATCTCTATCTTTCTCATTCTCTATCTCTATCTCTTTATCTCTATCTATCAAACTTTTCTGTCTATCTATCTATATCTATCTATCTATCTATGGCTGTCCTTTATCTATCTTTTCATTCCTATCTATCTATCTATCTATCTATCTATCTTTTCATTCTTATCTATCTATCTATCTTTTCATTTCTTTCTTTCTATCATTCCATTTCTATCTATCCATCTATATGATAAGTTTTTATCTATCTATCTATCTATCTATCTATCTATATTTTCATTTCTTTCTTTCTATCTATCATTCCATTTCTATCTATATATCCATCTATATGAAAAGTTTCTATCTATCTTTTCATTTCTTTCTTTCTATCATTCCATTTCTATCTATATATCCCTTTATATGAAAAGTTTCTATCTATCTATCTAGCCATCTTTTCATTTCTTTCTTTCTATCATTCCATTTCTATCTATATATCCATCTATATGAAAAGTTTCTATCTATCAGTTTGTTCATTATCTATCTATCTATCTATCTATCTATCTATCTATCTATCTATCTCAGTCTGTTCATATCTATCTATCTATCTATCTTCTAGACACACGAAAAAAAAACCCACCCACGCTTACTAATAGAAACATTTATTCTCCACTGCCTTCTCTTTGCCCCCATGCTATATATGTACTTACTGACCTTTGTTTAGTCCGGCAGAAGGACTAAAAGAGAAAGTAAGAATACGAAGATTGTGCAGCTTCTGTTTTGTAACTGAAGAGGTTCTGTCTATTTGCCTGCCTAGAAAATCAGCTTCCAAAGTATGGCTTTACTTGGACTGGGACAAGCCTCAATAGGGAAAATGTCGGCTATCAAGACAGGCCACATTTCTCTGTTGCATAGATCATTACTAACTGTTGAGCTTACCTGCCTAGAAAATTAGTGTTTGATGTCCTGGATTACGTGAAAACCAACGACTGGTAACAATGGGAATGATGCGACCATTTCAGCAACCAAAGAGGCCTTTTCTTATTTATGTGAACATCGCACACACTTTCTTTTCCATCTCTCTCTCTCTCTCTCCTTCTCTCACCGTCTCTCTCTGCGTCGCACGCTATCTATCTTCAATGCAGAAAATTTGATATCTTCATCTCTTCTCTCCTCACGCTCAAATGTAGAAAATCTGATGTCTTCTCCCTTGTTCCCCTTTATCTGATATGTTCTCCTCGTGTTTCTTTCTCCCCCCCCCTCTCTAATGTAGGAAATCTGTTATGTGCTCCTCTTCTTTCTTTCTTTCTTTCTTTCTTTTTACTTCCCTCTTTCTAATGTAGGAAATCTGATACGACCTCTCCATATTTTCTTTTTCTTTCTTTCTTTTCTTCTTTCTTCTTTCTTTCTCTCTTTCCTTCTTTCTATGTATGTATTTATTAGGTGTCTCTATTGCAGGAAATTTTATATGTTCGCCTTTGTTTTCTTTCTCTCTCTCTCCCCACCCTCTCTCAAGCATGTAGGACATTTTATATGCCTCTTCTTTCTTTCTCTCTCTCCCTTTTTCTAATGTAAGAAATTTGAAACACCCTCCCCTTCTTTCTTTCGTTCTTTCTTTCTTTCTTTCTTTCTTTCTATTTACATTAATTTTACATATGCTCGTTCTCTTTCGCTTTCTTAATTTGTCTTCCTTCCATTTTTCTCTCTTTACCTTCATTTTTCTACATTAATCTCTCCCCGTCTCTCTCCCTCGCTCTTTGTTTCTTCATCTTCTTTATTTTCCTGTTTTCCCTTCTGGCTATTTTTTGGCTTCTTCTTTTTACTCTTCTTTTTCTAGCCTATCGCCTGTGTTTCAAAGTAAGACTTTAGAGTTCAACTTTGTCATCATCAGTCAACCTCCGTTGCGACTGAACTCAAGAATTGTCAACTAGCTCAGTTCGATTAATTACTACATTGATCCACTCGGCCATGTTTCCTGTATACGCTACTGTGATCATGAAACCTTAAACCTAAATACTTCGCTGGTCTGACTCTTGAACTTAACTAGAATATATAAGTTAACTTCCTATAGTAAAACCAGACGTTTAAACGTTTACACATAATTTTCTCTTTTTCTTAATTAATTATGCTCTTCATTTCTATGCTTGGCTTACCGAGCAAGTTACCAGAGCTTAGAATATGTACTGATTCCTTCAAACTCCTTATGTTGTTTTCCAATTTTGAGTTGACTTTACAAGGGTTGGTGACCATCGTTTTTCTCTCTACTCATGATCAGTCATGACTGATTTCATTGCTTTCCCTCTGACTGCGATTTACTGACAATTTCACATCCTTATTTTTAAGTGCTTTACTAAGACCTTGTATCCCGTGCCTCAATAGAATTTTTAAAAAGCATACCTAATTTTTGGTCACCGTCTCTCTTGATGCCGGTTTAGTTCAAATTTTAAGGTAAAATTCTTCCAGATAAATATTTTCTTTTAACTTTATTTGGTATTGAATTATTTGTTGCTCTTAAAGACGACAGAAGGTATGTTAATAAGTAAAAGGAACAGCCCAACATGCAAATTACGAATTGGAGATACTAAAATCTAACTGTTATGGGAATTAGCATATCTGCGAAATGTTTTAACAAAGGATGGAAAATACGATATCGGAATCCGAAGTTTCATTGGAATAGCAAAAGATGCCTTTCAAAAGGTAAGTAAAGTAGTATTAAGAACCAGGAAGATTTCGTTAGAAACAAAGTAAAGAGCACTGAACTGTTATGTAATATTGATCCTCCTATATGACAGTGAATGCTGGACAATCTCCTCACAGATGAAGAAGAGACGAGACAACAGAAATGTGGTTCTACAGAAGGATGCCGAGAATACCATGGACCGACCATGTGAATAACGAGATAGTTTTAAGAAAAATGCAAAAAAGAGCGCTTATACTTAGAAGTAAAAAAGGGCAGTCGAAATTTCTAGATACATAATGAGGACGAAAGGCTTGGAGAATTTAACACTCACATGACATATCGAAGGCAAGAGGGACAGAGGAAACAGCGGATAAGGTACCTAACGAGATTGGGTAAATGGATGACAGAAAAGGGACTGGGAGAGATAGTGCAAAGATAAACATTATAAAGAGCTAAAAAGGACAGAACGTTGAGGAAAGCCATGACTACCCACGTTCTGAAGGGGTACGGTACACAAAAGAAATAGTTACGTTTAAAATTTACATATTCTCTTATTTTTATCTTGTTCACCCTAAGCAAGGCAGTAAAGCCACTAAGACACAAGGGTTTACTGGGTATGGAAGAGTTAGGAACGGAATCATTGCTAAGGAGTGAGAACAAAAGAAGAAGAATCAAGAGCGCAGTAGATAGCGATTGACATTGCATTTACATTTTTGCACATTAAAGTTGGCTGAAAAGTATAGAACCGGAAGGGAATTCCACAGTCGAGAAGAGCATACGAAGAAACTGTTAGCATAGAACTTACGGTTACATCTAGCCAGCTCAACTTTAAAAGGATGAGACTTTGTCACCAAAATTCAAAAAGTCGAGTAATTACCATAAAAGTTGTTATGGTAACCTAACTACATTAGAATGAACTCTTCCTCCTTCATAAATACTAACCTGCGAGACTTTCTAAACAGGCAGTTTTGACGCAGTGTAACCTGACAGTTTGGACGGACACTTCTATCTGCTGACTAATAAAACTCTTATTTGGTATATATGTTCTGTTATTTCAATAAACTTGTTCAACCTACCTTCTTTTATTCCGTGTCTTTTTTTCTGGCCCCTAACAAGCCACAACAAAAGTATTCCTAGAAAAGGTAAAGGGAGGCATCCTTACAACGGTGTAAAGTGACTAAAGCCGAGACGCCAAGACAGGGTTAATAATATTGCTGATTCTTATTCTTTATCAAGGAGCTCTAGACCAATAGCAGGAGCACTCGACCATATGTAACAACAATATTCTAAGCATGGACGAATGGTAGAGATATATACGTAAAATAGATTCTGGAGAAAATATGACTAGTAAGCCACTTTCTTAGCAGTCGAATTAGCAATGGATTCAATATAGTTTTTTCCCAAAAACTAAAATCAAACTGCCATATCTTTGCAATGAGTGAAAGTTTACAATGTATTAAATCTGGATTATATCACTGTGAACATTCCGAACTTCCGAAATGCGTTAATTTCCATGATTGCTTTGAACGGCATAACCGATCAATAGCTTTTATAGGCCGCTTCTTTAGAGGAATGTATATTCGCCAGCTTTTCGTATTTGGTCTTTGATCTCTTTTTGATTGGTGCCAAGCTGTTTTGACGTTAGCAGATCAATAACATGTATGTTTTAAGGCGACATTTGCATCTAGCCAATCGGTGCTACTTCCGTTGTTTTGTTTTTATTTTGTTTTTTATGTCACAGATTCTGAAAAATACGAAATCGTGTTACGACCATGTTGATAAAACACTCAGAAGTTTTAGTAGGGGCGACTATATTCCACAAAGAAATGTAATTTTCTGTTAAAAGGTTCAAGTCTGATGTATCAAATATAGAAAACAACAACTAGTCATTCTACATCTAATAACCCTATTTCATCAGTGTGCTCTGTCGACAAGTCCCACAATAACCGACTTCAACCCCTGGAGAGAAATACGAACCTTCCAAAGAAGCCATTGTCGGTGTGAATACAAGTAGAATCATTTAGAGACGCGAATTTTAATTAGAACCCTGAAGTAGAAATCCTATGAGCATTTACCTACATAGACTCAAGTATAAAACCAGTAAATTTTTATCTATATAGACTCAAGTATAAACCCGATGAGTATTTAACTACATAGACTCAAGTATAAACTCGATAAATTTTTACCTATATAGACTCAAGTATAAACCTGATGAGTATTTGACTACATAGACTAAAGTATAAACTCGATACATTCTTACCTGTCTAGACAAGTATAAACTAGGCTCTAGTATACAATGCTTATACATATATATATATATATATAGAGAGAGAGAGAGAGAGAAAGAGGGGGGAGAGAGAGAAAGAGAGAGATTCAAGTACACATCAGTCTACTCTTTATATAAAACCGAATAGCATTTATCTACATGGGCATAATTATAGGCCCGATCAATATTTACCAATATAGAATCCAAGATACACTCGACCAGTGTTTACCAATATGAATTCAAGTACAAACATGATTAATGATTATTATATATATATATATATATATATATATATATATATATATATATATACTCAAGTATAAATCTGATCAGTATTTATCTACTGGCACTAAATTATAGACACGATCAATGTTTACCTATATAAAATCAAGTGTAAAACCGGCCAGATAGACTTAACTATAAACGTTATAAATGCTTATATATATATATATATATATATATATATATATATATATATATATATATATATATATATATATATATATATATATTATGAAATGGACAAAGTCCGACAATTATTTTAAGACATTTTTATGTTTATACATTCTTTTTATACATGCAAATATTTAAGTAAATGCTCTGTTTATAATAAACAGTATTAAACAACATTTACCGGCCTGAATATTTTCTGTGAAAATTTCTCGGACATTCAGGCCGGTAAATGTTGTTTAATACTGTTTATTATAAACAGAGCATTTACTTAAATATTTGTATCTATAAAAAGAATGTATAAACATAAAAATGTCTTAAATATATATATATATAAATATATATATATATATATAGAGAGAGAGAGAGAGGGGGAGAGAGAGAGAGAACGAGGCTCAAGTGTAAGCCTGTCTACTGTTTGCTTTGTCTATACAGAATCGAATATAAATTCGACCAAAGTTTACCTACATAAATCAAGTATAAGCAAAAACAGATTCGACATTAAATAATCCAATACTGTTGATACTTCGACCCACTAAGTATTCTGAGTGTAATGTTTACATTGGATTCTGACAACTGATAAGCCCTTTTTGGGTGATTTCCATTTAATTCCGCTATGGTCGTTAATAAAGCAGTTACAAATAATCTTCCTATTCCGTCAGTAATACTTACTTGACCTCTGACAATCTTTTCTTTCCTGACTTTAGTGCACGTCTGTAACAAAGCCATTTACAGTGTATTGTTATAGTAAAGCCAATAATAAAGACTATATATATTAGGTTGGTGCAAAAATAATGCCGTAATAATGTCGTTTTTTGACGTTAAAAAATACGTCAAAAACGATATTATTAGGTCATTATTTTTGCACCAACCTAATATATATATATATATATATATATATATATATATATATATATATATATATAGGCCAGAATAAACAAACAGTGAAATATAAGTTAAAATTGTATGTATTAAAAGTACTCAATTTCAAGTTGGAAAACCAAACTTGCAGAGCAATTTTATATATATATATATATATATATATATATATATATATATATATATATGTTATAATTTTCGAATAAATAATTATATATATATATATATATATATATATATATATATATAATTATTTATTCAAAAATTATAACATATATATATATCCTTATATGTTATAATTTTCGAATAAATAATTATATATATATATATATATATATATATATATATATATATATATATATATATATATATATATAATTATTTATTCGAAAATTATAACATAAATATGTTATAAAATCACTACAAAAATAAATATTTTCTCTGGAAATTACTTGTCTTTTTTATAATTAGGCTACGGATTTATTGATTTACTTACGTATATGCCACAACCCTTATATCCGATCCATGTCGCTTATTTAAAGGTTCTAGACTAAAAGTAAATACTGTGAGTTGCAATTTAAGAAGTTTTTTTAAGTCTTCTCGATTCTCTTTCAATCCCAGTCGCCCCTTTCGTCTTAGTGGCACTGTCGTCTTGCTTCTGGTGAATTGGTTAAAAACGAAAATTTAATGTTTACGCGCCAAGTTGATTTTCTTTTCTAAAAATGTAATGTTAATTCAATGACGCCAATCTTTTAAATGAACTGAAAAGATGGCAAAGACATAAAGTTATTAACGTATTCTCATTTGGAATTTTTTTAAATCAATTCTCCAGAAGAAAGGGGATAATGCCACTAAGACACAACGGACTAACGAACTACTGGGAGTGAAAGAGAATGAAAAGACTTCAGACGGAATCGAAACCCTAATCCTAAACAGCAGGGCTGTGCATGTTAGGGTTTGGTTTACGGTTAGGCAAGATTAGGATTTGTTTTAGGGGTGGGATTAGGGTTGGGACCCCCAAATCTAGGATACGGCCCCTCCAAACTACTACATCTCAATTTTTTATAAGGTAGTATTCATATAAAATGCAAATTTTATTGTAACCTAATTAGATACAATAATGGATCATATGCAATATAGGTGAATTTTGTCAACGAACACTCGTTGCCATTTCTGTCACTTTTGTAATGCTTGTTGTAGTAGAGACTGTGTAATCGTATGCCGTTGAACAATACTGGTGTCAGACGCCTTTGAATATCACTTGCACTAATATTACTCGCTCGAACAGTAATCCGTATAGTGTTCCGAATAGAGGAATAGTATAATGAACAGAGTAGAGAATTAGTATAGACTAGAAATGATGATCCGAATAGTAATAGAGGATAAAATAGAAATAGCGATTGTTAGTCGTCACGCGACTTCCTATATGGTCACGTGGTCTACTTAATTCACTAATGGGATCGCCTGTGTTTGATTCACTGGCGATCTATGTTCAAATTCAAATGTAGGCAGCGACACTTTATTCCTATATAACTGAAAAATTTAAAGTAAACACAATCTATCTAAATACAAATTAGAGACATATCATAGTAGATAATTCCATCTGAAGTAAATTAACAATGTTTTGCCCCAATTTTAACACATTCAACATGGTGGATTAAAAATAGTGAATTTTATAAAGTGTTTTTTTCGAGACTTAGTATGAGCAAAACAAATTCATAGATTAGGATAAAAAAAACCCCTCACAATGACATGAAAATCTGCGAAAACGTTTCAACCTTTAATAGTCGCTTCTGCTTCGTTTAAATTGTAAAGTATATAAATGTAGTTGCAAAAAGCAAATGATGATAAAATAAAGTCAAAAAGCACTGCACGGGCCCCCAATCAGGATGGGTGACCGAGGTGGTTGAGGGTAGTAAGCATCGGCCCTGCTAAACAAGGAACAAGGGATAAACTTCAGCTCCTGTTGAAAAGACCGGGAATGTGAAAGGGAAGATAGGCGAACCTATCTACTCCTATTAAATGGAATGGCGTTCTAAAGCGTTCTAAATCCATTGCAAATGACAATTTCCAATGTGTACATATGTTTAAGACCGCCCGGATTGTTTCATTCCTGCCTTCACGCAAGTTAATTTTGTATAGAAAGTTGATGCTACTTTTTGCTTCAGTAGATTTGATTCACAGAAGAAATCTTTTCAAAGATTCTTAGAGAAACAACTGTGAAAGATTCTTAGAACGCACTTCAAAGGCAAGTTACTGATAAGTGGATCGATTTAAAAACAATGCTGAGTTTTTGTTTGAAGACCAAACTTTCTCTCCGTATCTTTCTTGTCTACGGCAGCTTGCATTGTTTGTCACTCAAAAATCAAGCAGATGTTATCAAATTCAATACTGCAATTATTCCTATGATCGATTTAATTTTCAGGGGAATTGATATAAATATTGCGTGAACATGTCGATAACAAAACTTAACGTAACCATGCGCGCATAAATACCTCCAACATTTTGGGCACCCAAAATGGTTAGCAAGCTTGTCTCGTTAGAACAACTACGAGTGACTGTCTATATTTCTGAGATGAGGTATGATGTACACTATTTACATTATTCGGACTATTTGCTGTATTTAAAATCGTACATATTTACAAATTTGTCAACACAACTTAATACTCTTTATTAAAAAATATCTTTCAAAAATAAGATATACATTTCTGAAATATTGTTTGCGAAAGATTAGCTGATTTAAAGTTTAATCTGATTTGAAACAAATATGGTTTAAAATATTATTAATACGGTACTTGGTGTTCTTTGAGCTGTTGACAATTCTCCTGATAGACTTATATTTGGGAATATTTTTCTAAGTGGAAACATAGGTGTAACAATTATTTGATGAATATAACGTGAGTACCATTTTTATATATATTTTTTTAATTACAGGGTAATCTTAAAATTTAAGAAAATATGCCAAGCAATCAATTATTTTATTGAATTCTAGGTACCTTTGGCTTTATAATCTTAATTACGAAGACGCTTGTTGAGGAAATATTAGAAAATTACCAATAAATTTCAACTTTGCTAGAGTTACCGCTCTTATCTTTTGATAGTATCGTGTACAGACACCCGTATTTACAAAGATCAACACGTTTACGTACTCATAAAATAAATTCTAATTTTTTGTAAATATTGGATGGCGTTGAATTGTAATGAGTTTTTCCATTTATGATTAGTAAATACAGTTCTAATTTAATAATAATATCACTTGAGAGCTATAAATGAATACATAATTTTAGAAGATTTCAAAGTGTATAAATTATGCTAATTAAAATTTTGAAAATAAAAACAATTGTAAAAAATCATTATTCATCGATATTTTTCTTAAGACAATAGTGTCCATAATATTTTATACATAAAAAGAATTAAGAGCTTTTCTAAAGAAATATTATCTTATTTTTATTGCATTTTTTATCTTATGATTCAGAGCAGATTTTCTATAACTAAGGCTACTGTTTGACAAAAAAAAAATAAATCATGATTTAAATTCTCCAAGGACTTGTCCTTATAACTAATGTAAACATTAAATTCTCCAAGGACTTGTCCTTATAACTAATGTGAACATTAAGCTCTGCAAAAGAGAATTTCTCGAAATTTCATAAAATTAAGTGGAGGAAACAGATGTAAAATAAAAGATTTACAAAAATTTTCTAAAACCTAAATATTTCAAAAATAATTTAAATAATTTGTAAATGAGTCCTTAAAGTTTTATTTAAATGCGACAATTACCTGAATTTTGCAAGGATTTCCAAATCAGTGTGTTTTGCACAGTAAAAAAGACGCTTAAATTTCTCATACTTATTTATGGTCATCCGCTGATGCAATAAAAACAAATTTTTAACAAAAAAATTAAAAATACATAAACATGACAAAGTAAATATATATACAGACTCAGTACCACCCAAGCCAGCTTTTTGTAAAAAACTTATCATCGTGTGATTTGTATTTACGAAGATATTTTAAAATTAAAATGCATTAGAATGCATTCGAAATTCTCAGAATTAAGTAAAAACAGAATTAAGTAAAAACGAACGGTAATAATTCTTATTACCGATCATTATTATTACCTTTCACTTTTGCTTTTTAATTTTGCTGATGCTTTCGAAACGCTATATATGTATATATTTTTTAAATTTCTATTCTTTTGAATTTATTTTCACATCTATAGTAAATAAAATCTAACCTTAAAAAAGTAAAACTTTATTTAAAAAAAAATCTAAATAGAGTAAATAAACTTAAATTAAGATATATTTAAGCATATTTAATTTAATCATTTATGAAGCAAAAATTGTAGTGAGTCTTACTTCTTCGAAAAATAATTATTTAATATTTATTTTGGAGGTGAATTTAAATTTTTTTAAGTGAATAAAGTTATACTTTTAAACATTACATTAAAGAAGTAAACATTTCTCCGTAAATGAATGTAATTACTAACTATTTTGAACGAGAGTAGAAGCAAGATACATTGAGAATTTAGTTTTGAAAATCGATTATATTTACATTTCAACTTATATTTGTATTTCAAAAGAAAAAAAAATAGTTAAATAAAAATTATGAGAGCCAGACACGAGTTACGGTCAACATTAGTCGTGTTGAATATTTGTTTTACGAATTTAACTATATTTTATTTAAATTAAAATGCCATTTTGAATAATAATAATAATAATATGAAGATGCTCAGCCCCCACCCAGAGCGTGGTATTGGCAGGGTGGTATTTTCCTAAATTTACTTATTTTGTAACAAACCAAAAAAAAAAACAAAAAACATTGAAGTTTATTTTTTAAAGATTAAATAAGCAATTATTTTCCATGAGATATCTGAAAAATATCAATATTGTCAATAATAAACTATTATTCAGAGATCTTCCGAGCAACGCCGGGTATCACCGCTAGTTTAATAATAAAAAAATCTCTGATCTTTCCTCTTAATAATAACATAAAGATTTTGACAATAACACTTTAGTTTTATTATGCTTGAGGTATTTTTCATCGCATATGCTCATTTTTTACAAATCTTTGAACGTACATACATACATACATATGTGTGTGTGTGTGTGTGTGTGTGTGTGTGTGTGTGTGTGTGTGTGTTTGCCTGCATGGGACTTCCCGTGTGTGTAATTGTGTGTATATCTGTGTGTATGCACTTGTGTGCAAAATGACAACATAAGATTCTTTAAAAAAATTTAAAAGAAAAAGTAAAAAACAAAAAAAACTCAGTTCCAATTCCACGTCTCAGTTCGGCAATGTCCGGTCAAATAGTTCCTATTTTTAACGGGGAAAAAACGCTTTTTAATTTGAATTATATTCGGGAATATTTTTCATGGATGACACATACTTAGTAGCACCGTTAGAAAAGAAAAACGAAAAGAACAAGCCTGACATCAGTCCAGAAATAGCCAATGTCTCTACATCTAAGTGAAATGTACATTACGGATCAATTCCCGACTGGGAAGCGGATCGTTACAGATTGGATTAAACAGTGAGGGAGGGGTAAGGAGGATAGAGAGGAAGAAGAGAGGGAGACAGTTATCGGACTTGGTTTAAGGGTACCAACAATTAATAGCATTTGCCTGGACATACGCCTGAATATTTTTGACGATGGAGACGAGAGAGAGAAAATAGTACATGGGGTTAAGGAAAATTTAGAAAATTCTTTTGACTGTCAGGATATATCATGATTTCGCTCAAGGGGTCAACATTTTTTTATCAATCTTTCTTTTTTATATTTAAAGCTAAAAATTGCTTTCTCACCAATGACGGCAGTCATTTTCCTCCTGTCTCTTAACATGAGCCACTTTAAGGAACTAAAATCAAAATTCACATTACCTAGCATCGTTGTAAAATATCAACTTACTCAACTTTAATATGATGATGCGTGATTTGTTTGTGTTGTTGTTCATTTATTTTTATTTCTTTTCCTTTTTTTTTTTTTTTGCATAAGCCGCAATGTTTCCGTGTATGTTAAATAACAGTTTAGCAGACTATTATTTTTAGAGAAGCATATTCTGCTCTGACTTCCTCAAGTTGACCTTTGAGGTCAGATACAAGACAAAACAAAGGAAGTCGATTTTGATTGGCTTAACTAGCGTGGGAATGATAGAGATATAGAAATTTATTTCAAGGAGTTGAGTCTAAACCGTTATACAATGTAGACGTGATACTTTCGTGTCTAGGAACTTTCTTCCCAGTGGGGTGAGTGAGTGAATGTATACGTTGACGTGTTTAATAAAATAGTTAAGTTTAAAATTCCCTTTTCATTTCTAGATCCAAAATCATTCCGACTCCCGGCCATTGAAGAAGAAGGGAACGCCAAGACCCACCACCACTGACACAGAACAAGAGAGAAGACTGCAACATGTGTATTGTAGATTTAATCATCACAGAGAACCTTGGCTGATTCCAGGAGAGGAACACTCTATGCCTTTTGGGCCTTACTTTTTCCACTGAGATGAAATAGAGCGACTATAACAAATCAATTGCTACATCTGCTGAAAGGAAATTTAGTTCACTGTGACGTGCCAGAAGATTTTGCTCGTCAGAATCCATCTTGCACATTTACAAATCTTCCATTTGTCCTTGATATCAAATAATATTGCCATATTTGGTCTTGTACTCCTACAGTGCATTTCAAAATTGTTGACAAAATCTAGAGAAGAATCTGTAATACAAACGATCATGATCAGACATCTTGTCACCAGTCACTTTCTCATCGACGTTACATGGCTACCCTCTGCCTGTTCTACAATATTTTCATGGCTACTGCTCGGACGAGCCTTTTCCCCACTGGTTACCCGACTTCATGAATTTAAACGTACTACTTGATTGGCAAGTAGGTCGCACCGTTTTTACTGTTGAAATAGCTAGACACAACCGTCATTTCTATTCATGAAAGCGTCATTTCTACGGTTTTTGATCTCGCACTTTCCACCTTATGTATTCCCTTCCGATTTCTTGCTTCCCTGATAACTACAATCTTATAACATTTAAATGCAACGTCAATCCATTGACATGAAAAGATATCGAATCAATTGCTACGTCTGCTGAAAGGAAATCTGGTTCACAGCGACGTGCTAGAAGTGTTTGCTCGTCAGAATCCATCTTGCACATTTACAAATCTACCATATGTTCATGTATTGAATAATATTGTCATATATGGTCTTGTACTCCTGATGTACATCTCTAGATTCTTGACAAAATTCAAAGTGTCTGTAATGTAATCGATCCTAACCAAGTATCTCGACTTCAGTGAAATGATATGGCTTTCCTCTGTCTTTTTCTACAAATATTTCATGGCAACTGCTCTGGTGCCCCGACTACATGAATTTGAGCGTGCTACTAGATTGGCAATTAGGTCTCACCGTTTTACTGCTGAACTAGCTAGATGCAATCTACGTTTCTACTCAAAAAAATCTTTTTTCGCACTTCCCAACTGTCCAACTCTCTTCCGATTTCTTGCTTCCCTGATAACTACAATCTTGAAGATTTAAATGCAATCCCAATCGCCATCTTCTGTTTTCTTGAACACTGTCATTTTTTCTCCTTTCCTAAATTCTCCCCATTCTCAGTCTTCTCATTCTCTTTCATTACAACTACCTTTAACTTCCTGTGTTCTAGTAGGATTATCGCCTTACTTCAGGTGAGACAATAAAAAATATATATAATAAATGTTTGAATGTGTCGGCTGTCCGATTTTTGAAGTCTGTGCAATGTCTACATAGCGCTGCGCCTCAGACAAGTAACTGATTAGGTTTTAAATATCACTTCTTTTAAACAATTAAAAGATTCACTGTGGTTTATTTATATGCTCCAATAGCGTGGGGGGGGGGCAGTACGGCTGCAACCAAATTTTAGAAATTGGAAAGAATGTTAAATGAGGCACTTCCTTGTAGCGTTCGCCAACGTAGATTGACTATGTTTTATGGAGCTTGAAATGTTCCCTTCTACCAGCTTGATTAGGAAGACTCACAAATCACAGCTCCCACCCCACACTCGTCCCAGGATCAAATATTAGGTTCAGTTATAAGTAATATCCGTTTTAGTTTATTAAAAAATACAATTACAGTTTATTCAATTATATATTCACCATTAATTGCAATGACTTACAGCCACTTATCAGACTTCTTCTGTAATATTTTAACGAAATTACACAAGATTTTTGTTTTTTTAAGCGAAAAAGATAATAATTATTTGACGGAAGGTCAGGTGAAGATGGTGGATAGGGTAGAACAGATCAACCAATTTCCAATTTTTTTCTGTGGTGTTCTCGCTCTATGCGGCTTTGCGTTCTCATGGAAGAGAACAGTGCTTTTTATTGATCCACTGTATACGCTGCTACTGCTGTACAAAAAATAAGGTATTTTAGCGTGCTCCAAATTTATTCTTAACTACCGGATATGGTTATTAGAAAAGAAGCCAAGAACGACTACAACAAGGGTGTTGGAAACTGAAAGGCCAATTGTTATTTAGCACATGTGAGAGGCTCACGAGTTACTATATTTTGGGGAAAGTAAACCTCTCTTTTTTATCATTTAACACAGCTTGTTATATATATATATATATATATATATATATATATATATATATTATAGTTCCTCTGTGTGGTACAAAGTATGTATATAGAGGTATAAATGTATCATGGATTCATTCGTCATTACAATTATTCCCCAAAACGAAAATTGCTTATGAATCAACCTAATATATTTGTTTTCTTTTTATTTTAAGCATTTCACACCAAGCAAGGCGGGAGTGCCACTAGTACGCAAGTGGTTACCGAGGGTTGAGAACAAGAGTAAAGCGGCGTGTTTGAAGAAAGGATAAAGAGAAGGACGGTGAAAAAGATCAAGGTGTCAGAAGATGTAGATTGACATTACACTTGAATATTTGAAAATTATAGTTATCAGGGACGCAAGTAAGAGGAAAGGAGTTCCACAGACGAGAAGTGCGAAGGAAGAAGCTGTTTGAGTTTAATTTTAATTCTCAAATACGGCCTGTACATTATGGCTGTGTTCACAGTTGATGTTATTAAAGGTTGCTTAATTGTTTTTTTATGATAAAGGCTTCAATTATTTTTATATTCTTTTTGCAGTTAGTATTAGCTTCTGTTCTCAACAAGTATGTTGTGTATCATGGTTAGTACATTTTCATGGTGGTTTAAATGGGCCCTTATGGAGCTCTGGTTGGATAAATCTAGGATCAGCCATTTTGATAAGCAAGTGTCTGGCATAATTGTGAATTTGTTTTCATCGGGAATACAGTTGTGGAAGTTAACAAGGTTGTGGGTTTTGTGTGTAATTTTAGGTGAAGGTGTGTGTTCAATATATAAAAAAGAAGATAGAAGTAACGTACAAAAAACTTGTGTTTCTGTTACGGACCTTTATTCCGATTATTTTGACTGTTTTGAAATAAAGTTAAACGTCTCTTGAGTATGTACGTTTTCCTTCCTTATGGGAAGAAAGGGTAAGAAAGGGTAAAGCTAGTCGAGCTCAAATCAACCTCGTGCTGATTTGGGATGGCCGAATCTTTACTATGAGTCGAGCTTCTGAAAAACAACTCCGATTATGTCGTTGGAAAGTGGAAAAAGTTCAGCCATCAGTGTATAGGGGAAACTAACATTTCCCAGTGGAGACGCTATTACTGCGCGGTTCACATCTTTAAGCCAAGAGGAGCAAGACGGAAAATTCTGTCCTTTCCAGGAGTGGGGTCATAAAATTGCACATGTGACCAGAAACCATTTCAGGTTTCTTTATAATTTGCATCAAGGGAAAATGAATTGATTTATTTTTTGTATTTTTTTAAATTATTTTATTTATTGGTCTTATTTCATTATCCCCACAAGGTATAGCTTCTCATTTAGCGACCAGCTTGTCTAAACGGAACTAGTCGTTAAGTAAGAAGTGGTCCTATTTTCTTAAATCGATTAAATAAAACATTATCAATTCATTATTAGCTGAATATGTTCTACGCAGTAAAATTCACAGAAATATTTTATTAAAAAACAAACGAACAAACATAAAAAGCGAGTTTTAAAATATTTTAAACAACACGGGACCAAATATGTCAATCCTAAAAAGAAAAGTTAAAATGAAAACGATGCTGACAATGAATAAAGCAGAAAAGAAAAAAAAACAATATCTTTGAATAATTGTTTTCATAAATAACCATCGGGAGAAAATCCATAGGGTCTTTGAGATGTCAGTGGAAAATTGTTTGATGTCGAAAATTGAGTAGTCCTTTTAATTCTTTGGTGTTTCCTGTAGAAGTGATAATGAGAGTTAACAAAAAACGGATATTTTGAAATTTTCCATCCGTGTTATTTAGATTTGTTTATTTTCTGAATATCAATTTATTTTAAACTGCAATGGCGTCTTCTTGACAGGAAATGTGTGAAGTGGAAATATAAACGCGAGATAATTTGAGAAACGACGAGAAAATCCGATGCAAAGACGGAAAGAGGGAAAAGAAACGGTGCTGAAGGCATTATAAAGAAGAAGAGATTAAAAAGAACGAAAGGACAAAATGAAATAGGCGAGAAAAAAAAAGAGAAAATAGCAGCGAACGAGGAAAGAGTACATAAACAAAGGTGTATTAACGTTGACAGCCAATCATGAGTTATCTTGTGGTTGGCAGTTTGTTTTTTTTATTATGACGCCGATCACGAGTTATCTCGTTTTTGTGGTCATGCAATTATGGCTACAGCCAAGAGTTATCGTGTTGCCTTTAACGCAAATAACTGGTATCTGTCTCATAAGGCAGAAACCAAAAAAATAGTACTGACAACTAAAAAGACTTTTTTATGAGAAACATTTATTGAAAATATAACACATAAACGAAGCATTTGAAAAAAGAAATTACTGCCTAAACTGCCTATTATAAAGTTGGCGCTTGAGGTCAGATTTCCTAATTGACCTCTGGAATCAACGTGTTATTCGGTTGGTGCAAAAATAATATCGTTTTTTGACGTATTTTTAACGTGAAAAAACGATATTATTTTTGCTCAAACTAATAATTAGAAGGGAAAAATTTTACAGAAAAGAGTAAGATGGTTCTAAATAATTGGATAGTTTATTGGCCGTGTAAAAACTAAAATATGAAAGACCGGCTGGTGAAGAAAACATGAAAACAAAAACACGCCTTCAGACAATGATATCCATATTAACCACAAATTCCATTGGAGAAGTTTTAATTTGTTAGTCGCAAAAAAGCAACCTGTCCCAACATACCGTAAGTTAAACCTAACAAAAGTCCTCCGACAAAAATGATTTTCCCAGTTGTAGCAGGGATTATTATTGAAGCTCATGCAAGAGCCAACATTTCAAATGTTAATTTTCAAATGATCAAAGTCTTCTCCACTTAGAAACTTAGCGCAATACAATCTTCCAAATTGAAATTTACTATAATAATCTAAATTTAGCAAATATTACCGACAGAGACGTGGTTCTACAGAAGGATGCTAAGGATATCACGGACTGAGTGTGTGAGCAACGATGAGGTCTTAGAGAGGATGCAAACAAGGAGGCGGCTTATACTTAACATCAGGAAGAGGCAGCTGAAGTTTCTAGGACACATAATGAGGAAGGAGGGGCTAGATAATCTGATACTCACGTGTCGAATAGAGGGAAAGAGAGACAAGAGAAATCAGCGCGTGACATACCTGACAAGCTTGAGCAAGTGGATAACAGAACGTGTTCTGGGAGAGGAAGCAGACAGAAGGAGCTTGCTGAGAGCTGGATAGAGGGAGATGGAGAGCCATGATCGCCTACGTCCTGAAAGGACATAGCACATAAAAAGAAAGAAAAGAATATAATATACGAATGACTACAATAGGGATGAAGACAATAAAAGAACTTTGGAAAGTTAATTTTTATATAAAATAACTTCTAACCTTCAGGAGAATGACTCATTGTGCCTAAATTTAGCAAATCTTAATCTCATTTCGATACACACGTTTCAGTTTTGATATTTCTTTATTAATATATGCGTCTCTCAGGAATCTATCCTTAGACCTATGTTGTTCCTTGTTTTATTGACGCCATCAAGAAGTTCGTTGATGGCATCAGTTCTTAATTTGGTATCTAGACCGATGTCACCCCTGTCTTAATATTAGGTTGGTGCAAAAATAATGACGTAATAATGACGTCAAAAAACGACATTATTACGTCATTATTTTTGCACCAACCTAATAGTAAGAGTTTGATCAGTTCGTTAAAGATAAATCGGCAGTTGACCTAAAAAAATGACCTACAAATCTGCTGTTGTTACCTGGGAGTAACGACTTTATTAATTTGAACACCTCCAAAATGAAACTGTTCACTATCAATCATCAGAGAGGCAGCTTTCCATCTTCAATCAGTATGGCTGATGCTAACCTCCAGAAGAGTTAGTCATTACGTTGCGCCTTCTCAAGCTAACATGAAATGGAAAGATTATATTGAATCAATTGATAGATCTGCTGCTAAGAATGTTGGTTCACTGCGTCATGCTAGACATTTATTCTCACCGGAATCTATCTTACATATTTATAAGTCTACCATTTGTTCATGCTTTAAATATTGCTGCCATATATGGCCTGGTGCTCCTGCTATATAGAGATTATTGATGAAATCCCAGAAAGAAAACGAATCTGCAATGTTATTGGTCTTGACGTGTCATCTCGGCTTCAGTCACTCTCCCACCGCGGTAATATAGCTTCCAATTGCCTTTTCTATAAATACTTTCATGGTAATTGTTCTGATAAACTTTCATCAATGGTACCTAGATTTTATGAATTAAAACGCAGTACTAGATTGGCAATACGGTTTCATAGTCGATTTGCCTAGATGGAACCGTAAACTCTATTCTTACATTTTCTTTACTTGCGCCTCATATTTGTGAAAATCCCTTCCGAGTTTTACTTTCCAATCAACTTTGATCTTCAAAAATGATATAAAATGTCAATCGTTATCTGCTGTCTTCTTGATTCCTCTTCTTTTATTGAAATCGCTTCTTAATCATCTTTTTTATTTTTATTTTTCTTTCACACTCAATAATGTGTCTTAATGGCTTTACTCTCTTGCTTGGGGTGAAATGATTTTAAAAAGGCTCATGTTGCATATTGGTTCTCTTAAATATGCTCCTTTCTTATTTTCAAAACATGAAAAATGGCTGACCATCCAAACAATTCACTTTCGGGAAGATATAGAGATCAAATTCATTAAAATTTTGTGAATACTTGTATATTGCAATAGCTATGATTCTCTATTGAAAGTACAGACATTAAAAATTTAGTCGAACTACACAGACTCATAATTTTATTTTATTTTTCTTAGATATTTTTCTTTTGAAGCATACAGTTCAATCTGTTTCAATAATGCTTCTCCAAGTTTTCAGAGTGGGCATTTGTTATTTATTCTTTATTGCTCCATTGAGAATTGAAGCCACCTACGTTGGAGAGATTGAGAATTGTTTCCAATGTAAACTCTTACTGATGTTAAATATAAAACATTTATAATATAATAAATATTACCATATTTTGTATCACTTTTTATACTTCTCCATATTTTCACCAATAGAAGACTTTTTCTTCTTCTGTGTACCATGTCACTTCACGACTTCATGGTTCTCCCCTATTTCCTGCTCTAAGTAGTTCCTAATAAATTTTGTCTTTTTGGTATCTCTCCTAAATCTTATTCTGCCATCCATTTACTCAAGCTCTTTCGGTAGGTTATATGTTGTTTTCCTCTAACTTCTTGTCTTCAATCTGCCATGTGAATATCATATTTTCCAAGCCTTCTTTCCTCATTATGTGAACTAGAAATTTCAACTGTCTCTTCTTGATCTTAAGTATCCGTGTTTTTTTTTTGTTTCTATTTTCTCTAAAACTTTGTCGTTGCTCACAAGTTTGGTCCATCGTATTCTCAGCATCCTTCTGTTGAACCACATTTTCTGTTGGTTCACTTCTCTTCTTAATCTGTGTGGAGATTATCGAACATTCATTGCCATATAGGATGACTGAAATTACAGACTATTTTAGTACTCTTTTCTTTGTTTCTAACAAAACTTTCCTATTTCTTAATACTTTGCTTAGCTTTTGGAAAGCATCACTCTATCCCAATACACTATCGAATACCTCTTTGTTTTATCATCTCTGTCGTGGATTCCGGGTTCAAATCCGGTACCAATAAATAACAAACACCAGGAATTAATATATGAAAATAAATGTATTAACGTAATAATACAAACTGGTAATGCAGGTTAGTAGTTCCAGGAATACGGGTTAGTAGCAAAATATATATATACAGTCTTTAGTATTGAAGTATCGCTGTATGACTTCTTACTGAGTCTACGTTCTCGCTCACTGTGACTCCTACAACGCTGTTACCTCGCCCTCACTCTTCCGGTTACCTACAACCTTTTACTCGGTCACTCTGGACTCGACTCCTCAGTCTTTGCTCTCGTCTTACTCTTGCAGTAGTATATGTATATACTGGGTGAGTCCATTTGTGTAAAAAGGAGTGGATCCCTCAACAATCTCCAATTTGTAATTTGCGTGATGGGCTGTTTCTTTTGCTAATAAGCATGCATTCTGCCCACGTGCACTTGTTTCCTTGTCTTTGACGAACACGTGCTGTTCTTGTCCTTGGTACATTATGCGTTGTTTTCCTCTGTCATTCTTGTCTTCAATCTGCCCTGTGAGTATCCAAGTTTCCAAGCCTTCTTTCCTTATTATGTGCTCTAGAAATTTCAACTATCTCGTTGAACTATTTATTTATTAGTACTTTGCTTAGCTTTTAGCTTCTTCGTAAAGACTTTAGCCGACAATAATGAATCTTAAGCGGACTTCCAATTCTCTCATAATAGCCTAGCTGCATATGTTATATAAGTCTAGTGAGAAGACACATCCTTGTCTTACACCTCTTTCTGTTTTTGTATATTTGCTGAACGGACTTCTAATTCTCGCATAATCGCCTCACTGTATAGGTTATGGAAGTCCGGTGAGAAGGCACATCCTTGTCTTACACCACTTTCCTTTTTTGTGTATTTATTCAACGAACCTCTAATTCCCTCATAATTGCCTCACTGTATAGGTTATACAAGTCTGGTGAGACGACACATCCTTGTCTTACACCTATTTCTGTTTTTGTATATTTACTGAATTCATTTTCTCTCCGTATGCAGGTGGTTTTCTCCCAGTATAGTTCCCGGATTCTAATTCGAATATCCTTCAAATTATGTCATAGTTGCCTACGTAGTATTTCTAACAGTTCTGTTACTATATACAGTATATACTATGTGACATATTTTGTCAAACGCTTTTGCATAATCTATAAACACACAGGTAGATATCTTTCTTTTAGGAAACGAAAATAAAAATGTTGAATAACGTAAGATAACACCAATAAAAAAATAGAATGAGTAAAATAAACAGTGATACTTTCTCCTTTTCCTTCAGTGTATTTGTGTAATTTTCTCTCTTTTAAGTGTTGTTTCCCTTCAGGACGTAAGCAATCATGTCCCTCCATATCTTCCTTTTCCTTTGTACCTATTTATAAGTTTTGTCTTTTTTGTTATTTCTCCTAAAATCTGCTCTGCCATCCAATTACTCAAGTTCACCAAGTATATTATGTACTACTTTCCTCTACTCCTCTTGCCCTCATTCTGTCCTGTGAGTATCAGATTTTCCAAACCTTCCTTCCTTATTACGTTCAGAAACTTCAACTGTCTCTTCCTGGTGTTAAGTATAATTTTCCTTTTGTTTCTATTCCCTCCAAAACCTCCTTGTTGCTCACATGTTCGGTCCATGATATCCTCAGCATCTTTCTGTAGAACCACATTTTTGTTACTTCAAGTCTCTTCTTCATCTTTGAGGAGATTGTCCAGCATTTGCTGCCATACAGTGGGATAGATATGACGTAACAGTTTAATACTTTTTTTCTTTGTTTCTAACGAAACTTTTATGTCTCTTAATACTCTGCTTAGCGTTTAAAGTAATCATTGCGTTTCAGTCTATTAACCTTGAAGTCACTAGAATTGATGCACCAGGTTTGGAATTTTTCCCGCGAGGCATATAAATTGATATGTCGTTTTTATTGACGTCATTTGAATTATGACCAATGAGATGCTTTCTGCTCCGGGGATTTCGTCCCTGTAGTCATCTAAGTACATTTAAAGTAATTGCTTCTTTGTGGCTGATCCATTGATAGTTTGCGAGTTTCTGAAGATTAATGATAGCAATATTCTTTATTTTATAAAGCAATAGCAAGTTAAAAATATACACAAACTTATCTCTAATGTCGCCTAATACGGAGAAAAATGAGGCAATTTTGACTTTTTTTTTTTTTTTTGTTATTTATTATTTAAAATATCATCATCTATCACATGAATGGGTGTGGTCTTAAGATCACTGTGTTGCTGAGCACATGACCAGCTCTATCCCTATATCTTGGATGACAGTCGGAGACGTATTCGTTCATGCGTGTTCGGCAAGTAGACCTGGCGGAGTCCGTCCCTCCTCCACATCAAACAACAGCCGATGTTATCCAATTTATTAGGTTGGTGCAAAAATAATGTCGTTTTTCTTTTGAAGTTGAACGTCAAAAAACGACATTATTTTTGCACCAACCTAATAAAAGTTCGTCTTGATCTCGGACATGCTGATGCCATCGGGTAACCCTCCACCGTGGCTGTTAACTTCAGTCTATGACGCTCTTTCCCTACTGATGGCGCGTCATCACGGCACTGGCTGCATACATAACTGTGGAAACTAAACTAACCCATTGTGATAGATGACCGCTGACCGCTGACTCTGCTAGAAAGTTCCTCTGCTCTTGGACAGGTCTTATCTTTAATTCTGCCTAGTGTTTAGCCACTCGCTTCACCAGAAAAGCATGATGGGGGAAATGGTTTAGTCGAGGATGGCCCGACCATGTTTTGATAAGGATAACATACAGGGTTCGTAAAGTCGCTCATTTACAGTCTGACGGTCTCTCTCCCTACCTCCCCACTCACTCTCCTTACCGCCCCTCCTTCTCTCTCGCTCTTCTGTCTCTCACTCTCTCTCTCTCTCTCTGTGTCTCTCTCTCAGATACACACACAAATACGCACGCACGCATACACACGCATACACTACTTATTCATTCATTCATTCATTCATTCAGTTACCGCATTTTTCACCGCTGTGGTCACCACTCTGCTCCCTCCCACAATTTTTATTCATGGTGGCATTCAAGACAGAATATTGCAATGGTTTACCGATCCCATGTGCACCGGGGATGGTGAGGTTAGATCCTCCTTCCTCTCAGATTTTAAAGAACCAAGACATACAAAGCAGCGGATGGTTTGAATTCAGAGTTGTCCTTCCAGATTAGCGGTGCTATATGAAAGCCGTGCGCGGCCCAGACTACATCCACCTCTCTCGGCAGTACCGACAAGATCCAAAGGAATAAAGGACATTAAATTAGAGGGTGGCCTGGCTGCCTGATTTGCAAGATCCAAATGAGGGCATTACATTTGAGGACAGCTTGGATGCAGGAGTTGCCGGAAAGTTGTCCGTGTTAACAACCAACCGCCTTCGGGGCTCCATTTCGGGTTTTCTGTCTGGATTTACTTCCATGGCCTTTTCCATGTTTAATTTGTTAATAAAAACATTATCGTCTATTTCATTTTGTTTTACTTCTGCTCTTGATTTCAAATTTGCCAGTTATTTTATTTACATCTATCTATCTATCTATCTATCTATCTATCTATCTATCTATCTATCTACGAAAGCCGTGCTGTTTCTCTTCAGGACGCAGAAAGATAGGTCAGCTCTTCTGAAGTTTTCAATTCTTGCTGATGGTCGATTATTTTCAACCTTGCGATTTTTAAACATTAGATAGATAGATAGATAGATAGATAGATAGATAGATAGATAGATAGAAAACATAAAAGAAAGAAAGAAAGAAAAAACGAAAGAAAGAAAACATAAAATAAATAAATAAGTAAATAAAACAGAAAGAAATAAAACATAAAAGAAAGAAAGAAAAAATGAAAACATGAAAGAAAGAAAGAAAGAAAGAAAGAAAACATAAAAGAAAGAAAGAAAAAATGAAAACATGAAAGAAAGAAAGAAAGAAAGAAAACATAAAAGAAAGAAAGAAAAAATGAAAACATGAAAGAAAGAAAGAAAGAAAGAAAACATAAAAGAAAGAAAGAAAGAAATATAAAAGAAAGAAAGAAAGAAAACATAAAAGAAAGAAAGAAAGAAAACATAAAAGAAAGAAAGAAATAAGACATAAAAGAAAGAAAGAAAACATGAAAGAAAGAAAGAAAGAAAACATGAAAGAAAGAAATAAGACATAAAAGAAAGAAAGAAAACATGAAAGAAAGAAAGAAAGAAAACATGAAAGAAAGAAAGAAATAAAACATGAAAGAAAGAAAAAAAACATAAAAGAAAGAAAGAAATAAAACATGAAAGAAAGAAATAAAGAAAGAAAACATAAAAGAAAGAAAACATAAAAGAAAGAAAGAAAAAAAGAAAACATACAAGAAAGAAAGAAAGAAATAAGACATAAAAGAAAGAAAGAAAAAATAAAAGAAAGAAAGAAAACATAAAAGAAAGAAAGAAAGAAAACATAAAAGAAAGAAAGAAAACATGAAAGAAAGAAATAAAGAAAGAAAACATAAAAGGAAGAAAGAAAGAAAACATAAAATAAAGAAAGAAAAAAAGAAAACATACAAGAAAGAAAGAAAGAAAGAAAGAAAACATAAAAGAAAGAAAGAAAACATAAAAGAAAGAAAGAAAGAAAACATGAAAGAAAGAAAGAAAACATGAAAGAAAGAAAGAAATAAAACATGAAAGAAAGAAAAAAAACATAAAAGAAAGAAAGAAATAAAACATGAAAGAAAGAAATAAAGAAAGAAAACATAAAAGAAAGAAAACATAAAAGAAAGAAAGAAAAAAAGAAAACATACAAGAAAGAAAGAAAGAAATAAGACATAAAATAAAGAAAGAAAACATAAAAGAAAGAAAACATAAAAGAAAGAAAGAAAAAAAGAAAACATACAAGAAAGAAAGAAAACATGAAAGAAAGAAATAAAGAAAGAAAACATAAAAGAAAGAAAACATAAAAGAAAGAAAGAAAAAAAGAAAACATACAAGAAAGAAAGAAAGAAATAAGACATAAAAGAAAGAAAGAAAAAATAAAAGAAAGAAAGAAAACATAAAAGAAAGAAAGAAAGAAAGAAAACATAAAAGAAAGAAAGAAAACATGAAAGAAAGAAATAAAGAAAGAAAACATAAAAGGAAGAAAGAAAGAAAACATAAAATAAAGAAAGAAAAAAAGAAAACATACAAGAAAGAAAGAAAGAAAGAAAGAAAACATAAAAGAAAGAAAGAAAACATAAAAGAAAGAAAGAAAGAAAACATAAAAGAAAGAAAGAAATAAAACATGAAAGAAAGAAATAAAGAAAGAAAACATAAAAGAAAGAAAGAAAGAAAACATGAAAGAAAGAAAGAAAGAAAACATGAAAGAAAGAAAGAAAGAAAACATGAAAGAAAGAAATAAAGAAAGAAAACATAAAAGAAAGAAAACATAAAAGAAAGAAAGAAAAAAAGAAAACATACAAGAAAGAAAGAAAGAAATAAGACATAAAAGAAAGAAAGAAAAAATAAAAGAAAGAAAGAAAACATAAAAGAAAGAAAGAAAGAAAGAAAACATAAAAGAAAGAAAGAAAACATGAAAGAAAGAAATAAAGAAAGAAAACATAAAAGGAAGAAAGAAAAAAAGAAAACATACAAGAAAGAAAGAAAGAAAGAAAGAAAACATAAAAGAAAGAAAGAAAAAATGAAAACATGAAAGAAAGAAAGAAAGAAAGAAAGAAAACATAAAAGAAAGAAAGAAAGAAAACATAAAAGAAAGAAAGAAATAAGACATAAAAGAAAGAAATAAAACATGAAAGAAAGAAAGAAAGAAAGAAAGAAAACATAAAAGAAAGAAAGAAAACATGAAAGAAAGAAATAAAGAAAGAAAACATAAAAGGAAGAAAGAAAGAAAACATAAAATAAAGAAAGAAAAAAAGAAAACATACAAGAAAGAAAGAAAGAAAGAAAGAAAACATAAAAGAAAGAAAGAAAACATAAAAGAAAGAAAGAAAGAAAACATAAAAGAAAGAAAGAAATAAAACATGAAAGAAAGAAATAAAGAAAGAAAACATAAAAGAAAGAAAGAAAGAAAACATGAAAGAAAGAAAGAAAGAAAACATGAAAGAAAGAAAGAAAGAAAGAAGGCTAATTCCTTTATTATCTGTATGTATGTATGTATGTATGTATGTATGTATATTAGGAAAATCTATGACAAAATAAAAAAAGATTCCTTATCTTTCTCTCGATTTATTCATTAATTCATGTATCCAGTCAACACATTATACGCCTCCGTTGGTCATCATTGCTCTCCATCCCACAATTGTGATACATGGTGACATTTAAAACAGAATAGTGCACTGGTTTGCCGATTCCATTTGCACCGGGGATGGTGAGGTTACCCCGTGCCTCCTCTCAGAATTTAAAGAAGCAAGAACCACAAGACGGTGGCTGGTTTGAATTCCGAGTTGTCCTTCCACATTAGAGGACGACCTGGATTTGCCGCATTTGCCGCAAAGTTGTCAGTGTTGACAACCAAATACCTTCGGGTATCTTCTCCAGATTTTCTGTCCGGATTTACTTCCATACCCTTTTCTGTGATTTGGTTATGACCGCAATACAGCGGAAGCTTAAAATCAGGGCATTTATTGCCCCAGGTGGACTGCCTTCCTGCTCTGTCGAGCTCTATCTACACGAAACTAATTATATCGAGTTGATAAAATCATTTAATTGCATTATTTTTATCGATATTTCTGGTAACACTAAATGAGCGATGGATTTTTGGCAAGTCTTCTCTTCCCCCAACTGATCCCGAAGTCAAAAAGACGTAAAACTAACAAATATATTAAATTAACTTGTAATTATATAATCTATAAATTAATTTCTCATTTTCACGCAGAGAAATTGTGCATTGCTTTCTCCTAAAAGGGTTTTCTTATTTTCATCGCCTCAGTAACGATTTCTTCATAAAATGACGCTCGATTATCAATATATTACTAAGGGCGTGATATATGACAGCAGTCTATCAGATCCCAGAATAGGACAAGTGTTATTTTCTGTGATACTTTTAGATAGATAGATCTGACCAGTCTGACATAGATAAATAGACCGAGAGAGAGAGAGAGTCATTTATAGGTAGATAGATATGTCTAGTCTGACATAGAAAGAAAGATTTATAAATAGATGGAAAGCAAGAAAGAAAGCATAAAAGAAAGAAACAAAACATAACAGAAAGAAAGAAAGAAAGAAAGAAAGAAAGAAAGAAAGAAAGAAAGAAAGAAAGACATATAGATAGATCTGGCCAGTTTGACAAAGAAAGAAAGAAAGAAAGACATATAGATAGATCTGGCCAGTTTGACAAAGAAAGAAAGAAAGAAAGAAAGAAAGAAAGAAAGAAAGAAAGAAAGAAAGATAGAAAGAAAGATAGAAAGAAAGAAAAAGTTTATAAACAGAAAGAAAGCATAAAAAAGAAATAAAACATAAAAGAAAGAAAGAAAGAAAGAAAGACTTATGGATAGATCTGGCCAGTTTGACAAAGAAAGAAAGAAAGATTTATATATAAATAGATACAAAGAAAGCATAAAAGAAAGAAATAAAACATAAAAGAAAGAAAGAAAGAAAGATTTATAGATAGGTCTGACCAAAAAAGAAATATTTATAGATATATAAATCTGACATAGATAGATAGATAGATAGATAGATAGATAGATAGATATTAAGTATGTGTGAAGTGCCTACTGGATTATTAAACTTGCAACCAAATGCCCGTTTGACGAACTCGCTGTATAATGCAGTGCTAAAAGCACGAAAGACAAAGAAAGATCAAATTGAAAATAAAAATCGTGTTTTGTCGAAAGTAGCCTGTAAATAGTGACTATATTTTTAGAACGTCGTCTTGAATTTTAACTTCGAGATAAATCCTTTATTATTTTTTTAAAATCGCGACTTTTAACAACAGCCAATCCAAAAGCAGTTTCTAATCACGTGACTATCCCGATGGAACACTACGTGGGCAGCATCTGCGTGTAATAGTAGCAGATTTTGTTTTCTATTCTATAGTATTAGAGTGTATCAAAATTATTGTCTTTTTCGACCATCGTGAATCACACAAAAGCTCTTGTATGGTTTTTTTAATGTTACGTAACGGTTTTGGATATGATGTCTTTCGATAATTTTCAGCACTTCTGAAGTTTTCAATTCTTGCTGATGGTCGATTATTTTCAACATTGCGATTTTTAAACATTATAATCCATAGATGATAGTCGTCCCTATCGGGGCGCTATTTTAAAGAACAAAGTCCCGTTTTTGACATTCTTAAAGAAGATTTGCACAGTATGCTCAGTACTATTTCAATTCTTACATTTTTCTTTCTTTCTTTTGGTGATTTTTTCTGGCTTTCTTTTTTCTGGCTTTCTTTTTCTTTCTTTCTTTCTTTCTTTCTTGCTTATTTGCTTCTCAAATTTATTTCTTACTTGCTTATTTTCTTTCTTGTTTCTTTCTTGTTGGCCTGCTTTTTAATTTTCTTTCTTGCAGGCTTACTTTCTGACTTTCTTTCTTGCTTTCTTTCTTTCTTCCTTTCTTTGTTTATTACTTGCTTTCTTTCTGAGTTTCTTTCTTGTTTTCTTTCTTGCTTTCCTTCTTGTTTCTTTTGTGCTGGCTTGATTGCTGACTTTTTCTTTCTTTTTTATTGTTTTCTTTCTTTCTTTCTTTCTTTCTTTGCTTTCTTTCATGCATTCTTTCTTTATTGCTTCCTTTGCTTCTTTCTTGCTTTCTTTATTCCTGGCTTGCTTTCTTTCTTCGATTTTCTCTTTCTTTCTTTTTTTTTCTTTTGTCTGTCTTTCGAGTTCTCTTTCTTTCTTTTTTCTTCTCTTTCTCTTTATTCCTCTTCTCTCCTTTCTTTAATCCATTATCTAATTGGCTTTGGCAGAAGAGTTTGGTATTTTTATACTTTGAAACTTTTTTGACTTTTTTTTTTTTTGAAAATTTTTTGACTTTGAAACTAACGCATCACATAAAGCGTTAATTAAAAAAACTCGAAACATATTTTTAGAACAACAATCATAATCTTTCTGCAAAAAATGGCTTATGAAGGCTGAAATCGTCTAGAAATCAATGAATACTTGTGCAGCTTCGATCCTGATGAGAAACACCTTGCCATAAAGGAAGAAAGTGTTAATAAAAATATTTGACAAAAAATTCATTGGTCTTTAATACAATTTATAGAAAGGAAAATCGCTGCCCCAAAATAATAAATATAAAACGTATATAGATATAGGCAATGTGGATACAGAAATCAACTCCAAATGGTGACTATAATTTCTTAGGAATTAATGCATTTTGTTTATAATCTAATATTATTATTATATTATTACTATATTATATATTATTATGATTATATTATTACTATATTATATTATTACTATATTATATATTATGATTATATTATTACTATATTATATTATTACTATATTATTACTATATTATATATTAGTACTATATCATATATTATTACTATATTATATATTATTATTATATTATTACTATATTATATTATTAATATATTATTACTATATTATATATTAGTACTATATCATATATTATTACTATATTATATATTATTATTATATTATTACTATATTATATTATTACTATATTATATTATTACTATATTATTACTATATTATATATTAGTACTATATCATATGTTATTACTATATTATATATTATTATTAGTGTAAACCGGATATAAGAGAGTTGTCGGGACCGGAGAAGAAGTCTCTTATATCCGGGTTTCTCTTATATCCGGGTTTGGTGTGTTTTGTTTAGGTAAGTATGGCTCTAATTTGGGACCATAAGAAATAGCTCTTATATCCGGGTTTCTCTTATATCCGGGTCACTTATATACGGGTTACACTGTATAATATTATATTATATTATTACTATATTATTACTATATTATATATTAGTACTATATCATATATTATTACTATATTATATATTATCATTATACTATTACTATATTATTATATTACTATTTTATATTATTACTATATTATTACTATATTATATATTATCATTATATTGTTACTATACTTATATATTATTACTATATTATATATTATAACCATATTATTAGGAGTGCCTCCTAATAATATGGTTGTAATATAGTAAGTGGAGTAATGGATATCGGCTTGGATTGAGGAATCAGGGAGCCGAGTTCGAATTCCAGTCGAATCCATTACATTCACTTACGTGCTAATAACCTTGGGAAAGGTGTGAATCCTCTTCTTCTCCCTCCAGCTATGGGTAAAATAGCAGGACAGACTGGGTTCTATAGCCTTGGATGGCAACTGGTCTGGTAGAAGGACAACTCTGAATTCAAAACCTGCGGAGGGTCGTTTGGGAACCTTGTGGCATTCGGTGCACCAGGTCTCTGTATTCGTCTCACCAAAAAGTGTCGATGGTCCTGCACGAGGCCTTCGCCACTATAATCAAATCTCATGTGCCGGGCTGTCGGTTTCCTGGAAATTGATCTGCTTGGCCCTCATACGTCGAATCTCGACGGGAGAGTCGATCATTATTACTACATTATATATTATCATTATATTATTACTATATTATATATTATTACCATATTATATATTATTATTATTATTATTATATTATTATTACTATATTACTATATTATATACTATTACTATATTGCTATAATGGCTATATTCGGTGCATACACGTATTTGAGTAGAAATGTCTGTTTTTTTTTGTCTACTGGTCTTGCTATTCGAGAATTATAATAAAGTAATTATGCCATTCGGCAGGGTTCGAAACTGCATCCCACTTATATGAGAGAAACCACCTTCGAACCAGGTCACTCAGCAAGGAAAGAAATCACGATAAAGAAAGGTTTAATTCATTTTTTCTAAGAATTTCGCATCTCTCGTTGGGGTCTTTCGAAACACATATAACTTGAAACGTAAAGTAATTTTCAAGGAACTAACGGATTTTATTTATTGTTGTATAGTGTTTGTTTTTTTGTTTTTTTTGTCGTATAGTGTTGTTTTATTGTTATATAGTGTTTTTTTACGACACGTGATCAGTAGTCAACGTTGCTATCGTCTGATTCTTTACTCTAGACTTTATTTAGCCAATAATCAGCATATGCAAATAGTTTACACCCTATTTGCCAGACCTACTACATTTATAATCCAACATTATTTCTCATTACTCTAAACTCCATGTTGTACTTTCCACGTACATAAGTAGGACACAGGGTTGAACGCTGCCGAAAAGCTGTCGATGCCTGTAGATGTAAATTTGTACTGTTTCAAAAAAAAAAAACACACGTATCTACAAATTATATAAGTATATAATAATAAGAGAAATACAGTGGAATCTCAGTTCACGAATCTATTAGGTTGGTGCAAAAATAATGTCCTTTTTGGCGTTAAAAAATACGTCAAAAACCTACATTATTTTTGCACCAACCTAATAATTCGTTCCTGTAGGCGGTTCGTGTCCCGAAATGTTCGTAGACCGAAACCATTTTCCCAATAGGAATCAATGTAAAATGGATTAATCTGTTCCTGGACCCCAGATGATTGCCTATTTAAACTTTTGCAACAATACTTTGTGCACAAGTTCATATTTTGAAAGTCATTAAGTCTAATAAAAAGATAAATAATACTAAATAGATAAAATATAGACAACTTGATTAAATTTTACCGTCCAGGGCGGGGCGGGGGTTGATGGCGTAAGTGGAAGGTGACCAGGAAAGGGAAGATGTTATTCCTTGGAAGGAATTGTGATTCAAGAGTTTCTTTCCTTTCTTTTCTTGTCTCTTAGCATCAAGTGACTATACTTGAGACTCACTGGGTCTCACTAAAGATTCATCCAATGAGATTTGTTTTTTGCCTACATTTGTACATGTTTATTTAATAATAAGATGCCTTATTTAATAATATATATTATTATTATTTATATATATATATATATATATATATATATATATATATATATATGTGTGTGTGTGTGTGTGTGTGTGTGTGAAGAAAAGTATATGGAAAAGCAAAAATGCAAATATGCAAATATCTATTTTAGGAATACGTTTTCACAACATCGCCCACGTGACGCCGACGTAATCATATTGTGAAACGGAACGCTGGTCTTAAAAATTTCAGTTATTCTCTTTTGATTAGTCTTACTCTTATGTCTATCGTCTTTTCATGTTCTCTTGAATATCGTCTAAAGTTAATTATGTTTTAATAACTATGTCCTGAAGAAGGTCTACTAGACCGAAACGTCTGACGTCGACATTGAAACAACATTAAAACAGCATATTTGCACATTCGGATTTTTGTTTTTCCATATATTTTTCTTCATACTTTCGGATCTATATCCATATATTTGCTTATATATATATATATATATATATATATATATATATATATATATATATATATATATATATATATATAGTTAGTTAGTTAGTTAGTTAGTTTATGAAAAACTAGGTAATCCGTATGGGTAAACCTAAGGAGGATAAAATCCAGAGAGCTCAATGTAAATCCAGAGCAAATAATTTAAATAAAAACAGACCACTTTAAGGTTCCATGTAATAAATTATTTCACCACAGCCCTTTTAAAAGGACAACGGATCATCAGACTTTACTTCCAAACAAAAAAACCGCACTCCTTTAAAAGGGCTGTGGTGAAATAATTTATTACATGGAACCTTAGAGTGGTCTGTTTTTTATTTAAATTATATATATATATATATATATATATATATATATATATATGCATGCATGTCTGTGTGCGTGTCTGCGTGTTTCTTATCACTATGAACGTAAGTCAAAACACACAAGTATTATTCAGCTTTCTGTCGCTTGTCTGTTCTTTTCACTGACTCATAGGATGTGACTTTTTGACACTACCAAACCAATGGACTGAACTCACAACAGCCACGGAACCAGATATGTTTTAACCCACTATTTAATTCACCAGGTTTTTCAAGGGTAGAATTAACCCCCGTGGATTGAGTAAAGTGTTCGGTTCAAAATTCCTGAGAAGGTTGCCGAAAATGCCAACACGTGAAGAAGGCCGAAGAATACAACAGCTGAAAGGTTATTAGTATAACAACCAAGAGGAACATACTGATTCGAATAATAAAACGTATAATAAAGATGACATCTTGTTTGAATTTGTTTTCTGAAGTATTTGGGTGGCGGTGTTGTACTATAGACATTTCGACCAGAAATGATACTGTTTTACTTTTTTCCTCGTATTATTAAACTAAGCGCTCTACATCTCGAATATTAAGAGTTTTATATTAAATTCTATAAAATAATATACGGGGTCCAATTTACCCTATGAATTAATTGAAAAGTGCACCATGCAGGGCGAAGGGTGTTACGGGGAGTGAAAGTGAAAGAGAAGACTGAAAATATGGAGGTCTGATTTGTTTGGTTTGGTTTATTTTGTTTTACGACATATCAACCTGAATGGGTTATTTAACGGCGACAAGATTTGGGGGATAGGATCGTATGAATAGAATATTGTAAGAAATCAGTTTGCAGATCAGGCTTCATTGACGTATTTTTGTAAAGAGGGTTTTTGTCCAGATTTAAATACATTGCTGGTAGTTTTTTTTTGTTTTTGTTGTTTTTTGTTTTTTTTTAGTATATCTGTTTTGTTTTTTACGATAAAGATTTATACTTTCATAGTGTTTGAACCCCAGTTTGGTGGGGTTAACTATTTGCCGATAGCTGGGGCCCTAGCAGTTGTTACCGCCTCGTGTCAAGGTGAACCTGGGAGCAACAGTATTTAAGATATGGTTGCATTCTCCTCAAAACCTCCCAATCAGAAACCTTCCTGCCAAATGTAGTTTATCGTCATACCCAGGACGAGGGAGGATTGAGGAAAGACTAAAATCTGAACGGAGTTCAAGACAACAGAAGATGGCGATTGACGTTGCACTTAAAGTTTTGAAGATTGTAGTTATCAGGAAAGCAAGGAAACAGAAGAGAGTTCCACAGATGGGAAGTGCTATAAAAGAAACTGTTGGAGTAGTGGAGGCGGCTGCATTTAGCTATTTCAATATTAAAGGCGGGGGCTAGGTGCCAATCTAGTAGCGCACTTCAATTCACGTATTCGGATTACCAGGGGAAAAAACTTTTCAAAGCAGTTGCCATGAAAATATTTGTAGAAAAGACTGAGGGAAGCCAGATCACGTCGTTGAAAAGTGACTGAAGTGTAGATGCCTGATCAGGATCGACTACATTACAAATCCTACTTTGGATTTTGTAAAGAACCTTGAGATGAACACTAGGAGCACTAGACCGAATATGGCAACAGTATTCAATGCACGGACGAATGGTAGATTTGTAAATGTGCAAGATGTAGTCTGACAAGAAAAAAAAATTCTCGCGCGACCCAACTTATGGATTAAGCACTCCAGAAATTAAAAAAAAAATTAACTTTTTAAATTTTAATAAAACACGTCGTATGAGCATATTTTGTTTTGGATTCCGTAGGGGTGCATCAATTTACGATAAGATTACATAGTTAACTGAACCCGCCTATAAGCCTTTATAAAATTTGATTTGTTCTTTATATTCGTGATAAGGAATATTTAATCTATACTAATGAAAAAAAATGACTTCTGGTCAAAATGCGTATTGTACAATTACATTGGATTTCAATTCTTGTATTCGTGTGTACCAAATACAAGTGCCGGCACAACTAAATTATTTCCTTTACACCCCATCACTTCGGCACAGGCTTTATTTTATTTTTCTACCCGACACGATTATGTTTTCATGTTTATTAAACTTACATAAAGAAAATCCCGACGCCACATTTATTTGAATCGGCACGCTTATTTTATGACCTGAAAAATTCCTACGGGCATGATTATTCCGGACGGCACGTGTATTTAGAACAGTGTAGTTTGTTCGAACAGTCACGGTTTCAATGAAGGTGAATTGGGAGCCTTTGACAACTCAGCCCTCAAGTGAAACTCGTACATACGATCCATCGCTAAAGATGTTGGAGAAATGACCGGTTCCATGTGCTACTCCAGTAAGTACCTGACCACGTCTGATATCCTCTATCTTTACAGATCAGGCCGAAAATAGAGTACTGCTGCCATGTATGGGCAAGAGCTGCCAATTCTTCATTTTCCCTTCTTGAGTGAGCCCAAAACTGTATCCACGTCCTTGTGGGTGATGAATTGCTTTCCACCTTAGAACCCTTTTCCCACAGACGAAACGTCACAAGTCTCTCGCTACTCTATTGCAATTTCTATGTAAAATTTAGTTCTACCACTCATAACCTTCACGGCTAGGGCCCTCCATGCCACACACAATGTATTGAACTACCTTTATTCCCTTCGCATTTTATTGGTGAAATGTAAATCCAACTCAAACAGCTTCTTCTGGGCCAGTTTGGTGGAACCGACTTCGAAAGGGATGCTTCTTCGATCACTATAATCTTATTTTGTTCAAGACTAGGCTTAACCATTATCTTTACCCTCATATCCACATAAACTGTGCCTCTAAATCTTTAACCCTTAAAGCGTGTGACGCATCATTGTAAACTGTGTGAACATTATTGGGAAAAAAAAGAATTGACAGCATTCCAAAACACAACGGATACAGTAGGAAAGTCGGAGTTTCCACGACCTAAATACTTTAAACTAGCCAAAGAAGTAGCTAGCGGAGGTCTTTGAGCCAAAGGCCTTTTAACTTCAGCATCCTATGTACGAAAAAGTTATAAGAATTTAGAAATAATAAAATTATTTTATCTTAATTCGGCATAACCTTTCTTTGTATACGCAACCGATTTCCGTAGTTTGTTTACATGTATTTTGCACGCAATTTTTTATTTTCTTTTAAAATCACAATTCCTTATGATTCCTTCACATAAGGCCACTCTTAAAAGTTATTTGGAAACCCAAACTATGTAATATTTCGAACACGTCACAGTACGCGTGCTAGAAAAGAAAAAACACATGAGCAACCTACCGTGCCCACTTTAGTTTTAATTACGGTTTAATTCGACAATATCAATTGTAGTTGCGAAGAAAAGCGAAATTAAGGTTAAACCTTTAATAGAGAATTGTTTTTTAAAAACTTTCACTCTGTTCGATATTTAAATTTAACTTTGTTTATTTAATGTTTAATCGCGTGTAACTACAGTAGTTTCTTCAGGTTGTTTCTAATTCGGTGAGATCGAAAGATGGACAGACGGACGGATATACATACACTGCGCTTTATTTATATCAATAAATAATCAATAAAGACGTAGAACGTTGTTCAACTAACCACACATGTTGGTTTATGTTAAGAAATGTTCACTGTGTCGTTCTAGTCTTTCTTTTCTCGCCAGAAACTATCTTATGTATTTATAAGTCTACTATTCGTCCATGCATTGAATACTGCTGCCAGGTATAGCCCGGTGCTCCTGAGATTTATTATAAAAATCCAAAGAAGTATTTGCCTTTCATCAGCATGGCTGATGCTAACCCCCAAGGAGAGTAACGCATCATGTTTTACCGGACTAACGACTGCTGCTGTCATTAAGTGTAAAGATTTTATTGAATCAATAGCTAAGTTTGCTGTTAGGAAAGTTGATTAACAGTGTTGTGCTAGACAATTTTTCTCACCAGAATCTTTCACATTTATAAGTCTACTATTCGTAGCTGCATTGGATATTAGTGACTCAACTGGCCTGGTGCTCCTTCTATATATTTAGAGATTATGTATTATGTATTCAGAGATTTTTTTTAAAAAAATCCAACAATGAATCTGCAATGTTATTAGTCTTGATCTGACATCTCAGCTTTAGCCAATTTCCCACCGCAGAAAAGTACGTTTCTGTGTTTTTTCTATAAATATTTTCATAGCAATTGCTCTTATGGGCCTTCCTATATGTTACCTTGATTTTACGAATTTAAATGCAGTACTTGATTGGCAGCTAGGTCTCATCACTTTATAGTTGATGTAACCGTATATTCTATGCTAACAGTTTCTTCTCTCACGTTTCTCCGTTGCGGATGTCTTTTCCAGCCTCATGCTTTCCACTCAACTTAGATCTTCAAAAATTTAGATGCAATGTCAATCGTTATTTTTGTCTTCTTAATTCCTGTTCTTTTATAGATTTTTCTCTCTCCTTAATGATTTTTTTCTTTATCTCATATTCTTTCACGCGCAGTAACCTCTTGCATCTTAGTGGCTTTATTCCCTTGCTTGAGATGAAATGTTTAAAAAGACAGAAAACAAAGAAAAGGGTGGTGGGTTACATTCCGGGAAAGTTAAAGAGATTTTAATGATAATGGAAATAAAAAAAGCAACCATCCTTGAAAATGTCCGAATTTTTTAAAGTTCTTTTTAAAATGGGTTACCTGTTAGAGAGGTTTTGCAACACTGAAATTGAACGCACACACAGATACATAAACGAACACAAACACATGCACAGATATTGGAATACGCACACCTGAACGACACAAATATACGCACATCATATACTGACACAGGGACACAGATAAGCATACGCACGCAAAAAACAACTTATAGAACTCAATCGTGAAAGACATAATGCTTTCGTAACAGCCGTGCAAACAATCTTATTCCCATACCTGTAATCGATCTAACTTCGAGCGGGAAAACCCATTGTTGGCTTGAACTTGAATTCCCAGATCCCAACAATGATTAGAGGAGGAAGCTATTAATCTTTGTCCCTGAGAAATTCAGTGTGTGTGGCAAACATTTACTTGATTTTAAAACATTAAAAAAGACTGTAACGAAGGTGACATATAAGCCGTTTATATATATATATATATATATATATATATATATGCAACCAATAACCAGTTATGACCCGCCCAAAAACTTTTCTCGCGTGACCCAGAAGTATTAAACAGTGTTAACTAAATGGTGTAAATTCAGCTCAGTACCTGAAAATTGCATTGAGCATTAAACACCGAGTTGTACTGTCGGCTTTTGGGCATTATACATACATACATACATATATATATATACATATACATATATGTGTGTGTGCGTATGTGTGTAAAGGTTATTTTGCATTCAGTTATTAGGTTGGTGCAAAAATAATGACGTAATAATGTCGTTTTTTGACGTATTTTTAACGTCAAAAAACGACATTATTACGTCATTATTTTTGCACCAACCTAATATCTTCAGGCATGGAAATTGTTTTGGTTTTAGTAAAATTCAGGTAGCTTCCGAAACGAAAAAATATAATGTGAATCGAAGTTTCTATCCGTTATCAATAAGACATTACAAAGAAAAACATATTTCGATTCGCATTATATTTTTCGTCTCGGATGCTACCTGAATTTTACCAAAAACAAAACAATGCCTGAAGATGACTGAATGTACAGCCGAAAGTACTTGCGTATTTAAGAAAGACCTTATACAGCTTATAATTTAAAAAAGAAAAAACAAGGATCATAACATTCATTGTGCGATTAGTGGGTTAATGCATCTTTAAAATTTTGTTAGCGAAGGGATTTCGCCATTTTATATCATTAACTTTACTAATTTACTTTTTGTATGAATGATTCATTCTGATATAAATTGAATTGCACCACATATTTGATTTGGTCTCTCTCTATATATAAACTTTGGTTTGGTTTACGGCATATCAAAAATGAACAGCTATTAATAACTTTTTATTCAAAAATTTATTGCTGTAATATTTTTTTACAAAACAGTTTTGCTGGTATTAAAACCTATTTTTACATGTTTTGACCCCAGTTCAGGACTTAACTATTTGCCCATAGCTGGGACCCTAACAGGTGCTACCAGCCCGGGTTAGGGTGGACCTGGAAACGCCAGCAATTAAGATGTGGTTCTACGCTCAAAAAAAAAAAACTCTTTGTTCATTGCTGTCGGATGTAGTTTATCGTCTAACCCAGGAGGCGGGTGTGTTTTATCGTCATACCCAGGACGGATAAACTTTAGAAAATACGTGATAATGCTTCGTATTTCGAATAGAAGTCTTTATAGCTAACATATACGCCCGTTCAAGTGTTACATAAGTTTTTTATCTCTTTATATATAATTTACTGACTGCATTTTACCCTGATTTTAAAACTTTTTGGTTTTGTTTTGTTGGGAGTGCAATTATTTGATGCCGAAAATAAAAACCTGCCTAAGCATTCTGCCAGTGAGTCGTTGCAAATGATTTATTTCAGCAGGATTCCAAGACCTAACTTGTACTTATGTATTCATTCATGACACTTGAGTTCCGTTTTTGCGTCTGAGTAAAACCGGATTTTTGAAACGAATGCCGGCAGGCCTTCACCCTGACAGGATCGGCATAGTGTATTTTTCTTATCTTTGTGCAGTTTATTGAAGATATCAAGAATGCATTTTCTTTGTAGCTGTTAGCAATGTCTGTGCTTTTACAATCCTTCCGACTATCTGATCTGTCATTCATTCACGCAACACGTTCGGTAGGTCACTTACTCTTTCCTTCTTCACCTTTTATTTAAATATCTTCCTAAGGCAAGAAAGAAGTACAATTTCAATCCCTTTCAAGGGGTGCATTTTTCTTTAGTAAGACTAGCGATTCTTCTAGGGCCGTAGATATCAATTTCATTGGTCGATAAAGAAGACCTAGGTTATATAGCATAAAACTTCTTCTAGAACTAGTTTACCATTTCTCCTACCCATCAGCGTTTTCTTTAAAATACATTTCATGAAAACTTGCAAAGAGAGAATTTGGAATCTTCAGAACCGAACACAACGTTGCACCATCTGTAGCAATCTTTTAACCAAGAAAGTCAATCTTTCATTTTTTGCATCGCAGTGATTAAAAAACGGTTTTTTGCATGTTGTTGTATCGTCGAGTTGAATGATACACAAAGAAGAATGAGTGCTTAATATATTTATTCAGCACCAGTATCCGGTGCTAACGGATACATACAGAAACACAGAACAATAAGTTACAAAACAATTAACAAGATAACTATTATGGGGTCCACCCTTTTCTGATATAAATGGACTCGTCCTGCTACCATAAAATAGCCACAGTCAGTCAGTCAGAGAGTCTGAAGTAGAGGAAGAGTGAGAGGAACAGGGTGGAAGAACAGAGTGGAAAGTACATAGACACTGTGATTGAGTTGATGTTAGAAGTCAGTTACAAGTACGTCCGACTCTAAGGAAGTTTACTTCGAGACTGTATATAGCGATCTTTGATTAATACTAACCGGCGTTCCTGGATTTTACTAACAGCATTACCTTTTGTATTTTGTGTAAATACATTTAATTTCTTAGTTTAAATACTTGCGTTTGTCATTTATTGGAGAATCCACAACAATCACTTACAAGAGTAGAGGAGGGTCAAAATGCTCTATACCTAAACGAAGTAAGATCAGTCCGAATACTAATCAGCTTAGTATCAACTTAATAATCAACTGTTGAACTCCTTAATCGTAAACTATTTAAGGCTACAAGCTAAGCCTTCTGGTAGAGTACTGGCGGGGTACTAGCTACTCTACAACACATGTCAACAGAAAACGAACAAAAAAACACCTATCACAAAATGGGAAATCAGTGCCAACACCAACATCAGAACCCCGTCTGTAAAAGTTCTTGCCTTGTGTCTGATGGAATATGACAGATGTCATCCATTACGATCTCCTGGAACATGGAAGGACCGTCACTGTAGATGTTTATTGCAAACAAGATCGAGTAAACGAAGCATTATTTCGGAAGGTGTTATCCTCTTTCCTGCTAATGCAAAGACACACTCTAGAAATAAGTCCAAGAAAAATATAATTGTTAAGATGCGAGGTCTTCCACATTCTCCATATTCACCAGATTTAGAATCTGCAGATTTTCCTTTGTTTCAATCGCGAATTCATTTAATAAGCGGTCGAATATTCAGAAACAAAGAAAACAGACTTTCACAATTTTCGGTGTATAATCCAGGTTTATTTAACAGTTAGGTTGCGTTTGTTAAAATGAAGGTGATTACATTGTTGATAAATAATATTTAAAAGAGTTAAACATATTTGTTTTTATATCCTTTCTGATAAAACCTAATAACTTTCCAAACAGTCTAATCTGTAAATAAATTTGACTTATAAAGCTTGTTCCAATAACTTGGATCGATTTTAATGTGAATTAAGTTTAAGCGTCTAATGATTTTTTTCTTTTTCTTTCAGATATTGGCGGACATTTGGGCGATATTATTTTTTACACATAATTGCCATGATGTAAATAACATGATCCAATAGAGAAATAAAATAATTTTTCATCAATAACACTGATTTATTTACTGCTGACTTTGATCCGTCTTAATGAAACACCCTTATATATAATTTGACTTAATGAATCATCCTTTATTTGAGTTTATATCCTTTCCAGTAAAACGTAATTACTTTCCGAACAGCCGAACAGCAAATTCTGTCTGCCTGTCCGTATCTGAAACCAGTCTAACTCGGGCCACACTTGCTCTACAAAGATATATACTTTTTTGGTGGAATCAGGATGATCCCGCGCTGAAAATCTGACTTTATTTCATGCCTGAACATGTAGCATTGGGATTTTTGTCAGTATGAGGAGGGAACCGTTAAAAATTCAAATTTTAAAATAACTGAAAAAATTTATTCATTTTAAGTTTTTAATTTATATTGAGTTTAAAATAACAAAAAATCTTTGTGAATTAAAAATGAACTTAAATTGAGTTTAAAATATCTCCAAAACTTTGTGAATTGTGAAAATCAATTTTATTTTTCGCAATGGCAAGTAATCAGAGTTAAAGTAAAAGGTTTGGTAACGTGAGGTTTTGAAGGTCCGCAGACTTCGTGATTTTAAGAACTCAATTTTCGGCCTGAATTGATCAAGAGCATCTGAAGTATAAGAATAGGTACAAGCAAGGAGAGAAGCGAATGATGCAAGGAAAAGAAGATAAAGAGCTGCAGAGGATGACAGATTTTATCAAGGAGAGAAATATTAGCTGCAAACCATAGAAAAGCAAGATTTTCGGAAACACCAGATTAAATTCATGCCAGGCAGGTTAGTGATAATCACGATCACGTTAAAAGCTGTGGAGTTTATTTTTTAAGCCTGCTCAAGCTGGTTTTCAATACAACTGTGACAGTGGCAATTCAAATCACCAAATCACTGGATCAATGATCATTCAGTGTAAGCATTGCAATGCTCTCAGATTCAAGGATGAACCAGATGGGATGTGCTGTAACAAAGGAAAAAAATACAGCTGGAAAATCTCCCAGTTCCTCTAGAGCCACTGCTATGACTTCTGGATGAGAACGCAGCTAAATCAAAATACTTCATCCATCACATCAGAAGCTACAAAAACTGTTTTGCAATGACCTCATTTGGAGCCAAAAATGCTACCTTGCCAAGATGAAAAACAATTTGGAGAATTCAGAGCAGGGGTTAGATTAAAAGTCCGAACAGGGTACGGCTTTTACGCTAATATTTAGATAAATTTAACTTAAATTAGTGTTTATATTCTTTCTAGTAACGTATAATTACTTTCCGAACAAGTTTGGTTTGTTTTCTTTTACGGTATATCAACCTCAATGGGTTATTTAATGCCGACAAGATTTTTAGGATAGGTTTGTATGAATAGAATATGTATTCTTTGGTTTAGTTTGGTTTCGTTTATTTTGTTTTACGACATATCAACCTCAATGGGTTATTTAATGCCGACAAGATTTTTATTGCTGATAATATTTTCTTTCAAAAATGTATTGCTGGTAAAATTTTTCTTTTCAAAAATGTATTTCTGGTAATATATATATTTTCAGAAATGTATTTCTGGTAATATATATATATATTCAGAAATGTATTGCTAGTAATAATGTATTGCTTGTAATAATTTTTTATTCAAAAATTCATTGCTGGTAATAATTTTTTTACAAAAATGTTTTGCTGGTATTAAAACCTATTTTTACACGTTTTAACGCCAGTTTGGGGGTTAACTATTTGCCTATAGCTGGGGCCCTAACAGGTGCTACCACCTCGAGTCAGGCTGAACCTAGGAACACCATCAATTAAGATGGTGGTTCTACACTCCTCAAAACTTCCTGATCAGAGGTCTTGCTACTAGACGTAGTTTATCGCCTTATCCAGGACTTATTTCCGAACAACTTAATGAATAAAGAATCCCAATGACTAGACTGAAAAATTGAGTCATTCATTCATTCGTTTTCTTCAGAATTAGAATTATTTCTTGCCAGGAAATATATTTATCTCTATCTATAAAAGGCAGGATGTGTGTGTGTGTGTGTGTGTGTGTGTGTGTGTGTGTGTGTGTGTGTGTGTGTGTGATGAATGCACGGCCGCAATTTTCGAAAGATTTGCACCAGAATTTACATGCACATGCTCCAAGTTAGCAGAAAGGCCAAGACCGACTTTGCATTTCCCAACTCTCATCGATAGTGGAAATAATAAATTTTTTCATGCTTCTACGACAGTTTTCATGTATTTTACGGCCATTTTGTACTGACCAGAGTGAGAGCCTATAGCTGGCTGCCATGAATAGGCAGGAAGATTCTATTGGCCAGCGTGAGAGCCAACAGCTGACTTACACGAATGTTAACTTGCATGTTAGCATGTAAAAAAAATCTATAGCTTCATTCGTCACAAGTGGAAAAAATTTAAATCTGCATGGCACTTTACTCCAATTGGCTCATTCGCTTGCTTAAACTCAATGTTGATTCTGATTCCTCAGAACTGGGTTGGGTGTGAAAAAGTATTTGTTGTTAACATTCTTTTTTCATTCGGTTTTTCCAGTTACGAGTCCTTTTTTTAAAGCTGATCGTTTTGTGTTCATTTTGTTTAGTTCTTTTTTCGTAACAGATTTAATGTTTACTATAGAGCTTAGAAAAAATTGCAGTGTGAGATAGGCAAGAAGTAAGGCATGTAGCAACATCAGCACGGAAAAGGGCACTCCTTTAAAGGCAAGGAAGGGCAAAAATATTTTAAGTGATCCAGCGATTGCTGGATGAGTCGTACGATTTTTGAATCAAGCACGGGCAACGCCGGGTCATGCTGCTAGTAGATTATAAGATTTTTTTAAGATAAAAATGGTTTAGTAATACACATTTTATGAATTAGTTCATAGCTTGAGGGAGAGATGTATTCATACCTTTCCCAAAGGTTCTCCGATTAACAATTCCGAGCCATTATACATTACACCACCCGCACATCCAAGCTTACAGCACCTGGTATTCCCAACCGATCACCCATCTAGCTATTAAACAGGCTCGACGTTGCTTAACTTTGGTGATCATACAGGGACCGGTGTTTCATTGTGATGTGGTCGTAAGCCTAGACTGAAAAAGATGTTATAGTTTCTAATTGGTTTAATGCAAGGTGATACAATTTTCTGAAGTAAGCCTAACAAAACAATCTGAATGAAAATAATTTCGAATTCAAAACATGATAAAATCATCGCAAATTGTTAAATTTATTTATGTTTTCTGGTTCAAATAAATCAGTTTTGCTTTCATATGAAATAATAAGCTTACAGGTTTTCTGACATAACATGACGCTCCTTGATTTATTATTAGGTCGGAAAATATAGCCTCTTGTATCTTTACTTCAAATCAAAACTTTTTAAAGACAGTTCTACATTAAATTTTGCAGAGCAGCAAAATTTAAAACGTTATCATTAAAAATAAAGTAGCAAAAGTTAATGAAACTCCATATTCTACAAATTTAAAAATACATTTTAATATTTTTATAAATCGATGTTTGCTTGCTCACTTCTTTTAGAGATTTCAGCATTTTGAATTTTAATTTTTTCACTTCAAATGACATGGAGAAAAACAGGGAAACTAATTATTTGAAAAATCAATAATATTTTGCGAAGTTTGGTGTCGAATTTAAAACAGGACCGGACAAAGACAATAACAAAAACCTTGGAATGTTTTTTTAATCATTTCACCCCAGGCAAGGCGATAAAAGCCATTATGAAGCAAGGGTTTATTGAGAGTGACTAAAAAAGGACAATAAAAAGATCGTAATTCAGGTAGACACAAGATGACGATTGGCGTTGCATTTAAAACTTAGTTGACAGGAAAACAAGAAGCCGGAAGTTACTTACACAAGAAGTGCGAGTAAAGAAACTATTATCATAGAACTTACGGATACATCTAGAAATTTCACCAGTGAAATTATGAAACCTAATTACCTTACTGCCTTGAATTCTTGAAGTCGAGGAACAAGATAGAAAAGATCAATAGAATAATTACCATACAAAAAGCACAGGAAAGTGCTATGTAACGGCGGTGAGAAAGTGATTGAATTCGAGATATCAGGTCCAGATCGATAACATTCCAGATTATCTAACTTATAAAATATAGATTGTGTTTGTGTGGATGTGTGTCTGTACGTTTATATATTGGATCGGATTTCCTACATTTTTCAACCGATTTCACAGGACTACGTAAAATTACCTTGCGTTGGTTCTGACAGCGCCAAAAATTGAAAAAACACAATTGTTTTTGTACGAAATCTATTTGAAAACACGATTAAGAAGCATTAATGAAAGGGGGACAACTCATATCGAGTTATACTTATTAATATCGAGTTATCGAATTATACTTATTATAAAACCCAGGTTGGTTGGTTGGTTGGTTGGTTGTGTGTGTGTGTGTGTGTGTCTCTCTCTCTCTCTCTCTCTGAGTGTGTGTGTGTGTGTGTGTGTTCGTTTATATATGGGATCGGATTTCCTACATTTTTCAACCGATTTCAACAAAAGTTCACTTTTTTTTTTGCAGATAGTGTTTCTTATTGTCTTGCACACTTTTTTCTTTATTTTTATATTCAGAATGCTTTAAAAATTCCATTTACAAGACAATTGTTTATAATAAAATTCTATTCAATCGGTAGACTGATAACTATTGAAAACAATGTTTTTCTTTGAGTTTGGATTTGACCAATTCGTAAAAAAAAGAAAAAAAGAAAAACTAATTAAGACATGCGTGTTCTTCAACCTTAAACAATAATCTTTGTCAATTTTATTTTTCAGTCTTTATGATGGCCGATACTTGATCTCTTACTGTTACATCACCGGGCAACGCCGGGCTCTACTGCTAGTTCTTTATATTTTTTTAATTGTCTCTAGATATATAGCAGAAGTAACAGACCACACGTTTGCGACAATATTCAAAGCTGAGACGAGTGCCATATATGAACGTAAAAGATGTATTCGGGCGAAAAACTTATCTGGCACGACACAGTGAATCAACTTTCCTAGCAGTAGATCTAACAAATAATTCAATATAAGCGCCCCAATTCACGCCAGTGAAAAACGCGAGACTGATTAACAGCAATGAGTGGCTCTCATGGAGGTTAGCATCAGCCATACTGATGGAGAGCAATCAGAAATATCTCGGAATTCGGAGGTTTACAACTATTCTTCATAGATTACCGAAAAGCATTCGATAAAACAAGAATGAGAAACACTTCCTGGAGTGTTAGGAAAGATTAACAGTCTGCATGTGGACAGAAAATGAGTTACATCAATAAAATAATTAACAGAAAAAAACAGAAAGTAAAGTATGAGAGATGTGTTTTCTCACCGGATCTATTTAATCTCTGCAGCGAGATGATTCTCAGAAAACAAGAACAACTTTCTTTATGTACCATGTCCTTTCAGGACGTACGCGATCATGACTCTCCACCACATTCTATCCCGTGAAGCTCTCAACAAGTTACTTCCCTCAGCTTCCTCCCCCAGATCACGTTCTGTCGTCCACTTGCTTAAGTCTCCTAGGTATGTCATTCCCTTGTTTATCTTTCCCTTCTTTCCTTTTATGTGCCATGTCCTTTCAGGATGTAGGCGATCATGGCTCTCCACCTCCTTCTATCCTTTGCAGCTCTCAACAAGTTCCTTCCCCCAGCTTCCTCCCCTAGACCACATTCTGTCATCCACTTGCTTAAGTCTCCTAGGTATGTCATGCCCTTGTATATCTTTCCCTTCTTTACCTTTATGTGCTATGTGCTTTCAGGATGTAGGCGATCATGGCTCTCCACCTCCTTCTATCCCTTGCTGGTCTCAACAAGATTCTTCCCTCAGCTTCCTCCTCCAGATCACGTTCTGTCACCCACTTGCTTAAGTCTCCTAGGTATGTCATGCCCTTGTTTCTCTTTCCCTTCTTTCCTTTTATGTGCCATGTCCTTTCATGATGTAGGCGATCATGGCTCTCCCTCTCCTATCCTTTGCAGCTTTCAACAAGTTCGTTCCCTCAACTTCCTCCCCTAGACCACATTCTGTCATCCACTTGCTTAAGTCTCCTAGGTATGTCATGCCCTTTTTTTATCTTTCCCTTCTTTCCTTTTATGTGCCATGTCCTTTCAGGATGTAGGCGATCATGTCTCTCCACCTCCTTCTATCCCTTGCAGCTCTCAGCAAGGTCCTTCCCTCATCTTCATCCCCTAGACCACGTTCTGTCATGCACTTGCTAGGGACGTAGTAAGATTTATTAGTGGTAGACGTAACCTTAGTAACATGAACTATGCAGACAACACACGGTTGTTGGTTAATTCAAAAGAAAAACTGAAAGAGATGAAATATTGCTCATGAATGAATACATCTCTATCTTTTATTTATAGAAAGTTAATTTTCTCTTGAACTAAACATAGCAACATTTTATTATTTATAGAACTACATAACACAATCAAATCGGATATTGTCAGATATTATTTATCACCAAACTCTACAGCATTGAAAATTTGTTGGCAAAAATATGAATATGTCGTCGTCCGAAAATAAGTAACCCGCTACAAAAAAAGGTTTACTCGATTCTATATATTTTAACCATCATCCAGACACGATAAGAAAGAATAGAATACACTTCCAACGTTCGTAACTTTTAATATAAAAGAGGGCTCAATAAATAGCAGGGCAATATTATTTGTATCACTCTTATTGTCTGGATGCTGTTAAATGTCAACTCGTAGCCATGACACATTTCTAGAATTATATATATATTTTTTTCTTTTCGATTAGTTTGAATTTAACGTAGGTCATATTTGATTCGTTGATCATGTTAAACCGTCAAGTCTTATATATATATATATATATATATATATATATATATATATATGTGTGTGTGTGTGTGTGTGTGTGTGTGTGTGTGTGTGTGTGTATGTGTGTATGTGTGTATGTATGTGTGTATGTGTGTATGTGTGTGTGTGTGTGTGCAAAAATATATAAAAAATAGGAAATAACTCGTTAGGTAAATAATCTTTAGTATTTTTGTTATTATTTTTAAAAAACAGTGTTCGATACAAAAGTAGAGCCAAAATATAATTATTTACTTGAAAATATGATTCCATCCATGTGTTCTCATGTTTCAAAACAAGAGCCGAAACATGAGAACTCTTATGTAGCGATGGAATCATATTTTTAAATAAATAATTATATATATATATATATATATATATATATATATATATATATATATATATTTAAAAAAGGGAGATAATCTTGCTTTTGAAACCAAACTAATCGTTTACTCGCCAGTAATTTACAATCGCCTGAGTCGACGCATTGTTATGCGTTGAAACACTACTGCAATTTTGTAACGATTCTTACATGATTTGTTGTAATAACCTAAAATAAATAACATTTTAATCATTACTGATAATTTTTTGTAATATGACAAATATAAATAGAGTACGCACACTACACTGAAAACAGGTCCTAGAAAATCAGCCTTCATATGCTATCTCAGTAATGGCTCCATGTAGGAAAGAACCCGCTCCCGACTTTCAGAAATGTATTACGTATTTCCACCAACAAGACAACAGGTACAAATATATATTCAGGCCTGAAGTCCAGCAAAAAACACTTGCCAGAATGTACACGATCACAAAAAAGGAAAAATACGTACAGAAGCAATTGACACCATGAGATATTTTATTTATCAGGGTTTATCAGATTTTATCAGGGTTTGATGAACCCTGCCCCGCAAAAAAAAAAAGAAGTCTGCTATGGATGTGCCTAATAAGGTTATAAAATTTCGTTGTGTGGATGTTTCCACAACGAGATCTGAACAGTTGACTGATTGATTTGATTTTTATGGCTTATCAGCCTTTTGCAGGTTGTTTAAAGCCAGAAAATATTTTTAGATTGTAATAATTTTATTTTTGAGGCGATAACGCTCTACTGATAAAAGCCCAACTAATTATACCATAGATGGAAGGAGAACGGTTGGATTCATACCATTCCCAAGGGTATTTGAGCGTAAGTGAATATAATTTGAACACGTCTCTCCGATTTCTAATTCTGAGCCGTTATCCATTACACCAGCCGCACATCCAAGTTTACAGCACCACGTATTCCAAAGCGGCCATTCATCTAGGTACTGACTAGATTCGACGTTGCTTAAATTGTTTCAACGTGATAATAACAATGGCTCACCTATTTGGTAACCGCGTAGGAAACACCTTTTGAAACCGAGATCCAAAGAGACCGGATTCAAATATGAACAGAAAAATAAGGATAAACATTCAACGTTTTTGGTCAAATGGAACAAGAGTTAACCTATTTCTGTATTGCAGAAATCCAGGAAATTTCATATGCCCGTGGTATCAACACTTAAGCGTCATGTTGAAAATATCTTTTGGTGAGGTTGTATGTGCTCCAATGGCAATGGTGATCAGCATTTCCTCAATTAAATTGGGAAATTCTAAAGAGCTTTAGGATATTTTTAATATTTTATGTTAGTATTCTACAAAGTGTGTATGAGCTCAATTGTATAAGAAAACGACATCAATACTTACCTGCGTTCTGGGTATGACGATAAACTACATCCGCGTCCTGGGTAAGACGATAAACTACGTCGGACAGCAAGGCCTCTGATCAGGAGGTTTTGAGGAGCATGAAACCACTTCTTAATTGCTGGTGTTCCCAGGTTCACCTTTACCCGGGGTGGTAGCACCTGTTAGGGTCCCAGCTATGGGCAAATAGTTAACCCCGAAACTGGGGTAAAAAAACTATGAAAGTGAAAAATAGGTTTTAATACCAGAAATACTTTGTAAAAAATTATCAGCAATAAATTTTTGAAGAAAAAAAACTATTCCCAGCAATACATTTTTGAAAAAAAAATATTACCAACAATACGTTTTTGAAAAAAAAAATATTACCAGCAATACATTTTTGGAAAAAAATATTACCAACAATACGTTTTTGAAAAAAAAAATATTACCAGCAATACATTTTTGGAAAAAAATATTACCAACAATACGTTTTTGAAAAAAAAAATATTACCAGCAATACATTTTTGGAAAAAAATATTACCAACTATACATTTTTGAGGAAAAAAATATTACCAGTAATACTTTTTTTGAAATTAAAAAATTATTACAAGAAATAGATATTTTACAAAACAAAATATTATCAGCATTACATTTTTGTAAAAAAATATTACCAGCTATAAATTTTTGAGGAAAAAAATATTACCAGGAATACTTTTTTTGAAATTAAAAAATTATTACCAAAAATAGATATTTGACAAAACAAAATATTAACAGCAATAAAATTTTGTCGCCATTAAATAAACCATTAAGTTTGATATACCGTAAAACAAAACAAACTAAACCAAATCAATACTTATCTGGTGATTAAGGTCGATGTAACTTCGGATTTATTGAAAAGAACTTTGCGTAACATTACTGTCAATGTCTATTCGATGTAACCAGAGTTGTATAACAGCTACGAGACAATATGGGATTTATTTGACGCCGTACACATAGGTTTAATTCGCGGTTGTAGACGCGTATGTGCCAGGACAATACCTTCTTCAATAAAAATAGCAGTTCTGCTCATAATCTTCCGGGTTTTGGCTCACTTGACCGAAAGCAAGAACAAGACCGGTCCGAGCAACAAAGAGAAAGGGAACGATATTAAATGAATAAGTGTTTGCTAACTTAGATTTGAAGACATGACCTCAAGTATGCGACACCTAGTGAGGATTGATCTCACCATAAAGTAGTTGTAATTGATTGTTTGATCTGTTTTTTACAGCTTATCAACGTTTTGCAGAAACAGAAAATATTTTTAATCTGTAATAATATTGGGGCAGATAATAATGATTTACTTATACAAGTTCATAGCTGGGGGAGAAGAGGTGAATTCATACCTTTCCTCAAGGTATTTTAGCGTAAGTGAATGAACCAAACTGAAATTCGAACTCAGCTCTCCGATTTCCAATTCCGAGCCATTATACATTACATCACCTGCACATTCACGCTTACAGCACCTGGTATTCCACAAACGGTCTTTTATTTAGATACTGACCAAGCCCGACGTTGCTTACCTTTGGTGATTGTACGAGAATCGATGTTTCAACGTGATATGGCAGTAAGCCTATAAAGTAGTAATCGTCTATTAAGTTTGATATCGACTATTACCAACCGAGAATGTGGACGTACCAGTTACAAAATTATGTTCGGTATGGATGTTTAACAACATACAGGGAAATTTTGGGTTCCTTCTTTTTTGAAAGGTTTTTGCGCAAAGGGTACACATCAGTCTCTACCAACAATATGTGAATAGCATGTGCCCGTTCTGTGATGGCATAGCTACCAAATCCGTCAGTTCACGTCCACTCATTTAACTCATCCTCTTTTCTGGACTATTCTGATATCTTCTGGCTAATACTTTCACCATTTGTGTATTTTTTTTAAAACCCGTATTACTCTATGCATGGCAGTAGAGCCACTAAGACACAAGTGGTTACAAATTTTAAAAGAATTAGGAACAGAAACATTAATAATGAGCAGAAAGAGAAAAGAGTAATAAGGAGGACGGTAAATAAAGATCGAGATGGCATTTAAATTTTTGCAGATTAAAATTAGCTGGAAAGCAAGGAGCCGGAAGGGAGTTCCACAAGCGAGAAGTGTGAGAAAAGAAACTGTTAGCAAAAAATTTACGGTTACATCTAGCCAGCTCAGCTATAAATTGATGACATCTCAACACCAGTCTAAAACAAAGTACTACTTAGCGTAGTAAGGAAAGGACTCGGTGTCGCCATCGATTGTCGATGGCCTACCACAAGCAAAGCACCATATACCTATCTCGAACTTTCAATAGACCATTTCGAAACCAATGGAGATATCACGCATCACTTGTCCATTGAGAACGCTTTTGCCAGCATCGCTTCTACGAAGCGGTATCCAATACCTTCCGGTCTGTTGCACGTGGCCAATGACGTCAGTGATGACGCAAGTAGTTCCGCCCGGCAACTGATCTCCGCTGTTGCTTCATTGGTAAGAGTAACACTGTGTCTATTGACCCACCCGTATTTACAATTTATTTCGTCTCCCTTTTTCTTCTTTGCTTTCTTTTCTTTTTTTCTCTCTTTTATTTTCTTTTCTTTTTAGGCTATATATCTGGAAGCGATGTTGCTACTTGGTTGAAGAGCTGTTAGGCTGATACGGCATTTTTGTAAATAGAAGGCGCGATAATGAAATTGCTGTAGTTGTTATTACAAAGCTTAATTCTGACACAAGTATGCGATCCTCAATGAGAATCGAAATTATCAACAATCATATCTACAAGTCCAGCTTGCTAACCATTATTACACAACGAGGTGGCGCTCTTTATTTACAAATCTTAACTTAGTTGTTCATTACTTAAACTTAGCTTAATTTTGACACAACACCTTAAGTACGGGGTACCCAGTGAGGATCGAACTCAATAACTGCGCATGATATTGTCACTTAGCATAAAAAAAATTCATGGATTCACTTTTGTCGATATTATTAGGTTGGTGCAAAAATAATGACGCAATAATGTCGTTTTTGACGTTAAAAAATACGTCAAAAAACGACATTATTACGTCATTATTTTTGCACCAACCTAATACTTCTTCGATGTGACATGGTCTGCTATACATTTACGCTTCTATCTGTCCTTTTTACTTTCAATATATCCTGTGAGTGTCAAATTCGCCAAGGACTCCTTCCTCATTATGGATCTTAAACATTTCAATTGTCTCATTCTAATATTAAGTATTGGATTGGTGCATAATTATCAGGCGTTTTTGTAGGCGAATTATTTGTTAATAAAAATTACTGTTTTGTTTATTTTTTTAAATAAAAATATTTTATTTTCAGATTATAAAAATGCGTATCGATAATCATACGCTCCGGAATAATCATTTAAAAATGTTATTGTTGAATAGTTGTTTCTTTTTTCATAATAAATATTAGGAAATTGACAAGGTCTGACAATTATTTTAAGATATTTTTATGTTTATACTTTCTTTTTTTATAGATACAAATATTTAAGTAAATGTAGGTCGGTATATGTTGTTAATACTGTTTATTATAAACAGAGCATTTACTTAAATATTTGTATCTATAAAAAAGAATGTATAAACATAAAAATGTCTTCTAATAAATATTGTTTACAAATGCCAGATAATTATGCACCAACCCACACGAAGAAAGAATGTAAGATCGTTTACAAGCGGAAGGGCTCAAAATACGAGTTACAAATTGCAAATGCCAAAATCAGGCAAAATCGGGAGTTTAACTTTCTAGGAAGTCTTGTAAATTTAATATTCACAGGTCGTACTGGGAGGAAAGAGTGAAAGAAAGCAAGATTTTCACCCTATACAAGGCCCGGAAGCCACTCGAGGTTGAGGGTTACAGAGTAACAGGCACAGCTTATGCGGATATATGTGGAAGATAAAGATTAACCCTAGACTTGAATAGATTAAGATTGCATCTTCATGGGAGTCAGTTTAATTAGACAGCAGTTCGTGAGGAGAAGAGAATGACGGTCGTTTGCTACAATGGGCGTGGCATGACGTGTCTTAGCTGTGAAGATTAGAACTGTCAGAGCTAAGGAATATAGTTTGTTTGAACATTTTCCACGGAAATAGCGATAGGCTGGCGACGTTTTGTCTGTTGGAAAGGGTTTGTAGATGGAAAACAATTCATCACCCACAAGGATGCGGAAAAGCTTTTTGGCTCTATCGAGAGTGGAAAGCGACAACTGGGCAGCTCCTGCCCATATATGGCAGCAGTACTCCATTTTCGACCATTTTCCGGTATCTTTAGGAATGGATCGTATGTAAGAGTCCACTTGAGGTTTGGGTTGAGTTTAAGTCACAATAAGTGCTCAAGAAAACATCCGTTCAACACGATTAGTGAAAGTTCTGGGTTCGATGGGGGATGGTGGGATGTCACTAGTTTGATTTTCGAGGCATTGAATGTAACAAGCCAGATGTTCCTTCACTGAGCTGTCAAGGGAGAGATCAGCTGCCAAGCTCTGTTCATCTGGTCACACTTATATCATCATCATATTCACAAATGATTGGAGTATATTCTTAGGCAGAACCTTGGGAGATACCTGTGTTGATCGCTTGGGACTCGGAGGATTGGCCGTTAACAACTACCTGCAGAGACCTCCCCAATATGAAGGTCTTTATGATTGAGAAGATTTATATCTTATGCGAGATGTATTTGTTATCTAGTGACTTACTGATTCTGTGAGTAATCGCAGTTAGGATATCAATCAGTGACTAAAAAAAAATTCTCTAAGATCGAGGATAAGTCTAGGTTAATACTCTTAAGGACAACCATTGTGATTTTGTCTGGGCTGATGTCCTTAGGGACAAGACTTTTGATATGTCTCGTGGCTTCCCCCTCTGTAATGTTGATATTGCTAGATTGTGCTACGTGAGGCAAGGGAAGTCGAGGAGACGTTGGCCATTCTCATCTACTATTGAGTTTGAAGCAAAGGTCAGGAATTTATAGAGATCCATAATCGTCTACGTCTCGAAGAGGTATGACAGATAAATAACGATAATAACCCAAATATTTTTTGTTATAATGAATTTATTTTTCTCGTTTATATTGTTATTGCTTACACGACCATATTTTTTACATAAAATATCTTTTAAAATTTCCCTGCGTCTTATATGCCATATGTAGGTATAAAATTCGCGATAGTCGGCCGAAATTAGCTCCCTGACAACTTTAGACTTTAGAGTACCTTTCATATGACTATTGTTATTATTTAAAAGGGTTTTATGCAAATTGAGAGTGTTATCATTGATAATATTCATTATATTAATTTCATCATGTTTAATATTAGTACTTTGTTTCATTAAAATTATATTCAATAAATTCAAATTATATAAATTCAAATTATATACATTCAAATTATATATATACCGTCAAATACGATAATCTCATTCATCCTTCTTTATTTCGAAGTTTTTATTACAATTTTTACTCTCTCTTATTCTCGTTGCTCTTATCCTTCAGTTATATGCTATTCATGATACACGCTTAGGCGATCATGTATCTTTCGATACATGACTGACGAGGCAGATTTTTCCCCGCGGTAGGTTGCCATTTCTTTTTGCAGTAGACCATCCATTTGTCCTGCTATTTATCTATAGCGGGGGGAAGAAGGGCATCAGTGAATGTAATGGATTTGACTGGAAATCGAACTCAGCTCTCCGGTTCCTCAATCCGAGCCGCTATCTATTGCTCCGCCGTTCCTCTTATCCTTAGCTTTCTGATATGTGCATGTCTGGCGTTTCTTTTAATATTCTCACTCTCTTCTAGGCCCCTTCTTCTTCTATGTTTCGTCTTCCTTCTGGAGGAGTTCGAACATGGCTCTTCATAACTTTTTGTCCTTTTTTTATTTTTTAGCAAAGTTTGTATTATTTGAAGAAATGTAGATCGTTAGTATCTTGATTTTGTCATTATTTTCTCTTCGTGTTAAACCTGCTATCCATTTCAGTTGTCGCTGCTGTTGAAAATCCTCAAGTGAAATGGTTTCTATTATCTGGCATAGTTCGTTATTTTAGATTCTGCAGCGTCAGTTCACGAAGTTCGAAGAAGAATGTTCCTCGCGAAGACCTACAGGCTTATTCGCTCGAAGCCACTTTTACACATCGATCTGAGAAATCGTTTGTATATAGCTGATTGTTTAGATATTTCTGAACAAGTTTGGTCCCATGCATGACATCCATATGGAAGTCTCGCTCTGACGAGGATATATATATATATATATGTACACATACATATATACTCACACACACATATATATAGCCATACACAGCACACACACACGCACGCACACACACACACACACATATATATATATATATATATATTACTAATGTTAACCCAATACAAGGCTCAAGGGCCACTCAAGATAGAAGGTCACCGTGTGAAGCTGTATTAGTCCAAGAAAAGGCAAGAAGTGAAGTTCTTGGGGCTATGCAAGAAAGCTGTTCTCTTAAGCAAATTCTAGATTTGAAGAGGTCAAAATTTAATTAATGAATAAAATTTCAGAGTTCAGTCAGAGATTTTACAAGGAACCGGAAACCCAACCCTAAACAGAAAACAAGGGATAAACCTCCACTCCTGTTCAAAAAACCCAGAAGGAGTATAAACCGTACGTTAGGCAAAACTATCTAATTATATATATATATATATATATATATATATATATATATATAGCTGGCGTTAATAAAACAGTGCTCGATATAATACAAAAATCTTATCAAGTATATAAATATACATATTATCCCTTACCTTGCATGACTCGTAGTACCATGCACAACGCAATCTCCAGGTGCTGAGTATAGATTGAGAGTTACGTAATTTAAATTATCTGATTATTGCAGTGCTGGCGCAGTTGTATATTGTACTGGGATTAGAGTTTCTTTAATTGAAAAAATGATATTTGGTATTTAAAATAAACGGGATTTGTATACATATGGGAAATTATTTATATACATATTTTAGTGTTGTGAACATTATTTTTTATTTTTTGTATTAAGCATAAAGTGAAATTACGTGTACGTAATAAAAAACATAATTTACATTAAAACTTAATCATGATCAACGAATCAAGCAGATATTTATTTTTATGCCTACATGTAACCATCAATTCATTTCTTTTGTTTAAAGGTTAGGGTTATTTAAGTGTTCAAACTAATTTTTCAACAAGACATGTTACATCTATTTCATTTCCCCTTATAAGATTTGGCTCTTGTTATAATCTCCCAGGTGATAGAAGGTGTAGTATTACCATCATTCTTTAATTGCCATAAATATTTAGAGAGAGCAGTGTTGTTTTTGTTAGCTCAGTATACAATTTTGTCATTCATACATTGCGTTGTGCATGAATCTACGAGTCGTGCTTTCGTTGAGGGATAATATGTATATTTATTAATATATATATATATATATATATACACTAGCCAAATTATCCGCGCCTTGCTGCGTCACGCTTTTTGTGAGAAAATGATGATTGATTTTAAATAATTGTTATAATTTGTGGTGAAAAATGAAGCATTTGAATAGTACTCAATGATCTTGCCGATGTGACCTCGATCTTCTGGTTTTCTCCTATATTTTGTATATTAGTCATTCCCTTGTTCAAAATTAAATTAAATTTAAAATAAAGGTGAAATAATAATTTTTCTAAATTTTTTAATGCTAAATCTTTTATAGATATCGGTAGATATTTTTTTTTTAAATGCAACTCCGGCGTGACGTGAAATTTTTCTGTGAAAGCCGTACAGTTGCCTTATCGAGGAAGCCTTGGCTGTCTTCCAATTACATTTCTTTAAATGTAAATCAGTAAACCATTCTTTATTTTACCTAACCGAATTTATTTACTAGGTAGGTTTCGTTTGGTTTGTTTTGGTTTACGGCATATCAACCTCAGTGGGTTATTTAATGCCCACAAGATTTTTATTGCTGATAATATATTTTCTTCAAAAATGTATTGTGGGTAATTTTTTTTTTTTTTCAAAAATGTACTTCTGGTAATAATGTATTGTTGGTAATAATTTATACTTCCACAAGTTCATTGTTAGTAATAATTTTTGCAAAAAGTATTGCTGGTATTAAATCCTATTTTTTTACATTTTCATTGTGTTTTGACCCCATTTTGGGGCTTAATTATTTGCCCATAGCTGGGATTCTAACAGGTGCTACTACCCCGGATCAGGGTGGACCTGGGAACACCAGCAATTAAGAGGTGGTTCCACGCTCCTCAAAACCTCCTAATCAGAGGCCTTGCTGTTGGATGTAGTTTATCTTCATAAACCGGCCGCTGACCGGGGTAGTATGCGCCGACCCTGTGACGAAGATATCACTTTAGTGTACTGAGGATAATATTTCATTTCTTTGTGTACTTTTTATTACTTGTATATTTAATGAACGGTGGTGGATACCTGTTAGCAGGTGAATAAGAGACTTGAAGCAACAGTAATTTGGTTCTACAGAAGGATACTGAGAATAACATGGACCTAACATTTGAGCAACGACGAAATTTTAGAAAAAATGGAAACAAGAAGGAAACTTATGCTTAAAATCAGGAATAGACAGTTGAAATTTCTAGGGCACATAATGAGGAAAGAAGGCTTCGAAAATTTGACACTCACAGGACAGTACTGATGGCAAGAGAAACAGAGGAAAATAATGCATAACCTACTTCGTGAGTTTGAGTATATGGATGGCGGAATGGTACGGCTTAGGAGAATTAACAAAACGACAAAATTCATTAAGAGCTACAAAGGACAGTAAATTGTGGATAGTCATGATTGCCAACGTCCTGAAGTTGTATGGCACATAAATTTGATAATACGGTTATTTGACCAAGAGATCAACGAAATGAAATGATTTGATGGAATTATTATATACTAGCAGGCTTCGCCCACTCACTATCGCTTCGTTAAGTAAGATATATTCACTACTTGAAATATTTGAAACAAAAATTTTAAATGAACAGTTCATTCATAAATTAGCTTGTTATAGTTAAGAAAAGTTTTACAAATAGATGCCAACTTGTTGAAGGCCAAGTAAACTGCAAATTTCAAACACATTTCTCCACTATATAAGATGATATTCCTAAACAGAAATATTTTTGATATGAAAATAAAAATAATCTTTGAATAAGAGAACAGTGATGAAGGATGGTTAATTAATGAAATAAACTTTTTAAAATCAATATGCAAATTAGTTAAACCTGAAGAGTGATATTGCCTAAGTAATATATAATACAGTTGTGACGCCCCTGTGCTGTATCATGGCTATGACTAGCTTGGACCGGCTCTGACCAGTTTGGACAAGCCAAGAACAGCTATGACTAGCTTAGATCAGCTTGGACAAGCTATGGCCAGCTTAGACCAGCGGCCTGAGGGAAAGCACTCGGATCCCCACGTTAAAAACTGACCTTGTGTCACAATACTTTCCTACACCAGGGCTTCGTCCCTGTGCTGGTGGTATCACGGCTACGACTAGCTTGGACTGGCTATGACCAGCTAAGACTCTCAGTTGCGTCTCTGTTCTTGGACAGAGTGTACTCAGGGGAGACTCCGTCAAAGGACAGAGTCGCAACAGAGAAAAATCGCATCGAGGCCAGCGCAACCGACGGGGGCTGCGGACAATTTTTGTTCCTGGCCCGGGTGTACGCACTCGGGTTCCCACCTTAAAAAAAGACCTTGTGTCACAGCTCGTCTTAGTGGGTAGACAGACTAAATACTTAGTGTGTAAATTACTACAAAGTAAAGCTGGAGCTTTTTAATCTCAGAATTCGTGAAAAACTCAGCTCCAATTTTGCATTCATATAGATTCCATCATATAGGTTTTACTTAATTAGCTATTATGTTTCTCTAACTCTTCAAATGTTGAATGCATAACTAATTCAAATTTCTATTTTCCTATCTTTAAATTTATCTTATAAAGTGCCCCCTGTTCTGTCAGCCATGAAAAAAAAATGGTTTGTACGGAAAATAAGGATCTACGTGCATCAAATCGTCTTTAAATTAAGTGGTAACAGAAAAATTATCGTTGAACTTTTAAAAGTTAAGCATAAACATTAATTCAGTATGCAGCAATCAATTTTGAGTTCTTCTGTATATGGGAGATTAGAGCTTTTGAACACCTCTAAATTGCTGCTCTTTTCAGATCCACCCTGACCCAACGTGGTAGCACCGGTTAGGGTCCCAGCTACGGGCAAATAGTAAACCCCCAAACAAAACAGTATGAAAGTAGAAAAATACATATTTATATTAAAATGACCAACAATACATTTTAAAAGCAAGATTACCAATTGATACATTTTCTGTAGTTGAAGGCATACAAATGCGCTCAAAATATTTAGATTTTGGCAGTAAATAAACCATAGAGGTTGATATGCCGCTAAATAAAATCAACAAACCAAATAAAAAAAAGTAAAGCAGAGTCGATAGATATTTATTTTTTTTTCGCCATTACAACGAAAAGCTGTACACAGAAAGAGTAAAACTAGAAAAAGATTTTGAAATGTACGGTGATTTTCGACGAAAATGCTACCGACATGTTGAAGCTGCTGGACATATAAATATGCATTTAGTGTTTCACTGCATTTAAAGTAATCTAAATGACGCGCGACAAACCTTTCATTTATGTTGCTCAGTTTTTGTGACAGCTTGTGGATATATGTTCTCAATCGACGGCCTTTTGCATTGAACATTGTCGTATGTAACCCATTTTTCATCACCTGTTACATTATTAAACTTCCATCAACCAAGGTAAAGAAAAGTAAAGCTGAATCAATAGAAAATAATTTTCTCCGTCCTAACAACTCAGAGCCACATACAACATGATTAAAGCTAGGAAAAGATTTTGGAATAAATGGCGATTTTCGACGAAAATGCTACGTACAGGTTGAAGCTGCTGGACATATAAATGTGCATTTAGATTTTGGAATTAAAAAAAACCTCATACAAATTGATATGCTGCTAAATAAAATCAATGAACCAAGCAAAAAAAAACAACCTAAAACAGAGTCGATATATATATATATATATATATATATATATATATATATATATATATATATATATATATATATATTCCATGACAACGAAAAGCTGTACACAGGAAGAATAATGCTAGGAAAAGATTTTAAAATGTAGGGTTATTTTCGACAAAAATGCTACCGACACGTTTAAGCTACTGGATGTAAAAAATGTAAATTTAGTGTTTTATTGCGTTTTAAAAATTCTAAATGAATAATACCCCAATGATCTTATCAAACGCACGGCATTTGCCTTTCTTAGTAGTTCATGTGATTGTCGAATACAGGATTCGAATAAAAGTTAATCATTAGGCAATATGGTTGCAGTGAAACGACTAACATTAATATTAACATTAGAGATGAAAACAGATATTACACTTTTATGCAATTCATTGATTCGTTTTCTATAGTTTATCAACCCTTTGCAGGTTATTTAAAACCAGAAAATATTTTTACATTGTAAAATATTTTTTTAAATAAAAATGGTTTAGTGATACATGGCTTACTACTTTTGTTAGTAGGTTGTTAAGATATATTTTTGCCTTTTACGTGGAACATTGTTATATGGAAACTACCTTTCATCGCTTGTTATGACATATTTAAGGAACGGTTAGTTAGAATGATACATTCGTCATTATAACTGGTTTCTCCAAAACGAAACCTAATATAACAGATGTAATGTTAAATCAGGAAGAAGCAGTTGAAATTTCTGGGCCACGTAAGGAGGAAGCAGGGCTTTGAAAATCTGATACTTCCGGGACAGATTTCGCGAAAGAGGTTCGGAGGAAAGCAACGCGTAACATATTTGATGGGCTTCAGCAAATAGATGGCGGAACAGGGTTTGGGAGAAGTAACAAAAAACAAAACTTATTTAGAGCTACAAGGGACAGGAAGATGTGGAGGGCCACGATCGCCTACGTCCTGAAGGGATACGGCACATAAAAGTAGAAGATTGTTAAATATACTTAAATATTTTTTATGGCACGGGTAAACGGTAATATCTAATAATGGACAAATACATTGAAAAGCACAGAAAGAAGAAAGAAATGAACAAATAAAGACAGAAAACATAGTCAATTATTAGTGCTATTTTACGGCTCGCTCTTGGGGAAAATTCCCAACGCTGCGTCTAAGTACGAATCGGAAAGTGAAGATAATTTTGTGCAAATTTCTATTAGGTAAATTTAATTTTCACACCGGTTGCAATAAACGAAGAGAATTACATTCTGCACAGAAATGAGTGAAAATGATTGGAAAGTAAACAAAACCAATCTATATGTCTGGACGCGAAGATGTGGATCTGTCTTTGTGTTTTGAGGCGACACAAAGGCGGTATTCTTTGGATCGATTTAAACCACTTCTATGGATCAGTTGATTTATTCTGAAAAGATGGGGGTGCGGATGAGAAGGAGGAATACGATACTTTAAAGTCGATAATTTTATTTTTTATTTTTTTTTTTTGGTTGTTTGTAAATAATACATAAAGCGGCGGATACATATCGGAAATCGAAGGTTTACGACTTAAAAATAATTCATTTCACAAAAAAAAAGCCTAAATAATGCCAATGAAACATGTCCATGATAGAGAATCGATAATATTTAAGTTGCTACTGAAAGGGCATCTTGTTAACCCCCTCCTCCTAAACACAGGCTAATATTTACCACCCAGTCCCTCTACAAAAGGGCCAATTCACAGCTCTCGCTTTCAGTGTGTACGATGTCTGTCCGGAAAGTATTCAGCTATATTGTATTTGATCATTTTCTCTCTCCTCTTTCTCTCGTCTTTTTGAGAAAGAATCGCATTATCTAAGTCTGACCCCCTCCTACAAGGTAGATTTGTTTCCCTCTTACTTCTGGTTTTTGTCAAAACTGAAAGCGCCTTGAAGAGAGTGAGTGAGTGAGTGAGTGAGTGAGTGAAGGAGAAAAAATTCATTTCGTGGGCGAGATTAAAGAGAACGCAGTAATACAGATGTTGAAGTTCTCGAAGAGGAGTTTGTAGTAAATGGGATAAGTGTATACAGTTTCCAGAGGGTATACTTTAAAATGGATTAAGACAACAATGCCCTAGAAAATCTCAAACTCGCTATTCAGTTGTGATTCGTCTGGTGACAAGCTTCCTAACCATTACACCGCATTGAAGAGTGCAATATATATATATATATATATATATATATATATATATATATATATTGAAGAGTGCAATATATATATATATATATATATATATATATATATATATATATATATATATAAAGGATGTATAAACATAAAAATGTTTTAAAATAATTGTCGGACTTTGCCCATTTCATAATACGTATATATATATATATATATATATATATATACACGTATTATGAAATGGACAAAGTCCGACAATTATTTTAAGACATTTTTATGTTTATACATTCTTTTTATAGATACAAATATTTAAGTAAATGCTCGGTTTTATAATAAACAGTATTAATAACATTTACCGGCCTGAATGTCTGAGAAATTTTCATAGAAAATATTTTTCGACCGACAGAAATGATAATGATTTAGTGATACATGTCTTACTAATTAGCCTATAACTTGGGGAAAAAGGTGGAGTCATACATTTTCCAATCGAATTTAGGTATAAGTGAACATAATGAACCCAACTGGAATTGGAACTCAGCTCTCCGACTAACAATTCCGAGCCCTTATCTATTACACCACCCACGCATTTAATCTTACAGCACCTGATATTCCCAGGCAGTCAACGATATTGGTACTGACCAGGTTTCAACTTTATATGGCCTTAAACCCACTTTTATTACAGTGCGATGGGTAGGGAGCGAATAAAAATCTAACTCGAGGAGCACTGGTTGCTCAATCAGTGAATGACAAATGGTAGCTATAATATTAGCCGTTTTCGTATAATTAAACATTTGGCAATCACTGACTGAGCAACTAGTACTGCTTTTGGTTGTTTCATAAGCACAAAAGCTGTTATCGCTTTTTCCAGTACCGATGGGGGTTTTCTTCCTAGCTTTTTGTTTAAAGTAGTGTGGAATTTCAACATCTTGATTACGTCATTATTTTCTCTTCGAGTCACATGTGCTATCCATTTTAGTTGTTGCTGCTCTTGGCAGTCTTCAAGTGATGTGGTTTTTGTGATTTGATACGGTAAATGTTTGTGATTCTGTAGCGCCAGGCCAGAATGTCCAAAGAAGCATTGGTTTTTGACAACTTATGCTTTTACTCGCTCAAGGCCTAGTTTATCCATTGATCTTAGGAAGCGGTTGTATACAGATGATAGATTAGATATTTCTGAACTGGTTTTGCGCCATGCGCGGATCCATATGAAAGAGGTTACTTAAAAACATGACTCGAGTTTTGAGTTTGATGTTTTGGTTTCGTAGCCCATTTGTTGGCCGAAACTCTTCCGGCACATCCTATTATATGTACACTTTCCTTTCTCATTTACTTAATTTGTTATAACTAATCGTTACGCCGAGGTATTTGAACTTTTTAGTATATACCACTTCCATATTCTGAATTTTTATCATGGATTTTGGGTTAGTGCCATCTTATCCTTTTATTTCAATTCCAGATAAGGAAACGCTTAATATTACCATTAATATTGGCTAAAAGATGGTGATCAGATCAGCAAGTATAAGGATATTAAAGAGTAGAAATTTAAGGGGAAATCCATTTAGTTTATTTCATTGTCGTAAACCGAATATTCTGGCGTATAAATTCGAATATTTTGACATTAACGAAGCAGAACCTGTTTAAGAAATCGCCCACAAAGTCATTTACTAAGGATTATTTTTAAGTACAAAATAAAGTCCTTTTATTCCGTCTTTAAACTTTATGGGAAATTTAATTATTTCGAAACCTTCTGAATTGTCCGCTAATGGAAATCTCGGCGAAGTTTTCTCTTCATTTCGCATCGAGACTTTGCCGATAATAAAATTCCTATTTGATTATCAAGCGACCGGTCGGGAGTTGTTTACTGAATGACATAAACAAACGTTTCATCTCCACAACGATGACTATCGTCACCCGAGCAACGAACAGGCATCCGTGTTATTAGCTCCATGGTTGCCCAAGTCTGTCAGGTGTGTTGCCGTATGTGTATATCGAAGTCATGACGGTCGCCGCCATAATTTTGCAAGTGGTGAATGTTTGAGATTGCATCGCGCTCGCCAAATTTTGCAGTCACTGTTCCTAGTTAGACTAAAATCACCGGCAATAATATTTTGCATATGTAAATGACAAGTGTAAGAAAATGGAAGACATTTTTAACAAGGTGATATTTTATATTTTTCTTTTTATATAACTGAGTAAAAAGAGAGAAAATACACTAGTATGATTGCGAAAGAAAGTGTGGAATGTCAATATCTTGATTATGACATTGTTTTCTCTTCGAGTTACATGTGCTATCTGTTTTAGTTGTTGCTACTCTTGGTAGTCCTCAAGTGATGTGGTTTCTGTTATTTGGTACAGTTCTTTGTGGTTGTGATTCTGCAGCACAGAAGTCCACAATGTTCAAAGAAGGATGATATTTGCCAAGACCTTCAGGCTTTACTTAATGAAAGCCTTTTTTCACTACTGACATTAGGAAGCGGTTGCATACAACCGACAGTTTAGAAATTTCTGAACTGGTTTGGCGCCATGCGTGGGATCCATATGAAAATCTCCATCTGAAGAGGTTACATAAGAACATGACTCGAGTTTTTAGGCTGATGTTTTGTAGTTATTTGTGGTATTGGGCGAAACTAACCTATTCTATGTTCAATTTATTTTTCTTCTATATTTAATCCTCAAGTGATGTGGTTTCTGTTTCAAGTGATTTGGTACAGTGCTTTCTTTGTGATTCTGTAGTGCTCGTTCACAACATTCAAAGAAGGATGGTTTTTGCCAATACCATTAAGCTTTCAGTCGCTGAAGGCCTAGTTTCACCATTGATCTTAAGAAGCGGTTGTATAAAGCTGACAGATTAGATATTTCTGGACAAGAAATATAGAACTCTCGATCTGACGTGACTATTTAAGTCACGACGGCGGCCGCCATAATTTTGGGATAGGTATGTGGTGAACATTCTTTCTCTCCTCTATCGTTAAAAATGGACTCTGCCTGCTTATAAATAGTTCTGTTTATACTAATTGTTCTATTGTGTTGGATAAAACCTAATTTGGGTTACTCTGCTCCATGTCTTGTTTGCATGTTGAGATTGTTCCTAGTAAGACTAAATCATCATCATCCTCATCACTCACCCCCATTCGGATCCACTCGACGATTTAATCGTCGAGGGGATTCGAATGCAAAAGCCTTATTGAATCTCTTCCACAACGGTCTATCAACGGAGGATATTCAATATGACTTCTGCATGCATTCGTATCCTCTCTACAATTGCAAAAGTCAAGCGGATGATGATGATGATGATAATGATGATGATTTAGTCTGACTAGGAACAGTGTTGCAACATTTGGTGACCACGATGCAATCTCAAGATGCACATATCACAAAACTATGGCGGCCACTGCTGTGGCTCGAAAGGCTAAAAGCAATGACAATAATATCTTGCACGTGTAAATGAGAAGGGAATGAAAATGGAAGACGATTTCAACAAGGCTATATTTTATATTTTTCTTTTTATATAACTGAGTAAAAGAGAGAAAATACACTAGTACGCATGCTAAGGAAAAAATCATTAAAGCTAGTAACTGTATGGATGATACACACATGTGTGGGTGGATGTGAAAGTTCAGTTACTATAGACAAACATATCCCCATGCCCGGGAATAAAGCCATGGCGGTGGTGTCACTAAAGTATGTTGGGAGTAAAAAAAAAAGAGAAGTGATAGAGGACAGGAAGTGTCCCGTTTTTATAATTGCTTAACAGCGCCCTCTAACGACATTTTGGCGAAACTGGCGAGGGTAACACACAGATGAAAGGTATTTTGATAGCTGAGTTCCCGAGCGGTCTTAACATGCAATTCTTTAAAACAGAAAAAAAGATAGGCACTGATTCTTCTTAATTAGTATTCTTTTTACGAAGACACCAACTCCTGAAACCCAGATTTATAACCTGAACAGGATCCTAATTAAAAAAACAAATTTTCGATTCTTAACTAATGTCATTGTTTGAGTAAATTAATGATAATCTGATAATTCTGCCCAACATTTGTGCCTGGTCATTTTGGTTTTTTTTTTTTCTTACGAGGTAACCAATCCATTTAAATATTTCCCTCTGTTCATCCAAAGTCAAATGCTTCTCCGTTTGTGTTCAGGCCGCCTCGCAGAGAGAAGAATTAAAAATCTTGTAGTTATCTGAAGTTAACGTAGATAATTTTATGCTAACTGTGGCAGTATGCCGAAAGATGACACCATGTTGAGGGCAGACATTTATTGAACCTTTCCAGCGAGACTATCCTAAGAGAACTAGAAGTCCTATTATTTACATTGGATGTTTTATTATCGCAAAATTATTAAAGTACTCGTACATACTAGTTAACAAACTGTTTCTTTTACTCCCTCCCGCTACTCTTCTAAATAAGTGAGTGTGTGCAGCACGCGGTGTGGTACAGTTGTAGCTCAGTTTTTCCGAGAGCCACCAATCCGACGTGACTAACGTAAGGCTCAAACGATTTATAATACTAAAATATTTTCTGTGTGTTTATATTGATTAATAACATATTTTCTGTCGGTTCGAATAGATCTTTGTGTGGTACCCCAGCAAATTTACTTGATGTGTTCCGAAAAGATATTAGAATTAGCCATAAAATTTGCTAGGAGGGAAGCGCTCGCCTACGGATATTTGGCTGTTTTTGTTTGTTTTTTTTTTTTGTTTAATCTAAATATGAAAATTCAAACTTTGTAATTAATTCAAGAGAATGATATTATTTCATGATTAAATTTTAATTACTTAGCTGCATTTTTTAAAACTAAATAACTTTACAAAATCAAACGAGGAATGAATGTTTGTTTCTCCTTACAAGAAATGAATTTTTTGTTTTGGAAAAATGTACGTCATGTCTTCAGTTTTATTATAAAAATTTATTGGTTATTATTTTTTTTACTATGTTGCCAGTAATTTCATTACAAAAATGTATTGTTGGTAATTTTTTCATAAAAAATGTATTTTTAATTTTGATATTCGTTTGGGGGAAAATATCATCATTTTCCATTAGCTAGAACCTTAAGAGGTACTATCACCTTGGGTCAGGGTTGACCCGGGAACATCGGCAATTAAGAAGTGGTTCCACTCTCCTGAAGCCTCACCGTCAGAGATCTTTTAGCCGGATGTAGTTTATCGCCATACCCAGGATATTACATGAATTAAACAAGTATATAAAATAGTAAATGGCGTAATACAAAGATGTATATTCTCACCGGATTTATTTAACCTTTACAATGAGGCAATGCTAAGAAAATTAGAAATTCTATCAGGATGTATTACTAGTGGGTATAATTTTAACAACATTGGACACTTATATAACACGGTATTGAGGGCAGATATGGAAAGAAAACACCATGAACCACTAGACAAAATACTAAAGGAAGGCGAGAAGAAATTACTAACCAGTTCCTGTAAGAAGACAGAATGTATAATCGTTATCCAGAAGAAAGGCTCAAGATACGAGCTACGAATTGCTGATCACAAAATCAAGAAAGCACAGAAATTTAACTTTCTAGGAAGTGTTATAAAAACGAAGATACATTGAAATAGCGAAAGATACCTTCCAAAAGCTATATATATAGCTGGCCACTTGCATTCGAGGATACCCGTTTATTAGGGCGGCTATCCAATCCCCATTGCAGACGCTTGCTCAGGCGCATTTGTGTTTATTCAACACCCACAAAGCCCAACTATGCTTTATACTGTCAATATGCTGAGTAGACCTGAGTTACAATTTCTGGGAAAGAGCATGTTATCTAGCATGATTAACATTATGAACAAGGCCAACACGCTCAAGCACTCGGCCACGATGACTTGTGACTTCGTGCTAGCACAATTATCGACCGCACCCAAGGGTTTCGTCTACCCAATTTCATTCACATCTGGAAGTTTCTGTTCTGACAAATCGAGCACGGTGAGATTCGAACCCTGGTCACATGTTTAGAATGCGAACCTTCTAGCAATTTGGCCATGTGTCCATTTACCGAATGGATCGAATGATTACAAAAAAAAGTTCGTCTAGGAAACTCTGGAGTCGAGCTACTCAATATAATACAAATCAGCTAAGTATTAGGTTGGTGCAAAAATAATGTCGTTTTCTCACATATTAACATAAGTGAGATAACGACATTATTTTTGCACCAACCTAATAACAAAGTATTAACCATGTGTGTGTGTGTGTGTGTGTGGTAAAAAAACATACATACACGCACGAAAAATTTCACGTACGTAGAAATATATAAATATACTTCTTCTATACATGTTATAAATACAGTGCTCAATGTTTTGAGACAGAGCTATAGTATATATTAGTGAATATATATTATAGTTCCATAATATCCTACGTCGATGGTATGACTCGGAGTGTCATGCAGCTGTTGCAATCTTCAGGTGCAAATACAAGCTGACCGTTAATTCACGTTCTCGTGGTGATGATTCAAAATTTTGTGTTAAAACTTGTTTATTTAATTGTTGCCGCCTAAAATATTAAAATTAACTAATAATAATTTATATAATTTAAATTCATAGGTTTGAAAGGCGACGGGAAAAAATGAGATAAATTTTTAAAAAATTTGTTTTTTAATTATTTGAATTTAAATTTGGATTCAAAAATAAAAAAAAATACCACGAGAACTCGAATTAATGATCAGATTTATATTTACAGCAACTTCATGAAAGTCTGAGTCATGCTATCTATGCCGGATATCATGCATATTCACTGATATCTATTTATATATATATAGTCATCCACAGACAGACGGTTTCGCAGTTACTCAGTGTGACTAGACATCCGCTTGTTTCAAGCCGGGATCGAAACCCAGCCGATTGGGCATCCGTCATAGATTGTACCCCTAAGCTCTCATCGCACGGCAGCTATATATATATATATATATATATATATATATATATATATATATATATATATATATATATATATATATATATATATATATATATATATATATATATATATATATATATATATATATATATATATATATTATGTTGGTGCAAAAATAATGTCGTTTTTTCACATATGTTACTAGTGAGAAAACGACATTATTTTTGCACCGACCTAATATATATATATATGCGCTGTCTTCTCAAAGTAAACTGTTCCCTGTATATACTCTCTAAACTCACTCTGTTTATATCTTTTTCTCTCTCTTATACAACTTATTTCTCTCTCTTTCTCTCTCTCTCTCTATCTATCTATCTATCTGTGTGTGTGTGTGTGTTTCTTATCTCTGGTATCTCAATCTCATCACCCTCTTTTTTTCTTCTTGCCTTTCTCTCGTAATTAGTATATCTTTCTACTCTCTTTCATTCTCTTTCACTCCGACACTTTCTTTCATTCTCTCTCCTTTTCTCTCTCATCCGGTTTTCTCTTGTCTCTGGTTTCTCATTCTGTTCTCTTTCTCTCACTCACTCACTCACACGCGCATACACTCTCTTTCTCTATTTCTTTCTCTTTATCTCTCTCTCTCTCTTTCTCTCTGTCTGTCTCTCTCATCGTCTTGCCTTCTCTCGTCTCTGATATTTACTTCCCTGTTTGTGTTTGTGTGTGTCTTTCTCTTAATTTCTTTATCACTCTCATCCTCATCTCCCATCTCTTTGTCTTGCCTTTGATATCTCGTTCTTCTCTCTTCCTCACTATCATTCACTCTCTTCCTTTTTATCTCTTTCTCTCTTTCATCTTCCTGTCTAACTCTTGTCTCTGGTATGTCTTTCTCTCTCTCTCTCTCTCTCTCTGTCCCTCTTTCTTGCCCTCTCACTTCCATACACTCACACTCTCTTTCTTAACTCCGTCTTTCTTTTACATATGGTATGTGTTTCTTCTCTTTTTCACTTTCTTTCTCTCTATCTCTCTCTTTCTCTATCCCCCCGTACTTCAAACAGAGATAGAAATAAATAAATTGCTTTTTCCGATCAGCAGATTTGTAAGAAGTTAAAAAAAAGGACGTTAACATTTGTAGAATAGGTAATATCGCAGGTTTATGATTGATAGATAGATAGATAGATAGATAGATAGATAGATAGATAGATAGATAGATAGATCTTGACAGTAATAAAAACATTCAAGTGATTAGAAATTACTTGACTGAGATAGATATCCAGAAATCCCTGTGTTTTTCCGTTTACAGGAAAATGGATTTCTTCATTCCTTGCAATCTGCATTGAGATTATGTCCAAAGAATATTAGTTCTATTCAAACAACACAATTATTTCCTGGAAGTCTTCGATATTCGCAGACATAAACATGACGTCGCAGAAAGTCTACCGGTCAATTACAGCGAAGGAAGATCATTGTCGAAATAGATATTGGAAGATAGAATATTTTCCCGCTGATAATAATAATTTCGACGATAAAACGAATTTTAGTTGCAAGCATTATTTCTTTTAGATATATAAAAAAAAAATTATTTTTTATGTGCCGTGTCCCTTCAGAACGGACGCGATCATTGCCCTCCACCTCTTCCTGTCCCTTGTAGCTCTCAATAAATGTTGTCTATTTGTTATTTCTCCCAGACACTGTTCTGCCATCCACGGGCTTATGTTCGTTAAGTGTGTCACACATTCCCTTGTCCCTCTCTCTCTATCCACCTTGTGAGTATCAGATTTTCCAAGGTCTCCTTTCTCATTACATGTCCCAGAAATTTCAGCTGCCTCTTCCTGGTGTTAAGTAAAAGTTTCCTCTTTGTATCCTCTCCAAAATATCATCGTTGCTCACATATTCGGTCCACAATATCTTTAACATCCTTCTGTAGAAAAATACTTTTGTTGCTTCAAGTCTCTTCTCCATCCTTGAGGAGACCGTCCAACATTCTCTACCTTAAAGGACGCTAGATATCACGTAGCAATTCAGTACTCTTTTCTTTTTTTACCAACGAAACACTCATGTCTTTATACATAGCTGGAGGGAGAAGAGGACTCACACCTTTCACACCTTTTCGTAAGCGAATGTAATGGATTCGACTGGAATTCGAACTCGGCTCTCCCAATCCTCAATCCAAGCTATCCATTACTCCCCTGTGCCTCCATACACTAGCCATACTCTATCAATAATACTTTTTTTTCAGTCCTAATCAATAACAATTTTATTTTTTTTCTTAATTTTCTGCGGATTGGTATAGTAAAATTGTTTGCAATGTTTTGATATAGAAAAATCGTTAGCGATGTATTTTTATTATACATCTAATAGCCCTATTCTGGCAATAACGCTTGCATTAATTCTTTACTACTGACAAACTGTTTCTTCTTCATTTTCAATGCATTTCTATCGTAAAATCCTTATTAGTGTTTTTACATTATACATAGAATAGTCCTATGCTGTCAGTAATTCTTGCCTTCATTCCTGACCACTGATAATGCCTTTATTACTGATATTCAATGCATTTCTATTGTAAAGTCATTATCATTGTTTTTACATTATACAGTCTAACCCTGATATAAGAGAGTTGTTGGGACCGGCGAATAATTATCTTATATCCGGGTTTCTCTTATATCCGGGTATGGTCTAATTTATATACATTAACACAGGCTCTAATTTGGGACCAGAGAAAATCACTCTTATATCCAGGTTTCTATTATATCCGGGTCTCTTATATCCGGGTTACACTGTACATAGAATTCTGTCACCTAAATGAGTGTGCGCTATGGAATATTAGATGCTGTAAGCTTGTATTTGCGTGTAGTGTAATCGATAATGACTCTGAATTGTTAATCTAGCGCTCATATTCGAGTAGATGCTCTGTTTTTTAATTAAAAAGGCACTATTCTGGCTTTGTTTGACCGTAATTCCTACGTGGCTGAGCGGTTGCCCATAGTGGATGCAGGTTCGAATCCTGCCGGAGGACGCATATTTTCTGACAAGAATTCTCGAATATTCAGGCCGGTAGATGTAGTTGGATAAAAAATAATGTTTAATTAAAAAAAAACAGAGCTTCTACTCTAATATGAATATCCATCAAAAATAACGTTAAAACAAAATAAATTAAAAATAACAATATGTCTGATTTAACCCATTTTCCTAATATAATATATATGTATATATATGAATACAGACAAAAAAAAAAGTTATAACTTTACCTTTTGTCTTTATTTATATGGCCCTTTTACAGATATATTTTAGTTCTATCTGAAATTATATATATATATCACACCACAAACTCGCTTTCACGACGCTTGATTCTACATTTGAATGATAATTCTAACATTTTTAGACATTTAAAACAACATACCTGGCCGCATACACAATTCCAAAAATCCTTGTTGAAAATACAACTATACTTAAACATGAAAACAATAAACAAAAACTAAAAATACTAGAATCTATTTACATAAAACAGCTGAAACCTAACCTGAACAAAATAAACTATGAAAATTCCACAACTATACTTATATACCTATAATTGATAATAGAAGCCATACCAACGGCTTCCCATACTTAACATTTCTCGTTTTCACTCACGCGTGGTCTAGTGTGATGTCATGGGCCGCGGTGCGATTTTCGCTTCCAGTGGCTCGTATGCACGAGTTTGTCGTTGCGTGGAAATCTTCCATGCAAACAAAACAGACTACCATTATTGCTATGTCCGTGTATTTTTTAATTTGTTGTAATGTACTTGTCATCTCTGATGATGGCTTATGTAAGCCAAAGATTAAAAAAAACATGTATCAATATGGCGATTTTCTTTCGTCTTTCAATGATAATGTTATTAAGCTTATCAGACGATATGAAAGAAAGTTGCTTAAAATAAATAGACAAAACTTGTCTATATTATTTAATGAAACATGCATTAATATATATATATATATATATATATATATATATATATATATATATATATATATATATATATTGAACATTTACAGATTTCAGCACTCTTTTCTTTGTTTCTAAAGAAATTTTCCTATTTATTAATACTTTGTTTAGCTTTTGTAAAACATCCCTTTCTGTTCCAATGCAGATTTCAGTGTTGCATTTTCCGACATCTGTAAAAATATTTCCCTGATAGTTCCGTGTTCATCACCTTGGTTCTCACCTTCATTCTCAGCTGCTATAGCCCACAGGAATCACTTCTTACGGCTACTACTGAGAGACACGTCTGACTGCAACAAACGTCTCTGCTCGTAACGACTACAAGTGTATCCACAAAGAAGTTATTGTTTATTGATAGAATGAAACAAGGTATAGCAATTCACAAGTTTGATTCTAGAGATTATTGGCAGCAACTGAACAACTGAAAATCCTCAATCCCTCCTCTATTAAATCAATTCAAAATCATAGAGTAGACAAGGTTGAATGCTTTGCTCTGAATTTCTATTCTAACTCAACGCTCGATCCCTTTGCCCACACCTTTACCCACATTTGATTTCCCCAATAGGACTGAGATTCTACTGAGTGATATGCGCATAGCCCGTAACTGGTCTCTAATTTCTAAATTAAACTCCCATAAGGGAAGCTGAAGTGACGGGATCCCAGCCATCATCCTAAAGAAATGTGCCCCCGAGCTGGCGTCAGTCCTCTCCAAACTTTACAGCTATTGCCGCTGCTGCTTCCTGCTTTTCAGCTTGTTGGAAGTCCTCCTCTGTAGTTCCTGACCCCACTAACTATTGCCCTATTAACCTGCTACCGCTTTTCGGCAAAGTATTCGAGGTTTTAATCAATGGTGAAGTGGTTAAGCCCCTTACCTCTCATGACCTCCCCTCTGACAAACAAATGGCTTCCGTTTTGTCAGATCTACCGTTGATGTGCTAACGACCTTCACTGAATATGTATATCAAGCTCTTGATGATAACGAGCTGTGGCTATTGATATCTTGAAGGCATTTGACGGGGTTTAGCACACTTGGCTTCGACGTAAGCTCAGGTCTATGTTATTACTGGACGACTGTTTGATTTAATGCAATCGTTCCTATCAACTTGTGAAATGAAGGTCATTTTGAATGGGCTCGCTTCCAGATCCTTTCATACGAACGCAGTTGCCCCCCACCAAGGCTCTGTCATGGGTACTACGCTGTTTCTGATCTTCATCAATGATCTTCCTGATGTCATCAATTCCCAAGTAGACACTTATGCTGATGACACTACCATTTACTCCTGTCTCACTAGCAAAATCGCTAGAGCCGACAAAGTTAACCTGGCCGCTGCTCTTGAAAAAGACGTCCAACCTGTGGTTAATTGGGGTAGGAAATGGCTTGCAAATTTTAATGCCTCCAAAACGAAGCTACTTTCATTCAATCACCATCGCGAATCTTTCCTTCCCGCTATCAACATGGCTGATACGAAACTCATGGAAAGCAACACACTGCGGCTTCTTGGCCTCACGTTTTCAGCTGAACTTGAAGAGGAACGACTACATCCAATCAATTGCTACATCTACTGCAAGGAAAGTTGAGTCACTGTGTCGTGCCAAAGGTTTTTTCTCATCAGAGTCCATCTTGCACATTTGCAAATCTACCATTTGCTCGTGCGTTGAATACTGCTGCCATATCTGGTCTGGTGCTCCTGCTATTCACCTCAAGGTTCTTGACAAAATCCAAAGAAGTATCTGCAATGTAATCGATCCTAACTTGGCATCACGACATCAGTTTAATTCTCACCGACGCAACGTGGCTTCCCTCTGACGAGCTTTTTTCCCTGGTGAACAGAATACATCAGTTTAAGCGTGTTACTAGATTGACATCTAAGTCCCACCCTTTTTACTGTTGAAATAGTTAAATGTAACCACCACTTCTACTCCAACAGTTTCTTTTCTCGCACTTCCCGCCTGTAGAATTCTCTTCCGTTTCCTTGCTTCCCTGATAAATACAATCTTCAAAAATTTAAATGCAACATCAATCACCATCATTTATCTTCTTGAAATACGTTTATCGTTTATCCATTCTCCACTCCCCTTTATATCCAGGCTTTTTCTCCCACCTTCATTCTCTGTAAACACCTGCTTACCAGTAGGATTCCTGTCTTGCTTGTGGTGAAATAATTTAAAAAAGTTAAATTACTGTACTTGATTTTGGCATCCCTAATTCGTAGCTCACATTTTGGACTGTCAGTTTTGCTGACAACCATACATTTTGTCTTCTTACAATTGATAGTTAGTCCTTTCTTCTCGCTTTCTTTTACTTAATCCAATTTCTAATTCGCATTGTAATTGGTCTGTTCCTTTTGATGACAACCATACATTCTGATTTCTTACAATTGATGGTTAGTCCTTTCTTCTGCTTTCTTTTACCCCCTCCAATTTGTAATTCCCGTTGTAATTGGTTTGTTCCTTTTGCTGACAACTATACTTTCTTTCTTCTTACAATTGATGGTTAGTCCTTTCTTCTCGCTTTCCCTTACTGCCTCGTTACTGCAGTTTTCCATAACACTGGTTCTCCTTTGATCACTTACGTTAAGCAGTTTCGAGCCTGGCCAGTGGAATACTCGCTTGAATACACCGGGCACTGTAAGCAACAAATCGCAATCTGAAATTTCGACTTTAAATAACCCACAAAGGATTGATAAACCGTAAAATTAAACTAATCTGGCAATCTTCTGTGTCCGCCATCAACGTGGGGTCATCTGTATAGCTCACATCCTTGTGTCCCTCAAAAATAAACCCTGGTAAGACTTCAAATTCTGTTAGTGTCCTCTCGCTGTAATAGTTCAATAAATGCGTACTATAAACATGGTATCATCTGCTCCTCTTGCTAATGATCTTACATTTTGTCTTTTTCCAGTTGATATTTAGTTGTGTTTTTTTTTTTACTTTTCTTTACTACTCTCACTTTTTATCCCGTTTCTACCCTCACCATGGTGTCATCTGCGCATCTTATATTGTTAAGGCTGTGCCCCTCTATAATAAATCGCGGAAGAACTTCTAGATCTGTGAGGATTGGATCACTGTATAGTTTAAATAAATCTGGTGAGACGACGACGCTCTGTCTATCCCATCTTTCTATTTTTTGTGTACTTCCTCAATCCGTTCTACATCCGAATGTAGACTGTTTATTTCCTTTATAGGCTTAGTAAATAACCAGGTGACACTTACATTGCTCTTCTTACAAAGAAATAACCTCGCCAAAATGAACTTCTTGAAAAAGCTTGTCGTCTTTTACATGAGATTTTTACCTGAAGTCGACTTGTACACGAGTGTATACAGTATATTCAAAGGGTCGGTCTCTGAAAAATAGACATAGAAAGTCCACAAAAATCGAAAATAGTTCTGTCCTGTCGCTTGTGATTTGTAAGAATTATTATCTCAAAAGACGTTAAGTCGCTGTCATCTCCTTTGGCAACGATCGCTTTTATATTGTCTAATGTCTTCGCTCATTTCGATACAAAATAAACTCTTGTAGCCGTCATTCCATCAATATGGCATCGCGGAAGATAGAGAAATGGAATAATAGAGAAATTTGATTTATCAACCGGAAAGATAAATATCTTTGTTGAAAATGGGTAACGCTATACAAAAACAATGAAAATCATAAAAGTCAGACAATGTGCGGATTGATATCATTATAATAATAATAATAATAATAATAATAATAATAATAATAATAATATTTCACTATTTTTATTATTATTATTTTACTCCTTCTTTTTTATCTATTCTGTCACAGTTGCTTACTCCGCCTTCTTCCTTTTTCCTTCCTCATACTTCATCTTGTTTTCGTTCTTTTTCTCTTTTCCTCTTCTTCTTCTTCTTCTTCTTCTTCTTCTTCTTCTTCTATTCTGTCCCATTGGCTTAGTACGCCTTCTTCCTATTTGCTTCCTCTTACTTCATCTTGTTTTCGTTCTTTTTTCTCTTTTCTTCTTCTTCTTCTTCTATACTGTCCCGTTTGCTTATTCCGCCTTCTTCCTTTTTGCTTCCTCTTACTTCATCTTGTTTTCGTTCTTTTTCTTTTTTCTTCTTCTTCTTCTTCTTCTTCTTCTTCTTCTTCTTCTTCTTCTTCTTCTTCTTCTTCTATTCTGTCCCGTTTGCTTACTCCGCCTTCTTCCTTTTTGCTTCGTCTTATATTCATCTTGTTTTCGTTCTTTTTCTCTTTTCTTCTTCTTCTTCTTCTATTCTGTCCCGTTTGCTTCTTATTCTTCTTCTTTTACTCTTTTCTTCTTCTTCTTCTTCTTCTTCTTCTTCTTCTTCTTCTTCTTCTTCTATTTTGTCCCGTTTGCTTACTCCGCCTTCTTCCTTTTTGCTTACTCTTACTTCATCTTGTTTTCGTTCTTTTTCTCTTTTCTTCTTCTTGTCCTTGTTCTTCTTCTTCTATTATGTCCCGTTTGCTTACTCCGCCTTCTTCCTTTTTGCTTACTGTTACTTCGCCTTGTTTCTGTTCTATCTGTTGCTTCCGATTTCTCTCCCTTTTCTTTTTTATCCTAGTCTTTCCATCTACGCTTTATTCTATTTTCTTCTTTCCCTTCTTCTTCTTCTTCTTCTTCTTTCAATTCTCCCTTTCTGATTTCTATTTCTCTTTCTTTTTTTTTTTTCTTTTTTTGCCCTTCCCTTCTACTCTCTTCTTTTCTTGCCATCTTGTTTCATCTTTCCGCAATTCTTCTCCTTCCTTTTCGTCTCATTTACAAACTTGTCCGCTTGACAGGAATTTCGGCCAGATGGAATTGTCACAAATGTCTTTACACTAGGGAAATAGAATTGAAGCATATCTTCAATATAGGTGCATTCTTACGTAATCCTTTTTTCTTTTACACACTCCACCCCCACCCCTTATATATCCTCCTTATTCTTTCCCTCTTTCTCGCTTTCACATACACATAACCATACACTGCTCCTTATACTTCAACCACCGTCTCTCTCTCTCTCTCTCTCTCGCTCTTTCTATCTATCTATCTATCTATCTATCTATCTATCTATCTATCTATCTATCTTTCAATGCTGTCTTCTCATTTCTTATCTATTTATAGGTTCGTTGACCAGTGTGTTGAAGGCGAAATTTTCTTTTATTGGGTGAAGATATATATTTATGTGATAGGTTGCAGTGGAGATATTATTGTGGTCGTCTGAGTTTTTTGATCGAATAAAAAATCGATTAGTAATACTATTGTTGTACAGTGACACGTTGTTCGCTAGGGATTTAGAAGTCCCACAGAAGGGAGTCGAGACACGGTTAAAGAGAGAGAAAGGAGATAGGGTTAGTAAGTTTGCTTTGAATACTGCTTTATTCAACGCCACCCATCGGGCGTTAGGGGACGCGTCCCCCCGGCAGACAAGCTTTTGCTCTTTGATGCCAGTTTGATGTCCATTTACCATTATTTTATCGTTTTCAACATTTTTTCTCCTTCGCTTTCTCCCTCGCTTGTTCGTCGCCTTTTCTGTCCTTGACCTTCTCTTTCTCATTTCCACTTGCTCAGTTTCTTTCTCTCTATTGTGTTCCCTATTTTGTTTGTCGCTTTTTCTTTCTTTTAATTTCTCCGTCTTACATTCTTTTTTGTCTCACTCCCCGCTTTCTTTTACTCTCCTCTTCTCTCCTTCTCTTTATCGTCTTTCCTCTCTTCTCACGTCACCATCGTTTTCCTCCTCTTGTGTTTCTTTCTTTTGCTTTCTCTCTCTCTCTCTCTCTCTCTCTCTCTCTTAGAAATTCGCTCTCTCATCCAATTGTGACCACTCACTATCTTTCTCTCACTTTATCTCTCTCTCTCTCTTTCTCTTTCTCTCTCTCTCTCCTTCCCCCTCACATGCATTCATTCTCTCATTCAATTGGACTCATTGTCTCTCACTGTCTCTATCTCTCTCTCTCTTTCTCTCAGGCATTCATTCTCACATACAACTAGCCTCACTCATTATCTCTCACTTTCTCTCTCTCCCTCTCCCTCTCTTTTTCTCCCTCTCTTTTTCTAACTCTCTATCGCTCAAACATTCACCCTCTCATTCAATTGGACTCACTGATTATCTTTCACTTTCCCTCTGTCTCTCTCAGACATTCACTCTCTCATTCAATTGTGCTCAATCACTATCTCTCTCTCTCTCTCTCTCTCTCTCTGAGACATTCAGTCTCTCATTCAATTGGGCTCATTCATTACCTCTTAAATTTACACATAGAAATAAGATTTCATAGAATGATAGAAAGGAACTGATTGAGATAGATAGATAGATAGATAGATAGATAGATATGAAGAGACTGTGATAGATAGATAGATAGATAGATAGATAGATAGATAGATAGAAAATGCAATGAGCAAATTGTCGTTATTCTATATTTTTAATTTCACGCATGCGCGTTGTTTGCTTTTGATTTTGTTGACTGCACAGTATAGTAGCGTCAGTTAGGCAACGTCTGTGAGAAAAAGAGCAACATGATGCAATTCACTCCGCCAGAAATTTGAAAACAGCATGCTGTACTGCTTGGCATTAGCGCCGGAAGCTCCAATACAAACATTTCAGATTGTTTGGGTGTCAATCTAAGGAGAGTGCAGCGGATTTAGAAAGAGTTGCATGATATATCCGGTCAACATCATGGTGTTTCGAGGGATCACTAGTGATGGCGAAATTATGCCTTCGTTCATCTTCCCACAGGGCCTCAGCACAGAGGCCTACATCAAGTGCCTTGAGGGGGTAGTGCTGCCCTGGGTCAGGGGGGGGTGGGGGCTGCTGGAAGACACTATACCTGGCAACAGGACTCTGTACCATGTCACACAAGCAGAACACAGCCATGGATGTTAGACCATTTTTGTGACCCCATCACCCCTTACATCTGGCCACCTAACTCCCCAGACTACAACCCCTTGATTATTATGTGTGGGCGCAGTTTAGTGGGAGACCAACAAAACTCCTTGTAACACCAAAAATAACCTGAAGGCAAAGATTATAGCAGCATTCACCAACTTAAACAAGGAGACCGTCCAGAAGAGATGCAGGAGATTCCAAAGTTGTCTGGAGGCTGTGGTTAAAGTCAATGGCGATTTTATGGAATAAATTTACTCTTTAGTATTTCAAAATATTTTTTGTGTACTTTTGGTAAATATTAGGTTGGTGCAAAAATAATGACGTAATAATGTCGGTTTTTGACGTATTTTTTAACATCAAAAAGCGACATTATTACGTCATTATTTTTGCACCAACCTAATATATTTGTCATTGTTATTTTCATGTTTTGCATTATTTTGACGACAATTTATCCATCGCACCCAGTAGATAGGTCGGGAAAAGAATGTATAGAAAAATAGAAAAGAACAAATTGAACTAGCTGACTAGCTAGATAGATAGATATGAACAAAATGAGATAGATAGATAGATAGATAGATAGATAGATAGATAGATAGATAGATAGATAGATAGAAACCTTTCGTATAGATAGATAGATAGATAGATAGATAGATAGATAGATAGATAGATAGAAACCTTTCGTATAGACAGATGGATGGATAGATAGATAGAAACCTTTCGTATAGATAGATAGATAGATAGATAGATAGATAGATAGAAACCTTTCGTATAGATAGATAGATAGATAGATAGATAGATAGATAGATAGATAGATAGAAACCTTTCGTATAGACAGATAGATAGAAACCTTTCGTATAGACAGATAGATATATAGAAACCTTTCGTATAGATAGATAGATAGATAGATAGATAGAAAACTTTCGTATAGATAGATAGATAGATAGATAGATAGATAGATAGATAGAAACCTTTCGTATAGATAGATAGATAGATAGATAGATAGAAACCTTTCGTATAGATAGATAGATAGATAGATAGATAGATAGATAGATAGATAGATAGATAGATAGATAGATAGATCCGGTAATATACCAATAAATGTACGCTACCTATTGAGAATAAAACTCACTTAGCGATCATGCTTGATCAATTTGATAAGCATTATTCGCTTTATTTTCCTTTACTTTCTTTTCTTTTTCTCTACATTTTTCTTACACTTTCTCTTTTCTTGGTTTTCTTTTTGTTTTCTTTCCACTTCTCTCAATTGTTCGTCTATTATTTCTCTTTGTTTTCTTTTTCTTTCAATTTTTTTAAATTTCTTTCTCCCTTCTCCCTCAATTTCTCTCTCTCTCTCTCCCCCTCTTTTCCCCTCTATCTGTAGTGTTGTATTTCTTCCGCTATTTATCGCTCTTTGTCCCTTTTCCTTTTCTCATCTCGAAATTCAGACAAGTCCTATCACATATGCATTTCACATGTGTTACCGAAAATATGTTGTCCTGACACTACATTTGATATCGGCTTCGTAATATCGATATCAGAACGATATTTTAAAAGCAGGGATGTCGGGGGAGATAACAATTAGCTTGACTTTAAATATAATATTTATGGTGGCTACTGATTTCATGACATGTCAGCCTTTTTGGTGTCGGGATTTAGAAAGCAATTATATTCCTTTTGACTGGAAGAATTTACCGGGGTCTTAAGGGGTGCTTAAGGATCATGTGATAGCCCGTTGGTGTAATTAGCCACTTGCCTCTTGACTTCCCACATCTGATGCATTCTAAAAAGAAACAGAAGATATACCACAGGGCTGCACCGTGTCACTCTTGGGAACATAACAAGATCTTTTTACTTGCCCCCTTCTCATACTGCTATATTTTTTATATTCATGCTTTAATGTCTCTGTGCAGGGCTATATGTGACTGATATATATATATATATATATATATATATATATATATACTAGCAGCATAGCCCGGCGTTACCCGTGCTTGATTCAAAAATCGTACGATTCGCTATCACTTGACTTAAAATATTTTTGCGCTTCCTTGCCTTTAAATGAGTGACCTTTGCCGTGCTGATGTTGCTACATGCCTTACTTCTTGCCTATTTTGCGAATTTTTTCTAAGGTCTATACTAAACATTAAATCTGTTATGAAAAAAGAACTAAACAAAATGAACACAAAACGATCAGCTTTAAAAAAAAAAAAAAGGACGTAACTGGAAAAACCGAATGAAAAAAGAATTTTAACAACAAATACTTTTTCACACCCAACCCAGTTCTACGGAATCAGAATCAACGTTGAGTTTAAGCAAGCGAATGAGCCAATTGGAGTAAAGTACCATGCAGATTTAAATTTTTCCCACTTGTGACGAATGCAGCTATCGATTTTTTTTTGCATGCTAGTTAACATTCGTGTCAGTCAGCTGTTGGCTCTCACGCTGACCAATAGAATCTTCCTGCCTATTCGTGGCAGCCAGCTATAGGCTTTCATTCTGGTCAACACAAAATGGCCGCAAACTACATGAATACTGCCGTAGAATCATGAAAAATTGATTATTTCCACTATCGATGGGAGTCGGTCTTGGCCTTCCCATTAGCTTGGAGCATGTGCATGTAAATTTTGGTGCAAATCCGTCGAAATTTGCGGCCGTGCATTCGTTACACACATACACACACACATCCTGCCTTTTAAATATATATATATATATATATATATATATATATATATATATATATATATATATATATATTACAATGAATCATTCATACAAAAAGTAGATTAGTAAAGTTAATGGTATAAAATGGCAAAATACCTACGTAAACAAAATTTTAAAGGTGCATTAACCTACAAATCACTCGATGAATGATATGATCCTTGTTTTAAAATATTATAAGCTCTATAATATCTTTCTTTTTTTAAATGTGTTATTGCTAACGGATACAAATTTTGGAGCGTTCAAATAACAATAACACATTTAAAAAAAACATTTTTCGATTCACATTTAATTTTATCGTCTCGGATGCTACCTGAATTTTAGCAAAAACAAAATAATTTCCATGCCTGAAGATGACAGAATTTACAGTTGAAAGTACTTGCATGTTAAAGAAAGACCTTATACAATTATTATGAGAATCGAACACATTCAGACACACACACACACTTTTATTTATATTTATATATATATATATATATATATATATATATAACATAATTAAGCAATTCATCGATTCTAGACGAAACCTCAACAGAATACAGAAAGCACTGGACGGCCGTATTTGGGACTCATCAGCAATGCGCATCCACTACCGAGAATTGAAACCCGGACAGTTACGATATGAGGTAAAAGTCATACCAACTGTACCAACGGTGACGAAGAGGTAACTTATTAGACTCGATATAGCGCTGTTCGTTCACCTATTTCGTAGTGGAACTCATCTAAGTTTCCCTTACCCATAGGACTGTGCCCCCAAAAGCCACTACTACTATCCCTAAGTCGCTCCATCCAGAGCATTAGAAGCCGGTTCAAGCAAGAATATACAAGTGATAGAAATTAAGGAGGATTTGAAATAATCATAATTAAGTAATTCATCGAGTCTAGAAGAAACCTCAACAGAATGAAGAAAGCACTGGAGCGCCGTTTAGTCCTATTTTGGGGACTCATCAGCAGTGCGCATCCACTGTGCGTTTTGCACTTAATTATGACTATCCTCTTTAATTTCTATCACTTATATATATATATATATATATATATATATATATATATATATATATATATATGACGTCACACATTATGAAATGGTCAAAGTCGACAATTATTTTTAAGACATTTTTAAGGGCGCATATTTTCTCGGACATTCAGCCCGGTAAATGTCGTTAATACTGTTTATTATAAACAGCATTTATTTACTTAAATATTTGTATCTATAAAAAGAACTTATAAACATAAAAAATGTCTTAAAAATAATTGTCAGACTAATGTGTGTGACGCAATTTGTTTACATTTGATACACATCGAGCATATATGAATTTACGAGAGAAAATCATGGAAAATTGTAGTTTAAAAACAGTGAACTCGACCTTGCTAACTGAAACGCTCCTATGTGGTTCAATCGGAAAAGCACGCCAGGCTATATGACGGTTCCGTATAGGATTCAGGTTCAATTCCTATTGAAGGACGCATATTTTCTATGACATTTTCTCGGACATTCAGGCCGGTAAATGTCGTTAATACTGTTTATTATACACTGAGCATTTACTTAAATATTTATATCTATAAAAAGAACGTATAAACATAAAAAATGTCTGATATATATATATATATATATAATGGAATATGCGTACACCTGTGTTCCCCCCTCACTGGAATATGATTGGATGGTGTCCGTCATAAATACCGACGGACGTATAGGAGAATCAAGAGCCTTAGTCTGAGAGCTAAATCTATAACGACGCCCATTGCACTACGCCATTGATCTACACTTCTTACCTGCGACTACGACGCGTACCAGTCGATAACTGCTACCGTATTCTATTTGGTTATAGTAGCCAAAACTACTTATCTACTCCGTTCAAATATATCCCTTTCCGGACCATATCAACATATATATATATATATATATATATATATATATATATATATATATATATATATATATATATATATATTATTCCTCACCAGTAGCACCTGAAGACTGCATTGTGTATGAAACTCCGAGTCGTGCTACCGGTGAGGAATAATATTTATATTTATGAATAAATACTTAATAGCTCTGTTATATCACATCGAGCACTATTTTATTAACACCATCACTGAATGTGCGATATCTTATATATATATATATATATATATATATATATATATATATATATATATATATATATATATGTCTGTGTCTGTCTGTCTGTGTGTACGTGTAATGTGTGAGTGTGTCTGCGTGTCTGTGTGTCAACTACTCGATCGTCAAAGAATGTCCAGTTGTCACTCCTTAAATGTCCAATAAAGTTCAATCAATATTTGAAAACAAGACTTTTCTTTCTTTTATTACTGGGCATAAATCTGGTAGTAAAACTCATACTGCTCTCAGCAATAACCTTAATCATTTATGCATTTTCGAATTTTGAGAGTTTGCCGGTGTAGCTCAGTGATTAGAACAATAGAATTGTAGTAGTGAGGTCTATTTTCCAGTAACTTGAAACAGCGCTTGATATCTCACACCCAAAAATTTAATACATACATACCTATATGCATAAATACTACCTCTTTCTCCTGAGAGCTATTCCATTCAATGCATAAAATATAGAGACAAATGTAACAAATATTTTATATAATAATTATTATTGCTGTCATCAAAATACTAATTTTAATAATTCATTGGATAATGAATAATGTTCCTTCCACTTTTTTCTGCTTATACCGAATGGTTCCACATCCAGAGACGGATATGCAATATGATTGATCCTGATCTGGCATCTCGTCTACAGTCACTTTCTCACAGACGTGCCGTCGCTTCCCTCTGTCTTTTTTACAAATACTTTCACGGTAACTGCTCCGACAAGCTAGTTTCGCTGGTTGCCAAACTGAATGAATTTAAATGTGCCACTAAGTCGGCATCTCAGTCCCACCCTTTCACTGTCGAAACGGTTAAATATAGCCGTCTCTTGTACTTCAATAACTTCATGTATCGCATTTCCTGTGTGTGGAACCCCTTTGTCTTATTTGCTTCCCTGATAGCTATAATCTTTAATTATTCAAATGAAATGTCAATCGACATCTTCAGATGTATTGATCTAATTCCCCCTCCTTCTCTTTATCCTTTCCTTAATCCCGTCTCTTTACTCTTGCTCCCACTGTCTGTAACCCCTTGCGTGTTAGTGACACTCCCACCTTGCTTGGGGTGAAATGTCTTTTAATATAAGCAACTTTTACTGTTTTACAATGAAATTACGAGATTAAAATTAGCTAACTTGAGTAGAAAATGGAATAATTAAAAAAAATAATGGGCAGTAATTACTGAAAAATTATCGGTCAAACCAAGACGTCCTTGCAGAATAGAATCTGATATTCGGAGACATTTTTGGAAATTGATCTGACCAATGAATATTCAGCACCTCCTCGTATATATATATAATGATATGATATGCATGTATATATAAATGGGTGTGTGTATGTATATGCATTGCATGTCGGCGTGTTTATTTGAAAGTGACCATATGCCAATGCTCCTCGTTTCATTTTGTACATTTGTCGTTAAATACACACAAGAAAAATACAGAAACATGCATACATATGTGCATAGACGCTCGAGATTACGGACATATCAGGTTGAAACACCGGTTCTCACTTGGGAATACCAGGTGTTGTAAGCTTGAATGTGCGGATGGTGTAATGGGCAACAGTACGAAATTGTAATTCAAAAAGTCGAGTTTCAATTCCAGGTCGGTTCTTTATATTCACTTATGCGTAAATAGCCTTGGGAATGGTATGAATCCACCTCTTCTACCTCCAGCTATGGGTTAATTAGTAGAACGTGTGTCGGTAAAAGTCATTATTCCCCTCTCCGAGGAAAGAAAAAAATTATTACAATCTAAAAATATATCATGGCTTTAAAAGATTAATAAGCCGTTAAAAAAAACAAATCAATCATTATAAACACGCACACACACATATATATACATATATATATATATATATATATATATATATATATATATATATGGAGGCACGGTGGTTTAATGGACAGAGGCTCGGATTGAAGTATCAGAAAACGGACTCCGAATTCCAGTTGATTTCATTACAGTCACGTGAAAGTAAGCTTGGGAAATCCCCCCCGCTACTAGCTATGTGTAAATTGCGAGACTGACTGGGTCATATAGAAGTAGGACAACTCTTACTACATAATTTTGGGAGGGTCGTTAGGGGATATTGTGGCACACTATGTGTACAAGTTCTCTGTATTCGGATCTTTCAAAAGGTGTGGTTGGTTCTGCAAAACCCTTCACCACTATAATGAAATTGTAAGTGTGAAAAGTCTAGCTGTTCGGTTCTAAGAACTGAATTGCTTGGCCCTCATACGTCGCAAACGAAGGGAGAGTCCTCCATATATATATATATATATATATATATATATATATATATATATATATATATATATATATATATATAAAATATACGTTAAAGTAGGTTTGGTTAAATAATTTAGACGTATTATGTCTATTTACTTTAGTTTTAACCCTTTCAAGTCCACAAATTAATTTCTTGGTGGCTGTATTCCAAAATTTTCTTTCAAAATATTTTTATTTCCCCAATTCCTTTCAATCTCATCTGAGACCATCTTCAAGAGGTTAAAGTATCTGGGTGTGTATACAGTAGCTCCGTAAATTCAAAATATTTTTTCACTATTCGTTTACAGCATTGCAAAATTCAGATTCGAAAATTTTTAGCTATGCAAGGGGGGTAACTTTTGTAATTTTTTTATTTTAATTTGGTATAAATGAGTATAAAATTTTGCTGCTAAAAACATTTCAGAACATTCTTGCTATACTAACAGTTGACTTTGTTATTGGTTGCAATTGTCTGATACAAAGGGCTTCTACAATTTTAAGTTTTTGCTTATTATTATTTTGATGAAGTACTAACGTATTTTCAATTAATATCTGTCTAAACTGTGAATGTGGATATGGGTGTTGCTAAAAATGTTCTGAGATTGATCTATGCTCATTCAAGTGAAACGTAAGCCGTCTCGTCAACGTCGTCGTTGTAAAACCAATATACCGATCGATACTGGCTAGTCAATAACCGTCGTGGACTCCACAAATGACCACTCCACAGTGTGAAGGTTACTCTCTGGTGCACAGTGGGTGATTTAGGCGTGTGGGGTCCTTATTTTTTGAAAGAGGAATGTGTTACAGTAACTGTTACATCGGGCCGTTATTGTGAACTACTCGAAAGGTTTCTCCATCCTAAAGTCGTCCAGTTTCTCGGTGCTCATAATCCGGACGATGTATGGATACAATAAGATGGTACCACATCGCATACATCTCGATTAGATATCCTTATATATAGACAGCGAAAGAAGAAAAATCCACTTACGTAGAATAAAAACGCTTCACTTCTAAATTCGTTGAAGCGCACCCAGTTCGATACGTACGTTTAGAAGACGGGAGAGCAAAGTGGTCGAAACGTTGTGATTATAGTAACGAAGAAAACTATTCTGGATTTAAATAATGTATATAACGATAATAATTCCCTATCACAGAAATTCAGACAGATTTTCGCAAATCTTGCATCAGTTTTTATTTTTATTTCTTTTTAAAGTTAGGTTCATTCTGTACTAGACCCGCGAGACCCTCGAGGTAGAGGGTTACCAAGTAAGAAGCAGTTTATGCGGATAGGAGGTGAAAATATGAACCACCCTAGACATGAATAGGTTAAGATTGTAGTAATCGAGGAAGCATCCTCGCGGAAGCTGGTTCCCGCGAGCAATGGCTCGCGGGAAGAAGCTGTTCGAGTGGAACACTTCCCACCATTAGAATACGGAGAATGGTTTGTTACAATGTGGCATGGCGGGTACTAGACGTGAAGGTTAGAACTCGCAGAGCCAAGGAATGCAGTTCGTTCGTGCATTTTTCATGGAAATATTGATATAGCAGTGAGGGGCTTCCCACGTCCCGTCCGTAAGAGAGGGTTTGGAAGGTGGAAAATAATTTGTCACTCACAAGGAAAGGAAGACGATTTTCTTGCAAATAAGCATTTACAGTCGTTCTTCGTGTTTTTAGCTGCGCGCTTTTTGCAACATCGTGCATTTCCTTGACCTGCCCGCTCCAGATTCCATTCTATCCTCTTCCGTCAATAGAATAATAAGAAGATGTAAAACTTCCTCTACTGCTCGTCAAAGAATGGCTAATCTGGTGTGCGTCTCAGGAAAGTGAAAGTCGGAATATGTTCAGATATTCGATGGTATGGAAACCACATTCAGGATACAGGAAGCCAAACAAAACAACTTGACTCTATTACCCTATTTAAAAATGGGCATTTCTCGTCTGACCATTTCGATTTCTATATCTACCAGCTGTATTCTCGTACCTCGCGACTGCAGCTACATACGAATACACATACATACACAGAAATATATATATATATATATATAAATTTACTTGTTTATAAATTCAAATGCCGTTGTAACGCGGTGTACATAGGGTGAACCATTCTAAGGCTGGAGACGCGGGTTGCGCAGCATATTCCCGCCTTTTTGCGTTCTGGTAGTCTTAGCTAGCCTATAAGAACTACTACTCAGGCATTCTATGAGTCTGCATTTGGTCAACATTTGCTTGAAAACCATGCTTGTGCCTCTGAATAGGAAGACACGTGGTTTTCAGTTTTACACAGTGCTCGATCAACACACGATCTTCGAGTCTCTGAAACTGTCTTTATTAAGTGTTAACAGCCTCGCCTGTGTAGACAAAAGGAACATTTTTTAAGTTCCTTACGTCTTTTGGAGGGTTTGGGAGTTCCCCTTTTTCTATTTTATACTCTTGTGGAGCTACTTATTTTCATCCCCCCCCTTGTTCAATTTTAATTTTGTGTAATTAAAATTTGTCTTTTAGTCGCGTTCCACCTTTCCCTTCTCATTTACTTTATTAAGTATGTCTTTGTATTCATTTATATTTAATATTACCGACGAATACCTTTGAAAAAGTGTTGGCCGAAATGTACCTTAGATATGACGTCCGTTTTGTTTAAGGCTATATATATATATATATATATATATATATATATATATATATATATATATATGAATGAATGAATGATGACAAAAGGAAAACTTTTCTTAGACGACGCGTTTCGACGTCTGACGTATTTTATCAAAGAAAATGTAAGCATTTTATCCAGAAACAGAAGTAAAAATACCGCTAGGTTTCCGAATTTTTAAATTTAAGAACGCTCATGTATATACTTCAGGCTAACTGAAAGTAAAGACAAACTATATATATATATATATATATTGCTGATAACTCCTGACGAGTGGACGGAGTAATTCCAGAAGAGTCCGTCTGCGAATGTCGGGATGCTGAAGATAACATCTAACCGCTAAGCGACAAAACTTTTACTTGTATTAATTCTCTCTCCCCCGTCTCTCTCTCTCTCTCTCTCTCTCTCTCTCTCTCTCTCTCTCTCTCTATATATATATATATATATATATATATATATATATATAAGTGGACATTGAAGTCAACACCCAGAGGCGACATTCTGTTTCAGGCTAAGCGGAATAGTCAAGCATGACGATTTCATTTAGCATTAAATAGACTGTCGCCTTTCAGTGATTACTTCAATGTCTACTTTTATATTTACATACGCACTATCCCATTCAAAATGGGTTTTATTTACGTTTTGGGTGCGATACTCAGTAGACATGAAATATTCGAGAAAATAAGGAGGACGCAGGCACGATTCCTGCCGTAGAGCACATTTTCTTTATTTCTCAAAAGTTGCATAACGATAAGCGTAACACACTGTTTAAAATAAAAATGGGATGCCTATTTCAAATAGAAGTCTCGCCTATAATAACTTTTGAAGTAATAAAAATATCGGATTAAAATTAAATCCAGTAATTCTTTAGGAATATATATATATATATATATATATATATATATATATATATATATATATATATATATATAAATTCCTTAGGGCAAATACTATATAAAACGCCCGACATTTTGTGTTGATTTTTTTAATGATCGACTTTTACAAATTACGGATAATCCTTCTCAGACAGGGAGGAAATTCCGTCATAAATTGTCCGAATTTCATTTCGGAAGAAAAATACAGAAAAAAAATATGGTCCCATCTTTTGACTTTCTTAAGTCATCATCAGGGTAGATAGAGGGAATTGGTGAGTTTTGTAGAACTTATGTAAGCGAGATGTGATGTTTGTGTGTGTATTTTTTATATGCATTTAAGGATGTAGGCTCTTTAGTAATAATTGTTTGTTTTTTTTATTATTGATAGTTGTTTTCGCTGTAGGAGTATTGCTACAAGGATCATAAATCTGGTTTTACTATTCTAATGTTACTTATTAATGCTACTTATTAATGTGTTGTCTGATGGCACTCTGGTCAGATAGGTGGCAAGTGAGTCGCTGTGAAAGTATGATTTGCCACCTATAGAAACATAGTAACTATCAGACATTATTCGTAAATTTGGAAAAGTCTATCATTAAAATTAATCTACACAAAATGTTTGTCGTTTTTAATATATATATATATATATATATATATATATATATATATATATATATACATATATATACATACATACACAACCCATACACTCAATTAAAAAACAAAATAAAATCATCCTTGCTAATGGCTAAAAGTATAGGCGAACGCGCTCCGAATTACAGAACATTTGGACAGTTTCTACACACCGTGTGTCCAGAAAAGAAAACACTTGTTTGAACACAAGAAAAATTAAATAAAATACTTAATCGCAGTACCTTGTCTGTTGCCTTTAATGGAAACATGTATAAATGAAGGATTGCTGCCTAAATACACAATTCACACACACACGCACACATACATACATACATATATATATATATATATATATATATATATATATATATATATTCAAGAATTTGGGAAATAAAAGTGATTCTCACCGTTACAGTGTATTTCTTGCCTTATTTAATTGTAATATACTGAAAAATATTCGGGAATATGAAAGGATTATGACAAAAATAAGCAGACAGCGTTTGTAATTTATTTAGACATGCCTAAAAGAGAATTTGCTGCTTAAATACACAAATATATATATATATATATATATATATATATATATATATATATATATAGAGAGAGAGAGAGAGAGAGAGAGATAAAGATAGAACGAGAGAAAGAAAGAGAGAGACAAGAAAGTGTGTGAGAGAGAGAGAGTTTTGTTGTGTCTGAATTATCGAGGATATGCGTGAATATGTGCAGGGATATTCATGTTTCTAGCTGTTTAAATGCTTGTTATCAACTTTCCTTCTTTTGTATTTTTCTTCCATTCAATTTTTCTGCACGTATCTGAAAAGTGAGCATTTTTACTTTTACACTCGGTTGCAAATTCCTGTCCGTTTTATTCAAGCCCAATGGACGCACTGTCTGCCGTCGACATTTTTCTCTTGCTAATTTTCATGCCAACAAAATTCGACTCAATGATTATCTTACGCTCTGAGAAAATTGCTCAGTAATACGAATAAACTTTGCAGTGTGGGACATGTTTGTTCCGTTCAAGAGAAAAGGTGTGGCTCATTTGCTTCAAACTTGTGTGAATGGATAGCAGAACGTGGATTGGCCCTAGCAAATAGAGAAAATCTGCTAATAGCACAACGAGATAGGATTTGTGGAGAGCCATAATCATCTATGTCCTGAATGGGATGCGGCAACAGTAGAAAATTAAAGTGTGTAATACGTCTATCAGCCGGCCCATTCGAGAACTCTCTCTCTCTCTCACACACACACACATACACACACACTCTCCCTCTTTCTATATTCCTCTCTATCTCTTTCTCTCCCTATATTTTCTCTCTCCCTCTCTCTCTATATATCCTCTCTCTCTCTCTCACTGTCCCTCTTTCTATATTCCTCTCTATCTCTTTCTCTCCCTATCTTTTTCTCTCTCTCTATATATATATCCTCTCTCTCTCTCACTGTCCCTCTTTCTATAATCCTCTCTATCTCTTTCTCTCCCTATCTTTTTCTCTCTTCCTCTCTCTATATATCCTCTCTCTCTCTCACTGCCCCTCTTTCTATATTTCTCTCTATCTCTTTCTCTGTGTATCTTTTTCTCTCTCTCTCTCCCTCTATATATCCTCTCTCTCTCACTGTCCCTCTTTCTATATTCCTCTCTATCTCTTTCTCTCCATATCTTTTTCTCTCTCTCCCTCTCTCTATATATCCACTCTCTCACTCTCCCTCTTTCTATATTCCTCTCTGTCTCTTTCTCTGTCTATCTTTTTTCTCTCTCTCTATATATATATATCCTCTCTCTCTTTCTCACTCTCCCTATTTCTATATTCCTCTCTATCTTTCTCTCCCTATATTTTCTCTCTCCCTCTCTCTATATATCCTCTCTCTCTCTCACTGTCTCTCTTTCTATATTCCTCTCTATCTCTTTCTCTCCCTATCTTTTTCTTTCTCTCCCTCTCTCTATATATCCACTCTCTCACTCTCCCTCTTTCTATATTCCTCTCTATCTCTTTCTCTCCCTATCTTTTTTTCTCTTTCTCCCTCTCTCTCTCTCTCTACCCCCACTCTCTCTCTCTCTCTCTCCCCTTCTCTCTTTTTTTTAATAAACAATTACTTTTATGAAATTGTTCAAATCTCGCATAGCATTGCTTTTTTTTTGCTTTTTTTTACTCCACAATTCTGGGCTTTTGTCAGATTTAATTTAAATAAATACCAACATTGCCTATTAATTCTCTGGCGGCATCCTTACCCACTTAAAACTGAGACTAACGTATTTTATCTAAATTAAACCGCCCCCACACCCAAATTGTTCAATATTTTTGCTGTATGTGATTCACGTCAGAAAATGCAAAATATCTCAATCGTCGAGTCGATCTATCGTGACTTCAATACATACTTGGGTCACCTTAACAGATACCAATGTAAGGTTTCTACTCGGTGTCTCCTCAGAATGTCAAAAAAGCCTAGGGCCCATAGAAGTTGTGTTTAAAGCCACCAAATGGAGAATCGGGCCTCAAAGGATGTCGGTGAGTGCACCAACATAAAACAGAAAGTGAACTCAACTAAACTTAGAATATACATCCACAAGTGAAGCGGAAAAAAGGATGTTATATAAACGCCCGACCTCGGAGGAGAAATGCAGAGTCCCTCACATCCCCGTCAGAAGAAAATCAAACGTCCGAAAAAAATCTCCCAAACCACATATCCTCGATTCAGCCGACATTGATTTGACGGAGTTTTTGAGTTATCAGATGTTGCTAACGTAATTTTATGATATATTTCAGAGGCTTACAGTCATGTCACGTTGAAACACCTGTACCCGTGCGATCGCCGAAGTTAAGCAATGGTGAGCCTGGTCAGTGAATAGATGGGTGACCGTTTGGGAATACCAGGTGATGTATGTTTGGATGTGCGGTGGTGTAATGGATAATGGCTCGGAATTGGAAATTGGAGAGACGAGTTTCAAGTCCAGTCGTGTTCGTTATATACACTTAAACGCAAATACTTTTGCGTAACGTATGAATCCACCTCTCCCCCAGCTATGGGCTAATTACTATAATGTTTTATCAGTAAATCATTATTATCTGAAAAAAATACAATCTAAAAATATTTTCTAGCTTTAAATAGTCTACAAAAGTTGATAGACCGTCAAAAAGAAATCAATCAACAATATATTTCATGTCTTTATATAAAGTTGGGTTTTCTGGTAAGCTAATGTTTGCCCAGATGCCGTAGACTACAATTACTTGTATTCGTCTAACTTCATAATTCTGTAACAAATACAAATATGGGCGGCGTATATGTCATCAAATACAGTAATTCGATTCTTCTTCCTTCCTGTTTTTATAACAAGAGCTGTATTAAAATAAACTTAGCCTGGCCAATCGGAAAGTGGCATACAAGAAAAAGCGCAATTTTCAACCAATCACTGTTCGTTACATAGATCAGGTTCTGGAATTATATAAATCAGCATAAATCATTGAATTTCAACCATTTTTAAATCAGAGTACAGTCGTAGAATAACTTAAACTCTGGAGCGCACTTTAAATTTTAATAAGGAAAATTAGTCATAAGATTTGAAAGTATTAAATTTTGGTTTGGCATTCACAAAGAAGATTGGGAGCAAATTTTCCCTTTAAATGGGTTCAGGAAAAAATCTACTTCTTTATTTATTTATTTTTTATTTTTTTGTTGTTGTTTAGGGGCCGATAATGACTCATTTAAATCCCTTGAGAAAAGCAAATGAGAAAGATTGAAGCAATTTAGCATCCATTTTAAAATATCAAATGACAAATGGAAGCCATGTGCTTTGTTTCTCTAGCTTTTTAAAAAAATAAAGATTTAAAATATAAAAACAATTCATGAATTACTCTTGTGTTAACTTGAGGCACATCTGGCTACCTTACAGTAGGCATTAGTACACCTGGGCGCACCGGTTGAGAAACTCTGCCGTAAATAGTAACTCGGTTAAAAATGAACACAACGCAAACATTTTCCTTTAGAAGATGTTATGTTTACCCTGCCAACTTCGACTCATCTAGGGCGCCTCTGCGTGGGTTAATGGTTAGCTAGAACATTTAGTTGACTATTACTACTACTGAGCAGTAAGTCTGATCCTCACTGGCCGCCTTGTGCTTGTAGTCTTGTACTTAATAGAATAACAACACAAGATCTGTCACGATTTGGATTTAACATTTCTTTTTCTGCTTCTCCTATGTAGCGTACCCCTTGAGGACGTTGACAATGATGGCTCTTCACATTTTCCTCACAGATGAATAAGACACTTGAAGCAACAGATATATGTTCTACAGAAGGATGCTGAGAATATCATGTGAACAACGACAAAGATTTAGAAGAGGTGAACACAAAAAGGACACTTGTAGCATCAGAAAGAGATAACTGAAATGTATGTTGTACATAATAAGGAAAGAGGGCTTAGAAAATTTAATACTCACAGTGCAGATTGACGGTGAAAGGGGCAAAGGAAAGCAAAGTGAAATCTACTTGGCGGGCTTGAGCGAATGGATGGCGGGGCAGGGTTTGAGAACGATAAGAAAAAGACAATTTATTGAGAGCTAGAAAGGAAGGAATCTGTGGAGACCCATGATCGTCAGCGTCCTTAAGGGACACGACACATAGAAGGAGAAGATTTTTCAGTAATATGGGAGGCAAGCGCGGGGGCAGAGAAAAGCAGCGCATAATTGACGTAAAGAGCTTTATTAAATGCTTGGCAGAAGAAGAAGAAGAGGCGTGTTATCAATGAAATCATTGGAGAAACAAATCATGTTTTTAATGGCAAAAATACGTATCATGAATAAAAAGATGTTTTTTAAAGCTTGAAAAAGTAATGAATGAATATGTTGACATACAGTGTGCTTTTAAAAGGACATTTGATATGTTTGTAATATCACATAATTGATATGTGTTGTCTGTAGAAGCAGAACTAGTCGTTGTCTTAACACCAAGTCTTTGCTAAGTTATAATTGTAAAAAGTCAATCAAAACTCGCACAAGTTTAACCATTCAGAATTGATCACCAAAAAGATGACCAATTGTGGATAGTTGCTTCTCCTGCCTCTTTCTGCTAGAAAAGTCATTGAAATCCGGTTGGAATGAATAAGTGACAAGGTTTAACTTGACACGCTTTCTCAAAAATTCTCTATATCAAGTAGATTTGGGAATCCTTCAACACAAATATCCAGTCAAATTAACAGTTTTGGGGGACCTTATTCCGCTTGTGTTTTTGCTTCCCACCCCTAAATTTGAATAAAGCTAACAAAAATGCTCAGGACAAAATTGTTCTTTTTAGTATAAGCACCCAAAAATTAAAACCGCATGAAACTTTAAAAAGTAAGAAAATTATTCTCGCGAAGATATTTAAGATATATTCAGCTCTTTTCATACGTTAAATTGATCATTACACACTTTCTTCTTCCTAAGTGCAAATAACATTGATACAGTTCCAGAAGCAGGCTGAAAATAATTCCAGTTAGGGGTGGGGGTCTGGTTTAAAAACTACAAATGTCAACTGGGCTCTATTTTCAAGCTTACTGTGTAATAATATTAACAGATGTTATATACCTTAAACTGGAGTAACATGATGCCTCACAAGTTTCCGTACGATTTCATTTTTCAAGTCTTTTATTTTCACTGCTCTTTGGACTGTCATAACTGAAACTCCTCTCACGTACCAAGCGACTTATCGATTAAGTTGGATCTTTTCTAATTGATTTCTTTAGCTCTAAGTTGAACTGATGTTATGACCTCCTGAACCATTTTTCCTCTCTACTGTTCCCTCTTTTTAAAACTTATTCACCTTTCTCTTGATGGTCATTGAAAGAACTTTGAAGATAGAAGCTAGAGTATGAATATTAGTACCATTACTGAAGGCCTAAATGATCTTTTTTCCTCTCACTATTTCTCATTTGCGAAAACAGTGGGGATGACACAAAACGATTTTAACCTGTTCTCTTTCTAACTGAATAACTCAAAGGGTTTTTTCAGTGATTCTTACGACAAATGGTGTCAAGATGACTAAACGTCTTATCTGAAAACCTGGAAAGAAAGAAACCCAGTTTAGTGGTTTTTTTAGATATTAAACATTTTGCGAAGTGGGAAGCATAATTATCCTGTAACACTACTTAGACAATTTTGTTGTTACACATGGTACGTTATCCTAAGTCTACAAAGCCATCGATTCACCTTTTGGCAGATGACACAAACGTGTATGGAGGCACCGATGGTGTGATGGATTTCGACAAAGAAAGTCAATTAGATGGACCAATCTCAATTCCCGCTTGAATGTTTCGTTCACTTCATATCAATGTTCTAGGAAAAGGCATGAATCCATCTTCCTCCAGCTATGGGTTAAATAGCAGGGCATCCTGTGCTCGCTTACCATGAGGCAGTAACTATTCTAGAAGAAAAGAATATTTGAATTCATAACCAGCCTGAATAGGATTAAGCTCCACCAGTCTATCTTGCCCTAGACACACCACGGCTTCTATGGCTGCAGTAAATCGACATCACTTGAGAACCTTCAACAGCAGCAACACGTGTAACTTAAATAAAACAGCGATATCATTAAGATGCTGACTTTCCACAGTGCCACAAACAAAATGTTAAGAAGGAAGTCCCGTGTCAACATTGCAAACAGTGATAACAGGGGACTTGAAAAGGATATTTTCTTTAAAACTTGTTTTAATAGAAAGATTTTATAAACTTGAATTTTTGGTAACACGCTCTTTTAAGTATGATCTGTCAAATACCTACCTGGCACAGGGCTCGTCCCTGGGCTGGTGATATCACGGCTAGGACTATCTTGGACCGGCTCCGGCCTGGACCGGCTCCGGCCTGGGCCAGCTTGGACATGCCAAGACCAGCTATGACTAGCTTAGACCAGCTCTGACCAACCTGGACAAGCTATGACCAGCTAAGACCAGCTTGGACCAGCGGCCCGAGTGAAAACATTCGGGTCCCCACGTTAAAAACTGACCTTGTGTTACAACCTGACTCAGTGGGGGGGTCAAGTCAATATCCAGTATTTAGTATTGTTGAAGTTATCGCTTCCGCTATCCGTTTGAAACTCTCCCTGCTGTGTTTATATTAGGTTGGTGCAAAAATAATGTCGTTTTCTCACATATGTTACTATGTGAGAAAACAACATTATTTTTGCACCAACCTAATATTTACAGTACCACAACTGGGCATTATAATTTACCAGAATTAAATATATATAAAAACTTAAAGAAAAGATATATATATCAAAAAACCATACTGAATTTTTTATTAAATAATTATTTGTTATTTTAATCAGTAACTGATTTTAAATAGCCGTTTTTACTCATTATGTGTCCTAGAATTTTTCGCAATACATGTTGAAGTCCTTGCATTTTCTCGGTAAATTTTATTGATATTATATTAATGTTATATACTTAGGCAATACCTAATTTGATGTACACTAGACGAGTGTGGAAATCTCACGGTATTTTCAGTATTGTTGAAGTTATCACTAACATTTGTGTTGAGATTTACAAACTCTACGTTTCGTTCAATTTCGCAAACAAATCGATCAAATTTGTTTAAAAAAATACTTTGACAAATACCCTATTTCGCGGTTTTTACGTACCCTATTAAAACCAACTGGACTTTCTACCCTCTTAACTGTTCGCACTTTCCCCCAAAATTTAGTTTCAATCGATCAATATATGACTATTTTAGAGGATGTGACGAACGAACGGACGGACTAACGGAAGTACAGAATTTTATATATACAGTGTAACCCGGATATAAGAGAGTTGTCGGGACCTGAGAAGTCTCTTATATCTGGGTTTCTCTTATATCGGGGTTTAGTCTAATTTATATACATTAACACAGGCTCTAATTTGGGACCAGATAAAATCTCTCTTATATCCGGGTTTCTCTTATATACGGGTCTCTTATATCCCGGTTACACTGTAGATAGATTAAATTGTTTTTAAAGTAGTGAGAGTATTTTGTATGTTAAAGCATTTAATGTTTCCAAAAAAATTAATGGAAGTTTATTGTGCTAAGTTAAGTACCCTACTAAAACCAACTGTACTTTGTACCCCCTTACCTGTTTGTACTTCTCCCTAAAATTTGGTTTCGATAGAGTCAATGTATGGCTATTTTAGAGGGTGTGACGGACAGACGGATGGATTAATGGAAGTCACAAAATTACAATAACACTAGCTGTGCAGTCAATGAATTCTAATGTTTCCTTGTAAGGAAACAGTTAATATTGTCATTACATTATTGTTATCATTTTTCTATTTTATTATTAGTTATTGTTGGTGATGTAATGAATATGCATACACCCGGGTTCCCCCTCACAGTAATATGATTGGCTACTGTCAGCCATAAATACTGACTGATGTGTAGGTACAGGAGGACGCCTATTGTCTTCGCCTATTGCTTTCCACTACGACGAGGACCAGTCCATTACTGTTACCTGCTAGATTGTCCTATCCGGTTACAGTAGTCAATAACCACTTTGCTGCTTCGAACAAATATATCCCTTTCCGGGACATATCAGTTGGTAATCTCTTGTTGTATTAGGTTGGTGCAAAAATAATGACGTAATAATGTCGTTTTTTGACGTTAAAAAATACGTCAAAAAACGATATTATTACGTCATTATTTTTGCGCCAACCTAATATCTTATAAGATCTACGGTAAGAATGAATTCTATATCCTTCACATAACTTTTATTACAGTATATTGTTAGAATTGCTCTACTATATTATAAGCTGTTGCTGTTCAATTATTTATTGTGTCTAATTTATAAATTAAATTTGATGTATGTATGTATGTATGTACCCCACTCAGCTCATGTTAATCTACGATTGCTGCAGGTACCATGTAAGCCAGTACTACCTGTTACGTGTTTGTGTTACCTGATATAAGATCGGTTTCTTCATTAGGCTTTCTTTGACGAGGAGGTGCAATGCACCCATCAGGATGGAAAAATAAAGATCTGTCAAAGGGCGGATTAATCTTCTTGCAGAATCAATGGTTATCTACACAACTCACTGGGTGTGTCTGACCTCTTAGATTTCGTTAAGTTAATCAACCAGGAGTAGGAATAATCTTATCTTTTTTAATCAGTTCACCCGAAGCAAGGCGGGAATGCCACTGGTTCGCAGCGGGTTACATAGGATGAAGGTAATAGAAAAAAAAATGTATAGTAGGGATGAGGAAAGGATAAAAGATGAACGGGTTTCAAGATATCAGAAGATGGCGACTGACGTTACATTTAAATTTTTGAATATTGTAATTATCAGGGAAGCAAGTAAACGGAAGGGAGTTCCACAGGCAGGAAGTGTGGGAAAAGAATCTGTTGGAGTAAAAGTGGCGGTTACATTTAAATATTTCAATGGTAAAAGGATACTAGTCTAGTAACACGTTTAAATTTATGTAGCCGGGGCACCAAGGAAAAAACTCGACAGAATAGTTGCCATGAAAATATTTGTAGAAAAGACAGAGGGAAGCCACAAACGATGTGAACCATTGGCTAGGAAAAAAAACATATTCGGTCATAACACCATTAAAAAGATTTTGATTAGTGTTTTACGATAGCCACAATTACGACAGGGCAGCCAATATGTATGTGATATAATGGAATATGCATACACCTGTGTTCCCCCTGACTGGAATATGATTGGCTGGTGTCCGTCATAAATACAGACGGATGTGTAGGTACGACAGAGTTTAAGTCAATGACGACGCCCATTGAACTACGCCATTGGCTATCCTATTGGTCTACACCTATTACCTGCGACTACAACGATATTATTGCTACTGTGTACTACTTGGTTATAGTAGCCAAAACCCACTTAGCTACTTCGATCAAATATATCCCTTTCCGGGACATATCATTATGTATGTACGTGTGCCGAGATGGAACGGGTATGTGTCCAGGTGGGCAGTTAGCCCACTGAGAGTGATAGGACCCAATGCTTTGATAAGGAAAACTTTGATGCAAGACTCGCATCAGTACTAATCCGGATATCGCATCCGCTTGTCCCTGGAGATCTTAGAATTGCTGGATTGAGTCATTGCGGTGTTGTGAAAGCCGTACACGACTATAATAGCACAGAGTTGGCTAACGTAGCATCTATTGTTTGAATGTGCGGGAGGTATAATCGATAGCGGTTTTAAATGATATATCGGAAAATTGAGCTAGTTATGTTCACTTGCGTACCCTTCTTTTATGAGTTCATCTCTTCTCCCCAAAGCTATGAGTTAAATAGCGGCACAGAATTGGCTCTTCTAGACATTAACCTAGAAGGACAATTTTGAATTCAAAATCGTAAACATTCACTTGTCAGCAATGGTCATACTCATATAGCGTGTCGACAGCCAATATGTATGGAAAAACATTGTAAAAAGAGGTTTCGATACTGTACACAGTTTCAGACATTCGTCCTTGGAATATATACAAAGTGACGCTGAAAAGTTCTCGGCCAGAGCAGGAAACTCTCTAGTGTATAAGTATATGGGGATAGGATATTGTTGCTATTGCCGGATCTGTGTAAATTTGAAACCGAAGATGAAACGGAAAGAAATAAAAATGAAAGAGTTGTGAGTTCAGTACCTGACTACTGTAGAGGTGTAAACTTGGAAACTAGAGTTACTAAAGGGAAATAACTGAAACTGAGATATCCAGAAAGGGCATGGCACGTGGAACTAGAACAATCTACCACGATGTAATTAAAGGGTTCGCTTCAAAATTTCAACGTATATCACCAGAAGAAGGCCGGAATGTAAAACTGCCAAACGTCGTGAATATAATAAAAGATGAAGATGAAGACAACATTCCATACAATATAAATAGTTACAATATCTCATCTCAGAAATATAAACAAATCCTAAAGGAAGCCGGAGCATACAACGACCGGAACGTCGTGAATATGACAACAAAGATGAGGACAACAGCCCGAACAATGTTAATAGTGTAAATAGTTACAATAACTCATGTCAGAAATATAAACAGATCCTGAAGAAGGCCAGTGCATACAACGGCCGAAACGTCGTGAATATGACAACAGAGATGAGGACAACAACCGAACAATGTAAATAGTGAAAATAGTTACAATACCTCATCTCAGAAATATAAACAGATCCTGAAGATGACCGAAGCATATAACGACCGAAACGTCGTGAATATGACAACAAAGATGAGGACAACAGCCCGAACAATGTTAATAGCGTAAATAGTTACAATAACTCATGTCAGAAATATAAACAGATCCTGAGGAAGGCCAGTGCATACAACGGCCGAAACGTCGTGAATATGACACCAAAGATGAGGACAACAGACCGAACAATGTAAATAGTGTAAAAGAAAGTGAGAGAATGATTTGCAGTTAACAAGTATAACATTTTGCTTGAATAACTCCAGATAATTAACTCTTGGCAAACGATTCGTTGGCTTAAAGTCAAGGTAACGAACCAACAGAGGTCGAGAAACTCTATTTGCTTTCAACCCATCTTTATTTAACGAAGGTTTTTGGAAGTCGTCTGTCTTTTGTAAACGTTTATATATTTATATATTTAAGCATTACGTATCACGCACATGCATTGCAATTGGTGTACAGTGTAACCCGGATGTAAGAGAGTTGTCTGGACCGCAGAAGAAGTCTCTTATATCCGGGTCTCTTATATCCGGGTTACACTGTATTACAAATATGAAAGATTTGACTCGAGGAAAATGACTGGCTACAAGTTTTCAAATAAGAAAAAGATTTGATATTTACTATTTAAAAAAAAGAGACGCAAATTGAATAAATCCAAATTTTATTAATGAAACAATCACCTTCATTTGCAATTAGATTAGTCCCTTCTTATCAGCACGCTATGATGAAATGCTAAAAAGTTCTCGGCACAATCTACTTCGTAAAATCTGACCAGCTAACTGACTTTATTTTGTATTTGTTTTGGACTACTTTCTTAGTCTGACCGAGAACTTTTCAGTGCCTCTTTATATATGTTCCATGAACGAATGTCTGAAACTGCGGACAATATCGAAACCTCTTTTTAATATGTTTTCCATACATAATGGCAGTCGACACGCTATATGAGCATGACTATTGCTGACAAGTGAAATCTATGTTTACGGTTTTGAATTAAAAGTTGACCTTCCAGACACTTGCCGCAATCTTAACCTTGAAGTGGTTCATTCTTTATCTATCCTCTTTACTCTCATAATATTCACTTCCTACCATCTTCACTATTTTTTCTCATATCACACATCATTCATCATAACTATTTCAACAGTAAAGTTCTACCTTGAAGGATTCTGGAGCTTTGCATTGGGGAACTTTAATAATAATAAATACAGTAGCTTACTAATCTCGCAACTTCTTGTTAATAAAATTGATATTTACGGAGTGCTCCATATTCAGCCTTGATCCAGTCTGTTGTTTTTAACCTGAGGAAGGATAATATTTATTTGTAATAAAATACAAAATGTGGTACAAGGCCAAAAAGGGGAATGGAGGAAAAACAGTCTTCTTCTGTCTTAACGTTAAACTTAGCTAGCCGCAAACACTGACCCAAACATACAACAATATTCCTTACACCAAAACAACGCATTATTACTTACTGTTGAGGGGTTCTCCCCTTTTTACACAAATGGACTCACCCAGTATATACATATACTATAGCTACGTGAAGACCCGAGAGACCAAGACCGAAGAGTCGAGTCGAGTCCAGAGTGACAGAGTAAAAAGTTGTAGGTAACCGGAAGTGTGAGGGTGAGGTAACAGCGTTGTAGGAGTCACAGTGAGCGAGAACGTAGACTCAGTAAGAAGTCATACAGCGATACTTCAATACTAAAGACTGTATATATATATTTTGCTACTTACCCGTATTCCTGGAACTACTAACCTGCATTACCAGTTTGTATTATTACGTTAATACATTATTTTCATATATTCATTCCTGGCGTTTGTTATTTATTGGTACCGGATTTCAACCCGGAATCCACACTTACCTTTCCTAGTACATCCAACAAAAATTCCTCATTGTCTCCATGAAAGTACTAACTAGTCCCCTTATGTACAACTCATTGTCTGTGGGAGGAGGGGGGAATAAAATAACAATTTAAAACTCTAAATCCCAATGAATATTTACAAAGTGTCCAAAAACTATTTACAAAAAGCTAAACAAAACAATATTAGTAATAACCAGCCAGAAATCCCTAAATGTGGCAAAAACGTCAATTAACTGAACGAAATCAATGCGCGATTTTGCTAATATAAAGACATTCAATCAACCCAAGTATTCACATAAAACACACACTCATTCAAATACAACACATTCGAAATTCACGCCCGAAACGAAAGGCGCCCCGCATCCACCAGAGAACTGACATCACTGACCACCTAACGAGGAAGGGGATGGGGAATTAAACTAAAGAAAAATTGAAACAGAAACAAAAGGAGCCTATGAGCATAGATCCCCTTGCTAAGTTAACTGGAATGAAGAAACTAAACAGACAAATACAACCTAAACTAATTTAATCCTGGCGCGGTTGGCCTATGTTCAACACAGGGAGAACACAATCTGAGCAATGATCGCTAAAAACATTTCCCTCCCAAATTTATAAACAAATCCTGCAGATGCATGCTGGGATTTCTTCCTAACCAATAAAATTCTCTGTCTCATCCGCCATATTGTGGCTCTTTCTTGTCTTGGAATCGGAACGCTATTATCATTTGACTGTATCCCTTTTGCGTGTTAACACCATTCTCACTTTGTGAATGATAGCTGTTACTTTGCCTAGACATGTCTTGCATATATATATATATTAGTTGGTTAGTATCATTTTGGCCCTGTTCTTTTCTTTCTTTTCTTATTGTTTATTGAAAACTTTGTTAATTACGTTTGTTGGGCATTTTTGATATTTAAGCTTAACCATTGACCAATTACTCTACACAGTCGAGCAGCAAACTTGGAAGAATTCTAATTTTATAATTCCAATCTTAAACGCTTAAAAATTAATGCCCTATGCCAAACGCGCTATATATTCCATGTTGCTTTTTCCTATTTGATTTGATTTGGTTTATTTTGTTTTACGACATATCAACCTCAATTAATCCCGACAAGATTTTTAGACGGATAGATTGGTATGTGATTGGTCCTGAGCTGGCATCTCGTCTACAGTCACTTTCTCACAGGCGTGCGGTCGCTTCCCTCTGTCTTTTCTACAAATACTTTCACGGTAACTGCTCCGACGAGCTACTTTCGTTGTTTCCCAAACTGCATGAATTTAAACGTGCTACTAGGTTGGCATCTCAGTTCCACCCTTTCACTATCGAAACGGTTAAGTGTAACCGTCTCTTCTACTCCAATAGCTTCATGTTTTGCACTTCCTGTCTGTGGAACTCTCTTTCTCTTACTTGCTTCCTTGTTAGCTATAATCTCCAACTATTCAATTGACATCTCCAGATGCCTTGATCTATTCCCTATCCTTCTCCTTCTCCTTCTCCTATCCTCTATTACGCCTATTTACTTTTGTTCCCACTCTCTGTAACCTTTTGCATGCTAGTGGCACTCCCGCCTTGCTTGGGGTGAAATGCTTCAAAAAATGTATTAATACTTTTTTTTCTAAAAATGTATTGCTGCTAATGTTTTTTCTTTATTTTTCTTCTTTTTTTTTTTTTCTTTTTTTCAAAAAATTTATTGCTGGTAATTTTTAATTTTTTTTTCCAAAAATGTATTGCTGGTAATATTTTTTTCTTCAAAAATGTATTACTGTTATTCTTACTATAAAAATCTATTTTGATACTTTCATAGTGTTTTGACTGCAGTTTAGGGGTTAAAGACGTATTTTCCCCTAGCTGGGATCCTAACGTGCTACCACCTCGGATCAGCAATTAACAGTTTGTTCCACGCTCCTCAAAACCATCCTTGCTGCCGGATGTAATTTATCGCAATACCCAGGACGCCTCATTAGTGGGGGGTACCCCTCTGCGACAGAACGGACTTTTTCAGGAATAAAAAAGCTTATATTGCGAAGTAAACAATGCAAGACCCTGACTTCTGATTCCTGTGCTTTTTGTATAACCCTTGTCCATAATACATCATTCATCTTTATTATCTATCCTCTTAAGATTGATGCAGTTGTGACGACTGAAGAAATAGCTAAAACGATCGATGAGTAGCATTCATATATGTGGCGTTCTCAGTGTTCACTATGAGAAATGGTCAGTCCACTTAAACAAAACCGACGAAGAAGGCAGATACTGCCATGACTCACAAGCTGAGCAAGATCCTAGATACGCCTACCCGATACTCTAGATAACTACGCAAATCCAGGCCACTTCCTCACCACTTGTCCTCATAAGTGTCCCTCTGTAATAGCACCTCCCTAAGTCCTTTCAGCCTACTCATCGATCAGAACCAGAGTCACAACGATCGACTGCTCCCTCAACGATGTCTACTGATTTGATCGTCTCCAGACCTCAAGTGGAACACATATATACGACCCATTGCCAAAGATGTTAGAAATATGGTCAACTCACTCTACCGGTCCAGAAAGTATTTGACTTCTTCTGTCATACTTTTTTACAAGAGTCGAATTAGTCTAAAATGAACTACAGTCCTAACTCTCTATTCTAGTACTTTGTGTTCTGTCAACTCGGCATTTTTTTTTCGTAGTCACCGGCCATTAGTTCGTTGAGCGTCTACTAGGTCACCACTAAACGTTGTTTACAACTTTCCGCAGCAGCCCGACAGCAGTAGAGTGTTTTGGTGATACGGTCTTGCTAATTTCGTATACAAAGTGTCCCATAATGCTGAGACATCATTTAAACGTAAGTACCTTGACTTAAAAAATGACATAGGGTACCAAACATATTGACTCTATAACTGCTATACTAGAGTTCATTATATTATCTAAGGTTTGAATATTACATCTCTGAGATGATCACCACCACGGAGAGAACATGCATGAGCTCGCACTCTCATTTCAAACATAGACATTAAGTGCGTCCATCGTCAAAAAAAGAAATATCAGATACTTGTAGGAAATAGCAAAATTTAAGATAATATGCTAAACACTTGTATATCAGTTACGTAATAAATAGATTTAGTAGTTTATGTTATTTTTATAATACAAGATACTTGCTGTGTTCCGTTAGTATGGGACACTTTGTATATAGCTGAATATTAACCCATTCAGGAAAGTAAGTATATATATATATATATTAGGTTGGTGGAAAAATAATGACGTAATAATGTCGTTTTTTGACGTATTTTTTAACGTCAAAAAACGACATTATTACGTCATTATTTTTCCACCAACCTAATATATATATATATATATATATGTGTGTGTGTGTGTGTGTGTGTGTGTGTGTGTGTGTGCGTGCTGTTTTTACGAATGTAAGCAAATGGCCAAATTCATTTTACTGAAGAGATTTGCATCAGCGCAAGTGGCTGTTGTTTATAGAATTAATTAGCCTATCTTTCAACAGTGCTCAATTGAAATACATTTTTAAGAGCTAAATTATTATTTATATATATATATATATATATATATATATTATTTATATATATATTATTTATATATATATATATTTATATATATATTTAATTATATACATATATTTATATATATATATATATATATATATATATATATATATATATATATATATATATATATATATATATATATATATATATATATGCATATATACATATTTATATATATTAGGTTGGTGCAAAAATAATGACATAATAATGTCGTTTTTTGACGTTAAAAATACGTCAAAAACGACATTATTACGTCATTATTTTGCACCAACCTAATATATATATATATATATATATATATATATATATATATATATATATACTTAGCCTCTGAAAACCTTGTTTGGAAGCATTAATGCTTGTTTTATTTCCTGTTTGAAGCTTTTTCCTACCTTTGATAACACGGCCATACACACACACACACATATATATATATACATATATATATACATATATATATATATATATATATATATATATATATATATATATATAGAGAGAGAGAGAGAGAGAGAGAGAGAGAATGAGCTGTGAAGAGTATGTCTACATTTAATGAGTTTTTAGCGGTGATTTCTCTTATTCGGCATTTTCTGTTACCCCAAGGATGGACTGGTCCCAAGGTTGACGGATTAACGAGATCTTTATGTATAAATGTAATACCCGCGCTGAGGTTACCAAATCTCCACTCTCCAGCTTTGTTCAAGATGAGGTTTTGTGGGGAAAGATATGATTTCTACCCTGCTGCTTTTGTTTCGCCAGCCTGTCGCAAATCTATCGCTATTTCTATGGTAGATATTTGGACAAGCTCAATTCCAATTCAGACCTTTAGAGCCGAAACCCACCATGGTACGTCCACGAAGTTGAAGAACCACCCCACCCCGCCCTGTTTCTTTCGTATTCCATTGGTAAGGAGGAAGTACAAATCAGACATCTTCTCCCCGAAAAATGCTGTTTTGTGGTACACACTTCCGCTAGTCTTAACCGCTTCAATCAAGAATCAGTCATTACTTTCTAATTCATACTCTTACATTCATTTCACACACATCATTCAGTAACGCTCTACTTTCAGTGGCTCTTGAGTCTTGTATTGAGTAAAGATTAGTAAAAAAAAAAAAAAAAAAAAAGAAGGCCGGAGTGTAGAATAAATGAAATGTATTTTGGTGTAGTTGGGAAACGATAAATAAAAGAAAATAGTGAGATAGTGGAAACCGAGAAAAGTAATTTACAAAAAAATGCATTCCTTAAGCGTTTCTTAACATTAACGTCAGTCCTGGGGATGGTGCGCAATCTCCCAAGCAATGTCACTCCGATGGTTGATCCCTAGCGCCTGAGACGTTCTTAAACAGGAAAAGCCGAGTAGCTTGGATTATTCTTGGCCCTGGTCTAATATACACCTGGGTCTCCCACATTATATTCGGCCTTGCACCATTTTGCTTCCGAGTCCGTGTAGTTTTACGGAAAATTTGCAAAAATCAAAACTAAATGAAATTTTCGTACATCTTTTATCAGTAAGGTTGGTACCAGGGAGCCATTCCCACCTGCAATATTTCTCCCACGAGTGAGGGGTAGTTGAAACACCCCAGTGAGAAAAAGCCTAAGGAACTGAACTATTCCCTGGCCCTATGTCTAAAAGGAACTACTATTTTAAATTCGGCTTTTTGTTACATTCTGTTTGAGGAAAGGGGGTGCACCGATGCAATCTTTGAACTCTGACAACTGTGTGAGAGGGCGATGCAACACAACCAAGATCTCTATCTGGTATTCGTGGATCAGGAAAAAAAGCCTTTGATCGAGTCAACAGAGGTAAGCTATGGGAGGTCCTCGAGCAGTATGATGTTAAGACAACATCCGGGCCACGTACTCTAACAGCACTCTCAAGCTGTGAGAAATACGACATGAAGATCAGTGTCAGTAAGACCGAGGTCATGACCATCAGCAAGAGACTATAAAAGCTGGACATTAACATCAATGGGACCCAGCTAAAGCAAACCAGTGAATTCAAATATCTGGGCAGCATATTTACTGAAAACAGCAAACTAGACAGAGAAATCGAGACCAGATGTCAGAAAGCCAACTCAGTCAGTTACCAACTTGCTCCTCTTCTAAAACATCCTAGCATTTCCATGAGCGCTAAAGCAATCTCATCAATGCCATTTTCCTACTAAAGCAGACATACCAGTGCCAGACATGGCCCCTAACAAAAACCCTTGAGAAGAAATTGATCACTTGTGAGATGAAATGCCTGAAGAAAACAGTGAACAAGAACAAGTGAGACAAGATCAGGAATGAGATATGACAGGAGCAATAACAATCATACAACACTTCGAACGACAGAGGATCAAGTGGTTCGGATACCTCACTCGTATGCCTATCAACCAACCAGTCCTGTGGGCATAACCCTCAGGTACTCTGGCTGGAAAGAGAGAGGCAGACCAAGAAGACACTGGAGTGACTCAGTGGCAGACTATCTCAGATCCCACGAGATATTTCTCCTCTAGGCAACTCGTCTTGCCGCTGACAGACAACTATGTCTCCCCGCGACGCCTAACAGCACAAGCGAAAGGAAAAACTAAACTAAACTCTGTTTGAGGACTAGTATTAACCCTAAGCCCTCATCGTATGATTCCTAACATACATTCTTCAAATCCTCCGAGATGAGTCGTCAGTCAGGAAAACATTATTGACGATACATCTTGGAGCATTCGAAGAAAGTAGGTTAGGAATCCCACGATGAGAGTGAAGAGGCTAGGGTTACTGAAATGTTTCTTGAGAACCCATGCATACGTGGGACTACAGCTTTTAACTCTGTCTTTTGTTATATTCGGTTTGAGTGAACATGCTGACAAATCCCAACATGCAATTCTCAAACGTTCTCTGAAGTTCGTGTCGTTAGATTTATTAAAACAAGTTTCGTTTCCGTTCTTTTTCAGCTACACGATTCGTAATAACCTATCATGAAGACTATTACAAGTAATAACCTATCGTGAAGACTATTACAAGTAATAACCTATCATTAAGTAATAACCTATCATCAAGACTATTACAATAACCTATGATCAAGTAATAACATACCATGAAGACTATTACAAGTAATAACCTATCATCAAGTAATAACATATCATCAAGACTATTACAAGTAATAACCTATTATCAAGACTATTACAAGTAATAACATATCATCAAGTAATAACCTATCATCAAGACTATTACAAGTAATAACCTATCATCAAGACTATTACAAATAATAACCTATCATCAAGTAATAACCTATCATCAAGACTATTACAAGTAATCGCAAGCAGTTGCTGCATACTTTCAGACTCACATCGTCTTGTTTTTAATCTGGCTTTCTCTGCACTCATAAAAAAATTTGAATCTGACTTCCCACACGTTTTCAGCACTTTTGATAACAAGGCGAAGGTCAGATATTTTTAATCTCAAATTTGCAACGACAAATGAAAACGTCTCAATACACTACTAAAACAGGAAGACTGCAGTCTAATTATTTGTTCAAACAACATCTCCCAGCTTTTCAATTTGGAGGCATAAGCTTATATTTTAAGAAACGCTTTATAGCTTGTACCCTAAAGTGATAACACACACACGCATATAAATCATGTTGCAGCATAAGAGAAATAGGAAAATTAACAATCAATCATCGAAGCGAAGAAATCTTTCCTTTCCATATGCATCTGCTCATAATGTATAATGATCAGCATCCAGTTTTCTCCTCCTCGGCTGTTAATTCTGAGACCGCTGTGGGACTAATACACGGATTGGAACTGAATTCCGTTCATGGTCGCACTTCCTGCATCAATTTGGCTCGCGGATGTAACGCACGCCATCTTCATTAGAGTGTAGGAAGGAAAATAATATGCATCTGTTGATCAAACCTGTTTCGCTTATCTCTCACTGCCTTACTCTGTGTTCATGAAAAGGAGTCATAATTTCGCGCCTATTTTCACCTTCTTCATAAGAACAGATATTCGATAACGAGGCTTGATCGTGAACTTCAACGAGAATTTTTTTTTTCATGGACAGTAAAAGAAACCGGTATGTTCTAAGAATGAGAAAACTCGTTAATCTTGCCGTTTGTTCAACAAATGTGATCCCCGGAAATCTCAAGTGAGATGAAAGGTGCCTCTCGTTGGGGAAATGGTTTGTAGTGTTAGTCTGGATGCTGGTTAGTAGTGAGTTCGACCCTCACTGGTTGCCTCAAACCATTATTAAAAAAAACCAACGATGATGAGAAGTTATCATTACTTATATTCGGATTACTATCCTCATCTTTGTTTTATTACAATGTTTCGGCCCTTGTGCACAAAACAGACAAATTATGTTCAGACATAGAATATCAAGTCGATATACTGATGAAAATGGCTGACAATAGAAAAGGATATCCTTAGGAAAAGAGATATAGAAACTGTTGTTGTTATATATATATATATATATATATATATATATATATATATATATATATACACAAACACACGTCAGGTGAATACCGATCTGCATAACCTACAGAGAATTCTGAACTGAACACTTTATTTCATCTAATCGAGCAGTGTGTACTTGCAGTTATTGGAACCAGTGAACAATAAATGAACACTACAAAATACAAATAAGAACTGGACGAGATATCCCTGGACATGAACAGTGGAACGGGAATAGTCTACCCTTGTAGATTAAATAAAGGATTCAGTTCGTGATTCCCTCTAGGTTATCCAGATCTATATACACCTGACGAAGGCTGGAGGGGACGACGGCCGAAACGTTGTCAGACCATATGGTACCAATCTTGACCATACCGAGAAAATCTAAAAATACACGTGAAAAATATGGATTTACATTTGGTGCATCTTCGCGGTAAGAGTTACCGGAAGTTTTCCATATATATATATATATATATATATATATATATATATATATATATACAAGTATATGATTGGTGTATACGGAATAAATTCCAATAACCAACAATTACTATTCTTAAAAGAGTGCTCAATACAGAGTAAAGCAGATATAATTATTTATTTAAAAATTATAACATAAATGTTATAATTTTTAAATAAATAAATAATTATATATACATATATATATATATATATGTATATATATATATATATACTAGCTTAAAAGCCACCCTGTCGGATGGCATTTAAGCTAACCCCTGCGGAGGGTCTTTGATTGGGCCTTCGGCTTGTTCAGGAGTTTGAAAGTCCGTAAGTCTTTGCATATTCTCAGCATTGAAAGCTCTCCTAGCTGCCGTTTGACCTGGGTTTTCATTTGCACAGGACTTTCTTTTGACGCCCCCCCCCCCGGTGTCGCTGCGCCAAATGTGACGTCTGCCTGGCCGCGTCCGTCGTGCTATCCTGTCCTGTGATGACTAACTGGCTTGGTATTGGTCTCGGCACCAAATGTGACGTTCTAACCTTTTGGTGATTCGGATGCGAATCTGGTTAGATTCGGTATCAGACTTGTCGTTCCCAGCTCGCCTCCAACGTCTGGTTACCGAAGTAACTGTTTTGATTTCTAGTCTAACCTACCCACGTTGTGATTTGATCTTAGGTAGACAAAATCAATCAGTCGCCGGGCCGTAATGCAAGTCGAGTTCTAACTAGGGTAATACCACGCAAGTATATGCAAAAGAAAATAAAGTAACAACTCGAAAAGTTCAAATATGTTAAAAAAGGATAACAATATTTTATATCTGGTTGCTGAATACAGGACTGCGTCTATCAACCAACCCGCTAATATGGATTCGTGACACTTTGTTTGTTAGGCGAGTCTTAACATCTTAAGTTGTTTGTTCTTTAAGAAACTGGTTTTGGTGTATCTTCAGGCGAGATTCGTAAAACTTGTTTTGGTGGTGTGAGTCTAAGTCGTTCTTCAAAAATAAATTGTTCTTGGTTAGAATTTGAGTTCGGAATTGCGTGGATATCTTTCAGTCAGCTGTTCTGCGAGGCGACTGCCAAAAAACTGCCCAACTGAACTCCAGCTCCAACTGAACTGCGAACTCAACTGGAACTGCTTTTCACTCGCTGAGACTCTGCTTACATGGACGCCGACCAAAACCGGGGTGGGCTTGTCGGGGTTTGAGGTTCCTTGATAATTCTAAATCCACAATCCACTTCTTTGTTTTCGGTCAGGAAAATTTATTATTTTCCATTTTTGGAAGTCTTTTCGTCCTCCCACCTTCTTCTGTTCTCATATTGGTATCTCACCATACCCTCAGAGGGTGTCAACGGGTTTCCCCTCTCTCTCACAGTAGCATCTCATACCGAGCTCTTCAATGGGTGCCAACAGGCCTCCCCTCCTTCTTCACATGATTACCTCCGCCTAAAGCTCACGCCACCATTCAGCCAATGGGCGCCCAGCAGTGTGGGTGTGGCTAGACTAGCCTCGGTTTAAAAAATCTTGCACAAAGAAAAAAAATATCTTCCTTTTTTTTTTTTCTTTTTCTTTTCTTTCTCTTTCTTTCCTTCTGCCCGACAACCAACCCTTGGACTCTTATCTTAGCCAAATGTCACTTGGACTTTATCATATGGAATTCGTCAACGAGATTTTCGCCAATTATCAAGTGGGTGGTCAATTGGACGTATCGCACCTTGGTGCCAATTATTCGTTCTGATAAAATAATTTCGCTATCATAGCCAACCCTGACAATAAACAGGTGTTTTTCCCAAATGACATGGAGGTGGTTCCACGGACATTTTGGTTTCGGTCAAGCTTGACCTAATTAATTTTTATCTCCCAGCACCCTGCGGGAGGTCCAGCGGGCATTTTGTTTTTTGGTCAGTGCGTGCTTAATTACTTTTTATTTTTATCTCTTTAGAATTCTGCGGGAGGTCGCTTGTCCAACTTGAAATTTTTAGCATTGCCATGGGCAGATTGGATATATCTTACTCGCCACCCTGTAACATAAATCAGATTAAATCCGAAACATCCGCGACCTTAATTCCCTCGCTAATGCATTTTTCTTTGTTAAAAAGAATAACATCGCTTAGTGTCCTTTTCGTGATGGCTTCTCATCACCTAAATTTAATTCTAGCCTTTCTTTTTTTTCTTCTTGCTTTCTAGCTACCTAAATAGTGTCACAATCCTCCTCTAACCTATTTGTCATTTACTCGTAAATGACACCTAAACCCAAATACACTATTTAGCATGCATCATGCCTCATGCATCTGTCCCATGCAATTCTATTCTTCTTTTCTTTTTTAAAGTTTTACATGCAAGGTGATGTACTTTTCATCTTCTTCTGTTCTACATGCAAATGTAATGTTCTTTTCATTTTCTTCTGTTCTACATGCATATGTAATGTTCTTTTCATCTTCTTCTGTTCTACATGCAAACGTAATGTTCTTTTTCATCTTCCTCTGTTCTACATGCAAATGTAATGTTCTTTTCATCTTCTTCTGTTCTACATGCACATGTAAAGTGTGCGTGTGCCTGTGGGTGCATGTGTGTGGTTATTATGTCACATTACAATCTGGCCCTCTGTTGGTGGAGATTTCTTTTTGCGTGGCATACTGTGGCCGTAGACGATCGGCATCAATAAACGAGAGAAGAACTCAAAATTGATCGCTACATTTAAGTATGGCATTAATATTTAAGCTTACTTTTTAAAAGTTCAACGACAATTCTTCTGTTGCCACTTAATATAAAGACTATTTGTTGTACGTAGGTCCATACTTTCGGTTCAAACAATTATTTTTATTTCATGGATGAGTTTCGCTGGATGTGGCAATTAATTTCAATTATTCCCAAATTTATTTCCAAGTTATAGAAATTGTTATTGTACAAAACAATTCGTCGAAAAAGAAACTTAGGAATACAAAATTCCAGGATTGCGGATCCGGCCAGGAATGTTTTTAATTTGCTCACGGAGTCGACCTGATTCCAAAATGGTATGATATGTTGGGCTTCGGCCTCTAGGAGTAAAGTTGAAAAAGTGTGACACAGTGACACACTAACATTCGGATATATATATATATATATATATATATATATATATATATATATATATATATATATATAACAACAGTTTCTATATCTCTTTTCCTAAGGATATCCTTTTCTATTGTCAGCAATTTTCATCTGTATATCGACTTGATATTCTGTCTGGACATAGTTTGTCTGTGTTGTGTACTTCGGTGTTATGGTTAACAAACTTGTTTCGTTAGACTAATTGCAACTGAATTGTGACTTCGACCCTCGCTCGCTGCTCCATGTATTTGGCTTTGTGCCACATCTAATCTACGCTTAGAAAATCACCATAATTTGTTTGATTTTATTTATTTGTCGATTTATTTTATAAAGCGAAGAAAGTTGTGGTATAAGAAAAAATATTGACCGAGTTTTTGCTTCGACATAATACGCCTCCAGCAAGAACTCGAAAAAATGACTGACTTATTTGCTTTCAACCATTCATTCATTTTCCTTTCATTCATTTTCCTTTCTTTCATTTTCTCAGATATTCTTTTTTTCTTTTACATGGCGGATGCAAAATGCGGCAATGACACCTAATTCTGAACACGACTTGATGCAGCGAAAGATACCATCACCGAAGTTCAGTAACGTCGACCCTGGTCAATATCTAGATGGGCGACCGCTTTGGAATATAAGCTTGGATGCGAGGGTGTACTATATATATATATATATATATATATAGATAGATAGATAGATAGATAGATAGATAGATAGACAGATAGATAGTGTGTCTATAAAGTTCGTGTGCAATTTAAAAAATTATAACTTTATTTGTATTTGCGACAGAAATAATTTGTAAAAAAATGCTATAAAGTTTAATGTACCTAGTTTTAAGTATAGCTAAAATAACTTATGTGATTTCAGGCATTACTGTAAATCAGTTGGCAAATGTTTTCTGTGAACTGCAAAATCGTATTACCCTTTGTATTGCTAATGATGGAGTATGTGAAAATTTCAATAAAACCTTAAAAAAATATAGATTTACTTCTTTCTAAACCTTTTTACAAATTATTTCTATCGCAAATACAAATAAAGTTATAATTTTTTAAAGTGCACACGAACTTTATGGTCACCCTGTATACATACATATATATATACGTGTGTGTGTGTGTGTGTGTGTGTGTGTGTGTGTGTGTGTGTGTGTGTGTGTGAAAAATATAATAGAAAATAGGAAAGAACTCGTTAGGTAAATAATCCGAAGTTCTTTAGTATTTTTGTTGTTATTTTAAAAAAATAGTTCTAGATACAAAAGTAGAGCATAAATATAATTATTTATTTAAAAATATGATTCCAACACGCTACATAAGAGTTCTCATGTTTTAAAAAAGAGCCGAAAACTTCAATATAATTATTTTAATTAAATTCAATTAAAGTACTAAGCACTGTTCCATCTTCAAGCGAAATTTTTTGGGGGAATAACTTATTTCTGAAATTGACGTGTTTTATAAGCATATTCATTATTAAAATCAAAATTTCTATGGTAACGGCTAGAACAATTGTTTAAAGAAAAAGGGGCGTTTTAATAATAATTAATACTATTCAGGCATGGGGGTTTGTTCAGGATTTTATTATTGTGTTTTTTTATTATACTTTCTAGATTTTCAGTGCAACTGTAACTTAATTTTAGGGTGTTTTATTAAATATTTTACTAAGTCTAATATTGGTAGGGAAGTGTTTTTCAATTAAAGCTAGGAATTTCTCTTCTAGCTTAATACTAACCATTTGCTTGAACGGAGGGGTATATCAAATGATTTTTTTCCTGTTTTTTTTTCCGGGATAGTACAATTGTTTCTATAATTATCTGTGAATGTAACTGAGATATTGATACAAATTATAAACACCTTACGCCCCTTTTTCTTTAAACAATTTCTCTAGCCGTTACCATAGAAATTTTGATTTTAATAATGAATATGCTTATAAAACACCTAAATTTCAGAAATAAGTTATTCAAAAAAAAATTTCGCTTGAAGATGGAACAGAGCTTAGTACTTTCATTCAATTTAATTCAAATAATTATATTGAAGTTTTCGGCTCTTTTTTGAAACATTATAACTCTTATGTAGCGTGTTGGAATCATATTTTTAAATAAATAATTATATATATATATATATATATATATATATATATATATATATATATATATTAAATTTCATATTAATAATTTATTTTTAATTGCTCCGAATTGACACCATTTTTCGTAAGAATAAATGAAAAACCTTTTGAATTATTCAGCTAGAAAGAGAATAGGTTAAAATCGTTTTGTGTCAGCCCCTCTATATCTTCCCAGCTGAGACTAAAAAATATCATTCAGGCCTTCAATAATGATACCAACATTCATACTCTGTCTCCCATCTTCAAAGTTCATTCAAGAACCATCAAGAGAAGGGTGAATAAGTTTAAAAAGAGGGAACAGTAGAGAGAAAAACTGGATCAGGAGATCACAACAGCAAGAGGAATCATCATTTCCACTTAGCGCTAAATACATTGTTACTGTTTAGAGTCCAATTGTGTTATAAAAAACTCAGAGAATTCCAGTAAGATATATTTAATAATTTCTAAGATACAACGGTTCAAAACTTAATCTAGTAACTGGACAATTTTGCTGTTACATGATTTGGATAATTTTGTTGTTACACCCGGTATATATATATATATATATATATATATATATATATATATATATATATATATATATATATATATATATATATATATATATATATATATATGCTCCCGGGAAATCCGTTTGAGATCCCTCTTGAGAAAAGGGTGATTTTAAAAACAGTGGCTATTACTGCTTTTAACACATTACTCAGCAGCTGAATTGAGCTCCCTGGGCCACTGTCGCATTTCGTATAGAAAGCGTTAAATTTCCCTTTCTATCTGCCGTGCGACGATAGCCTAGGGGTAGGGATTTGATACCAGATCGGTCGGGTTTCGATCCCGGCTTGAAGCAATAGGACGTCTATCAAGAGAGGAGCTGTAATACTCTGTCTGTGGATGGCAATATATATATATATATATATATATATATATATATATATATATATATATATATATATATATATATATATATATATATGTGTGTGTGTGTGTGTGTGTGTGTCTGTGTGTGTATTTATATATATGATAAAAATGTAGTTTTAAAGTATGCTATATTTATTGATAAAAGCGCTCAATATCAGAGATAGAGCATATGTAAAGATAAAAGTGGACAACTCAACTCAAAACATATTATGTTGTGCGTTGGCTCGACTATTTACATTTGTTGGTTAGTGGTGCATTATGGGTTTGCATTATCCTAACTGTAATTGCGTGGGCGGTAACGGTTATGTCTCAAATTATTCCAGAAGCCATTGAGCAGAAATCATTGTGGATATGAATGCGGTTACCTTTTTTAATAATTATATACATACATATTACGTTGGTGCAAAAATAATGTCGTTTTCTCACATAGTAACGTATGTGAGAAAACGACATTATTTTTGCACCAACCTAATATATACATACATACATATATATATATATATATATATATATATATATATATATATATATATATATATATATATATATATATATTCATTCTTTTATTTATTTATCGCTTTCACTTTCTTCTTTCTCTTTCCCAACGTCTTTCTTTCTATCTACATCTATTTTATTTTTATCTTCTTTTATCGATTCAAGATCATTCTTTCTTCCTATATTTATTTTTATTTTCATGATAGTCTTGAGGCGATAAAATTGCCTCAAGATTATTCTTTCTTTCTTTCTTTCTTTCTTTCTCTCTCTCTTACTTTCTTTCTTTCTTTCTTTATATATTTTTCTCTTATCCCTTTTCCCTTTCCTTTTCTTTTTTCTTTCTTTCGATCTATCATTTATTTTATAGATTTATTCACTGTTATTTCTTTCTCAGATTCCTTCTCTCTTCATTTACTTTTCACTTTCTTTCTCAAAATTTTATTCCTCTCTTTATCCCGAAATTCCTTTTCTTTGTTTCTTTTCAAACAATTTTATGGAGTTTAGTTTCGTAGTTTGGAAGATTGTCTTCTGTTTATTTGCCAAGTAAGAGGATCTTGCCGACCTTGAAATCCATCATTCAAAATTATGGGGGTTTTATGCGGGATGGGGTAATTAAACTGGTCTTGAATCCTACCCATTGTAACTGATGAAAAACACACGACATCTTTAACAAAGATGCAGCCCTTTATTTTCTCACAATTCACAGCGATTTGTGCTTCTTTTTTCATCTCAATTCTTCTCCATTTTTTTCTCTGCGATATACTCTCTACTCCCTCAATATTTCGCTCTCTCTCTCTCTCTCACTTTCTCTCTCTCACTTTCTCTCTCTCTCTCGCTTTCCTTCTCTCTCACTTTCTCTCTCTCACTTCCTCTTACTCTCTCTATTCATCTTTCCTCTGCACTCTCATTCTCTCACTTTCACTCCCTCTTCTCTCTCCCACTTTCTTTCACACTCACTCTCTCTGTCGTTCTCTCATTCGCTCTGTTTCGCTTTATATTGCTTTCTTTTTTACTCTTTCTTTCATTCACTCTCTTCCTTTATTTGTTTTTCTCTATTATTTTCTCTCGCACTCGCTCACATTCTCTCTGTCTCTCTCTCTCTCTCTGTCTCTCTCTCTCTCTTTCTATCTACCTCACTCACTCTTTTTCTCACTTTCTCTGTCTTTCGTTCTCACTCATTCTCTTTCTCATGTTTTCACTTTCTCTCTCTTTTTTAATCACTCTCTTCTTTTCTCTTGCTTTTCTCGCTTTCTCTCTGGGGCTCTTTTTCTCTTTCTCATTCTCTCTCTATCTCCCTATCTCTTGTCCGCTTTCACTTTCTTTTCCTTTCTCTTTATCTTTCTCTTTCTAACTCTCTCACTCCCTCTCTCTCTCTTTCTCTCTCTCTCTCTCTCTCTCTCTCTCTCTCTCTCTCTCTCTCTTGACGTTTGTTGACTGAAGTTCGCCTTGCAGACCGATTTGATTCCTAAGTGATTTCGACCCTTACTGGGTGTTTCACCGTTGTTGCTTTGTACCAGATCAAGCAAAATTAAGCAAATAACTACCCACGTTCACCAGGCTCCGCACTCTGGGCTAATGATTAGCTATCTACTTCAATTGCCCGTTACTATTGTGCAGTGAGTTGGATTCTAACTGAGTGTCACATACTTGTGGTCTTATAAGCTCAGTAAATTTTGGGCGGTTTGACGTAGGATAAGATTTGATGAACTAATTTGGTTGAGCGTTACAAGAAGTGAGATCGATTCTCACTGGGTGACCCATATTTGTGGCTTTGTGGCAAAAGAATGTTATTAAATATTAGGCACCTTAGAGTAAGATCAGTGATCGCGAGTTTGTCTGCTAGATCATTAGTACTGAGTAGTGAGTTCGATTCTCACTGGGTGACCCATATTTGTGTCTTTGTGGCAAAAAGAAGGTTATTTAATATTAGGCACCTTAGAGTAAGATCAGTGTTCGTGAGTTTGTCTGCTAGATCATTACTACTGAGTAGTGAGTTCGATTCTCACTGGGTTCCTCATCCTTGCGTCGTTTTGATAAAACTAAATTACTGCCACATCTGATCTGGTACTCCTGTTATATATTTAGAGACACTTTGTGAACGCCGGCCTGCTGTAATGGTTAGCAAGCTTGCAAGTTACGACTGAAAAGTGAGTTCGATTCTCACTAGATACCCCATACTTTCGGCCTTATGCCACATCTAAGCTACGCTTGGAAAATCACTATCTTTAAAGATCCTTGATAAAATCCAAAGAAAAGTGTATTTGGTGCTGATTGGCATCTCGGCTTCAGTCACTCTCCCACCGCCATAATGTGTGCTTTCTATAAATACTTTCATGGTAATTGTTCTAATGAACTTTTTTCTACGGTACCTGGATTCTATGCATTTAAGCGCAGTACTAGATTAGCGGTTAGCTCTCATCATTTTACAGTTGAATTGACCTCGTGCAATTGTAAGTTCTATGCTAACAGTTTCTTCTCTCGCACTTCTCATTTGTGGAACTCTCTTCCGGCTTCTTGCTTTCCAATCAAGTTTGATTTTCAGAAATTTAAATGTAATTCTTTATCGTCTGCCTTCTTAATCTTTTAATGTGTCGCTACTTAATACAGTATTTTTCTTATATTCTTTCACACTCAGTAACCCCCTGCTTATTGATGACTTGCTTGGAGTGAAATGATTAAAAATAATAACGTGTGCTTTGGTGTAAGGTAATGGTTTACGGGCTAGTCTGACTGACAGACTCGTTCAATGTCTCATATTTGTGCCAAGACTAAACTAATTTTAATAAATCACAATTTCCCGTTGTGTTTGATCATTCATTTTTCTTCTTTCCATTTCTCTCTGTTATTCTTTTCACCTTCTTCCGTTATTCTCTTTCTCTTTCTCTGCCAATATTCTTTGCCTCTCTCCTTTTATTCCCTCTTTCCATATCTCTTTCTTCTTCTTCCTCCTTTATTCCTAAATCAGCCATTTCTCAGTATTTACCCACCAATCGAATGTGCGGCGCTCATACGCGTATATATGAAAAAACATACCTAGTCGCCACGACCACTGTCACCCTAGCGTTAGGATCTATCAACCCTTCCGCTTCAGTATGATAGCAAAGTTAAGAATCCCAGTGACTAGGCATCCCTCATAACATATAGTACTCTTTGAGCTATTTACTCGCCTCCCACAATGGTGAGATGTGACACAAGTGCAATGAGGGAGGTGCCGCCTCAGGGTTGGAATCCAAGTGACCAGGTATCCCTCATAACATATAGTATTCTTTGAGCTATTTACTCGCCTTCCCTGGATGGCAAGAAGAGGCACAACTTAGTTTTTAACGTGTGGTTGCCGTCGGAAAATCTAAAATTGCCCGTTGTCGATATTCCAGCGACCCTATCAATACAATGAGAACAGTGTTGCCATAGGTTTTGATCCTTGGGATCAAGCATCACTCAAAGATCTTTCCCTTTACTATCCAAAGACAGAAACACCGACGAGAAGCGAAGAACAGATACTTCACTTTGATGCTACCACGAGGTCATAGGAATGGGTAAATTGAACAAGCTAATTATATCTTCTTTTTCTTTCTTTTCCATGTATTTATTTCTCTCCTCTTGTAGAACAATAGTGAAAGACCTAGTCATATCTTTCTTTCTTTCTTTCTTTCTTATGTATTTCTTTATAGTCCCACCCCCTTGTCGTGGAGTAATGATGAAAGAGCTAATCATAATTTTCTTTCTTTCTTTCTTTCTTTCTTTCTTTTTCATGTATTTCTTTTCCCACCTCTTGTAGAGTAATGATGAAAGACCTAGTCATATGTTTCTTTCATTATTTCTTTCTTTCTTTCTTTCTTTCTTTCTTATGTATTTTTTCATGCCCAGTTTTAGGGTAATAGTTACAGAGTTAACCCTAACTTTCTTTTTTTCTTAATTCTTTCTTTCTTTCTTTCTGTCTGTCTGCCTGTCTATACTTTCCTTCTCTTTCTACGTCGCTTTGTATATTTGATTCATTCATTTCTATTTCCCTACCTTTTTCTTTCTTACGTTCTTTCTTTCTTTCTTTCTTTTTCTCTTTCTTTCTTTATTTCTTGCTTACGTTCTTTCTTTCTTTATTTCCTCCTAGCTCTTTATACCCTTTTTTCTCTCTTCTTCCTTTTTGCTTATCTGTTTTTTATTGTCATTTTCTTCGTGTTTCCCGCTCTTAGTTCCCCTTTCTTTAAATAACTTTCACTCAAAAGGCGCTTTGTTTAATAAACCAGACAGTTTGATAAGTATAATTGTGATTACGATTGATCGTCCGATCGAAAGACTGCGATCAAAAGCGAAAAGTTCCACTCCAATTTTATAATCATGGCATTACTGAGAGTCGAGTGACTTGATTTTATTGATATCGTATCGATCTGTCTTTAGGTCTGTGCTTCTCACTGTAAGCGCGGCACTTAAAGAATTCCTTGACATCTAGCACTTGGCATCTCGGATAAGACGATTATCCTGATTTCTTTAAATGGGAAGAATAAAGAAAGAAAGAAAGAAAGAAAGAAAAAAAGAAAGAAAGAAAGAGCTCGTTCACCATTACTCCACGGCGAAGCGGTTGGAAATAAATATATATAATTGAGCACAAATAAAAAAAGATACCCATACAGGAGTAGAGGTTTATCACTTGTTTCCTGCTTGGGGTTGGGTTTCCGATTCCTTCTCGTAAAGTCTTCTCATTCTCCTTCACTCCCAGTAGCCCCTTGGTGATGCTGTCGCCATGTTTGGGGTGAAATGATTAAAAAAAAAAATATGACTAGCTCTTTGACCATTACGACACAATAAGGGACCGGAAAAGAAATATGGCGGACAAACAGACGAACAGACGAACAGACGAACTAAAGAAAGAAATAACTGACTCTTTTAACTATTACTGCAAGATAAAGGCTTGAAAAATAAATATATTATGAAAGAAAGAATAAAAGTATTACGAAAGAAAGAATGAAATATATTACGAATTAAAGAAAGAAAGATATTACGAAAGAAAGAAAGATATGAAAAATAAAGGAAAAAGAAAGAAGATATAATTAGCCTGTTCACCATTACTCCACGACAATAAGCATGAAAAGAATGAAGCAAGCAAACAAGGAATGAATGTATAACTAGCTTTTCACCCTTACTCTCCGGCGAATGACTTGAGAAAAAGAAAGAAAGAAAGAAAGAAAGAAAGAAAGAAAGAAAGAAAGAAAGGAAAAAAGAAAGTGAAGAGGATTGTAAGTGTGGTAAAAAAAACATGTCGTAAATAGCGAAAAAAGACATGAAAAGAGAGAGGGAACGAGTAAGAAATCTTTAAAAAAAAAAAAAAAAGAGGAAAAGAAAAAAAAAACAATACAACGTGAAGAGTGATGTAAAAAGTGGAGTCGGAAATGGAAAAAGAAAACAAAGAGAAAGATTTGGAAAAATTAAAAATAGAGAAAAAACCTCTGAAATCAAAAACGGTGACTTATTTTTTAATATTATTTTTGATTTTGTTCTGTAGGCTCCCTTTTCTTTCCCACCATTCTCGCTCTCATATTCTCTGTTCATGATTATTATTATCTGTTATGATTATCAAAACTATTTTAATTTTGATACACTCTTTATAATATAACTAGCTTAAAAGCCGCAGTCCGCGTGAACTTTTAAGCTAGCTCCTGCGAAGGGCTAATTTGAGCCATCGTACCAAAAGTAAAGGGACCTCTGCGCCAGCTTAGAAAACAGCAATGATAATTTTGAAGAAACAATTTTGAATTCCTCAATTCACTCCATGGAAGGTTAACACCTCGTTTGTGAAACTCTCTTCCGGTTTCTTGCTTTCCAATCAAGTTTGATTTTCAGAAATTAAAATGTAATTCTTTATCGTCTGTCTTCTTAATCTTTTAATGTCTCGCTACTTAATACAGTTTTTTTTTTTTTTCATATATTCTTTCACACTCAGTAACCATCTGCGCATTAGTGGTTTTGGTGTCTTGCTTGGGGGTGAAATGATTATAAAATAATAACGTGCGCTTCGGTGTAAAGTAATGGTTTACGAGCTAATCTGGTTGACAGACTCGTTTAATGCTTCATAATTGTGCTAAGACTGAGCTAATTTTAATAAATCCCAACTCCATCATTCATTTTTCTTCTTTCCATTTCTCTCTGTTATTCTTTTCACTTTTTTCCATTATTATCCGATTATCTCTTTCTCTTTCTCTGCCAATTTTCTTTGCTTCTATCCTTCTTCTTTTATTCCATTTCCATATCTCTTTCTTCTTCTTCTTCTTCTTCTTCTTCTTCTTCTTCTTCTTCTTCTTCTTCTTCTTCTTCCTTTATTCCTAAATCAGCCATTTCTCAGTATCGACCCACCAATCTAATGCGCGGCGCTCATACGCGTATATATGACAAAAACATGCCTAGTCGCCACAAACACTGTCACCCTAGCCTTCGGATCTATCAACAATTTCGCATCAGAACAATAGCTTTGATTCGAGCAATAAGTCCAGTTCCAACCAAAAGAGCCGTCACCGTAGCTTTCGGATCTATCAACCTTTTCGCTTCAGAAGAATAGTTCTGATTCGAGCTATATATCCATTTCCAACTAAAAGATGTGTCACACTACCGTTCGCATCTATCAACACTTTCGCTTCAGAACAATACCTCTGATTCGAGCAATAAGTCCAGTTCCAACTAAAAGACCTGTCACCGTAGCGTTCGGATCTATCAAGCGTTCCACTTCAGGACAATAGCTCTGATTCGAGCTAAAGGTCCAGTTCCAAACAAAACACCTGTCACCGTAGAGTTCGGATCTATCAAGGCTTTCACTTCAGAAAAATAGCTCTGATTCGAGCTATAAGTCCACTTCCAACCAAAAGACCTGTAACCCAAGACTTCGGATCTATCAACCTTTTCGCTTCCGAAGAATAGCTCTGATTCGAGCTATAAGTCCTGTTCCAACCAAAAGACCTGTCACCCTAGCGTTCGGATCTATCAACCCTTCCCCTTCAGGAAAAAAACTATGATTCAAGCTATAAGTCCAGTTCCAAACAAAAGACCTGTCACCCTAGCGTTAGGATCTATCAAACCTTCCGCTTCAGGACAATATGATTCGAGCTATGAATACAGTTCCAACCAAAAGACCTGTCACCCTACCGTTTGCATCTATCAACACTTTCGTTTCAGAACAATAGCTTTGATTCGAGCAATAAGTCAATTTCCAACAAAAAGACCTGTCACCCTAACCTTCGGATCTATCAGCAATTTCGATTCAGAACAATAGCTCTGATTCGAGCTATAAGTCCAGTTCCAACCAAAAGACCTGTCACCATAGCGTTCGCGTCTATCAACCGTTCCACTTCAGGACAATAGCTCTGATTCGAGCTAAAAGTCCAGTTCCAACCAAAAGACCTGTCACCCTAGAGTTCGGATCTATCAAGGCTTTTACTTCAGGAAAATAGCTCTGATTCGAGCTATAAGTCCAGTTCCAACCAAAAGACCGGTCATCCAAGCGTTCGGACCTATCAACCCTTCAACTTCAAGACAATAACTATGATTCGAGCTATAAGTCCAGTTCCAAACAAAAGACCTGTCAACCTGGCGTTCGTATCTTTCAACCGCTTCGCTTCAGAACAATAGCTCTGATTGGAGCTCTAAGTCCAGTTCCAAAGAATTGACCTGTCACCCTAGCGTTAGCATCTAGCAATACATTCGCTTCAGAACAATAGCTCTGATTCGAGCAATAAGTCTAGTTCTAAGCAAAAGATCTGTCACCTTAGCCTTCGGATCTATCAACCCTTTCCCTTCAGGACAATAGCTCTGATTCAAGCTATAAGTGCAGTTCCAAACAAAAGACCTGTCACCCTAGCGTTCGGATCTATCAACACTTCCTTTTCAGGAAAATAACTATGATTCGAATTATAAGTCTAATTCCAAACAAAAGACCTGTCACCCTAGCGTTCGGATCTATCAACCCTTTCGCTTCAGAAAAACTGCCCTGATTCGAGCTATAAGTCCAATTATCTATCAACCCTTTCGCTTCAGATCAATAGCGTTGATTCGAGCTATAAGTCCAGTCCCAAACAAAAGTCCTGTCTTCCTAGCGTTCGGATCTATCAACCGTTTAGCTTCAGAACAGCCCTGATTCGAGCTATAAGTCCAGTTCCAAACAAAAGACCTGTTATCCTAGCGTAAAGACCTATCAACACTTCCCCTTCAGGACAATACCACTTATTCGAGTTATGAGTCCAGTTCCAACCAAAAGACCTGTCAGCCTAGCGTTCGGATCTATCAACCCTTCCGCTTCAAAGCAATCGCTCTGATTCGATCTATAAGTCCAATTCCAACCAAAAGAGCTGTCACACTAGCGTACGGATATATCAACCTTCCCCTTCGGGACAATACCACTGACTCGAGCTATAAGTCCAGTTCCAAACAAAAGACCTGTTACCTTAGCGTTCGGATCTATGAACCCTTCAGCTTCAGTACAAAAACTATGATACGAGCTATAATTCCATTTCCAACCAAAACACCTGTCACCCTAGCGTTCGGATCTATCAACCCTTCCGCTTCAGTACAAAAACTATGATACGAGCTATAATTCCATTTCGAAACAAAAGACCTATCACCCTAGCGTTCGGATCTATCAGCCCTTCCGCTTCAGTAAAATAACTATGATTCGAGCTATAATTCCATTTCCAACTAAAAGACCTGTCACCCTAGCGTTCGGATCTATCAAACCTTCCGCTTCAAAACAATAGCTCTGATTCGAGTTATAAGTCCAGTTCCAACCAAAAGACCTGTCACCATAGCGTTAGGATCTATCAACCCTTCCCCTTCAGGAAAATAGCTCTGATTCGAGCTATAAGTCTAATTCCAAACAAAAGCCCTGTCACACAGGCGTTAGGATCTATCAACCATTTCGCTTCAGAACAATGGCGTTGATTCGAGCTATCAGTCCAAGTTCTAACCAAAAGACCTGTCACGCTTGCATTAGGATCTATCAACCCTTTCGCTACAGTACAATAACTATGATTCGATCTATAAGTCCAGTTCCAAACAAAAGACCTGTCACCCTAGAGTTCGGATCTATCAACCCTTCCGCTTCAAAGCAATCGCTCTGATTCGATCTATAAGTCCAATTCCAACCAAAAGAGCTGTCACCCTAGCGTACGGATATATCAACCTTCCCCTTCAGGACCATACCACTTATTCGAGCTATAAGACCAGTTCCAGCCAAAAGACCTGTCACCCTAGCGTTTGGATCTATCAACCCTTGCGCTTCAGTACAATAACTATGATTCGAGCTATAATTCCATTTCCAACCAAAAGACCTATCACCCTAGCGTTCGGATCAATCAACCCTTCCGCTTCAAAACAATAGCTCTGATTCGAGCTATAATTCCATTTCCAACCAAAAGACCTGTCACACTAGCGTTCGGATCTATCAACCCTTCCGCTTCAGTACAATAGCTCTGATTCGAGCTATAATTCCATTTCCAACCAAAAGATTTGTCACCCTAGCGTTCGGATCTATCAAACCTTCCGCTTCAAAACAATAGCTCTGATTCGAGCTATAAGTCCAGTTCCAACCAAAAGACCTGTCACCCTAGCGTTAGGATCTATCAACCCTTCCGCTTCAATACAATAACTATGATTCCAGCTATAATTCCATTTCCAACCAAAAGACCTGTCACCCTAGCTTTAGGATCTATCAACCCTTCCCCTTCAGGAAAATAACTATGATTCGAGCTATAATTCCAGTTCCAAGCAAAAGACATGTCACCCTAGCGTTCGGATCTATCAACCGTTTCGCTTCAGTACAATAACTATGATTCAAGCTATAAGTCCAGTTCCAAACAAAAGACCTGTCACCCTAACGTTCGGATCTATCAACTTTTCCACTTCAGGACAATAACTATGATTCAAGCTATAAGTCCAGTTCCAAACAAAAGACCTGTCACCGTAGCGTTCGGATCTATCAACCCTTCCGCTTCAAAGCAATCGCTTTCATTCGATCTATAAGACCAATTCCAACGAAAAGAGCTGTCACCCTAGCGTACGGATCTATCAACCTTCCCCTGCAGGACAATACCACTGATTCGAGCTATAAGTCCAGTTCCAAACAAAAGACCTGTCACCCTAGCGTTCGGATCTATCAAACCTTTCGCTTCAGAACAATAGCTCTGATTCGAACTATGTCCAGTTCCAACCAAAAGACCCGTCACCGTAGCTTTCGGATCTATCAACATTTTCGCTTCCGAAGAATAGCTCTGATTCGAGCTATAATTCCAGTTCCAACCAAAAGACCTGTCACCCTAGCGTTCGGATCTATCAACCCTTCCACTTCAATACAATAACTATGATTCAAGCAATAAGTCCAGTTCCAACCAAAAGACCTGTCACCCTAGCGTTCGGATCTATCAACCCTTCCCCTTCAGGACAATAACTATGATTCAAGCTATAAGTGCAGTTCCAAACAAAAGACCTGTCACCCTAGCGTTCGGATCTATCAACCCTTACGCTTCAGTACAATAACTATGATTCAAGCTATAAGTCCAGTTCCAAACAAAAGACCTGTTACTTTAGCCTTCGGATCTATCAACCCTTCCGCTTCAGAACAATAGCTCTGATTCGAGTTATAAGTCCAGTTCCAAACAAAAGACCCGTCGCTCCAACCTTCAGATCTATCAAACCTTTCGCTTCAGAGCAATAGCTCTGATTCGAGCTATAAGTCCAGTTCTAACGAAAAGACCCGTCACCGTAGCTTTCGGATCTATCAACATTTTCGCTTCCGAAGAATAGCTCTGATTCGAGCTATAAGTCCAGTTCCAACCAAAAGACCTGTCACCCTACCGTTCGGATCTATCAACCCTTTCGCTTCAGTACAACAACTATGATTCGATCTATAAGTCCAGTTCCAAACAAAAGACCTGTCACTCTAGCCTTCGGATCTATCAACCTTTTCGCTTCAGAACAATAACTATGATTCGAGCTATAAGTCCAGTTCCAACCAAAAGACCGATTTAGGCCGAAATTCCAATTAAATCACAAACTCCATGGATCTTTAATTTTTTTTAAGTTCTTCAAATCACAAATTTTGCGGAACTTCAAAACCTTACGTCACAAAACCTTTCACTTTCACCCTGATTCCTTGGCATTTTGACAAAAATAAAAAATTGATTTCTTCCATTCATAAAGCTTTGGAAATATTTTAAACTCAATTTAAAACAAAATTTTAAATTCAAAATTTTTTTGTGTTACTTTAAGGTCAATATAATTAAATAAAAAAAAAACACTTTTAAAATCACTAATTTTTTTCAGTTATTTTCAAATTTGAATTTTTAAATCTTTCCACCTCATCCGGGCATAAAATTCAATGCTGGATGTTCAAGCACCAGTGAAGGTCATATTTACAATCACGCATTCATCCTGATTCCAAAAAAGGTATAATATGTTTATGTAGAGCAAGTGTGGCTCGAGTTAGAGACATTTCAGACACACAGACACACGAACAGACAGAATTTGCCGTTTATTTATTTAGAAAATTCCTAATTTTTTTAAGTTTATACAATGACCCTCTACTCCGCACACACCTGTCTATAAGGGCAACTGTTGCATCCCCACGTAGCAAGTTCTATGCTAACAACTTCTCTCGCACTTCACGCTTGTGGAACACTCTTTCGTCTTGCTTTCCAGTCAAATTTGATCTTCAAAAATTTAAATGCAATGTCAATCGTTATCTTCTGTTATCTTGATTCCTTTTCTTTTATTGTTCTCTCTCATTAATAATGTTTGTTTTTCTCGTATTAGCTTACTCTCAGTAACCACATTGCGTCGTAGTAGCTTTATTGCCTTGCTTGAGGTGAAATGATTAAAAAAAATCTAAATCTTTAAAACTTGACACTTTGATAAAACTGACTTATTTCAGCAAATAGATTTTATTTCGTCGTTTACAATCGATTAGAAAGTTTACTATTTCTGCTATAGAAGACCAAATACTTAATATCATAAAATTCACGCACAGGATTTAATTTCCCAAGGGAAATAAAATGCTGTGTGGCTCTGAATTCAAATTTGAATGTTTACATCTTATTATATTTTAATAAACTCGTAGAGCGACTAGACTGTCGTCACACCGGGAAAAAAGAATGTTCTGAAAGACAAATAATTTTTTTTAAACAAGCATTTCTTGAATTAATATAAATGAATTTCAAAACTGTTCTATTAGAAGGTAATTACTAATTACAATTCTCTTTGCCCCTCCCCTAATTTAAGCACGTGCATTACGTCCTGCCAAACCCTCAAGAATAATAGACTATTCCGTTGGTGCCTTGCCAATACCTCATAAATAATAGACTCTTCCGTTTTGATCATGCGGAAAGACGGAAAAGACATATCAGAGAAGCTACTTGGTTTCAGCTAGAGAAAGAAAGAAAGAAGGAAGGAAGGAAGGAAGGAAAGGAAGAAGAGGCGATAACACTCTAATGCGTTTATCGTCTGTTTCAGTGAAATCTAAAAAGTTCTCAATTTCCAATCTTTTATTTGTACCCCCTTACTACATTAAATAATAACCAGCTTTCATATTTATGACTGTTATTGCAATATTCTGTTATGCTAAAATATTAAACGATGCGATAAAGGAATTTCTACGTTTTATTTATTGTCATAGTGTTGCGTGTTGACATAAGTGAATGATCTCAGCTCGGTTTTTTCTCTTGACCGGCAATCGCTAATCGTTTCGGTTCGGCAATGAAAGACTTCAACACACAGAATTTTAACTTAACTATTTTTATTAATCATGCCGACATATATATAATCTAACTATCCTGTGGAAGAAGCCCCCACCCACTGAGAAGTCGTTCCAGACACGAACAAGAACACGTCTACATCGCTTGACGGGTAAGAAACAATTCGCTAAAACCCTTTCTCCGATCTCTTTCCCACGCTATCTCAGCCAATCGAAATAAACTTCCCTATTATGGATCACATCTGGCCCCAGCTGTCGACCTCCAGAAATTGGAGCCGAGACACACTTCCTCTAAAAGTAATAGTCTGTTAAGCTATTATTTAACAATAGCATATTCAACCATTAACTTAAGAATTAAGATTCATCAGAAAATTCAAACAAGAAAACTGTAAGATTTTCACTGATATTTCTAGTAACTATTAATTGTCAAAAATATTTTTTTTAAATATCTTATCCATTCACGACTTAAGCGATCATGGCTCTCCACATACCTTTTCTTCGTTATTACGTTGGATTATAAATAATTTCCGTTTTTGCTTATCAACTTTATTCTTAAATCTTTAGTTACACATTCTCTATAATTTTTCAATGACTTGTTGACACTTAGCAGACATCTTTTCGATACATTTCAGTAAACTTTCGCAGGTTTTGGCGTAAAAAAACAGTTTCCGGCAAACTGTTTTCATCTGTCTATATTTCTGAGATAAAATATTGTAATTATTTACATTGTTCGAACTATTGTCCTCATCTTTATTGCCATAATTACAACGTTTCGGCCGCTGTACGCTCTACCGTCTTCAGGTGACAGACATGGACACATGGCCCAGTGGACAAAGGCGTTGGTTGAGCAATCTAAAAAGAGTTGCGAGTTCAATACCGAGCCACAGAAACTGAGATACCTCAAAAAAGGATGGAAGAGTGGGCTAAAGTAAAGTGATGAGAAGAACATCAAAAGTTTTTTAAGAACTTATTCTTATGAATATAAGAAAAAAATTAACTATTTTGTAAGCTACTCGCGGACCGCATTGCATAGTCTTGCAGTCCGCATTGCGTAGTCTCGCGGGTCAAATTCAATCTGCCGTAATTTGTGAGGGTCTGCACTAGAGCAATAACGAGTTTCCACGTAAAGTTCCAAGGTGCAGTTCTCTCTCATATCCCGACGTCGTATTCTTCAATATGATTACAAAAAGGTCCGTCTATGAAATTGAGTCGGTGTGATGAATATAACATCAATCAAATGACAAATAAAGGGTTCGGTTTGAAATTCCAACGTATGTCATCTGAATAAGGTCGGGGCGTACAACGGCCGAAACATTGTGAATATGGCAATAAAGATGAGGACAATAGTCTTTTCATCTGTCTTTTTTTCTAAAGAAAGTTTTCTCCGTCAAAACGTTTCGCGGCAATAAAAAAGACAATAATCGATTAGTGCAAGGTCATTTGAATATGGTGGATTGTTTAGTTCTACCGAATCCCAAATTTTGTTCCTATTTTGTTCTTGCTGTTTACAGTTTAAGTTTGTTATGGAAGAGAACGACATTTTTCCTACTGACGAGCTTAGGTCGCTTTTCGAACAAATTCTTATGAACACACTGCAGGTACTGAACATATAAACATATATTAAGTGTTTCGGTGCATTTTAAGGAATCTAAATGAATAATATGATAATCAGATGGGTGTATCGTCAATGGTAATATCGTTGTAGCGAAGCGGTCGACCCTGCTTTACTCAGGTGAATCGGGATGCGGAACTGAATGATCGCATGTGCGACGGCCACATCCCGGTCAACGGCATCAACATGTCGGACTAAACTGTAGTCGGAAGAGAAAGAAAATATACCTTACTGTGGAGCTCAAATATACGTCCTTCTATTGGAAGGGAAGCCACTGTCTGGTCCGGCGTGCTTTTTGACTGCTCATCCACGAAATCACACCGGTCTATACAGTTTTTTCCCCTATAATAAAAAGCGCATGTTCGAACCGTGTAGGAAGGCACATATTTTTATAAAGACTCTAGAATAAACAAACCAGTAGACGTAAATTTACACTTTAAAAACAAAGAATGTTTCGAGGATGATCTTATCACTCTGGATTGGTGTTGTGTTTTTTTATTAATTTTTTACGGCTTATCAACCCTTTGGAGTTTATTTAAAACCAGAAAATATTTTTAGATTGTAAAATTATTTTAGAGATAATAATGATTCACTGATACAAGTCCCACTAATTAACCAATAGCTAAGAAAGGAAGAAGTGGATTTACACCTTTCCCAAAGCATATTTACAGGTAAGTGACTATAACAAAGCCAACTAGAATTGGAACTCGACTCTCTGACCAGGTTCGATGTTGCTTAATTTTGGGGATCGTACGAGTGATATGGCCATAAGTCCTGTGGTGTTTTGTTTTTTACCAGTAATATAATATCTATACTATGTCTGGACGACTAATCAATCCCTGTTGCAGACTCATCTGTGTTTGTTCACACCCACAGAGTCCACACATGGTTTATAGTGTAACTATGCTGAGCGGATCTTAATTAGCGTTTCTGAGAGAGAACATTATCTAGTCTGTACAAGGTCGGTATACTTAAACCCTCGGTTTTGATTACTTGTGATTTCGCCTTCCAAATAGTTTCGTCTACCCAGTTTCACGCAAAAGGCATGGGTTAACTTGCGGTATTTCCGCCACACACTAGGAACGCCTACACCAGACCGAAAACATCAAGTAGTCACCTTACTGATAAATCAGACACGGTGAGATTCGAACCCGGCTTTCATGAAAGCAACGTTCTAACCTCTCGGCCATGTGCCCAGATTTGGAGTTATATATTAAACAAAAGACAAACTCATTCTTGTTATATATATATATATATATATATATATATATATATATATATATATATATATATATATATATATATATATATATATATATATATATATATATATATATATATATATATATATATATACACAAATGTAATGAGAACGAAAATAATATAAATTTTAACGTTCACAGCATTAATTCAAAAGAGTACTCATTACCAAGCGTAGAGCAATAATTATTTATTATAAATTTTTACATACGGACAAAAACAATTACTCGAGACAAAGATGCTTTTTTGTTTCGATGCACATGCCTCTCGACTGGTGAAAACCAAAAGTCGTTTTGGTTCTCACCAGTCGACATGCCTTTACATGGAAACAAAAATGCATCTTTGTCGTGAAGAATTGTTTTTGTCCGTATGTAAAAAATTATTATATATATATATATATATATTTTTTTTTTGATCCATCACGCCTAAATATTCCTCAACACACTTTGATTATTGACCAGGTGGAAACTATAAAAGAAAGACTAGCAATTAAAAGGAAATACCGGCGATGGCAAAAAAAAATGGTTTTGGAAACATAACATTAAGGTCGAAGAGAAATATGACGGTCACACGAAGCTGCCAAAGGTGAAAAGGCAGGCGTGTTTACATGTGGAGAGTGCGTCCTGTTGGTCTTCTTGGTACCGATGAAAGCAACACATTTGTGTTTGTTCAACGACTACAGAGCCCACCTGTGGTGTATACTGCAAATGACCTTCGCTACAGCTTTTACCATTAATATATAAAAGAACAGATCCACATTATTTTTTTTAACTTTATTTTTAGCATAATTAGTTTCTGGTTTGACCGTCTATTAACTGGACTGTACCGGAAATAGCGAGGTCTCGTTTTACTATCATAAAGCATTTTGTAGTCAGCTGATAAAACGTTCGCTTAAATGCCCAGCGGTTTTTTAAGACATCGAATCTTTTGGTATTCCTACTGACGACCTGATAATTATTGTTGATTGGAACGCAGTTTCACATTTATTTCGCTTCAATTATCGGGGCAAAATACCTCGCCTTGCTGGCATTTACACTTGAGTTGTTTGGAGACGCCATGATGGAAAACTTGATATGCCGATTTATTTATTTATTTACTTTTTACTTTTTTTCCAGACGTCTCGTAGAATTGGCAAAAACTGCTTTTCCTTGGCACCAACATTTTGGAGAGATTCCATTTCTTTTCTTTTTTCTTCTTTGTTTTTGTTTTTTTTTTTAGTTTGCTGTAATCTTAAAGAAATGCTAACCGTATGTCCAGTCCGCCATTTTCTGGGGAAGTCTTCCAACTCACAGTTAAACATCAGATCTCAATGTCGGGAAATATTAATTGGCTTGAAGACAGTAATATGTCATATAAAGCATTATGTTCGGCTTCTTGTCATTGTGCTATCAATTTAAAGGTCGACACACAAAATCAGTATTGCAGATTTATTTTGGTTAAAATTTTTTTGATATTAACAATCTCGTGGGTATGTAAAACGGAGCTAGCGAGAAAATGTGATTGCGAAATAATTACACAGTATTGAGTATGATGGTGATACTATAGGAACAAGACACCGACATAGTAAAGTAGACGATAAATGATTTTATCTGGACCTGATGTCTTATGACTACGTAGACAATACAATGTGCATGCTGTAACTTCAACTGAACATCCAAATAAGCAATTAAATGTAAACTTTTGGGATCAAGTGCCACTCTGGCGGAAAGGTAGCGAATTACGGTTTTGGACCTGTATAGTTAGGGTAAGAGAGTTACAAGACATTGGAGAGTGACGAAACGTGGTGCTATTTCATTTTCCTTTCCCTCGTGAGCTTACACCGGATCTTTCCCTGTTTTCGTTCACAAATACAGAAACGAGAACCGAAAAAATATCTAGTCGATAAAAGGCCAATAGAACGGGTGAATATGCACATTACGCAGCCTTGAAATTAAATAACATTAAAATAAAAAATTTCTTATTATAGAAAATACCTAAATCTGTTATGCTTAAGAAATAATTTTTATTAATTACCCTGTTCTTTCATGACTTAGACTATTATGACTCTCCATAGATTCGTTATTTTTCATCGGTGAATTCACATAGCTTCAAGAAGTTATAATGAAGTAATTATCCGTTGCCTTTTTCACGGTTTAATTTTGGAGTTGTCCTTCTCCTACACAGACTAACATCTAAGGCTAAAGAGTCTAGACTATTTAATCCTTAGCATGAGAGAGGAAGATTCGTGCATTTTCCAGGTGCATTAGTGCAAAAGAGAAAGTAACAGATTCGAATTTGAACTCTGTTCAGAGATTCCACTTTCCCGGCTAATAACCTGTAAGGCACTCTCCTGTTCAGTGTTCCTTATGCGTAATCAAGGATCTTTTTTTATTTAACACTCGGATAACTTACTACCTATCTCGAGTGCAGTGTACGGGTGCGCATGTTTGTATAGCAAATACCTTGAGACTCCTGCGGTTATATTTAGTTTCTTTGATTGGTCCGGTAACATCATACTTCTTAAAATTATTCAAGCCTTTCAAGACTGGGCATTTCAGACTGAATATAAATTTCATGGAGTTTATTGCAAAAGTAACCTTAAGCTGGTAATCGTCTTTTTACACAGAATGCCTTTATTCAATATTCCATTGACTGTAATCTTTTTCCGTACGGTTTCACGACGTTTTCAGTTTTATAGTTCCGTAATACTGTAAAACCCTCCGTAATAGTTTTCAATTATTGATTTTTTTCATGGCTTTAAAAACGGCCATTTTAAAAGTATATATTAATATATTAGAATATGTATAAAGATAAAAGATAATAAGAAATCTGTATTATTAGCCGACGCGTTTCAAGGCAAAAACGAAATGAATTTATTGAAAACAAGGTAACTATTAACAACAAACAAAATGCCCTTAGAAACCAAAAGATTTTAGAAAATGCTGTTGTATTCATATTCTAAATTCTTTTAGTTGCTACGGGCATTTTGTTGTTAATAGTTACTTTGATTTCAATAAATTCATTTCGTTTCTGCATTGAAAAAGTCCACAATGGACGAAACACATCGGCTAATAATACAGTTTTCCTATTGTCCTTTAACTTTATATATAATGTCTTTTTCTACAGGTTAACTCTGAGAATTTTTTCATATAAGAATATATTAAAACAAATGTGCACAGCGTGCAAGAAAATATAATCGGTTATTGAACTCACACTCTTTTGGTTCTGTCACTGGATCTAACCAACGCCTTTATCCACTGTGCCATGTGTCCTTGTATATTTTTTTTTTTTTAGTTTTGGTACATCTTTGCGCGTAAGTGAATATAACGAACCCAACTGGAATTGGAACTCTACCTTCCGATTAACAATTCTGAGCCATTAATCATTTATCCATTACGCCACCCGCACATCCAAGCTTACAGCACCTGGCATTCCCAAGTGGTCACCCTTCTAATTAATAACCAGTTTCGATGTTGTATAACTTCGGTGATCATACGTATACTAAAACTAGGTTGGATTTCGTGAAAGCTCCTTCTGTGAAAACTATTTAAGATAATTAAATTACATGTTGATGTTAACCTGCCAAAAAAAATGTTCCTTTATATCATGAGGTACTTTTATATTCGATTTCGTTAAAGGACTCCGTTAGGAAATCAGTTTTAAAAATATTGATACTTTATTGATTTTATGTTATTTTGATGTTGTTTAAAAACGCCGGTTTTAAGCTGAAATCATACTTATTATAAAACCCAGGTTGTGTGTGTGTGTGTGTGTCTGTACGTTTATATATTGGATCGGATTTCCTACGTTTTTCAACCGATTTCAACAAAACTTCACAGGACTACGTAAAATTATCTCGCGATCGTTCTGACAGCGCCAAAAATTGGAAAAACACAATTGTTTTTGCACGAAATCAATTTGGAAACACGATTAAGTGGTATCACGAGAATGAATGGGGGACAACTCATATCGAGTTATACTTATTATAAAACCCAGGTTGTTTGTGTGTATGTGTGTGCTTGTGTGTGTGTATGTGTGTGTGTGTGTGTTCGTTTATATATGAGATCGGATTTCCTACATTTTTCAACCGATTTCAACAAAACTTCACTTTTTTTTTTGGCAGGTAGTGTTTCTTATTGTCTTGCACACTTTTTTCTTTATTTTTACATTCAGAATGCTTTAAAAATTCCATTTACAAGACAATTGTTTATAATAAAATTCTATTCAATCGGTAGACTCATAACGATTGAAAACAATGTTTTGGTTTGAGTTTGGGTTTGACCAATTCGTAAAAAAAAAAAAACTAATTAAGACATGCGTGTCCGTCAACCTTAAACAATAATCTTTGTCAATTTTATTTTTCAGTCTTTATGATGGTCGATACTTGATCTATCTCTTACTGTTACATCCCCGGGCAACGCCGGGCTCTACTGCTAGTGTAAAATAAAGCGCTCATGCGGTTACGAAATAGCTTCGTCTCTTATACTTGTAAAAATATCGGCCTGATGACGTATGTAAGACGTAACAGGTAGAGTGTAATTGTGGCAGCCATGAGACGCCCACATAGTCTAACACTGCTAAAAACCGGACAGTCAGCGACTCACAAAGCTGGTAACTACACCAAGGAAGGAAGCCCTGGTCCAAAATGGACTCTTTTATCTTAACATCGCTAAAAATGCCGGAGAAATACTCAGTTCCTTGTATCGCTCCATAAAATACCTAACTTCTGCTTCCATGTCTTTACATCTTTACATGGATTTGATCAAACCAAGAATAGAATATTGCTGCCATATATTGGTTGGTGTGATTGTATAATTTTTAAGCCATGTCCCCTTGAACCTAGACTTTCAACTAATTTTGCTTTATCTGCAAATTGTCATTTACCATGAAAATAGCGTCAGTGTAGCAACAATCTTTTAACTTTGCATCTGTGGGAAAGAGGCTGCAAGTAGGGGGAATGGTTATTCCTTCAGCAAACCGCGTAAACTAGAATGTGAGGATTAGGAAGTACCAGTTCAAAGATGGCAATAATATTACATTTTTGGTCGAATCTGACTCTTATAAAAACAAAATACTTTCTTCATTTTTGGTCTAATCTGATTCTTGTAAAACTAAAATACTTAATTTTTGGTTTAATCTGACTCTTGTAAAGCTAAAATGCATACTTCATTTTTGGCCTAATCAGGTCCTTGTAAAAACAAACATATTACTTCATTGTTGGTCTAATCTGTTATAAAAATACTTTATTTTTTGGTCCAATGCGATTTTTTTAAAACTAAAATACTTCATTTTTGGTTTAATCTGACTCTTGTAAAGCTAAAATGCTTACTTCATTTTTTTATCTAATCTGATTCCTGTAAAAACTACTTACTTCATTTTTGGTCTACTCTGACTCTTATAAAATACTTTATTTTTGGTCTAATCTGATTCCTGTAAAAAAATAATAGTTACTTCATTTGAGTCTATCTAACTCTTGAAAAATTGAAATACTTACTTCGTTTTTGGTTTAATCTGACGCTTGCAACACTAAAATAGTTACTTCATTTCTGTGTTGCCAAATCTCTGACCAGTGAACAAGCGTATAAACATCTACTTGCACAGCCCGAGCCAGGATTTGAACTCACGATCCTATGGGTTCAATAGTCCATGTAGTGGTAATTTTACTTTTTATTTCACTGAAACAAAATATATGGTTTTTCCCTGCCTAGCCAAGATTCAGTTAAATGAATGCTTCTCTCGCCTAGTTCATTGATGTCTGGGAAAATTAGGCAGTGGAAATCTAGTTAATGATCAAGTGCTAATTATTATTGATATTCTTTTCGGACATCCAGTTCTGGCCTTTCGACTTCACTCACTTTCTTTCGCCGTGATGTGCCTTCCCTCTGTTATTTTTATAGCAATTGTTCCGATAAGCTTTCCTTCCTGGTGTCTCAACTGCATGAATTTAAGGGTACTGCTAGATTGGCAGCTAGGTCTCACCATTTTTCTGCTGAAATATCTAGATGCAAACGTAACTTCTATTCTAACAGTTTCTTTTCTCGCACTTCTCGCCCGTGGAACTCGTTTCCGGTGTCTTATTTCCCTGTCACTTACAATCGTCAAAAATTTAAATGCAACGTGAATCGTCATCTTCTGTCTTCTTGATATCTATTCTTTTATTGTCCTTTTTTTTTTCTCAGTAAAGTCTTCTCATTCTCTTTCATAGGCTTACATCGCGTTGAAACACCGGTTCCCGTATGATCACGGAAGTGAAGCAACGTCAAACCTGGTCAGAATCTCGATGGATGACTCCTTGGGAATAACAGGCGCTGTAAACATGGATGTAGAGGGTGGTGTAAGGGATAATTGTTAATCGAAAAGTCGAATTTCAAAATTAGATCAAGGCATCTGAAGATGTCGATTGACATTGCATTTGAATAGTTGGAGATTATAGCTATCAGGGAAGCAAGTAAGAGGAAGGGAGTTCCACACACGGGAAGTGCGAGTCATGAAGCTATTGGAGTTGGTAAACATTTTAAGAAAAAAATCACTGATGCGAAAACCGTATATTATTAGAAAATGGCTATAGAAAAAGACAGTCACGTGAGGCTTTATATTGATAGTTAGGCATGGGAGAAAGATACTAATTTTGTAACAAACTATACAAAGTGGTTATTCATAATGCAGTTCATACCAAGGATGGTAATGATGATGATGACTGATCATCTGCTAACAATTTCCGATGACAATGTTCGATGGAAATGGTTGTTTATACTTTTGAATTAAGAACGCAGTCTGAAAGCAAGTTTCTCACTTCCCGCGTATTTTTGCGTGGGCGAGGTTTTTTGGTGGTTTTTTTTTTTTTTTTTTTTTGTGGGGTTTTTTTTTTCATTTATTTTTTTTTATTTATTTATTTTTTTTTTGCGGTACACGTCTTCCCTGGGGTGGTTCAATTTTAGAATCGCACTAATAACTCCGACATGTTTTCTCCAGGCTATCACGCATGCCAATGTATTCATTTTTCAAGTTCTGTTTTATTATCGTTTAGACGACCCCCTCCAACCCTAAGATGTTTACAACCTCAAAAGCCTCATGCGTATATTCGGTATGAAAAGATTGAAACATATTTCTGCCACCCGACGTCCGTTTGAGCCCCGCCCACGATAGTGCGACTGACCTAGCGCCCTATCGCTTTTCTTGGCATATGCTAACGTTATAGAAGTAAATCGATAAAACATTAGCTCAACTGAAGCAACCGGTATTCTTTTCAGTAAATAGCAACACAGTCTGGCGATATATTTGCATGTGAAATTTCATATATATATATATATATATATATAATCTTAAAGAAACAATTTATATAAAGAATTAAATAGTAATGTTAAAGTCATTAATGGGGAAATGACTTCGCTAACAGGACTTAATGAGACATTAACTTACTATAAGGTTGGTGCAAAAATAATGACGGTTTTTGACATATTTTTAACGTCAAATACCGTCATTATTTTTGCACCAACCTAATACCAATTCCTTGAATAATAAGATCCTTATATTCGAGCTGTTGTCAGATGGAAAACACATACCAAGTACTTTCGACAATTTCAAATTGTCACCTTCAGGGTGCAATTTTCCCATCCATAAGCAAACACTAAGACGAAATGTTTAGACTGAAATTGAAGAAATTATTGAATCAATTATTCAAGGAATTGATAGTGATTTCGCCATTTATCGATTTAACATAGCTATTTAATTCTTTATATAAATCGTTTCTTTATGATATAAAATGTAAGTTTCACACTAATATATATATATATATATATATATATATATATATATATATATATATATATATATATATAGGGTGCAGCAAAAGAGTAACGATATTTATTTATTAATTTTTATTGAACAAAAATAAATTACAATAGTTTATGATGACTTAGGCATGGTTAAATCTTAATTTCCAGCTGAGGTGGATAGGATAACATAGAGTAGTTGATTGATTGATTTGTTTTCTAGGGTTTATCAACCTTTTACAGGTAATTTAAAGCCAGAAAATATTTTTGCATCGTAAGAATTTTTTTTTAATACTGATTATTTGATAAGGTCTTACTAATTACGCCATAGCTGACGGGGAGAATGTACGTCTTGGTATGAGGGTATGTGTGTGTGCACGTGTGTGTGTGAGTGAGCGCGTATTAGTCGACGGAACAGGAAACACATTTCATTATTCTAATCACAAAACGTACGCTCCAAGTCGGTTAAAGATGTGGGCTGCGAAAATTAGTGAATCAACAATGCATCGGAAACTGGGGCGTAGATTGCCAACAAAACCACAAGAAATATATAGGAGATGCTTCTAGACCTTCATTTATAGGAGTCATTTATAGGAGTCATTTATAGGAGATGCTTCTAGACCTTCATTTATAGGAGTCATTTATAGGAGTCATTTATAGGAGATGCTTCTAGACCTTCATTTATAGGAGTCATTTATAGGAGTCATTTATAGGAGATGCTTCTAGACCTTCATTTATAGGAGTCATTTATAGGAGTCATTTATAGGAGATGCTTCTAGACCTTCATTTATAGGAGTCATTTATAGGAGTCATTTATAGATGCTTCTAGACCTTCATTTATAGGAGTCATTTATAGGAGTCATTTATAGGAGATGCTTCTAGACCATTTATAGGAGTCATTTATAAGAGTCATTTATAGGAGATGCTTCATTTATGAACAGATGTGAGAAATCCGGTGGGATACTATATTCAATTCCTTCTTCTGTGTACCGTGCCCTCCCAGGACGTTGGTGATCATGGCTCTCCACAATGTCCTGTCCCCTTCGTAGCACTTAATAAATTTTATCTTTTTGCTATCTTTCCCAAATCATGCTTCGCCATCCATTCACTCAAGATCGCCAGGTAGGTTATACTATCACCACAATCTCTTCGTACACACACACACACACACACACACACACATATATATATATATATATATATATATATATATATATATATACGAGGGTCATTCAATAAATAAGGTGAATTTTTCGGTATAAGGACTTCTAATACAGATAGAAGCTTACTTTTTTTTTATTTTTGAACGTAGTCTCCCAGCACTGTCATACATTTTTCCCATCTGTGCACAAGCTTCCGTATTCCCTCAGCGTAAAAATCTTTGGACTGATGTCTCAGCCAGTCGCCCACAACACTTTTGACTTCATCGTCACTTTTAAACTTCATGCCTCTTGTGAAAGCTTTCAAGGGACCAAACAGGTGAAAGGCTGTAGGGGCAAGGTCTGGGCTGTAACGGGGATGAGGGAGCAGTTCCCAGCCCAGCTCGTTGATGGCCTGCACCGTTGATGGTCTGCTGTGTGAGGCCTTGCGTTGTCATGATGCAAGATGACTCCTTCTGACTGATGACCCCTGCGTTTGTTCTTTATGTCTTTCTTGATCTGC